>CAXKWD010000003.1:193278173-194478173 GCA_964059195.1 Ectobius pallidus
CCGCGGTAAACGTAATACCGGGGTATTTTCAAAATCTCTGTGCACCATTGCTAAAATATCGCGGTTTGCTAATGCTTGGAAATATCGCGGTTACTCTGCTATGAAGCAAATCCCATGGAGAAATTTTGTGTTGGTTTGTGTTGGTTTCTTCCATGGCCGCTAGGTTCGCTCTCTCTCTGCAAGTCTTCCAGTCACGGTGGCTCGTCTATAGGCCAAATTTCATTTATTTTTTGCCTTATTGTTCAATAATAAATGTTCTTAAGGATAAAATGGAATATTATATTGGGTATATATGTCTGACTTTGAATTCAAACACCATAGATACTGTAACGATCGTGAAAATCAGTTGATTACGCCTACTGGATGCACCTGGTTTGGATGAGGTCATTTCAATCGATGTTACATACAACATTTGCAAATATATGTACCATCGTTCATTCTTCAAATAGATCCCACCTGTCTGTACATTTCAATAAAATAATATTTATGTTTTAAAGAATAATTCTCACACCTGTGCAATCAAAGGCAAAGCAACACCATGAAATCTCTGTTCTGAGTTCGACATAGCCTCACTTTTATTCCCGTTCGTCTAGTGGAAATTTTAGGTGCAAAATCATCTACATAGCCATGAAAGGGCTGTTATAATTATGTTCATGTGTGTGTGCAAGTATGATAAATTGATTACATACACTATATACCGGTACATAGGCTATATCGTGATGCATGTAGCCATTCACTGCAAAGTTGGCCTAGGCCCACTGGTTTTCCATATTTCATTTATTTCTTGCCTTATTGTTCAGTAATAAATGTTCATAAGGATAAAATGGATTATTATATTGCGTATATATGTCGTCTGAATTCAAACACCATAAATACTGTAATAATCGTACTATTCGTGGTTATGCCCACTAGCCTACTCGATGGACCTGGTTTAGTTGAGGTAAGAAAGGAAGGTAATTTCAATCGATGTTACAGCACAGTATTTGCAAAGATATGCACCATCGTTCATTCTTCAAATAGATCCCACCTGTCTCTCATTATTCTTTATATTCAATTAGCTTTTGGCCTAGATATCATAAATATGATACATTACGCTGATCTCCATCTTGGAAAGAAAACAGCGGTTTTCTCACTTTACGGCTCCTTCACGGCCGGTTTGCATCTTACCGCGGTAAAAGTCGAAACCGAGCACGATGCAACAAAAATATGACTTTACCAGGGTAAACTAAGCAACTTTACCGCAGTATTCTGAATACCGAGATTGGTGCACTCGGCCAAAAGTGTTACTTTGCACAAAATATTGTTCTAAACCCCCTCCCAAAAAAGTGATGTAATTTCTAGGAAAAAATGATATAGATCAGAATTGTAGGTGGTATTGACTGTGTTGTCATTTCAATTATATTGGATTGTAACGTCACATGGTCGATAAAATGAATGATGTTAATTGATGTAAACAATTTTTTACACACTAAAATAAACTGTGTTCTGTTCTGATTTTTGTTTTATTGTTATTGCAAAATTCAAATGTTAGTGTAACACTGACTGAAAATGTAACTAAATTTCATATCAAAACAGCATTGACTATGTAGTAATTTTAATGTTCATTATAAGCTATTACACAATGTAAAAACACTAACCTCGACCACCAAACCTTAATCTGTGAATGTAAGGTGACCCCATATTTTTCAAAGGAATTTGGGAAAAATCCTTGCCTTATTGTTAGATAAATATGATAGATTTTTCTAACAACTTCTTACATAACTACGATCTGTACCGAATCCAGATATTGGTGATTTTACTTGTATCAGGGTTAAACCATAGATATTTTATTTATTATCACATTATAAGTGGCACTTGCGTTTACCTTATCAATCTATAGATGTTCCTGCCATCTACTGTATAAAGTATGCAGTTGGAATTACAAACTCTTGAATGTTCAGTGTTTACTTTTGTCACTCAGTTGTTCTCTCAACTAATATGTCTGACAAGTGATTGAGATATTGATGTTTTTGTTTCAGGCATTGTCATGTCTTGTACAGATTGCATCAGTTCGTCGTTCCTTGTTTAGCAATACAGAAAGAGCCAAATTCCTTACGCATCTTGTAAATGGAGTCAAACACATCCTGCAGAATCCACAGGTATGCTACTCATTTTGCATATGCATCTTTTTGTGTTCCCTCTCTAAAATTTTGCTTTCAAGGTGATTATATAATGGTTTCAGAGTACGGTGTCTGTTTATCTTAGGTATAAGAGAAGGAAGGTTTAGCAGAAAACTGTCTACTTCTAAAAAGATCTATAAAATGTCATATCCACAAGGAAAAGTCTAAAGAAAAAAAAATGGCTAGTACATAATAATGCCTACTACACAATAATGGATACTACTAATTTTTATAGAACTGTTACCTTGGTAGTAATATGCTCAATTTATGATTCTAAATGTGAAGAGTGAAATTTGCAATGATCATTTACACTGTAGATTTGGCAATAGGGAAGGTCTGGTGGATAATAATGATGATAGTGGTGGTGATGATGAGGATGATGACGATAACAACGATGACGAAGATGGTGATGTCACTTGAGGCATTAGCGGGGTGGCAACAAGGTATGCGACTCATGATATCTGGAAGGCCTTATGAGTATCAACTTGTTTACTAATGTCGATTAGATAAAGAGTAATCACAAATATCATGCAGTGTACAGCAGTGTCACTTGAGGCATTAGTCGGGGTGGCAACAAGGTATGCGACTCGTGATATCTGGAAGGCCTTATGAGTATCAACTTGTTTACTAATGTGGATTAGATAAAGAGTAATCACAAATATCATGCAGTATACAGCAGTGCTTTTTTTCTTTAAAAAAATTAAGGGGTACTCTCGATTTCGACTTGACCGAACATTACCATACTTGTAATAAAACGATAAACACGGGAAGTGATATAAACAGTAAAACTAATGAATCTTAAGAGCTGATGGCCAACTTATACACGCTTAAAGCTCCACTTATGTGACGTAAGTGGAGCTTTAAGTGTATATAAGTTGACCATCGGTTCTTAAGATTACCATACTTATCCATATATTTAGAAAGAAAGTGGAATCACAGACAATATGCATAAGGTTATATGGTGGAATCAGTTCATACGCCTACATATCAATTCTGCCTGTAAGCTGCAATTAAGTCTGTGATATGCTCACAGGGTTTCTTGCTCCTTTCACAAACTCGTAAGGGAACACAACTTGTAGTCCTTTATATTCAAAGTCAATTTGTACAACACATAAGGGTACATAATTTTAGTTCTCTATTCAGAGGAATACAACAAACTCCTGAGTACATCTAGTGTTGAGTCAGTAAGATCGGCAACATAGTCATGGTTACCATTGTAATGCTTCTGTAGCACTCACTTGTTTTCCTGATCACAGCGCTAATGTCAGGCCCCACCTCTCAAAAATCATAGTAGGTCTATAGAAATGAACGTAACACTAAAAATAGCCACTTTATTACAAATGACACATATAATCACTTTCATTATTTTGTTTGGCACAAATTTCTCCAGATTTCAAAATTGTGGAAATTATTATTTTCTCCTATATGAAACTGGAAAATCTTTAAGGGGTATGCGTACCCCCAGAAAAAAGCACTGGTATACAGTATTGTACTCCCAAAGCAATAATACAGGAGGAAGGAGCCAGGGTTGTTATGAAAAAAGCCGGCCTGATTGTAACCGGCCGGTTTTAACCGGTTTTATCCACTTGAAAAAAGCCAGGCAATTTTATCCGGATAAAATCAAATTGAATTAAAATAATGGAAGTTTCTTTCATGTTTTTATTTCCAAACATCATAAATTTAAGTTACAAGCTCAGAACCTGTAGTAGGCCTACTTAGGACTACTGAGTGCAAATGCAGAGCTACCAGTTTTATCCACCTGAAAAAAGCCAGGCCGGATAAAATCAAATTGAATAAAAATAATTGAAGTTTCTTACATGCTTTTATTTCCAATCATCACAAATTTAAAAGTTACAAGCTCAGAACCTGTAATACTTACTGAGTGCAAATGCAGAGCTACCAGTTTTATCCACTTGAAAAAAGCCAGGCCGGATAAAATCAAATTGAATAAAAATAATTGAAGTTTCTTTCATGTATTTATTTCCAAACATCACAAATTTAAAAGTTACAAGCTCAGAACCTGTAGTAGGCCTACTTAGGCCTACTGAGTGCAAATGAAGAGCTACCAGTTTTATCCACTTGAAAAAAGCCAGGCCGGATAAAATCAAATTGAATAAAAATAATTGAAGTTTCTTACATGCTTTTATTTCCAAACATCACAAATTTAAAAGTTTCAAGCTCAGAACCTGTAGTAGGCCTACTTAGGGGGTCATTCCATATGAAATCATCCAATTTTTTAAAAAATGATTGCGTGACCATTTTAGAAAAAAATAATTTTTTGTATATGAGTTCATACATGTTTCAAGATATCAAAACAAGTTTTCAAAAAAATCTTGTGTTCTTGGTTTCCCAGGGGTGTCCATTTTTCAATCCTGGTGTAACACATTTTTTGCGAATATAGCTGATTACGAATATTTTCATAACTCAACAACCATAAGAGTTAGAAATTTGAATTATGAGCCATTTTGTAACTATTGAAGCGTACTTTCAGAAATACTTTATTGTTTTCTTCAACACAAAATTTTTCATATGAAAATATGAGTTTGAAATTCGGGTAAATTTTTCCAAAAAAATTACTTTTTGGACCAAATTTTATATGAGAAGGAAGTGATTGTAAACGTTCAAATTTTTGTTATGTTCAAACCTACATGTGATTTGTCTGTGAGGAAAAAATCATGGTCTAAAAATACATCCCTTATTTCTAAACTGGCCTCGAATATTAGCGTTTTTCAGATTTTGACTACATTTGGGCTTAAATATCTCTGGTGGGTACCCTTCAAAAAATCTGACAAATTGCATAATAGAAGCCTATCATGTCCCTAACTCACAGTTAAAATTTCTATTTCTTGATTCAACTCCTTCTATTAATTTTATAGAACTGAAATATCACACTTTTTAGGGTAGCGAATTTGGGAAAAACTACATACAACTCAATAACCATAAGAGTTACAAATATGAATTATGAATCATTTTATCACTATTGAAGCTTGCTTTCAGAAATAGTTTGTTTTCATCAACACAAAAATTTTCATATTAAAATATGTGTTTGAAATTCGGGTAAATTTTTCCAAAAAAAAATCACTTTTTGGGCGAAATTTTATATGAGAAGGAAGTGATTGTAAACATTCAAAAACATTTTATGTGCAAACCTGCATGTGATTTGTATGTGGGGAAAAAATCAGGGTCTAAAAATACATCCCTTATTTCTAAACTGACAGATTTTGACTATTTTTGGGCTTAAATATCTCTGATGGATAACCTTCAAAAGATCTGAAAAATTGCATAATAGAAGCCTTTCATGTGCCTAACTCATAGTTAAAATTTCTATGTCTAGAAACAACTCTTTCTATTAATTTTATAGAGTTGAAATATCACACTATCACATATTATGTAGTTTCTCCCAAATACGCTACCCTAAAAAGTGTGATATTTCAGTTCTATAAAATTAATAGAAGGAATTGTTTCTAGAAATAGAAATTTTAACCGTGTGTTAGGCACATGAAAGGCTTCGTTTATGCGATTTTTTCATATTTTTTGAAGGGTACCCATCAGAGATATTTTAGCCCGATAATACTCAAAATCTGAAAAACGCTAATATTCGAGGCCAGTTTAGAAATAAGAGATGTATTTTTAGACCCTGATTTTTTCCTCACAGTCAAATCACATGCAGGTTTGAATATAAAAAAATATTGAATGTTTACAATCACTTCCTTCTCATATAAAATTTGGTCAAAAAAGTTATTTTTTTGGAAAAATTTACCCGAATCTCAAACTCATATTTTCATATGACAAATTTTGTGTTGAAGAAAACAATAAAATATTTCTGAAAGCAGGCTTCAATAGTTATAAAATTATTCATAATTCAAATTTTTAACTCTTATGGTTGTTGAGTTATATGTAGTTTCTCCCAAATACGCTACCCTAAAAAGTGTGATATTTCAGTTCTATAAAATTAATAGAAGGAGTTGAATCAAGAAATAGAAATTTTAACTGTGAGTTAGGGACATGAAAGGCTTCTTTTATGCAATTTTTCAGATTTTTTGAAGGGTATCCACCAGAGATATTTAAGCCCAAAAGTAGTCAAAACCTGAAAAACGCTAATATTCGAGGCCAGTTTAGAAATAAGGGATGTATTTTTAGACCATGATTTTTTCCTCACAGACAAATCACATGTAGGTTTGAACATAACAAAAATTTGAACGTTTACAATCACTTCCTTCTCATATAAAATTTGGTCCAAAAAGTTATTTTTTTTTGAAAAATTTACCCGAATTTCAAACTCATATTTTCATATGAAAAATTTTGTGTTGAAGAAAACAATAAAGTATTTCTGAAAGTACGCTTCAATGGTTACAAAATGGTTCATAATTCAAATTTCTAACTCTTATGGTTGTTGAGTTATGAAAATATTCGTAATCAGCTATATTCGCAAAAAATGTGTTACACCAGGATTGAAAAATGGACACCCCTGGGAAACAAAGAACACAAGATTTTTTTGAAAACTTGTTTTGATATCTTGAAACATGTATGAACTCATATACAAAAAATTATTTTTTTCTAAAATGGTCATGCAACCACTGTTGGATGATTTGGCATGGAATAACCCTAGGCCTACTGAGTGCAAATGCAGAGCTACCAGTTTTATCCACTTGAAAAAAGCCAGGCATTTTATCCAGCTAAAATCGAATTGAATAAAAACAATTAAAGTTCCTTTCATGTTTTAATTTCCAAAGATCACAAATTTAAAAGTTACAAGCTCAGAACCTGTAGTAGGCCTCAGTTTTATCCACTTGAAAACAGCCAGACATTTTATCCGGCTAAAATCAAATTGAATAAAAATAATTGAAGTTCCTTTCTTGTTTTTATTTCCAAACATCACAAATTTAAAAGTTACAAGCTCAGAACCTGTAGTAGGCCTACTTAGGCCTACTGAGTGCAAATGCAGAGCTACCAGTCTTATCCACTTGGAAAATGCCAGGCATTTTATCTGGATAAAATCAAATTGAGTAAAAATAATTGAAGTTTCTTTCATGTTCTTATTTCCAAACATCACAAATTTAAAAGATACAAGCTCAGAAACCTAAAATTGTATTTAGTGTAATTTAATACAGTGAGTCTCATGCAAGAGTTGGCCAATGACACGGGTTTCTGCGTCGCGGCAGGCACAGCAAATAAAGCCGCGATCAGTGTAATGATTCAGGTTCTCACATTTACAGTTAAAATTACAATGAAAATAACCACGTACCTAATCACAAGAGATGTTAAAAATGTTCTGCTCTTGCATCCACACAATACTGGCACCATTTTAGGAAATTTTGTTTACGCGCATTAAGTTCAGCTTCCGAAATAGAGTTAATTTTTCTTGTTGAAGTTTCCCCATAAATAATAGTCACATGCTGTTAGAAGAACTTAAAAACAATATCACAAGAGAAATTAACTCTGTCTCGGAAGCTGAAATTATGCGTCTGAAAGAAAATTTCCTGAAAAGGTGCCAGTATTGTGTGGATGCAAGAGAAGAATATTTCCAGCAGCTCTTGTGATGAGGTATGTGGTTATTTTCATTGTAATTTTAACTGTAAATATGAGAACCTGAATCATTACACCAATCGCGGCTTTATTTGCGTAGATATTTCACCCGATCGCTCGGGAGTTGGAACTGTGCCCGCCGCTTCGCAGAATCCCACGTCATTGGCCAACTCTTGCGTGGGACTCACTGTACCACTTCACTGTGCAATTCCCAGCAATAGTTAATTACCGTATTTACTCCAATATAATGCACCCTCGAATTTAATGCGCACCCTGATTTTGAAACTTAAAATCATAAAAAAAGAGTTTGTTAGCGAATGTAATGTGCATCAATAGGATATTTTATTTGGAATTTTGTCTTAGTATTTATAGAATAATGAACCAACACATAAATATTTACAGTTAACTGCCAGTTTTAGGCCTACAAGTAGACCTATAGGCATGGCTCATCAATATTCACTAATGTGTTCATCACTGGAATCCTCGGAGGTGCTTATTTTTATTGCTAAATGGACAAACAAAATGTTAATGCATGTTTCACAATAAAAGCTGATACCACTCTTAAATGAGTTTAAAATCGACAATGCACAATATTCCACATTTGCACTATAGAACTGACAAAAACTATTTTTTCATTATGTTTCAGAAATTAAATTTCATATGGTGTAGGCTAACGATAAAATGAGCGAAGTCGAGAATTATAGTAGTGCCTTGTTATGTAGATCAATATTACCTCCGAACTACGAAACGGATTTGTACTAGAATTTAACGCGCACCTCAGTATTGAAATCTACAAATGGACAAAAATAGGGCACGTTATATTCAAGTAAATATGGTAAATTCACCATTCATCATAAGACTCTTTCATATTTGCTTTATTCTGCCTGTTGATGTATACAAGCTTCTGGGCTTTTTCATTGCCTAGTCTGTTTCTCAATTTTGTTTGTATTAACCCAAATGAAGAAAATACTCTTTCGATTGATGCAGAACTGGCTGGCATACGATGTAAAGATTCTATGGCTTGACAAAATTCCAGCGATAGGTGATTACGCTTCAGATTTGTGTAATTGATGGAGAAATAAGTATAAAAAATCCCTTTAGGTAGGCCTACAGGGCACAGGCTGAGGTAGATTTCATAGTGCTTTTTATGAATTTATTGGGGTAAGTGTAGAATAAAAACTGAAATATTTTTTTATAAAAAGAGAGTTGTTAATTATGTATTAATTGATATCTTTTATTATTTCATTTTTAATTTGGCCAAGGATTATTGTTCTAAAGATATTTAACTATTATTTTTAATATTTCAAACTTTATTTCATTGGTAATTTTAGCCTCAGTTGGTCCTCATGAATTCATTTTGGCATGCCTATTGGCTGAGGTATATTTTAAAGCGTTTTTGACTTTCAAAAATTCAAATCTCTCCTTATATGAGCGCTATTGAGAAACTAGTTGTTGATTTAGAGATTACTCATCAAGAGCTTTTCAACGATACCCCACAAATATGGTTTTAAAAATTTTTAATTTCCACCCTCACCCCCACAACCACTGAATCATTGGTGTCTAATTTATGCATACTAAGTTACTATATAATTTTTTCAAGATTTCAACCCGCTCCCACCTCCCCCAACCAGGAAAAATTGATTTTAGCCGGCTAAAATCATGATTTTAACCGGCTAAAATTGAAAAAAACTGCTGGTCAGGTCTTTTTCAATTTTAGCCGGCTTTTTTACAACCCTGGAAGGAGCTAACATTAGAAATAATGAGAAGTCAATTTTGATTGGTAACAAAACTATGTAAGTTCAGAAGAATTTGACATTGTGCTGCCATTTAATGTCACTTCTAATGGAGCTCAGTTCTTTCGTTATGACTGTTTCCCAAAACCCTGAAAATCTACGTATGTATGTGACTAATGAAGCTTTCAGGCTGCTGTTTAAACCTGTTGTACCAATTACCCATAAGATAAGATGGGTATAAGATCAGTGACATCTGGTGGGAAATAACTAAAACTTTAAAACTGACGTCATGACAACTGCGATTGTTTACTCTTCACAGGCACTTATTTTCAATGTGAATCTTTCTCCGAAGAAGGACACAATAAGATGTCCGAAACGTTAGAAGACACTAAAAACACGACACGGCCCAACCCGGATAGCCAGTCCAATCAGTTTATGTATAACACCGGCCGTGGAAGCCTGCGAACTAACTATTGTTCATACAAACTCAGATCTTGCTTGTCAAACAATATGCCTTTGCTTGAGGCTTGAGATAACTAAATTCTCTACGGCCTCAAAGTATCAGAATTTCAAGAGAGAAAATTGTATTGTTCATGCTGAGTGTTATTTTTCTGTAATTCATTGCATTTTTTGTTCGTTTAAATGAAAACCATTTTTAATGGGGGAAAACAAATCCTCCAAGTTGTGTTTAAAAGGGATTTTACTGTAATAAATGAATTATCCAAGCTGTATGCTAACATACCTAACACAATTTGCAGGGCTTGAGTGATCCGAGCAACTACCATGAATTCTGTCGTCTGTTGGCAAGACTGAAGTCAAATTATCAGCTGGGTGAGCTAGTCATGGTGGAGAACTATCCAGAAGCAATTCAGCTGATTGCTAAGTTCACTGTACAGAGCCTGCAGATGTGGCAGTTTGCTCCCAACAGCGTGCACTATCTCCTGAGTCTCTGGCAGAGGATGGTCGCCTCGGTACCTTACGTAAAGGCCACAGAGCCTCATCTGCTAGAAACATATACTCCTGAAGTCTCCAATGCTTACATCACTTCCAGATTGGAATCTGTGGCTGTGGTTGTAAGGTACGCATATTCTAGAGATTTGTATACTTATAATTAGAGTCCCGATGTTTATGACCTTAAAAAGCGGATAATATGACTGCAAATATGCCCTTAAAAATAACTAACTATGACCCAAAAATCCTAAATATAACCTAATAAAATAATGTATTTTCAAAAATAAATGTTCCAATTTAAACGTTTACATCACATGAATTCTATCAGATAATCACTTTTTAATAATTTTGGTGATTTACAGTTTTACTTGTAATGATCTAGTTTCAAAGAATTTGCTCCTGTTTGCTCGCTTTATCAGTTCCAAATACCTCATAATATTTTGTAGACCTTGCATGTCCCTATAGAATATGAACAATTGCATTGATTATACATTTAAGTTACTATTAATTTGTCATAAACATTAAATTAATGAAATAAATTTCAAATTTAACTCGACCATGTAGTACGTACACTGTATAATTGGGCTCTTTTAGCGAATTTTGGACTATAACTGAAATATGACATTAAATTACAAATATGACCAAGTGCGACCAAGACCACAGAAAAGCCCAAAATATGACTTTATGTGCAAAATTAAAAAGTCTGATTAGGATAACAATCGTGCAGTTCATGTTTAATTTGTGTTTGCGACAAGAACGATGGTCAGGATAAAAATATGACATGTCATAAATATCCATACCCTACAGTAACCTTTACAACTTTATAAATTACAGCTACAAACACAGGATTAAACAACAATGTGCAAAAATAAGAAAATAAGAATAATGTATAGAAAAAAGCGATGGTGTTTAGTAGCTTACCCTGAACTTATTTTTATTTATTTATTTATTTACCAACTGCCTTCAATCGGTGGCCCAAAGGACTCAGTATACCATATACATAGAGATAGGAATTTTTCGGTGTTTTCAAACCGAAGAAAGCGGTACTTTGAAATGTGAAATTCGGTGGGTTCAATTGAACTTTTCGGTACTTTCGAAACTATAGCAGATTCACGGGAAAGCATACTTTTTATGTGCTCAATGGAATAAAATTCATCTTTCTGAAATTGGAAAGCCCTATCTTTTGTGTTTAGTTTGTTATTTAGCATCTTGAGGCCTTATTAATTTACTATTCGACAATTTTCACAGCAACAATCACGACAATCACGTGAGGTCTTATCATAAAACAAAACCAAAACGATGCCAAACTCTAAAGAGAACTAAATACGTCATACTAATACTAATCCTAATAATCAACAGAGCTTGTAAAAATACAATACAAAGTTATTTTTCATACTGAAGGTCGATCGTGACGTCTTGCGGTAAAAGTCCAAAGTGGTTGTAAAAACACAATATGAAGGTACTAGTATCATATCTATCCGAATATAAGCCGCCCCTGAATTTAAGCCACACCTGCCTTTTTAGCAGTAAAGTAAAGGGAAAATAATTAAATTAACCCAAAGTGAAAAAATAAATTGCCTCATATTCATAATATTAAAGTAACACATTTCTTAGCCGAAATAGGCCTGAAATAAGAAAATAAAGTATCAGCTGACTTAAGTTATGATATTATAATTTTATTTAATTGTAATACCGCAGTCAAAAATGCCTAAAATACGCAAAACATCACTTGATACACATTTTTACGATGCTTCGATTAAAATCGATAAGTTTTCGATGTTAAATCGATTAATATATCGATTGTCCTGGAGATTCGAGATAATCGATAGATGGTGGTGTTTGGAGGAGGGGAACCAGCTACGATGGATCAACCGGCTACATTGTGCTCATTTTTACAATTACTGCCTAAAAACACTTGTACGCGATTTTAAGCCGCAGGCTCATTTTGCTGGGCTTAATCTTGGAAAAAAGTGCGGCTTATATTAAGATAAATACGGTACTTTAGCGTTCAGTAAGTTTTCAATAATTTTCGTTTTCGGCCTCTTTGTTGTAAAAAAGTAAAAATTTGTGCCAAAATCGCATTTTAAAGTATTAATTCATGCCAAAATCGCATTTTAAAGTAAAAATTCGTGCCAAAATCGCGCCAAAATCGTTAAATTCGCGATCACGAAAAATTCCCATCCCTACATATACATTATTTTATAAGCTACAAAACAAGATATATCAGGGTACATAAAAAAACTAAAAATATAGGGAAAAACAGTTGCATTTAATACCATATTTACTCGAATATAACACACACCTTTTTTGTCCATTTGTAGCTTTCAAAACTGAGGTGCACGTTAAATTTGAGGTCGCATTAAATTCGAGTACAAATCCGTTTCGTAGGTTGGCAGTACCGGTAACTTTTATCTGCGTAACAATGCATTGCTGTAATTCTCGACTTCATTAATTTTGTCATTGGCCTATTATTAGCATTACATAGAGCGTTTAAAAATACTAGTTAATAGTCACGAAATGGAGGGCAAGAAGAGAAGAATATCTTAAGGGGCTGTCACACTGGATCGATCGAGGGAAAGCGTCCGACTGACTGGTATAATGAACCTATAGACAGCAGTGGTACCAGTCACATAGCATCGATCGCCAGCGATCAACAACGAGGGTGAGAGATCATCTGGTCTGTGAAATCAAACCTGTCCGTTTTTCAATCGCCAGTCGATGGCAAACTTCGTACCCACCTGAATTTCAGAATTGATGCTGGAAGATTTAACTTACACAATAATGTCGTTTTAAACTTATATTTGAATGAAATATAATTGCACGAATCATTTAAGGCATTTAAAACGATATCTTCTTATGTAATTTATTTTTAAAAACACAAAAATTGATCGAGTTGTAAGCACCTAGCGGTGGGCGATCGAACTATAACAAACAACAAACCTCTTCGCTCGGCCGACTGATGGAAGCTTGAAGTAAACAGATGTAGCCTGAGATAGTAGGCATAATATTAAACCTTACATCCCAACACGTGTAGTATGATAATGTGCAGGAAATAGGCATTCGTATTCCTAATAAGGTAATATACTTTACCTCTAATATACAGTGATGAGTAGACCTAGTAAAATCATATAGGTACATAACCTATAATATTTCCGTTGATCGATGACGCTCGATGCAGTGTGACAAGGAACAGAAATTTAGTCGAGAGCGCTTGATGGCAGTCGGTTGGTCTTGATCGATCGAAGCTCAGTGTGACAGGCCACTTACGATGCTGCTCTTAGCTCTTAATATTATGTGTAAAATTAAAAAAAATTGAGGATTCCAGTGATGAACACATCAGTGAATAATGTGTCATTGAATACTTGTAGGCCTAAAACTGGCAGTTAAATTTAATGGTAATTTCAAATGTTTACATGGTGGTTCATTATTCCCTTAAAACTATGACAAAATTCCAAATAAAATACCTTTCCTACCATTGTTGCACATTACATTCGCCATCAAACTCTTTTTTTTTTATTATTTCAAGTTTCAAAATCAGGGTGCGCATTAAATTCGAGGGCGCATTATATTTGAGTAAATACAGTAGTTAGTAGGGCTAAGATGGTTATTTATAATCTAACAAGATTTTTAATTGTTAATGAAAAAATATTGTCGTGGAGAGCTGTAGGAAGTTGGAATGTTTTTCTGAATTTCTCGAAATCCTTAGTAATTAATCCTCTAGTTCCAATGAGTAGGCCTAGAGTTTTGATTTTCTTCAAGTTGTAGCAGCATATAATATTTGTGATAAGATTTTATTTTAGCCATGACCATGTAATGTTTAATCACTTAAAAGTGATTGAGGTTGTACACAAGGGCCCATACTCCAAAACTATGTTTTACAAAAAAAGAATTTGAATTTTTGGACATAACACACAGTATATACTGTTTGACCTATCTGCTAATTGGAAAATATTTTAAGAGAAGCAAACAGGCTAAAGACATCACAAGATGTATTAAATTCATCATCCAAATTCCTGAGTGCATTCACTTGAAAGTTGTTTGCTCTCACTAAAAGGAACAGTTTCCCAGGAGGAACGGATTAAATCAAGTCCTCTGTGTTTCTTACTGGTATATATCATGCTGTTAGGTATGCCTGTGGGTGTCTTAACTGAACGCCAATATCTTCCAGGAAATTAGAGGACAGGCCATTCAAAGGTGCCATCTGTAGAGGATATAATAGGTTTGTTCTCAAGGCAAACCCATGACTGCTTGAGAATTTGCTGTACTGTGCATGTCCAATCTATAACTTATCCGCGAATTTGCACTTTGGGAATGGTTAGAAAAATTGGGAATCGATAGTTTCTGTGTTTAATCGATATGAGATATCATTCGATATTTACAAATACTGTAAACAAGTTTAAGAAATAAATTTATAGGTTTTTAGAATCAACACTGTTATATGCAGGAATCACAGTGAAGTGATCACATACTACAAAAAACTAAAATGATGCACTCAACTTCACTATTTTAAGTGTACATACATTTTAAGTGTTTTGCAAGCATCTAGCTTGCATCCTCAGATGAGGTCCACTGCCAGGTCCGTTGATTGGTCCCTAGATATCACTGTTGGCTAGATCATTTTGGAGATAAGGTCATTGTCCTTTGGGATGTCGAAATTTACTAAATTATTTTTGTTCCTCTGTATGAAGATTTTCTCCCATATTGTCAAATCAACTGGTTTGTTCACTGTTTTCAATAATTCCATGTCATCCTCGAATTCATATTCTGTGGACCAATAATGATGGGCTACTACCGATTTTTCTGCTTGTTTGTGTCTGATGTTTCTTATATGTCCCTTGTGCCTAATTTCAAATTTCTTTTTGTCTTTCCAATGTAACATTTGTCGCAATCTTTCTACACAACCATCTACTGCAGAATGAATGAATGATGATAATTTTGTCGCAAGCGATCCCTGGTGATCCCTTAAGAGGATATTTGCAGCAGATTTGTTTCCGGGGTGCATTACAAACACCCAGACCTGAACCCAGGCCAACCCGGCCGGGAATCAAACCCTGACTGCTAGGGTGCAAGGCAGCCGTGCTACCAACTCACCCATGGTGGCGGACATCCTAAAAAGTAAAATACTGTGTTATTAATTGACAGTCGAATATATTTTGTGTTTTAACAAGAACCAATCACAACTTGTGTATCTGTGCTTTGTTGTTTAAAAAATTGAATTTAAGTAGGCCATCAAATCTTACGCCTTCAGATATTATTAAAACATTTATTCATTTTTTAAATCTTATAACGTAAAACATTGGGGTGCATCCATTATGTGAGAAATATGGTTACAAATTAGAATGTATGTTTCGATGGGTTCCCATCATCAGCTGAGATCTACTGACAGGTTTGCTTCTCTGCCTACCAGTTTGTCCTCCAGGTTGCATGAATTTGAAAATGAGGTTATTATCCTTAGAGATGTTAAAATTTATAAGACTATCTTTGTTTTTTAGATGTAGACCCTTACTTTTTCCTGAACAGCTAAATCAACTGATTTTCTGAACACATTTCAGTAATTTTACCTTACTATTGGGATTATGACCTGTAGTTAAATGATTGGCCACTGCAGATTTTCTATTTGTTGATAATTTAACCCTTTCAGTGATACAGCCTTATTTATGTGTCAGCGCACATCACTGCTGGCTGTGCTATTGATGCATGTATAAGACGCACCACTTTGCTTGCCAGTAGAGAATAGAAATTTTCTATGAAAGTGATTCAAAGAAAATCAGCATATAGTGTAATCCATCGTCTAAATCCTGACACCATAATTCCCTGTTCTGTGCTTTGGGTTGTCATCTGTAGCTAAATATTTCAGGTGATGTATTGCACCATGCATTGAAATGCGTAAAACCATGCTGTGTTGTGACGACATGCAGGCAATCCCGGGGTTGCGTAAATCAGTCTACTTCAAGAAATACGTGCTGTGTTCTTGTTTCAGAGAAATTGATAAATTATTTGCAGTTGTTGGTCCATTTATGATTACAAAAGAAATTTGCAAATCAATTCAGTACCACCAGTTTGCACAGTAAATAATATATTAGCAGTTAAGGGTTAATGTTTCTCATGTGCTCTTTGTACCATGGATTACAATTTCTCTTTGCATTGCTAATGTATGCTTTATCACAGGTATTAGAGTCAGTTTCATAAATGCCTGAATTTTTTCTTGGTGGAATTTTGTCTTTCTTGTCTGATCTTAGTAGAATTTTTATAGTGTACTTTTTGATAGGTGCCAATGTGGTGTTCCATTCTTTGAATTAAAAAAAAAAAAAATTATGATGCATTGAAGAATGAAAAGTGAATTTCTTAGAAGCCATTTCATCTTTAGGATTGCTTAAGGTGGTATTCTCTTTTACATACTTTCGGTTTTCAAATTTCTTGATTTTCTTGACCATATATTCAGTAAATCCATTAATGTGTGTTGTTTCTAAAGATATTCCAGTTTATATTCTTGATATAGTTGTTTCTAAAGATATTCCAATTTATGTTCTTTACTGTTCTTAACTAATCCAGAAGTAAGTCAGTTTATTAAGTGCCAGAATAGTACTTTCTGAGATTGTGTGGTGGATGGACATCTATCTGTGTGCACGATAACTCAAATACGCTTTATCGAATTTTCATGAAACTTGGTTTACGCTAACGTCCATTGGAAGAAGCCTGTTGATTTTGGACCAAATCAGTTGACTGGTACAGGAGTAATGCCCAATTTAGTGCATATCTTGTTCTAATACATTAGACTGAATTTATCAAATGCAAATCAGTTCTCATGGCAACATATTATTTTACAGTATTCATTTACGGCTTTGGAAGTTGCATACAGTTAGCTTTGACAAATAACACTACCCACATATTCCTTCACATTTGCTTATCAAACTTTAGACCTTTATTCTTCCGTAAATCCAGCATAATGAATCGATCTGGAGCTTAACTCGGAAATTTATTACAAATAACTTATTTTCTGCATATAATAAATGCAATTATCACTGATTAAACAAAAGCATTCTGGCATTTCATTACATCAATTTACCTGATGTTATTATTGCTAGCTTGTGAGGAGTTGGATTATAGCTGTACTGCTTGATGTAATTGTCTGTGTGTGTGTTTTTCCTGTAAATTCCAAATACTAATTTCATGCTAATTCTGATGATCTTGATATCTTAGAAAAGGTGACATGTTGTTTCACCTGACCTCTGCCGTGAATATTGTTCTGAAGGTTAAGTAATTTGACAGCATCTTCCATCAATTTCTTATTCACTATGATGAATATGTTGTCCGCATATCTATTCCACAGTCTGACAATCTGAGGAATACTTCGTGTGATGTATGTTTTCATAAAACTCATGTATAAGTTTGTCAAGAACAGGGAGAATGGATTTCCCATTGTTCATTTTGTTCATAGAATTCCCCTTGGATTGTAAATAAATTTTGATCTGTGCATAACCTTGTTAGTTCAAAATATTCTTTTACTATTTCTTTTTCTAGGTTTATGATGTAACCCACTTCTCTAATGAGGTTAATAATTTACCTTTAGAAATACTAGGAAACAAAGGAATGGCGTGAAAGGAAACCAGTTGTTATTGTCATCTACTTCCAAGTCTTTGATTCTATCCATTAATTCCATGGTATTTTCGATACTTAGGCTCTTGAATTGTGTCAAACTCTGAAATCTGTTGACTAACCATTTGGATAAATTGTAAACGGGGAATTTATACAGTGTGTTTCACATATGAGTTGGCCAATCATGCGGGTTTCTGTATCACGGCAGCCACAGCTCTAACTCCCAAGCAATCAGATGAAATATCTTTGCAAATAAAGTACTAATGGTGTAATGATTCAGGTTCTCACAATTACGGTTAAAATTACAAAGAAAATAACTACGTACCTCATCATAAGAGATGTAGGAAATCTCCTCCTCTTGCATCCAAACAACATCTGTGTGGCATGATTATAGAATGTCAACACTGATACAAATGCACAAGTGAAAAGCAGCACATGGCATGCTGATAGCAGCATTGCCACATATGATGTGGCCAGGTTAGGAGTAGAGAAGGTTTTAATTTTAGCTGTGTCCATCTACTTAAAATAGGCAGTGTTTAAGTACAATGCTTCCTGTTACTGTAACAACATATTAGGACAGTTCCATAGTTACATACATGTATATCTTCCTGTGTACTAAATAAAATCATATTAGAGAAATTCAGATGGAGTGTAGCTGATGATGGGGATAATGACGATTGAAACATGTTCAGTTCAGTTTTTAATTTAAATGAAGGTGAGTGCATAAAAACCATCTCATTATTTTTCACGATGATAATAATGATTATAAGAAAAGTTCAGTGCAAGCTGTAATCAGATAAACTGCAGTCCATTCACTTGCGAATTGAAATGTACAGAACAGGCATATTTGAATGGTACAGAGTTTGTGCACAGCATTTATTAACTAACACTAAACTCTTTGGCGCTACATCCCTGAAGGGACTAGGTCGGAGCTGCTACTTCTGTATCAAGTAGCTTCTCAGTTTGTATTAAAAGGCTGAGGTCACCCCATACCAGACCTTCCTACCTCAGAAAAATCCTAGGAGGTACTGGGGATCGAACCCAGGCCTCAGATTCGTAGCCAGCAATGCTAACCACGAGATCACACAGGCGGTTTATACAGTAACTATTTACAATCTATAATGATAGGAATCTTCAAAATTTACATCAGTAATTGTTTTACCATATTTACTCACATAATGAGTGGGGCATAGTGGATGCCCCCTGGATAATGGATGTACCCCAATTTTTCACCTTAAAAAATAAAAAATAAAATTCTCCATGTAAAGTTATATCTAATTTTTTACAAAAAAAATTGTTAATAATATCTGCAAGTCGTGAGATTTGATGGCCACACCATTTTGTAAAATGAAGTAAGTACATTTAAATGAATTTTGAACTGATAATATAATGAAGAGCGTCAAGCACCATACTACTAAAATATTTTAAACCATAATCCATGTTAAGAACGGTTCATTTCATGAATTCTGATTCTGAGGTGCCTTCTACATCCACGAATTCTGATGTAACTAGCCGGTCTGTGAAGTGTCAATTGTGTGGAAAGTCTTTTACCTCTCGGGGTATTAATATTCACATAGCTAGGAGTCATGGATCTTCTCAAGAATCCATCGGTAATGAAACCTTATCAGAAATCTCACTAGTAAATAGTGAAGTTGAGGAACCTGTCATTCAAGATGACATACATTCTGCTGGTAATAGTTATAGTTGTTCAGAATGTGGGCTATGTTTTAAAACAGAAAGAGGTCTTATTATTCATCAGTCTAAAAGACATGCATATTCGTCTAATAGGAAAAAAATTGACAACATTTTAAATAGAAAGACGAATGAAGCAGCATTGTACACTTCCAAACAATCTCAGAATGCCCATAGTAGTCAAAATGCAGAATTAGGAAAAGACGTTAATAATTGGCTCCACGTCTTTGAAAATTTGCTACTGAATATTGATACGTTTGATAGTTCGGTATTTGATGCTGCAATAAAAGACTTTTTAGACTTTTTGCATGAAGCCAACTCAAAACTTCCAGGACCTCAACATCCTGCAATTCGATTTTACCAAATGAGAAAGAAAAACAAACATACTGGCGAGGAAATCAATCACAAAAGTTCTTCAAATCCGCAACGTTCCTCTACGGCTAGACGTAAAAGAAATCAAGGACGTTATGCTTATGAACTTGCCCAATTTCAATATCAGAACAGACGAAAAGCATTAGTTAGAAAAATTATGGATGCTGATAAGCCGAAGCAATGCCCAATTGCAATAGACGCAATAGAAGAGAATTTTGGTAATGAATTTGGTTCTCCTAATAATGGGACTAGAGAGATGCATTTATCAGCCGACTTAAATAATGACCTTCGAGAAGTCTCTATTGCTTCTGTAAAACAAGCGATTAAAGGAATGTCAGTGGATACTTCCCCTGGGCCTGATCGTATACTAATGAGAACAGTAAAGGAACTAGGGATTTCTGCTATTATTGCAGTTATCATTAATATCATGCTCTCTACATCGTATGTACCTGAAAAACTTAGAGAGGGAAAGACAATATTGATTTACAAGGGTAAAGGAAATACAAATGATATGTCTTCCTGGAGACCTATAACTATATACTCAGTGATAAGACGCATCATTGAACGCGTGCTAGATAAGGAATTAAAACATCAGATTGAACTTAATCACAATCAGCGGGGTTTTATGGCAAATGTAGCAGGTTGCCACATAAATTCACGCATCATAAATAATTGTTTGAAAGATGCCAAGATGAAACAGAAGGACTGTGTGGTTGCATTTTTGGATGTCTCACGCGCCTTTGACAGAGTTGGTCATGCACATATTGAGAACTCCCTTACTGCTCAAGGCATTTCATCTGATCTTCAAGGATTAATTCTCTCCTTATTGATAAATAACACAGTCCAAATTGAAGTTGGTAATCGTCGAACTAAGAAAATACCTATAAGATGCGGGGTTCCTCAAGGTGGACCACTTTCGCCAACATTATTCAACATTGCCATTAATTTCCTTTACACTGAAGTCTGTGATCCAGGTTTCGCAAGTAAACATGGGTATTGTTTTGATGATACTATCGAACCACTTTGTCTCACGGGTTTCGCTGACGATCAAGCTGTAACAGCATGTAATATTGAATCAGCAGTCCGAGTAATTGATGTCACACGAAGTCTATTACAATCTATAGGCTTAGAAATTCATCCTGGTAAAAGCACTGCAATTGTACTCAAACGAGGAGAACTTACACAGTCTGAGTTGCAGTTGTTTTCAGGTGAAGTGATTACATCTATAAATAAATCAGAAACCATAAAGTATCTTGGATGCACTTTTAATGATGAACTGTTATTCAATAAGGATTCATTAAAACACTTTAACCAAAACCTAGAGAAGTTGGCTAAGTCTCCTTTACTTCAGCCCAATCAGAAACTGAATGTAATAAATCAGTACATATTCCCCTCACTGATTTATCCTTTACAGACAGCGCCCTTGCTTAACATTCCCTTATACATTCTTGATGGGCTTGACGTAATCATCAGACGGACTACTAAAGACATAATGTGTCTTCCTGACAGAACGACAAGTGCGATGTTGTATGCTCCACGCAAGTTGAGAGGCCTTGGCTTGATTAAATGTCAATGGGAAGCCCCTTTACAACATATTTCTATAGCTAATAAACTATCAAACTGTGACGATCCACATTTTACAAGGTGTTTCAATTTTGATGAAGAACTTCAAACAAGCCTTACTCGCCTGAAAATAACAAATAATTTTGAAGCATTTCGAAAACCAAAAATGCTTCGTAAACATCTTAGGCAAATGTCCTTTGAAGAATGGTCTTCTATGCCATGGCAAGGAGTTGGAGTAGTTCACTTTTCTGAATTTCCACCAGCAAATAACTTCATGACTACTAGATTAAGTTTAACTTCTTCTGAGTGGACATCTTTGTTGAAATTGAATGTAAATTATGCAAATCTCAGAGGCGTCCCAGGAAATAATGGAGGATTGGATGGTACAACCCTTTGCAGAAGATGCGTTAAGGAGACTGAAACACCGAGTCATGTACTCGGGTCCTGTCCATTCAACTCTCTACTTATTACCCGTAGACATCATAAGATCAAACATATCCTCACTGATTTGTTGCATGATAAGACCTTTGACTGTTTCGAAGAAGTTCATGCTATTGATGAAGCGGGATCCAGTCGATTTGCAGATATAGTGGCATTCAAAAAACAAGATAAAAAGGCCTACATCCTGGACCCCACTGTGCGGTACGAAAATAATGATATAGACCATGCTAAACAAGTTGATCAGGAGAAGAAAGCAATTTACAACAGCTGCATACCATTCTTTCAGCAAAAGTATACATCTAGATATGGAAACCGCAATTACATCGTGCAAGGACTTCTATTTGGAGCACGGGGTACAGTCTATCAGTTTGTAGCTGACTTCCTAAAACAACTTGGAATTGATAAGCGCCACCTGATAACTATCTCAGAAACTATAATATCCGACTCTGTTGGAATAATACATCATCATATTTATGGGAACATGCATTGAATCTCTGCTTATCTCTACTTGTCAATTTAACTCAAAGCAAAAACAAAAATTGTGTTTGAATTGTTATCCATTGGCCTTCATGGCTTGAATGGTAAGCTGTGTCTTAGGGCAACTTGTGTATTCAAGCAGCTTCATTTTTATAATAAATGATTTCCTCCTCAAGTTTTTAGACAGCAATATATGGAAACGGTAAATGTAATTGGTTCTTATTAACATACGAACTCAACAATTGTCGATTAATATCACAGTATTTGTAGGACATCTGCAGTAGACAGTTGTGTTGAGAAACTTGTGTTTGGACAATGAATGAGAACTGTCTGAAATATTCAAGTTAAACAGCAAGTTTTAGGCTGAAAGTATCAAATTTGCAGAAGAACACGGTAACAGAGCACTGGACGAAAATTTACAGTGTCTTGAGTCACTAAGTGTATTGGTAAAGAAGTGTTTATGCAACACCTGTCAATTGTCATATGTGCGATACAATCAATATATTAATTAATCATGACCGCTACATCAATACATAGGTTATCAATCGATAGCTGATGCATCTTTTAATACGTGTTTCTTTCACTGAAATTTTTCCCTCGCATGAAGGATGCATCTTAGTTTTTTGTTATAAAAATCTGGGGGAAAAAGTGCCTTTATTATGCTGGTAAATACGGTACTTGTTGCACATTCTATTCTTGGTTATGGGTGCATTTGTTGCAAAAACAGAAAATGTTTTGCAATCAAGAAAAGGTTTATGAATTGAATTGCATTGGTATATTGGCATTTCTACACACGTTTTGGTAAATGCATCACCATGGAAGAACATCCTACTGTTGGTACCATCAGTTCAAAGAACTGTTTCTGTGCTTAAAAAGAAAAGCACAGGATAGCCATTTGAATAGTGGCTGCCCTGTTGATAAAATTCTTAATTTGTATAAGTAGTTAAGTATCATAATTTCAAAAAAAGTGTAAATACTGAAGTTGTCATCAGCTTAATGTCACAATTGTTACAATTACAGGGAAGGTTTGGAAGACCCCCTTGACGACCTAGGAATGGTGCAACAACAGCTAGAGCAGTTATCTGTAATTGGCCGTTGTGAGTACCAAAAAACTTGTACATTACTAGTGCAGCTGTTTGACCAGGCTGCTCGAGCGTACCAGGAACTCATGACTAGTCCCAATGCTCAACAGATAGACATCACGATACAGGAAGGTATGTTGCCACCTAACACAGATATGCTTTAGAGGGATGGAGTAAAAGTCATGGAAACATTATGTTTTGAATATGTGGGATTATTTTGGAAGGTTTTGGAATATACAAATGAAAGGTTAGGTATGGAATGTATGTATGATGGAGTTTATGGGTGCTAGATGTAGGATAGAGTAGGGAGCAACCCATCAACATAATTAAATTCACTTGGAATGGGAAGACACAATGAAGTGGAACTATTAATACATAATATCTTGGAGAACAAATAATAATGAATGTAAGTGATTACTCACAGTGGATCTCTATACTTCCAAAACGGCATGACTTTTGTCCTTTCCTTTCGTCCTTCCTCAGGTGTAACGTGTCTCAACCTCGACTGCCAGGGCTATCTGGCAACCTGCTCATCTCATCAGATAGCCCCGGCAGTCGAGGTTGAGACACGTTACACCTGAGGAAGGCCGAAAGGTCGTGCTGTTTTGGAAGCGTAGAGATCCACTATGAGTAATCACTTACATTCATTATTAGTATACTAGGTCAGTGGAAAGAAAAAGGACCTATGATGATTAATTTATCTTGGAGAACACTCACTACTGCAATACAGTAGTTGGAAACATGAAAGCATGCATAACACCCTCAAAGTTCGGTAGGGACTTCCACCAGCTCCAAGAAAAAGCTATTCTGACATAAGAACACTGTCCTCATTTTGTCACAGCAGCTGACTGACAACTTAATCCCTCTGTGCTTATAAAAATGCAATCAAATTACATGTCAATTGTCATGACTTATGCCCCATCCCTTGTAAAGTAAACATTACAAAACATATTGCACAAGCTTTCTTATATCTGTGGCTTGGTTCTAAAAGGGCTAATGTCAATTTCTTGCAAAAATGAGATTTATGCATTATTTAGCTAGTCTAATCTTGATCTTTCGTACACTAAAAGTTCCAGTGTCTGTTGCTATTAATAGACGTAATACAGAAACCTTAGAGGCCAATGTTGGAAGTTCTCAACAAAAAATGTTACTTCAGTTATCTCAAAAGCAAGTTTTATGACATTGGCCGTCTTAGAACCAAGCCACAGATATACATTATATTCTATGGAGATGTTTGATAGATAAGATGTCATAAAAAAAGTATTATTATTATTATTATTAATTTATTTATTTATTTAAACTTTATCTTTGATATTTTTAGCAAGATACTTAGGATCAGAAGTTTTGAAATTAACATTCTTATCAAAATCATTAAGTCACATATTGTCAAAAGCCAATATTGTGAAAAAAATCTATTGTTAATGATATATAAATCCTACTGTTCCATATTGCAAGCATATCTACTCTTATACAATTCAACGGCCCTAAATAGCGTGCTTGCTCGCTCGCCCGCTTCGTGAGACATCGGGTATACTCGGCGATGTTCATCTCTCGCAGTGTAAACTTTCATGACGACTACAAAATTAGGAAAATTGTTTGCTTATTATGTAACGCCTAAGTGAAATGAACACAATGAACAATTATTCTAATTTTATTTTTACTTACAATTTTCATAGCTCTGAACCACAAACATTTTTAATAATCTACCAGTGTAAATTTCTTTAAAATCCTGGAGTCAATGAATAATGGCGGGCGAAGCCGGGGGCAACAGCTGTAAAATATTGATGGTTTAACTCTTGAAATATCGCTGATAATAATAATCCAAACAAACCATTCCTTCCCTTGAAACATTATATAATTTCTGAAAATTACACTGAATTGATCAAATAAAATTCACATCATATTCATGTCAATAAACAGTTGAGAAACAATACGTATTATGTGTTCATAGGTTCCTTTGGAACTGCATAATCGATTCTGATATAGTTTTCCCAGGGGGCGCTTTCATATCATGGAATGTACTCTAAAGCAGGAATCTTAGCTGTTTCATTAATTATTAATGGCTTATGCCTGTTGCTCACGGTCAAATTTTTCTTTCAATTTATTACACAACTATCACTTTTCAACAAATTGGTATTGCTAACGATCAAATTCGCCTTTTGGCAAACGTTTGGTTATTCGCGTCGGCATATAGGTCATGTTCTTATTCTAGCAAATAAGCTGTCAAAAGGCTGTCAAATGCCAATCAGCGCAACGAACGTGAACAGCCCGCGCCCCGGGCGGTATTGTGGAGAACTTGCTGTCTGCAAGCCAAAAGATTGCAGTGCAGCCATTTTCCTTGCTCATATATTCTTCTTTTCCTAGCGTAGCAACTACATCAAAATAGCATGGGTATATACCTGTGTAGATATCGTTATTCCAAACGGATTAGTATAAAAATCATGACGAGAACACGACTTGTTGCCATACAAAAACGAAATGAAAATTCGAAGCGGGATGGCATAGGAGCCGTTTTGTATATGCACGATTCACGCTTGCTTCCATCATTTCTTCATAGCCTCGTGGCAGGATGCTAGACCGTGGTGCTAGAGGTCTCGGGTTCGATTCTTGGTGAAGTAATTTTTTTTTCTTTCATAATTATTTTAAATGATCATAAACAATGTATGATTTTAATATTTCAAAGCTTCACGCATTGTTTGCTTTCTTTTATATGAAAAATTCAAATACACAGGGCAAAGGAAACAACAGGATGTGAAATTTATAAAATTACAATAATAATTATAAATAGCTAAAGTATTAATGTTCGGCAGATTTAAAGGACAACTTTAATAAAATCATGGCAAAAACCAAATATAAGGTGCATCGTCGCATGAGAAATAGCCCTCCCCCAGCGAAGCACTTTCTTTTATACCACGATCTAGCGAATTCTTCGAGGATACACAGGCTGACAAACTGTTGGGTACAAGGCAAACCTGTGGGAACTCTCGAATTTTTTATATTTGGTACAAGGGGCACTCTCGAATTTTTAATATTAGGTACAAGGGACACACTCACAGTTTTAATATTTTTTTACAAGGGGCACTTCCGCATTTTTAATATTTGGTATGGTCGGGAGTGTCGGCGACAATATACAAGGATAGTTTGTCGCCATGCTGCGCGGAGAAACAAAATGTGAATATCGAGTGGGCGGAGCTTAAACCGCACGTTATATTTGTCTTTCGTAAATATCATAACACTGAAATAAATTAGTTTTGTAAATTATCTTAATAATGTGATCTTGTCCCATCCCAATTAATCTGGATAATTGTTGTCTTTTAATGTAAACGATACAACAAACTACCATTTCCAGCAGAGTATGAGTAGCTGAAACTTTAGAGTACAGGAGTCTACCACTAGGTGGCAGGGTAATACTACGATGTTGCGAAATTTAGTACACAGAGGGAGAATCATTTGCTAGTATCCATTTGATGACTCATTTTACCGTTAGCAAAGGTGGTTTTGTTTAAACGTTTGCTTAAATTTGTTGTACAATAAATTTAACGAAACAATTTGACCGTGAGCAACAGGCATTATTAATTAATGATTCGCGTGCAAGTGTTAATAAATATAATGCTTTAATAGTTATTATATTCTTAATTTTTAATTTTTAAATTAATTATCGTGGGCGAAGCCACGGGCACCTGCTAGTTATGTACATGTTAAGAGGAAATAGAAAATGAGGAGTTGGCTGGAAGATGGGCATAATTTGAAATTTATAGATTTCAGATAAGAAGAAAAACTACTTATGCCTGTTGCTCACGGTCAAAATTTTCGTTAAATTTATTGCACAACTAATTTTGTCAAGCACGTTGTCAAACGCGTCCCTTGTCAACGATCAAATGATTCACGAAATTCGAATTATGTTCCCTCTAGTGGGTAAATTTCACACCACCATTGATTTACCCTGCCACCTGGTGTTAAATTCTTGTAATCCATCTTAACCTCCCACCTGGTGGCTGATTCTTGAACTGGACTCTGTGTACTAAAGTGAAAAATTTGTTTAGTATGCTTCCAGTAAAGAAATCGGGGCTTATAATTGCTGTTGCTGCAATTCTTGCTTGTGTAGCAATTAAAAAAAGAAAAGAAAAACTAGGAAGAGTTGGACATGTGAATGGATTATGAGAAGAAGCCAAGGAAGAGGGGTATTGTCTCTTGTGCAGACAGAATTGAGGTTAGAGGACCCCAATTCATACAATAATTTCTTGAGAATGGGGGAAAGCACTTTACCACGGCTGCAATTTTACTTTCTGCTTCCCTTCGCGCGTTCCGATTATGGTAGAGAGGCATCTTGACCTCATACAAACAGGGGTTCTTCTGGTATTCGTCTAGCAAGACGCATATCGCTTCCTTAGTCCAACCTGCACCAGCCATTTTGGAAGAGCATGCAGGAGGCTTCGCTTTCCTCAGTTACGGGCAGATGGAGCGGAAGTTGTGCTAGACGCTGATTTGGCGCGGGTGTTCACGTTCGTTGCGCTGATTGGCTTTTGACAGCCTTTTGACAGCTTATTTGCTAGAATTAGAACAAGTCCTATATGCCGACGCGAATAACCAAACGCTTGCCAAAAGGCGAATTTGATCGTTAGCAATACCAATTTGTTGAAAAGTGATAGTTGTGCAATAAATTTAAAGAAAAATTTGACCGTGAGCAACAGGCATTAGAAATTATAAATTCTCACAAAGAAAAATTTAGATACGCCAAGAAGAAACATAAAATTGTCAAATTCTCAAATAAGAGTATTTATAAAAAAAATTTAAAATTTTGAATTGTCCCCTTATTCCATGGAATCAGATATTTTTAAAATAAAAAATCTGATGTGATACTCACATAACTTCCTCTGCCCAATAAAAGTTAGCAGTGTGCACATATCCTTGTACAGAATCGCAAGACACAGTTTTACGCTAATTATGCTATAAATACCTTATAGCCCCTTCTTTGAATATTATATATTGAAGATTATATTGAATATTGAATATTGAATATTATATATTATATATTGAATATTATATATATATTAATCAGACTTTAATAGTATCATTTCATCTCCAATTTCATGGCTTTCCCATTTCTGGAAGAGAGATTTATCTTCAGCTTCCTGGAGCCATTTCAAGGTCTTTGTTGCAGTAGAAAATAAACAGCTTTTGGTAGCAGGTTACCTTCATTGTTTTGAAAACATGTTAAAGAAAATGTTACTCTAGTAAAGTTACCTTAGTATTGTTAGATCATAATTTTGATATTTGTAATACGAGGGTCATTCAATAATTAGAGAGACAACTTACCTGGAGAAAAATCCGTTTATTTATACGATATGATATGATATGATATTTATTGTACTAAGAAAAATTACAAAAGAGTCTACCGGATTCGACGTTTGTCGTTCTACCGGTAGACATCTCGAAACACAGTTATACATTTTTCATGGAAGTGTGTGTGTAAACAATAAAGCTAAGTTCGTATGTCTTTTTTCTGTTCACATCTTGTAACCATTTTATATTCTTATTACTCTTGCCTAAGCCATCAAAGTCAATAAAGAAATAAGCTGCATTATTATGGGATGCAAAAACAATGCAAACACAATGAACCGGTTTTCCAAATAAACATTATCATACTGATATCATATATATCTGAAAATTAGCCTTTTTGTCAATACTCCGAGTCATTAAGCATAGCGCACTGAATCGATTTACTTTACATTACACACGCTATTGACATTAGCTAGCACTTTTTTATTTTATTTATTTATTTAATTTTCCGGGCTGTGTTCGCACTGAATGATGTACACTGATCATTCCCCATTATTGAAACAGGACGAAAGATATAATTTTACTGCTTTAGCTTATCTCCCTGCTTACTGACGATTAGTAACCAAGTTAAAAGATTGCAAACGACGTCTGGTTCTCGTTCCGATGCCTGTTGCTTTGTCTGCATTTTCTTCTCCCGCACTCGCCGTATCAATCTTCGTCCATGGATCCTCAGCTGTTCTCACGTTCATTCGTGTTATCTTCGCTTCTACGTCATCTGATCGTGTCTGCGTCATCACCTGGGATGGTTTATGAGCTATTTTTCCCCTACGAGGCGACGTCACAACTCTGGCGTCGTTTTCTTCCGACCCGTCCACGCGCAGGCTGGCTGCCCCTTCTTCACAAATCTGCTGACGCTTTTCCTGTTTGCTGCCACATAATCCACTTTTGTCTTCGAGCTTGACTCCATCCACGTACAATTCCAGGTTCTGGATGATAACCTTTTTTCCAGCTTTTCTTAATTCTTTCATTTGTTGTACCAGTTGTCTCCTGATGCATCTTTCCTGTTCTGATAGGTCTTTATTGATGTAAATATTCGTACCCCTTAATTTAGGTGCCATCTTCAATGTTATGTGAACGACTTGTTTCGTGGCAAATCGCGCGACTATCATTCGTTTGCCCTTCCTATTACCAATCCGATAGGCCTCGATAATTTCCCAGCCCTGTAATTCAGGACCCTCCAGTTTTTTCTCTAAAATTTCCGTAATCTCCATTCTAGGCGTGATACCTTTTCTCTCTTCTATCCCCGTGAAAACTAAATTAAATTCTCGATTTTTCTTCTCTAATCTTTGTATCCTGCTCTTCAGTTCTTCCAATTCCTTCTTCATATACTTGATCTCTTCTCGGATCTCCTGCTTTACTTCTTTCGTCGTCACACTAATTTTGTTACTCAATCGCTCTTCCAAGCCATCTAATCTTCTAAATATCTCTTCGAAGCTACCCTGTCTGCCTGGTCCCGGGTTCATTTCAATTCCGCCTATCACCAGAAGGGCAATAGTGATGATTGAGTATATCAATGCATTAGGGGTGTTTTCTTTGTTTATTTGCTTCTTCAACCCCGTCTTCTTTTTATTCACAAAACACCCGATTCTGGCTCTGTAAACTGCTATTTCCAGTCCCATTGTCCCTTATGTCACTTTTACACAAATCTTCCGGAGCTCAGTCCACACACGTCTTCCCCCAACTGTTGCTTACTTAGTACTCTTATTTATACAAAACAAGACTTTTCCTACTTTTCAACATAATCCCCATCAACATTTATGCACTTGTCCTAACAGGTTACTAGTTTTTTTATACTAGCCGCAAAGAACTCTTTGTCTTGGTGTCGGAGCCAATTTCCCCGAACTTTCTTGACATCCTCGTTATCATGGAACTTCTTCCCACGTAATGCCTCCTTTAGGGTCATTCCATATCAAATCAACCAATAAAAATATAATTTTTAACCTTGAGGTTTTCAAAATGGCTCATATTCAGTGATTGTGTTCTGTTCATCACTATGACCAAAAGTACAAAGTTTTAATTTTTTTCGACCTTTCGTTTTGGAGTTATACGTTTTTGAAAAATTACATAATGACAGTTTTTAGGAATGTTTTGATATATTAAAAAGCATGTAACTCAAAAACGGTTGGTCCTAGAAAGCTCAAATTTGTACCATTCTTTTTAGAATTACAAGGGCTTTAATTTGACATGTAACTTGACTGTATCACATCACTGTATATTTCTTCCAAAAACTCAAAAAGTTTTTTTTTATCAAAAACTTAAAATAGGAATTTTTAATTTTTATGAAAAAAATATATTTTATTCTAAACCTCTTTAGTAAGTTGTGTACAAATTTTTATGATGGCATTTTTCTGGTTTCATACTAAAATTAATTTTTATATGAATTGAGGCATATAGAAATTCTGGTAAATTCATTCATTGTTATTCTATTAAAAATTAATCATACTGTTGTAATTAAGCTTACTCTAATACTAATTTACTTTTTTTACATTAGGGCCTATACCCTAAAAGTTTATTTGATAAAAGTTAGGTCTATATAATAGGATGATGATGGTCCATATGGTAAAATAACAACTGGAACTAACAAGAGTTACTGAATCAGTGACATGTTTCTTTCCTCCTGTTGAAACTTGCAACCCCTCAGTCAGCAGTTCTTTCTCACTACAGTCATTGTGTCATTTTTATAAATGCCTTTTAGCCTACCGTATTTAATTATTTTATGATATGAAACGTTAATTATAACTGTTCAATTAAGAATAAAACTGGCAAAATAACTTTATATATGGGCCTGTAGATTTTTTTACCTAAACGTTGGTCTTGTGCAAGAATGGAATGTGAATTTGGTATTAGTAAGTATATGGCAAGGAAAGCAAAAGAACTTCTTGAAGAAAAGGGGATACTATCGACTCCTGACCCAAAACCTGGAAAAACGCTACCTCCCGAAACAGCTGTTTTGGTAAAGGAATTTTATAATAATGATGAAGTGAGTAGGCAAATGTCTGGGGAAAAAAGATTATGTCTCCATGGGTAAGGATATCGAAGGAAAGCCAATCCATTTCAAAAAAGGTTGATTTTTGGAAATTTGCGTGAAATTTACAAACTTTTCAAATCAAATTTAAAAATTGGCTTTTCGAAGTTTGCAGAACTGAGGCCCAAGAACTGCATTATTGCTGGTGCCACTGGCACTCAATCTGTATGTGTGTGTGCACTGCACACCAGAATACGAAGCTCATGTTTTCAGGAGGAAGATTAAATAAACTAACACTGCCTGGATCTGACAGTCCTCTAACGAGTTACAAGGAATGTATGGCTAATGTTATGTGCAATCCACCATTACAGGCATGCTTCCTAAATGAATGCGACTATTGTCCCACAATTGAGGACTTTAAGGAAGCTTTAACCGAGTGTTTCAAGGAGGAAATGATTGACAACATTACTTATAAACAGTGGATTACTGTAGACAGGTGTAATTTCGAAACATTTAAAAAACCAGTTGATGAGTTCGTCAAGAATTTTGCAGTCAATTGAGTAATCTTAAAAAACATGATTTTATTGCAAAACAACAATCATTTTTCTTCTCTGAAACAAAATCCTCATTGGAAGAAAATGAAGCTGTAGTAACTTGTGATTTTGCCGAAAATTATTCATTTGTTCTACAAGATGAGGCTCAAGGGTTCATTGGAACAATTCTTTGGCTACTGTGCACTCTTTTGTAATATATTTCAAGGAAAGAAATCAAGAAACAGGAAAACAAGAGCTAGTTAACTGGAGCTTTGTATTTATATCAGATTGCCTAGCACACAATACTGTTCTTGTTCACGCTTTCCAGAAAAAATTAATGCTATATCTAAGAAATTATCTACCAAACTTGAAAAAGCTGTACTATTTTTCAGACGGTTCAGCTGCGCAATACAAAAATCGTAAGAATTTTCTGAACCTCTGCTATCACAAAGAGGACTTTGATGGACTTGAAGCTGAGTGGCATTTTTATGCTACATCACATGGAAAGGGAGTTTGTGATGGAGTAGGGGGTACAGTCAAAAGGCTTGCCGCCAAAGCCAGCCTCCAAAATCCATTAGAAAATCAAATTTTAACACCTTTTCAGCTTTTTCAGTGGGGTGTGCAACATTTACCAACAATCACATTTTTCTACACAACCAATGAAGAGTATTCTGATGAAGAAAAAGTTCTGAAATCAAGGGTTGAAGAAGCTGTGGCAATCTCGGGGACCCAGAAATTTCATGCCTTCATTCCTCTAGACCTAAATAGGGTAAAAACCAAAGTATACTCATTTTCTGATGATTCAGAAACACATAGAGTACAGATCAGCCCTGGTGATGAAGACATTCCATTTGAAGATGTTGTGGGTTTTGTTGCTTGTGCTTATGATAAAGAGTGGTGGTTGGTGCATGTTGACTCAAAAGATGATGTTGAAAAGAAAATTCATGTTTCCTTTCTTCATCCAAAAGGACCTTCACCATCATTCACATATCCTAGGAGAAAAGATACCCTAGCAGTGCCAATGAACTATGTTTTGTGCAAACTAAATCCAACCACAGCAACATGTAGAACTTACCACGTTCCAGCGGAGGAGATGGCCAAAGCGACACAAGTTTTGGCAAAGAAGAAAAACCACCTCTACTGATTTAGAGTGTAATGAAAATTGTTCCATGATTTAAAGTAAGTTTAACTGTCTTTTAATAAAATAGGTAAGATATCAATTTTCATCAGGAGGAAAGAAACGTGTCACTGATTCAGTAAGGCCTGTTGGTTCCAGTTGTTATTTTACCATATGGACCATCACCATCCTATTATATAGACCTAACTTTTTTCAAACAAACTTTCAGGGTACAGGCCCTAATGTAAAAAAGTAAATTAGTATTAGAGTAAGTTTATTTACAACAGTATGATTAATTTTTAATAGAATAACAATGAATGAATTGACCAGAATTTCTATATGCCTCAATTCATATAAAAATTAATTTTAGTATGAAACCAGAAAAATGCCATCATGAAAATTTGTACACAACTTACTAAAGAGGTTTAGAATAAAATATATATTTTTTCATAAAAATTAAAAATTCCGATTTTAAGTTTTTGATAAAAAAAAACTTTTTGAGTTTTTGGAAGAAATATACAGTGATGTGATACCGTCAAGTTACATGTCAAATTAAAGCCCTTGTAATTCTAAAAAGAATGGTACAAATTTGAGCTTTCTAGGACCAACCGTTTTTGAGTTACATGCTTTTTAATATATCAAAACGTTCCTAAAAACTGTCATTATGTAATTTTTCAAAAATTTTTATCTCAAAAACTATAAGTCCAAAAAAGGTAAAAATCTACATTTTGTACCTACTCAGCTAATACTACCTCATATTAAAAAATCGTAACAATCTGATGACGTGATGTTTGGACCATTGGTTGATTTGGTGTGGAATGACCCTTTAGTGGACCAAACAAATGGATATCAGAGGGTGCTAAATCGCAACTTCAACAGGCCGGCCAGAACGGTGTTTGTCAGTCACTGATTCTTGATCACTTTTGAACTGTTCTACCCACGGTTCATACAACTTTCACCATACACTTGAGTCCTTCTAGAGTATATATTAGCTAGTTTTTCACCTTCAGCAATCAAAAAACGAATCACAGAACATTGCTCAACCAATGTGGAATTTTCAAGAAGACCCAACATAATTAAACTTAATTTTGAGGTTATAAACAGAGCAATGTTGATCCATCAGCTGATTAGAACTCATCCCAATGATGCCAACTTAAAATCCTAAATTTATCAAACTTGTACTACCAACCGTCTTTTCCCCCAGACCAATTTGTCTCTTTAATTATTGAATGACCCTCGTACGAAAACGTATACTGTGATTATATTATTTATCAAAAGATCTTGAAACAAATATATTTCACAAAACTGTAAATTACAAATACTTGTCAAAATAATGTTGTATAACAATAAATATGTCAATATGACGGTGGTCAATGCTATGCGGCCCTGTGCTCACATGTCAACCAGCGATGGGATCCTAATGAACTCGACCAATGCCAGATTAAGTAGAATACACTGATCTCCCTAGAAAAGAGGCCCGCACAGATTGTCAGGCAGACAGACATCGTTTCGAAATCATCTTTTTTCTTCTTTCTTCTGGGCATCATGAGACATGTTATTCCTGTGTTATATCAGTTGTGATTTTTTGCACAATCACTATTACTTTCTTTATACTACTTATATATGTTAAAAAATAAAAATTGATTTAATTACATGCGACCGCCTGCATGGTCTTGTGTTAGCGTTGCTGGCTACAGATCCGCAAGTCTGGGTTCGATCCCCGGTACCTCGGGTTTTTCTGAGGTAGGGAGGTCTGGAACGGGGTGCACTCAGCCTCGTGATGCAAACTGAGGGGCTACTTGATTGAGAAGTAGCGGCTCTGGTCACAGAAACCAAAATTAACGGCCATGGGTGTCGGCATGCTGACCACATGCCCCCTCCCCCAAATCCTGTCATCTGCCTATGGTAGATGACGCAGCGGGCGGGTGGTAGGCCAAGTCCCTTCAGAGATGTAGCACCACGGAGTTTAGTTTTAGTTCATAATTACATGTAGTTCTTTCAGATGAAGCAATAAAAGATTGTATATCTTGAGGGATATCCAAAGTTACAGGTTTGAAATTTCTGTATACAGTATAATAATCTATGCTTTGAAAACACTCTGCCAGTATGATCGGAAAATGGTTGCTTTAAGTTTGTAAGTGATTCACTTGTAATTCATCCGTGGCGCTAAATAAGACTTACTACATTTTGCTTCACTTACATTTTGGTACAACATCTTTCAAGGACAGTTGTCCCTATGATCAGCCCAACTGATAAATCTTGCTTGTGGAACACCGATTGTAAACCTGGTGATGGTTTGACAATTTTTTTTTTTTTTTTTTTTTTTTTTTATCAAGTTTTTCTCTTATAATATATGAAAATTCACCATTCTTCAGACTACTCCCTTACATAAATCTTCTGTCAAATTTCCAGATCAGTTTATTTTTTCACTGATCTTAACTATTTTGGTTCTGTATAGATTACATTATGAATATTGTCCTAAGAAAGGGGTGCCATAGCTGATTTCTCAGTCTGATTGTATTTAGATCTGATGCCCCACGATCTGAGGTCCAGTTTTTTGCCTCTATTTTTAAGACCATTAAATTGGATTGTGTAACATTGATGGCTCCCATAGCATACAGTTTCATCTTACATTATCCATGCATTCAACAGAACAGGAATGTTTCTAATTTTCTATCCAAATAAATGAAATCAGCCAACAAGTGTCATTCTGTCCATGTATGACCCAGATGACATAAAACATTAACCAAGAAGATAAACTGAAATATTAGAATCAAGAAGATTAACAGATGCTAACACAGACTTGAAATTTACAAGAATTCTATCTATAACCATTAATACAACCAGCATAATTGTTGAGTTGCTCTGGAAATTATGAGAAAGATGGGCAGAAAATGTAGTCAGAGTGTGCATATCAACCACCATGTCGATTATAGTAGCCATCGATTTTCGTTCTGGACAAACAGGTGATAGTATATTGAATCTCTTGTGTACAGCGAGAAATAACTGTATAGAAGTGCTTAGACATAATTATGTTCTTTAAATCTAGCATCAGTATAAGTTCCATTATATTTTTATCATATTTATTCACCCATGTTTGTTTCACTTATTGGTTCCTTGTAAAATCCATCATTATGATTTGTGGTGTGCAGTTAGTTTGTTGTATGCTTGGTTGAAAATGATTTTATATCTTGCTTCCAGGTCGGTTAACATGGCTGGTGTATATAATTGGGTCTGCTATTGGTGGTCGTGTGTCCTTTAACAGTAATGATGAGCATGATGCAATGGATGGGGAGCTTGTGTGTAGGTAAGTAATGTTGCTATATGATCTTCCATTCAGGGAACTACTGCACCTCTGAATCATGTTCATTTCCTTTCCTAATATAGCTTTATAAAAATGATCAACCACTGGAATCACTTGAGGAGCTTCACTTAATGTTGGCAAATCACTTCTCTTTGTTGAAACCCTATAATGCTTTGTGTACGGTATTACATTATAATTTCCGTAGCCGCTTAGTTTTAATTTCTTTTACATTCTTTCCTTTTTTCTTTCTTTCTCTCTTTCTCCAAAGCACCAATAATTTTTTATCTGTTTTCCAAATCATTTGCACTGTTGAATTCATTAAACCAAATTCATATAGCTTTTTTTTATTTATTAATTTTTTAAATTTATTATTATTATTATTATTTATTTTTATTTTTTATTATAAACTACTCTTGATTTTGGTCCATTGTGAATGTAATTGCTGATTGAAAACTGAAGTTCTGAAGAAACAGTTCTGCCTGACCGTTTAACCCCTGGCCGCTAACTTGACCTTGTATGTTATTGTGGGTAACGGATAATTGACAAAAGAAAAGCATGAGCGCATGGATGCCGGCATTCCAAGTCCTTGACCTGAATGGTAGGGTTTGGATGTATACAAAAGAAACAATTGATTCTCTTGAAAAATAATTTAAACCATTGTCAATGTTGTATTGATGCATTTCTTAGAAATTGAAATGGGAAAAATTGCATTCAGATTTAAGACTAATGGCCCATTCAGATAGAAAATTAACCGTAAACGTAAGCACGTAAACGTAAACGCACACGTTAGCATGGCATTGAGCATTCGCAATGAAAACTTAAAAACGTAGGTAACAACCAATCACAAACGAGAATGTGAACAGCTGATAAAATGGCCGCAGCAGACGAAAATACTTTCATGTTTCTATTAAACATGCACTCATTCATTCATTTTTATTGTCATTAGATCAACATATACAGTTGTAATAGACATTTTCCAAAGAATATACAAAACTATTTATATAATAAAAATAATACTATGAAATTAGAGCCTTATATCATTCATGTCATACTCGTCAATACTGTAAAAACATTTAGTTTTTAACCAATTTTTATAAATATTTTAAAACGATTAAGTGTAGCAGTTCTAGCACTAAGTGGCAGCTTATTAAAAAGCTTAGCACTTAAATAATTAAAACTGTTTTGGGTTTTACTTAACCTAGCAAAATTTATATTTATATGATCCCTATCCCTAGTATCATGGTCACGATGATCATGGAAATCCAGTGTGTAGGCCATTAAAAATTTACATCAAACAACCGTATGCAGACATATAAAAATTAACAGAATATTATATGTGCTGTATTTACTACTGTAGTTAATTTCTTGGGGAACTATTGTTCATATATTTTCCTTCAATGCCGCATCTTTATATAATGGATGCCATTTATCATAATGACGGGTTTCTCATTTATAGACGCCATGTCTTGGCTACTTCCACTTCCGTCTCCTGTTCTGTTCTCTGATTGGTTGTATCGTTATTTTTCGCATAAACATAACGCAGAAGCTTGGTGTTTGCAAGCTTCTACGTTACGTTTAATTTTACGTTTAAGTTTCACGTTTACGTGATGCATTGTGAATGGTCACATTGAAAAACATGGCCGCAAGCTTCTATGTTTACGTTACGTTTACGGTTAATTTTCTATCTGAATGGGCCATAAGAGTGATGTTGTACTGAGGTAGATACATTTGTGTCATATTAAGCAAGGGAGAAAAGAATGTATCTTATGAGGAATTTAGTACTACTTAATATTTCATGTAGTAGACTAGATGTCACACAAACCAAGGTCCTGTAACGGAGTTCTACTGTATGTAGAAAAATTAGCCATTAAATTATGCTGGACCCACTGTGATTGTATTTTATGAAAATAGTATATGTAATAAACTACATGAACTTGGTAAATGAATAATGATACTTAAGGTACAGTATTCTTAAACAGTACAAGCCTGTAACCTAGGTTATATGCAATTAACATTCAATGAGAAATTAAGTTACAAAATAAATTTTATAATTCTCATGATTTCAGACTTCGGAATTTCATAGGAAGGTAGTGTACCACCATATATCGATTTAAAATAATCGTCAGCAACATTTTTATCATCTAAACAAACATTCCCCATAGTCATACTAATGGTCATTCTACTTTTGATATAATTCCAAAACTGTTTAGGATTATAATTTTATAATATTGAGCTGGGTTTAGCACTATACTTCACTTGTTTTATAAATACCTGAACTAGTTTCGAAGACCCTCGTCATTCATAGTCATCAGGTTAACACCAACTGCCGGCTGGGCGTTTTTGTTGCCCTCTGGTGGAAGTGTGTCGCATTTGGCGATGAGATCCTCGTCCGATGGGATGTCAAAGTTCATAAGGTATCCTTTGTGTTTGTGGATGAATATCCTTTCCCACACTGAGAGTTCCTTGTGACCTTCGACACATTTTATCAGTTTTGGATCCCGATCGATGTCATGTCCCTCATTCCAAAAATGGGCCGCTACTGCAGATTTGTCCGTATTTGCGTATTTTAAATGTCTCATGTGTTCCTTTGCCCTAATCTCCAATTTTCTCTTAGTCTTACCCACATATACTTTCTCACAGTTTGCACAATTTATTCTATATATTCCTGATTTTGGGTTCTGATGGCTATGCTCTAAATTGGTGGAATTTAGTAATTTTTTTAAGGAAAATCTATTTACTGGGTGTGGCTGTGGTTATACTATATTTGCTGAACGCTTTTTTGAATTTCCTGTCTGCCCAAGGGTAAATTTCATCAACAAAGATCAGGCCTAGCTATGGGCAACCCGCTTTCTCCATTCCTAGCAGATCTTTACATGGGTCAGCACATATTACTACTGCCTTCCCTGTAATGTTCAAAACTTGGCACAGGTACGTGGACGATGTGTTCGCCATAACCAACAAGAAATTAGTTCAACACACATTGAGACTGTTAAATTTGCAAGATGGTTCACTAAAGTTTACATTAGAAGAGGAAAGAGATCATTGTTTACCGTTTTAGACCTGAAGATAATAAAACAAGACAATAAATTAGAATTTGGAATTTACAGAAAACCCACACACAGATTGCTACATCAAGGCCCACAGCATAAGTCCACTCACACACAAACATGCAGTGATAAATTCACTAGCACACAGGATAGTGAATATTCCTCTCAGTAAATCAGAGTATGACCTGGAGTATAAAACCATCGTATCCACAGCCGAAAACAATGGTTTCAATAGAGAATTGGTGGATAAGAAAATAAAAAATTGCCAAAAGAAAAAACTTACTACAGATATAACCACACTAGAACCAATAGAAGTAAATAAGAAATACAGAAAGATAACTTTTCACCCTTGGGCAGACAGGAAATTCAAAAAAGCGTTCAGCAAATATGGTATAACCACAGCCACACCCAGTAAATAGATTTTCCTTAAAAAAATTACTAAATTCCACCAATTTAGAGCATAGCCATCAGAACCCAAAATCAGGAATATATAGAATAAATTGTGCAAACTGTGAGAAAGTATATGTGGGTAAGACTAAGAGAAAATTGGAGATTAGGGCAAAGGAACACATGAGACATTTAAAATACGCAAATATGGACAAATCTGCAGTAGTAGCCCATTTTTTAAATGAGGGACATGACATCGATCGGGATCCAAAACTGATAAAATGTGTCGAAGGTCACAAGGAACTCTCAGTGTGGGAAAGGATATTCATCCACAAACACAAAGGATACCTTATGAACTTTGACATCCCATCGGACGAGGATCTCATTGCCAAATGCGACACACTTCCACCAGAGGGCAACAAAAACGCCCAACTGGCAGTTGGTTCAGGTATTTATAAAACAAGTGAAGTATAGTGCTAAACCCAACTCAATATTTTAAAATTATAATATAGCTTCACTGTGTAAACTTCCATACAATGGTTAATGTTTAGGATTAATTTTTATCTGTTCTTCAGTATTTCTAACAAAGGTTTTGTATGATTTGTTAATCATACCCAGAGATGCCAACTGCTACGGATTTTCTGTAGTTTCTACGACTTTCTTGAATTTGCTACGGCATTACGGAAATTGTACTGAATATTACGGATTTTACGAATCCCAATATCTATTTTTAAAATGTTTCGTTTCTCCTGCAAACATAACAAAAATTAATTTGTCAGCAGAGATGCCAACTGTTACCATGAGAAATAGTTTGTAAAAGAAAACACCCGTTGTGTTGGCGACATTGGACAATACAATCTTTGATGTTAGTGTATGTTAACCAAAGATGTTATATCGTACAGTTATAAGTTAATTGTAGTTATAACACCTTTGGTGTTAACATATTTCCTCTTTTTTATTATCACTGTAATGCCGCTGATGACTGCCGACGCCGGTGCTTGCTAGAAGTTTTATTGAGTGTTGCAGTGCAAGTAGAATATTGAGGAAAAATGTCCTGTAAACGTAAAACCAGTAACGAGTCTGATGGACAAAAATGAGCTGCGGCAAAGCAGCAGTATGGAAAGCAGTATACGGAAGAGTTTCCTTGCCTCGGACCTTCAGAATTTCACAGAATCACGTATTTTGTGAAACCTGTAATTGTGATTTTTCGGTTAAATATGGACTCACACTACTTATAACCACCTTTCAAAGTTGGCATCTCTGATCAAACCATTAGTCACTTTCCTCAAATCAATATACCTTTGCTTATTCACTATAGAGTATTTAATTCTTTTGCAAAAGTTTTGCTTATATTTTAATTTGATGATAATATCTTCAGAAACCAATGAGGATACAATTTGTTTTTGTGAATACTTTTAAATGGTATGGTTTTTATCAAACATTTTATTAATATTTTCATAAGAACAGGTTAGACCTATATCAACATTATCTGAGAGTGAAAGAATTTTCCAATCGACATCCTTTAGTTTGGTATACATAGCATATAATTAGTTTCCTTGGAATAATAAATTAAACATGGTGTATGATAGAAAAACTTTTTGGTTTGTTTATAGGGTCACATTTAGCTTGAAAGATGGGTGATGTTTGTCTTAATCAATTAAATGATATACTATAGCATAGGATTTGTTGCGTTTTCAGGGTGCTTCAGCTGATGAACTTGACTGATTCCAGACTAGCTCAAGGAGGTTGTGAGAAGCTCGAGCTTGCTATGCTCAGCTTCTTTGAGCAGTTCAGGAAAATTTACGTTGGAGATCAGGTACTATCATTTATCAAGAAAAATTTGAAAAGAGCCATGTGTGATGAAATTATTTCCATTATTTTTTTTTTACCTAAGCGGACCTAAAATTATCTCTATACATATTCATATTCAAAATTTTCTTTTGATGTCTGTTCATTCTTGGAACCTTTTATAGCTATCAAATCAACTCTTATACCTGCTATACCATAAAAATCCACTTAATTTTTTTAAAATTTGTTTAATGTATTTATTATTATTATTATTATTATTATTATTATAATAGTTGTTTATTATTATTATTATTATTATTATTATTATTATTATTATTATTATTATTATTATTATTATTATTATTATTATTATTTTATAAATAGTTGCTATTGTATTTTGAATATGATGTGTCTAAGTAAGTATGTTTGAATGGATGTGTAAATATTATACAAATTTCTGGTAACTCTTTTATAGAATCCTGATTGAGTACCTTCTTCATATACATAGTATTATGCGAGGGTGGACCAAAATGTATTGCACAATACTTTTTTTTTACAATAAGTTTAATAGGTACAATTACAAACAAATGCACACATGAAGGGACATCTTTTGTCTATTTTTCTATATAGTCGCCAAGATTCTCAACACATTTCTCCCATACTAGTTTCAAAATACCCTGTTCATAGAAGTCCGTTCTGTTGGAGTATAGCTATCTGACACATTGAAGTTTTGTAAAGTTAATGCTCGCTGGTGCTTAACCTGACAGACAACTACAAGTGCTAGTAAAGATGACAAGCTTGGGTCAACTATCGCATTATGCTGTAGAAGGGAGTACCATTCGTGGTGGACAAAGCTGTGACATAGAGGATTTTCTTAGGAATCCTGGCACCATTGGGCTTTCATTTGTTTGGTCCCATAAAGAAATTTCTGGCCAATAAACGCTTTGAGGCAGATGCAGAAGTGAAAACAGCAGTCCGCAGATTGCTCAACCGAACGGACTTCTATGAACATGGTGTTTTGAAACTGGTATCACGATGGGAGAAATGTGTTGAGAAAATTGGCGACTATACACAGTATGTCTCACATAAGAGTTGGCCAATCGTGCGGGTTTCTGCATCGCGGCGGTCGCAGCTCTAACTCCTGAGCGATAGGATGAAATATCTATGCAAATAAAGTCTCTCACAATGTAATGATTCTGGTTCTCACGATTACAGTTAAAATTACAATGAAATTAACCATGTACCTTATCACAAGAGATGTTGGAAATGTCCTTCTCTTGCATCCACACAACACTGGCTCTTTTTAGGAAATTTTCTTTCATGCGCATAAGTTCAGCTTCTGAGATAGAATTAATTTTTCTTGTGATATTGTCTTTAAGTTCTTTTAATGTAAGGGGGTTTGACCTATACACTTTATTTTTCAATTTCCCCCATAAATAATAGTCACATACTGTTAGAAGAATTTAAAGACAATATCACATGAGAAATTAACTCTATCTCGGAAGCTGAACTTATGTGCGTGAAAGAAAATTTCCTAAATAGGACCCAGTGATGTGTAGATGCAAGAGGAGGACATTTCCAACATCTCTTGTGGTGAGGTACGTGGTTAATTTCATTGTAATTTTAACTGTAATCTTGAGAACCTGAATCATTACACCGTTAGCAGCTTTCTTGCATAGATATTTCACCCGATCGCTCGGGAGTTAGAGCTGCAGCCGCCGCGGTGCAGAAACCCGCATGATTGGCCAACTCTTACGTGAGACACACCGTAGAAAATAGACAAAAGATGTCCCTTCATGTGTGCATTTGTTTTTAATTGTACCTATTAATCGTTTTGTAAAAAAAATTATTTTGCGTTACTTTTCGATCCACCCTCGTAAGAGCTTACCAAAAAGGACTGATTTTAGAAACTATGAATCCTTAGGAATGTGATATATAATGAAATGGTATTCTTGTTTATTACATTGTTTTTCTTTTTCAGGTTCAGAAAAATTCGAAAGTTTATAGGCGACTATCGGAAGTGTTGGGTTTGAGTGATGAGTCCATGGTTCTGAGTGTTTTTATTAGGAAAATGTAAGTAAAAATATTGATATATGCATATGTTGTCAGTAGAGACCTATACTGTATTTTTACAGCCAACTCCCAATTATCTGTGTATGCATTATGGGTGCAAGGCTCTTTTCCCTTTTGAAAACAATAATTTATTGTACAATCACATGAGCTGGTGCACCCTGCTGGACAAGGGAAAGTGTCTGGCGGTTCTTGGCACATAGGTCTCCGTTACCACTAGGCAAACTTCATTGTTAACATGAGCTGGCTGCCATGACTAGAAATGCGTATTCATTGAAGTAGGCCTTAAGTAGCCCTTCGCATCCCCTAGACTTCTTTTTTGTATAATACTTTTCATGAAAACTCAGAGCATAATGAATATTATGTAAAATTTAATAGCATTTGTAGCTTATTAAGATTAGATTAGATTATATATGAAGCCAATGATGACATTGCCTGAAGCTAAAATAACAGTATTTCTAACATTCGGATTATACAGGTACATATTTCTTTTTATTTGTTTATTTGTACATGTCACAGTCTAATTATCACAGATAATAGGTAATTTGCTGTTTCTTTCAAGTTTATAAGTTCATTTATTAGTAGCCTATTAGGGTTGTGTACAGCCAAGGAATTTTTTATTACTTTTGTGTATAGGGCCTATTATTGCCTATTACTTATTTTTCAAAACAAAATTGCATTGGAACAGTTGAAGTATATAGTATCCAATATTTTATGAATGCATTGTACTTTCACTTGATGTCACTTCATATTCTCTTCAGTGTTTCCAATAGTTCAAAACTTGTTTATAGTTGGATTGCATTGCATGTGGTCAGTTGCCTTCTTAAAGGAAGGGTAAACTAAAAAAATACCATTTTCTTATTTTAATCTCATCGCACGGAGCTTTGAATTACGAAACGAATGGTGATCTCGTGAACTTCAGGTGCCCAATATTACGCCTTGTACGGGTGAAGTGAAAAGCTGCTGTGACGTCACACCTGACTAACTCGCTAGCAGGACAACAGCTGCTGTAATGCTCGCGCCTGTGTTTCTAATACACCACCAAGTCTCATTTGTGTTCGTTGTTGACAGAGATGCCTGCAATGTTACCTTCTAAGGACAAATCTCGGTATTCACAAATTAATATCACACGAAAAGAAAATGACAAAGAATTATTGAAAGAATTGCAAGGAAGAAAAGAAAATACGGAATGGTGTAAATGTGGGCTGTGTATACATATGAAAACGGGCCACGAAAGTGTGTGTTGTTGGGACTGTGAAGTAATTTGTGAACAGAAGGGGGTTGTAGACTGTATAACACGACATTGCTCATTCGATAGCGTTATTATAAATAAAGATACACTAGTTGCCAGGCGTTATCAGTTAATACTTAGATCTAATACAGTTCAAAAACAAAATATTTTTTCAAGATACGAACAGAGTCACATTCAGATTCAGAATCATCTTTTGCGGTAGTAGAAATTTCTGAAATGCTAAAAGAGCTATCTAATCCAAATCACAATTTCTAGAAGAAACATTCAATGAATCTGTGCAAACATTGACATAAGTATCATTTCCTAGTTCACACTGAACGCCTACGCTGTTAGAAACTGAATTTTCGTCATAAATACTAGATTCCACATTCATGATTTGTCCATTCCCGGATACTGAAGGATTACTGTTCAAATCTTGCAATAACTCTCTCATTTCCTTCTTCCTCGAGTACGACGATTTTCTTTACTTCATTGGCGGTGTTTCAGATTTCCCACGCAAAAGAAGTGATGGCACAGCACTTCTTTTTTAAACAGATTGCGGGGTTTCTCCAGATAACTGTTTTCGTAACTGTACCGAAAGCTCGGTATCATTTTCTTAAAAATGTTGTAAACAAACCGTACTGTATTTAGTAGGAACAAATTTTTCTCTTTTTATTTTTATCAGCCATTGCTTATTTACGTTCGGATGACTTATCTCTGTTGGGAAATCGATGAAAAGATATTTTAAGTGTGTTATCACTCTTCGACGATGAGTTTGTACACCCCACAACACAACAATAAACCATTGTTTGAACAGATACTCACTAAAAAACTGTAACAGTAGACAGAATACTGTGAAATGTCTTTCACCGGGCGAGACTGAGCCAAGCCTTCGTCAAGCGTGACGTCACGCGCCCATCGCTTTACAATAAATATATTCGTTTTGTGATTAAATGTGAAGGTGTAAAACATTTCTAACAGTGAATATCATTTCTTAAAAACATTTTCTTTCAATCCGTATGAAGAAAATGATACTGAATTTTTAGTTTACTTTTCCTTTAAGTTAAAGAATGAGATACCATTAATCTTAAATCCTTCTTTAAGCTATCCAAGTTGTAAGAAAGGGATTGATGTCGATTCAGGCCATTGAATGGAATTTGCATTTCCATACAGAAAAAGAGGAAGATGGGCCAAAGCTTGTCACTTGTTCTTAATTTCACGTATAAGAGGTTCAGATGTCACACTTAGGCATTTGTTATTAAAAACCTTTATACCAATCTTTACACTGTTCATTATGATACTGTAAATTATTGAAAGTTACGAATTTCTTAAGTCACTGACTTTTTTTCACTGTGAAGGCATTCATACTGATGGAGAGCGCTCCAGTTTGCTCTCAAGTTTGCTGGATATCCAACCAATATCAGAAAAAAAGTGTTTTGAACTTGCTGTCATGCACCGTGACTTTATAGATGTGTTGCCACAATTGAATTTACAACTCTTGTGTTTTACGGGGCCCTCGAGAAAAAATTAAGGATTTTAAGTGAGCCTTGATACTTAAAAAGCTGACAAGTGCTTCATTATACTGTACAAGGAACTGTAATATTCTAGAAACTATGTAAAACTTCAAAGACCACAAAACTCCTACTCTTACCATTAAACAAGGAAAAATTAATTAACTATTGCTGGGAATTACATGGTGAAGTAATATTAAATTACACTAAATCCAGTTATATTAACATACATGCTTCACTAAAGTTTTACCTTTTTAACAGGACAAATTCGGGCAAACAATAGATTCCAAAAAGTTTTTAAAGAAGCAAATATAAAACTAGCCCCAAAAAACAGATTCAACAACAAATCACTAATAAAGTCAGACCATAAAGATTAAAGAGCCTCAGAGCAACAAATCAGGAATATACCAAATTAACTGTAAGGATTGCAATAAGTAGAGAGAGGAATTTTTCGGTGTTTTCAAACCGAAGAAAGCGGTACTTCGAAATGTGAAATTCGGTGGTTTCAATTGAACTTTTCAGTACTTTCAAAACTATAGCAGATTCACGGGAAAGCAAACCTTTTATGTGCTTAAACCATACAATCGAATTAACTTATACACATTTAAGCCCAATCAAGACACAATATTTACAAAAGGCGAAATAATATAAATTTAAACTCGATCAAGACACAATATGTACAAGGCTAAGTAAAGTTTATCCTTCAAAGAATATCTCGCTAAAAATTTCTTGTGACAAACGATGGCGCCTGACACTCAATACGCTAATGTTTACAGAAAAAATCTTTCGCAGTCTGCATTTGCACACGGCATCCACGACGCCAAACCCCAAGGAGAACTAAATACGTCGTACTAATACTAATCGAATCCTAATACCGTATTTATCCGAATATAAGCCACCCCTGAATTTAAGCCTCACCTGCCTTTTTAACAGTAACGTAAAGGAAAAATAATTAAATTAACCCTAAAATGAAACAATTGCCTCATATTCATATTATTAAAGTAACGCATTTCTTAGCTGAAATAGGCCTGAAATAAGAAAAAGAAAGTATCAGCTGACTTAAGTTAATACAATTAAATAAAACTGACCGAAAAGAAAACAGAAATCTGTACTTTACACAGAAAACAGAAATCTGTACTTTACACTTCATATGACTTTCAGTGTTGAATTTCGCACAATTTTTCTATTTTTCATAACCACTTTCAGTTACCATTATTTGCATTCCCATATGTTACAGCATTTTTTTTTTTTTTTTTTTTTTTTACTTCTGAGCAACTCATATTACACGCATATTCTGCAATACCGCTATAAAAAATGACAAAATATGCAAAACTTAGGTAGTACAATTAACACCACTTGCTTACGCATTTTTACACCACTTCTCGATGCTTCAATTAAAATTGATATATTTTTGATGTTAAATCGATTGATATATCGATAGTTCTGTAGACTCGAGATAATCGATAGGTGGCGGTGCTTGGAAGAGGGTAACCAGCTACGGTAGATCAACCGGCTTTTACGTTATCGGCCTCTTTCTCGCAAAAAAGTAAAAATTTGTCCAAAATCGCACTCTAAAGTAAAAATTCGCGACAAAATTGCATTTTCATGCAAAATTCGCACTTTCATGCAAAATTTGCACTTTCATGCAAAATTCGCATCAATTCGCGAGTACAAAAAACATTTTTCAGGGTACTGTAGTGTGTGTTGAAGCTAGTTATCATTCCTAATACAGTTCTTAATAAAAATCGTTAAATTCGCGATCGCGAAAAATTCCTATCCCTAGCAATAAGATATATATTGGTCAAACCAAGAGAAACCTGGGATTTAGAGTGAAAGAACATTTTCGAAATATTAAGTACCAACAAATAGAAAAGTCAGCCGTAGTACCTCATTATTGGGAAGAGGGCCACAAAATAGATAATGAAGCTAAACTTTTAAAACAGGTAGGGAAACAGAAAGATTTTACAGTTTGGGAAAAAGTATTCATCCAAAAAACAAAGAAATAGTTATGAATTTCAACATCACAACAGAAGACAACCTCATCACCAGGTACATCCATCCTACACCAGAGGGCATCACAACTGCCACTAGTCAAGATCAGTTGACGATGACCACAATGGTGGCAGAAACAAATTTGTCCTCTGTTAAAAAGGTAAAACTTTAGTGAAGCATGTATGTTAATATTTTAATTGGATTTAGTGTAAGGAAAAATTAACTTGCAATGCATTATTTGAGTGTGACTCGTGGAGCTGTTTTGACTTGCTACTCGCTCAGAACAGCACACAGAGACTTGTTAAAAGTATTAAAGGGGTTAATGGTTTTTCACTTTAATGTGTTTCTCATTGAGAGTTAATTAAATTTATAGTTGTGTTATTATTTCTTACAGTATTACAAATTTAAAATATTGGGGTCGAAGCGAACAGATAATCTCCAAGACATTGCAATTACTGAATGACTTGTCTGTTGGCTACAGTTGTGTGCGTAAGTTAGTGAAACTGGAAGAAGTGCAGTTCATGCTCAACCACCATACAGTGAGTATTGTGTGTCATCTTTGCATGTATTTTGTGAGTGTTATCTTTGTGGTTTATTATTGACAAGTACTCTTTTATGTTTGTTGTTTCAGAGCGAACATTTCCCGTTTCTTGGAAACAGTGTAGCGGTGAGTGAGATGAGGTGTCGCTCCATGTTCTACACTTCGCTAGGGCGACTGCTTATGGTGGATCTGGGAGAGGATGAAGATAGGTTTGACAGCTTTATGTTGCCACTTACAGGTGAGGCATCATTTTTTTTATGAGGTAAGAGAGTCACTTGCTCTTCTGGCTATTTTTAATCCTGTTCTTCTTCCTCTTGTTGCTATTCTCGATCTCCTCTTCTTACTTTTTATCTTGCTTGCCATCCTCTCTTTCCTCTTCTTCTTGTTATCCTTCTAGTTTTATTATTTTTCATCTCACATATCTTCCTAACCATTTAACATAACTTTAAATGTAAAGTGCTCATTCGATGCAGAATTTTATGTACTTTCATTTATAAAAGAATAAAATTTTCCAATAAATGCACCGTTTAGGAGTTATAAAGTGAAAAACTGAAAAAAGTCCGAAAATTTCTAGGTTTTTTGTGCACCTTTCATACAGCACAAGCAGGAAATTGGTGCAAATTTCAATAAACTTTCTTTTACATGCAAATGAAGAGATTAAAACATTTCCAGCTTTCTGGGTATTAATTAGCCTACACCCCCTTTTTTTGGCTTATGTTGCCTGGCCTGTATTTCCAAGGAGTAATTTGCCTGCAAAATTTCTTTCCAGCATTACTCTGAAAATGACGCAGGACCCTTAAAAATATCATTACGGACATGCACCTAAGCTGAATTGTGTTGTATTCTTTGAATAACCACGAATTGGTTTTAATTAATATGGTAGGGGAGAATTTCACTGATCGTTCCTCTTAACAGCATTCTCTATCTCTTGTTAATATCTTGATCCTCCTAAATTTCATTCATCTTCCTCTTCTTATTCCTTTACTTCCATTTCTTCATATTCTTCCTGTATTACCTACCATTCTTCATCATCATCTTCCAGCTGCTTTTCTTTGTTTCATTCGTATTTCTCTTCTCGTTCTCATTTTTCTAACAGCTCTTCCTGCTTTTTCTTTCTTATTCTTCTTGCTCCTGTAAACTTAAAGAAGTCTAACATTATTCTCAAACAATACAGAACTTTAACCTGGGCAATGAAATTAATATTCAATGAGAAATAAATTTGAAAATACATTTGTAATTTGTTGGTCTGAAATGTACTGAGACAAAGAAGTGTAAGAATTATATATTAAACTTTAAAGCATTCACCTTCATGTAAGTTAATCATGGTAAGTAAAAACTTACCAAATTAGAAAATGTTTCAATGAGTTTCCCATCATTATCAGCGGAGATCTACTAACAAGTTTATTTCTCTGACCACCAGATGTTCTCCAGGTTGTATGAATTTGAAAATGAGATCATTGTTCTTAGGGATGTCAAAATTTGTAAGTCTATCTTTGATTTTTTGGATTATACTTTCCCCAAACAGTTAAATGAAGTGGTTTTTGAACACTTTCAGTAATTTTGCCTCACTATTGAAGTCTTTCCTTTTAGACCTCAAATAAAGAGCCATTGCAGATTTTTCTGTCTGTTGGAATTTAATATTTCTCATGTGCTCTTTGTACCTTATATTTAAATTTCTCTTTGTTTTGTCAATACAGTGTATATTTTTTATCACAGGTATTACTATCAATTTTCTTCTTCTTCTTCTTCTTCTTCTTCTTCTTCTTCTTTGATACGAGCCTTATTTCACCAAGGGTAGATATGCTACGGCTGCGAGTTGTACGTTACTTTCATAATTAAACTGTTTTATTGAAACCCACGTATATCTAGATGGGAGGTCAAGGAGAATCGCTTCTGCTGATAAATGGGACAGTTGAAGAGAAGATTAACTATTGTTTGCTCTTATTCTTTGCAGGAGCACAAGTATCCAGAGTGATGGTATATGAAATCAAGAGAAGTAATTACTGAGTTTGCCATGTCTTTTACAAATTTTGTAAGAATGTTGTTCATTTTGAAAAAAATCGGGTACGTGGAATGCCACGCGACAGAAGTGAAACTTCTTTGGCAACATTGAGAGTGAAATAGAGGAATATATATAATAATATCGAACGGAAGAAGAAAATTATCTGAATAAAAAATAAAATAAATTCACTTTTTCAGCATTTTAAATCAATTACATATAAAACAATAACACAGTTGTGATGAACTAATGCCGAAACTGTCACTCATCGTAGCCACTGTGTTTGTTTACATGAACTGGACACTTTGGTTAAGTTTCCAAGAACGTTAGTGACATGTAAATGATGCTCACGCAACGAGTAGAACCATCTATAATGGTGAAGGGCTCACCACGCCACTAGCTCGAAGCAGTAGGAGCCCCCCACTCAATGCCTGATACCTTTCCCACGCGTGCTCCCGTGGCCCTGCTCTTTCGATAACAACTCTATGCTTGCTACTTACCCGCACTACTTTCGTGACAATTTTGTTCATAACGCTAGAATGTAACACAACTTTGGGTTAGCTCTCGATTTACTCCTAGCGCGCCTAAAGAAGTTTCACTTCAAAAATTTAGATAGTTTCCTGTCATCTATTGTTGGAAAGAAAAGATTTCTTGTGATGGCTCCTTTTCCACTGTTGACCCACATCAAGTTCATACATTTAGGATTTCTCTGTTGAGATTTTTCCTGAAATAAGATATAGAACAGGCACTGCAACTGTAGTTCAAATCCGATATACCTGCAGTCTTCGCAAGTTTGTCTACCCTCTCATTTCTCTCCACTCCAGAGTGACCTTTCACCCAAGTGAAGCAGGTCTTAAAAAGTACTGGAAGAAATGGTATGCCTGATTTCCATGAGATTCAGTAAGATTACCAGTGTATTGTGGGTGCCACTTCTTAAAGTCTTTTTTTTTCCCCCAATAACTGCCTCTACCTTCTGCTACCCTAATCCTCTTCGACCTGTCAATCAGAGAATAGAAAGGTAACTAGGTGTATTCACACTTGACTGTAGTCCAGTACAATGTTGCCAAATACGTACCACAGCATGATTACTTCACTTGAAGTGGTGAATGACAGCGGCAACACTGGAGAAATCCACGTGACTACAAGAGCACCTGTTCTTTGTTGGTTTTGGTGTCGGTGCAAATTTTCAGATTAGGGAACAATGCTATTATATTCTTTTGTAGATAGATGGTTTGGGACGAGGTCTTCTTATAATGGCACGAATAGTACTTGTCTTGGACCACATTTAATGATACTAGAGTGTCACTTTGTACTCGCCGTATTCTCGATGCACCATTGAGCTGCCTCCTTAAGTGCGAAAAACTCTGCTAGTCTGTTTACATTATTAGTGACACTGCAGTTCTTTTAGTATACAACAAAAATACAGCCAACTGAGGAATGTTGTATTTGCCTTTCTTCTGAGCGTGATCCATCTGAGAATAAATGATACTGATGTTAATTGTTGCGTAATTTACGTAAATGGGATGAAAACCTAGCCAAAATTATTGAGGATAAACGTGAAGCATTCAGAAAATACCTATCAACTAAGACACTTGCCGATGAAATAGAGTACAAAAAGAAAAGAGCAATAGCAAAAAGGGAAGTCAGAAGGAATCACAGAGAAAGTTGGAATGCTTTTACTACCCAACTGGAAATAGATATCACAAGACCAAATCCAAAAACATATAAAATTTTAAAACAACTAAATGGAGAAGTACAAGAAAGAGTAAAATTAAATACAATACCTTTAGAAAACTGGATAGAATATTTTCAAAATTTATGGCAGCAAAAAAATGCAAACATAAATCTCCTGTCCTCTAACAATAACTTTACAAATATTTTCACACTTGAAGAACTAGAAACCGCACTACTCCAATGCAAAAATAACAAAGCCCCAGGTGAAGATGGCCTTAATTTAGAACTATTCAAATATGCAGGATATGCCTTTAATGAAAGGATCTTAAACTTTTTAAATAGAATTTATAATGAAGGTCCTCCCCCTAAAAGTTGGCTACAAGCCACTGTAATCCCACTACACAAGAAAGGAGATATAAATAATTGCGATAACTTTAGAGGGATAAGCCTGCTGAATTCAGGCTATAAAATATACACCAAACTGGTAAAATCAAAATTAACTGATTACTATGCAAATACATTTGATGAAGCTCAGAATGGATTCCGAAAAGGAAGATCATGTGCTGATGGATACTTCACTCTGAAACTCCTAATAGAAAAGCACAGAGAATTTAATGTTGAGACATACATGGCATTTATTGATCTGAAGAAAGCCTTCGATAAAGTCGATAGAAACAAATTATTAGAAATTCTTGCATATGATGGAATCCCGGATCAATTGATCAAAGCCATATATGATATTTACAAAGATAACTACATACAAGTTAAAATGGAAAACAAACTGTCTGATTGCAGACCAATAAACCAAGGTGTCAGACAAGGCTGCGGTCTTTCGCCCCTGCTCTTCATAATATACATGAACTCTGCCATTAAAGAATGGAGATTAAAACCACATGGTAGCATACCACTTAACAGATTATATAAATTGGACATCCTATTGTTCGCAGATGACATTGTGTTTATAGCGAACTCAGAAGATGACCTTCAACGTTCAGTTCACTCATTCCATCAAATTGCAAAAAATTACAATATGGAAATCTCAACAGAAAAATCTAAAGTCATGGCCTTTATTGGGAAAGATCCAGTTCGCAGTAAAATTGTCATTAACAATAAAACATTAGAACAAACCAATACATTTAATTACCTTGGATATCAACTCTCATATGAAGAAGAAAAAGATTTCAGTCAAAAAATTATCAAATTCAACAGAGTAACAGGAATAATTAATAACATTTTCAAACCTAACATAGTACAGAAACACACACGTAATAGAATCTACAAAACATTAGCCAGACCGATATTGTGTTACGGCAGTGAGGCCTGGACAATACGTAGTAGGGATACACAGAGACTAACTACGTCAGAAATGAAATTTATGAGGTGCACTGCAGGCTACTCAAGAACGGATCACAAAAGAAACTATGATATTATGAAAGAATTACAAGCAGAACCAATCATGGACTATATACAAAAATATAGAAACAACTGGATATCCCACGTAAGAAGAATGAGCCGAACAAGAATACCCCGTCAAATTCTAAATTACCAACCATCAGGCAAGAGATCATTGGGCAGACCCCTTAAACGATGGATTGAGACCGTAACGGGCCCCTAGGCCTAATACATGATAGGATGATGATGATGATGATGTTAATTGTTGCATGAGTCAAGTTGTACAATGTTCTGAAAGATACCTGGGTGTACAAAATGTAAGTATTTACCAGTTTTTTCAATGCTGCAATTTCGAAGTAGTCTGTATGATTTCCGTTCTTTCTTAATGACAGTGATTTTTGCCTCAGCTTTGGCTGATAGGAAAAGAGGTTCTGTGCCTGCCAGCACTAGAGCTGCATCCTTGGAGATGGTCCGGCATCCTCAATGTATTTTTAGAACGGGTCCTCTTTCAATTTGGTTAACTTTTTTTGCACCAATTGTTTCTGCAAAATATCACCAATCACAGACACACAGTATAGGATTAGGAATTTAAAAGCACCATGGTAAATTATTTTAAGAGTTTCAGAATTAAAGCCTGAAGTAGGCCTTGTTGCAAGCAGCAGTCCATGGGAGATGTAATTGTCTGTGTGTGTGTCCTTCCTGTAAATTCCAAAATCTACTTTTGTTCTAATTCTGATGATCTTGACATCTAGAAAAGGTAACAACATGTTAAAGATGAATCATTTAATGCATCATAATTTAAAACATCACATTGGCACCTATCATAAAAAATTTCCTAAGATAAGATATGAAAGACAGAATTTCACCAATTAAAAATTTAGGCCTTTATGAAATTGTAATACCTGTGAAAAAGTATAGATTGGCAAAAAGGAGAGAAATTTAAACCTGAGGTACAAGGAACATGTGAGAAATACTAAACACCAACAGACAGAAAAATCTGCATTGGCTCTTTATTTGAGGTCTACAGGTCATGACTTCAATAATGAGACAAAATTACTGAAATGTGTTCAGAAACCACTTGATTTAACTGTTTGGGAAAAGGTATGCATCTAAAGAAACAAAGATAGACCTACAAATTTTGACATCCGTAAGGACAATGATCTCATTTTCAAATTCATACAACCTAGAGGATATCGAGAGGAAAGAGAACCAAACTGGCTAATACATCCCAGCTGATGATGGTTGGGAACCCATCGAAACTTGAGTGAGTTTTCTACTTACAATAAAGATGTGTAGTTGTTTAATATATAATTCTTACATTTCTTTGTCTTTCGTGCATTTCAGACCTACAAATTGCAAATATATTTTCAAACTTATTTCTCATTGAATATTAATTTCATTGCCTAGGTTACAGTTCTGTATTGTTTGAGAATAACATGAGACTTAAGGTGAAATTTGATAAACCAAACTTTCTTCAGGAAGGACGTCTATGCTACATCCTAAAGGATTGAAAACAGCTGGTACGGGTTTGCATCTCCCAAAATACAAGGAGTTGTGCATCAGTGATCTAGCAGGTAAGCAAAACAGAAGTGAAATTAATATTTAGCCAATGTATATAAGCCGGTAGTGTAATTTCGAATTGCAAATTTATTTTAGTTGCTTAGTGGACTGTTCTCTAAATTCACATTATGCTTTCTCAGGTACAATTACAGGTAATTATAGAGGGAAGTAATATGGTTAAAAAGGTGTTCTAGAATGATTTCTGTCCTTTTGTCTGTGTAGACCTCTTATGAGTACACAGAGTGTATATTTAAATATAATTATGGATTTTGTACTTTGTTTAGTTCTTTTCTCTCATATCTCTGTATATACAAAAGGCTTTGTCCTGACTGACTGGTGAGAATCAACGTAGAGCCTAAACTATAATAGGTAGATACTTGGAATTTTGACAGCACCTTCATTACATAATGTAAGTGCTCACAAAGAAAGGATTTTTTTGGGGAGGGGGGGAGATTTTAAATCCTAAAAATCAAATGTTTTTGAGGATACGAAATATATTTTTTACACAGAATTATCAAATCCAAATTCCATGTACAGTTCTCATGACAATAGTGTATTATTGGCAGTGGTCACAGGTAGCTTTGGAAATAAATTATACGGGTCTTTGACAAATGAGAGAAGCTATCAATATAACTCATTGGAGTAAATAAATTATGAAATCCACGAAAATAATGCACAATGAGATTCAGTCACATAACTTTCTCTGCCCTGGGCATAGAGAATACCATTTTCTCACTTCACATTTTGATGTAGAATAAGAGTTCGTATTGCAATTTTCAGTTGTTTCAGTCTGAGTTTGTGAGTATTTTTAGTTGAGAAATATGGATGTTTATCATGGGCCCTAGGCACGTAAAGGGAGACAAAATACGATGGAACATTTATGTAAAAACAATCTCATTTTAATAAGTATAACGTTTTAATTATTTCTCAGTTAAATAAATAATTTAAGCTAAACATCTAGCAGTTGAGTAAATAATTGCTAGTTTAAATATAATTTTGGGAACTCCTTCAGAATAGCGTAGCCAGATGACAGCTGCCACTAGCGACCGTGCCCCTCCGAGCCGCCTAAAATGCAAAGAGAAACGATCACCGCAACAGCGAAATTTCCCGCGGCAAAAGCGATTAAACCAGTAGCCTGCTAGTACGGAAGGAAAATGGACGCTCTTAAAGATACAGTGAAAAAATATCAAGAAATAATGAAAGAAAAATACGACGTTTGTCGTGGTTCTTATAATAGATCTTCAATAGGAAAAGAAGGCGATCCGAATAGATTTTCTTTTCAGTTCTTTTCACCGACCCTGAAATGTTGATGAAATTCTTGCAAGAAGTGGGTCTCCTGAAAAATTCTTGCAAGTGCAAAAATTGTGGGCATGAAATGCAACTTAATGTAAAATCTGATAGTTGGGCATGTTGGAAACGTACATGCAGATCAAAAGTTTCCGCTAGATACCAATCCATCTTCAACAACAGTAACTTGACGTATCAGGAAATAATACACCTGTTGTACGAAATATTGAAAAACACATCCGGAGAAGACATAAAACAAGAATATGGCTTTGCTGATGCTACTATCAGCGCCTGGAGATCGATCGTAAGAGGTGTATTAATTTTCTATGTTGAAGTATCATAAAAAAAAAATTGGTGGCCCAGGTAAAATAGTCGAAATTGATGAGAGCAAATTTGGCAAGCAAAAATATTATGAAGGTCATCAAGTCAAAGGACAGCGGGTGTTCGGAGGCGTGGAACGTGGTAGTGGACATTGCTTTTTAGTGCCAGTAGAAGACCGATCTGAAAAAACACTGATTGCACTTATAAAAACGTGGATACAACCAGGAACGACGATTGTATCCGATTGTTGGAAATCGTACACCAAACGGAGTCAGCATGGTTTCAACCATCTAAAAGTGAACCATTCCATAGAATTTGTCAATCAACTTACCGGTGCGCACACAAATACCATAGAATCCACATGGCACCACGTGAAAGCTTCGTTGCCTCAATACCACCGCAAAAAGAATGAATACACAGGATATATGGCCACTTACATATTTAATAAAGAGTGCAAATGTAATTCAGAAAACCGAATAGTTAAATTCATGCATATAGCATCAACAATCCAATGGGACTAAATTGTCAAAATCAACAAAAACAATCTTACAAATCAAAGTACTTCATTCTTCAGCTATATCTTCCAAGACAGTCAACGGATAACTTCTTCAGTGTTCCTAAACTAACATCAGTGTTCCTAACCTAACATCAGTGTTCCTAACCTAACATCAGTGTTCCTAACCTAACATCAGTGTTCCTAACCTAACATCAGTGTTCCTAACCTAACATCAGTGTTGCTAACCTAACATCAGTCTTCCTAACCTAAACTAACATCACTGTTCCTAACCTAACATCAGTGTTCCTAACCTAACATCAGTGTTCCTAACCTAACATCACTGTTCCTAACCTAACATCAGTGTTCCTAACCTAACATCAGTGTTCCTAACCTAACATCAGTGTTCCTAACCTAACATCAATGTTCCTAACCTAACATCACTGTTCCTAACCTAACATCAGTCTTCCTAACCTAAACTAACATCACTGTTCCTAACCTAACATCAGTCTTCCTAACCTAAACTAACATCACTGTTCCTAACCTAACATCAGTGTTCCTAACTTAACATCAGTGTTCCTAACCTAACATCAGTGTTCCTAACCTAACATCACTGTTCCTAACCTAACATCAGTCTTCCTAACCTAAACTAACATCACTGTTCCTAACCTAACATCAGTGTTCCAACCTAATATCACTGTTCCTAACCTAACCTAACTACCGCTGATACTAGCATTACCTGAAAAGTTTGGCACTACAATCACTGACACTGGCACTTTCTGAAGTTATTACATGATAGCACTACCTGAACTTCTGAAAGGAACGAAATTTTCAAAAAGGTAAAATCTAACCTAATAATTTGCTGTAATAACTCTTACGAAATAATGCATTCAATGTTTCTTTCTAATTTCCAAACTCATAGTAACTGATTTTATTAATCATCCTGTATTTAGCAACATATTATAGCTTTCTAAATAAATGAATACTATTACTATTGTTATAAAATATTAGTTTGTAATAATCTCCTTAACACTGATATTATTCGTCATTCTTTATTTAGCATCGTATTATTATTCATCGTTAAGTGTCATTTAAACAGACCGGCACAGCGCGCGATGCGCCTTTATTTCTTAATGGAGACTACTCTGCCATCTGCTGTGTTGAAGTCTACACGTAATCATGTTTGTGTTGTTGGCTACATTGTGGACTTGGTCCCAATCGGTACGGCACGGCTCGGATGGCGGTCACGTTATTCTCAAGTTTAGCGTAATTTTGGATTTTGTACTTCATTTAGTTATTGTCTCTCATATTATTTGGCACAGCCATACCTATCAGTTACATATCTGTGGAATAGAAGTATGCAGCTACCAACTGAAGCTGGAGAACAAATTCGCAGAGAAACATGCATGTCCCTTTAAAGGAGTGGAAAGCTGAAATCCAAAGCAGAAGCAACTCTCTATGCGTGCTTACAGCTGACATGGGCCTGATGGTGCTGTCTGCTGACAAAGGCAATGGTACTGTTGTGATGGACTCCATAGTACATCAGCAGAAAATAACAGACATGCTCACAGATCCAGCATACGGAACCATTGACAAGGACCTTACCACTAAAATTGAGAAACGCACTGAAGTCCTCTTGAAGCTTTCTGGCCTGCCTGGAGATACAGTTCAGATCCTGATATCACTCTTCCATTCCACTGAGATTATACAGCCTTCTGAAGATTCATAAGACTTCCACACCACTACGCCCTAGTATCAGTGCCATTGGATCTTCCACCTACACCCTGGTAAGACACCTGACTTCTGTACTCCAGCCGTTAGTGGATATCACAAACACCATATCAAGAATTTGGCTGAGTTCATCGCTGCTATTAACAGCATCCAGTTAGAATCCCAGTTCTTATTGGTCAGTTTTGACGTTGCTTCCCTGTTCACTCTGGATACGCTACCAGCCACACTTCACACCCATTGCGATTGAGCTCTCACATCCACATACTTCATGTTCAGCGAGCAATATTATGAGCAACAGGACAGTGTGTCAGTGGGATCTCCCCGTCACCATCCATGCCAATTTTTACATGGAGGCCTTCAAGCACATGACCCTTGAAAGGTCCAACTACAAGCCTAGATACTTCTTCCACTACGTTGATGACTCTTTTGTGGTCTGGCAGCACAGGACTGAGAGGCTCAAGCAATTTCTACTCTTCCTCAATAGTATCCACAACAACAAAAAATTTACTATAGAAAGGCAAAAAGAAGACACACACATTGTTTTTAGATATTCTCAGAAGAAATCTGGACGTCACACTCTCACACAGCCTGTACAGAAAGCCAACTCAGACTCACTTCTATCTCAAATCAAGCAGTCACAAGGCATCCTCAGGACCTTCACACACAGATGCTGCCAAGCTACCCTCTGAATTACAACACCGGAAGCACACCTTCCACCAGAACTTTGAACGGGCTATGAGATGACCAATCCGGCCTTCTCCTCTAAAACATGGAAACGAGCTGGACCACATTCCCTTCTTCCCACCGATCTCAAAGAAGATAGCCAGGTTATTCAATAAACACAACATCAAAACCTTACACATGCTCCATCTGAAAATCTAAAAAATCCTCTGGCACTATACATCCCTGGGATTTACCAAATTCCATGTGAGTACAAGGACAGACAGCCTCACCATTCAGGACAGATGCAAAGAACACCAACATTGCCTTTAGGCTGGGATATTCTGATAAGTTAGTGGTGGCCCAGCATTCGTACAACACCGATCATCGAATCAGATTCCAAGACACCAAGGTCATTGGCAGGCAGTTAACATTCAGGGGCAGGGTCACAACAGAGGTCGTAGATTTACAGCTTCAGGGCAGTAACATCAACAGGGACACTGGCCTTCATCTGAGCCAGGCCTGGAAACTGGTCTGAATATTCTAAGCAGACTTTTAACCGAGACGAGAGCTCCACAACATGAGCCAATGAGAACTGGCCATTCATGCCAATCCGTTCCTGTTTCCTCATTGGTCCACTCCCAGCAGGTCTTCCACCTATAAAATAAACCACCTTTTCCGACTAGCTCACTTCCTCCCAGAAGGTAACTGGGCATAGAGATTCTTCCTGAAGGAAGCTTGGTTTATCAAATTTCGTCTGTTTTGCACAGGATTGACCATCACTGTCGTTTGATTCAAAATTAGAAGCAATCTTGACAATTTGTCTTTTATACTTTCCTTATGAATACCATTGTTTCTTCAACACTATCTTTCACTGGAAGCAAGTATTCTTATAAATAAATAAAGACTTTGTGGAACTTTATACAGTGAAGCAACTACTTGTTTGACTTCACTATAGTTCAGAATTTACAAAAGTACTTTCAGATTTGAATATTAATTTCATATAAATATATTAAAACTGTTATTAAAACTTTAGTACAGTGGATAAAATGAAACGTAGTGACTGTTCAAAGGTAGAATTTTATCCACTGTATTAAAGTTTTAATAACAGTTTTCATATATTTATATTTATAACCGGTGGAAAGAGTTGGCCCTGGGTTGTGAATTACCTGGTATGTTGAATATTAATTTCATTGCCTAGGTTACAGTTTTGAATTGTTTGAGAATAATGTGAGACTTGAGCTTTAAGTTTATAGGAGTAAGAAGGAGGGTTAGATATCTTCCTTAGAAGAACGAAAATGAAAGTGAGCACAGCGATAGAGCAGTTGCATACACAGGGTTTGCTTTATTTCCCATAATTCTCACACTTATCCTATTATAGACAACTTTGTTACGTCTCCAATATAAAGGATTACAGCAAGATTATAGACATGCATCCCTGTGCGAAACTATTTAAAGCTTGTGTTTAATTATATTCCATAATAAACAAGATTGATATCAATAAATTAATCAGTTATGTTTACATTTGGAATAATTCGTTGAGTCAGAGAAGCAAAGATGGATTCCATCTGATAAGCTGGGATGGGATGGGGTTTTGGACAAATCAGCGAATTCGCTGTTTATTGCTATTTCAGATGTTTCAGTATGTATTCATATTTTATACATAATCAAGTAGTGTTAAAGTCATTCCATCTATTTTTGTGGATTCATATACAGTGAAATCTCCGTACAACGATTACCGATATAACGATAATACTCTTTATAACGTTAAAATATTTTGGTCCCGGCATACTTTCCATTAAAATAATGTAAAATTCCCCTCGGTTTTACGATACTCTTAATAACGATAAACCTCCCCACTACGATTACATTTAGAATCCCCGTAAATACATTTTCCTCGGTACAACGATAAAAATAGATCGTGAAAGTCCAAATCATGAACTCCCCCGCCTCGTTTTAAGGGTGAAATCGCCTTCCTTGACCTTGATCGTGCTTCACCCTCGCTCAAGTGCACAATGGAGTAAACCAGTTGCCTGGTCGCCAGTCAGTGCCTGCACTGCACGGCAAGTTTGTTTGGTGGTGTTCGCGTATTGTTGTGCTTCTCTGTCAGCATGGCTTCTCGCAAACAAATTAGTATGCAGCAGAAATTAGCTGTAATTAAAGACATTGACGCAGGCATGAAACAAACTGCAGCATCGAAAAAGTACGGGCTTTCGGAATCTACGGTGTCGACTTTCTTAAAGAAAAGGAATGAGATCGAGGAAAAACTCAATTCAAATGCCGTGGATCCTACTAGAAAACGAAAGAAAACGGCAACATTTATTGACTTGGATGCTGCAACCTTGGAATGCTTCAATGAAAAAAGAACTTTAAACATTCCAATAAATGGACCGTTGATTTGTAGTCAAGCTAAGAAGTTTGCTACCATGCTTGGTGTGGAGGACTTCAAGGCTAGCAATGGGTGGCTTGTCCGCTTTAGAGACCGCCATGGCATAACTTTTAAGTTAATTCAATGGGAAGAGAAATCTGCACCAACAAATGACGCAAATCTCTGGTGCAGTAATGAAATGAAAAAAAATTACTGAGAAATATTTGCCAGAAGATATTTATAATGCTGACGAGACTGGGATGTTTTACCAGCTTCTTCCTGAAAAGACAATGTGTTTGCTCATAAGTTAGTGTAATAATTTAAGGGTGGAGTGAATACAGTACAGTATAGCAGTTCTTGTGTAAAAATTCTTTATTTCCTTAAATACTTAAAGCATTTCAATTATTGAAGTTGTTTCCTACATATACTACCAATATTTGAACATTTTTTGTAAATTCTCGATATAACAATATCTCTCTCTACAACAATATTTTTTTCTGGTCCCTGCGAAATCGTTGTATCGAGATTTCACTGTATGTGAAATAAATAAGCAATCTTGTCATTTGATTGATGATATGAACGCTAGATTCTTTCAGGAAAATATACTGATAAATTCAGATATAGATGTAGCAATGTATTTTAGAAAAAGTTTGCATTTTGATTGATTCTTAATTTTTTTGTTACTTATATTATGGTAGAGAAAGTAAAAAAAAAGAGTACTAGAAAAGTAATTTTTTATGGTAAATGACTATAGCAAGAAAATTCTAGGAGAGACAATTACTATAAAATTACTGTAGCGAGGAAATTTTAGGAGAGACAAGAAGAGCTAACCAAAGAACAAAATGAATATTATAATTTAATTAAATATCCTGTTTCTCCGCAAGAATTCTACAGGGACAAAAGGACAGACAGACATAATGGGTTCTAGTCATCATAAATCATGTTTTTCCAGAGATATCGATAAGGTTTTTTGCGTTTTTGCTGTGCCATATCACCCCAACCTACAAATACCTATAATTAAGGAGAGCTTCCGAGAATGAATGGTTGGCGTTTCATAGTGTTCCAGTGAACAGTGCTTTTAATTAATTCTGTAACTCGAACCATTTGTTAATAACGTTAGCAAATTTCGGTATGACCACAATCAACACCACAACAGACATCAAAGTGAAATTCATTTTCAGCCTTCACTCTAGAAAGAACATCTGGTGAAATTCCTACAATTGCTTGTTCGATTCTTCATTTTACGTGATCAAGATAAGATTCTCAATTCTTTCACTGCAGACATTTTTTGCATGTCATTGTACATTGTTGGCTTGTGGGAAGACCTAACTGTTAGACTGTGGCATGAGAATTCTGAACACAGGGCTCTTAGATTCTTTCAACATCTTCTGATCTTCTGTGTCTTCAAATTGTTTTTCCATTTTGATCCTTAAATTGCTTGGGCCTTCATCTGATATACTTTCATGGAGGATCTTTGTTGTACTCACATCTGAATTACTGTTGTACCATAATCACAGATTTGTGTTCCACCAACTTTAAGACATATGCAGTTTTTTGTTTCAAATAAGACAAAGCAGAAGGGAAAAAAAGAGCACTGGTATACAGGTTGTTTGTTTCCACAAGGTTTGCTGTGAAGGCTGTTGTTTAAGGAAGTGTCCAACAAAGCAAAATGATAAATTTAGTGTCTTTATATGGCAATAATTTTAGAAAGAAAGAAAGAAAAAAAAACGCAATCTGGTTGAGTTGCTTAGTTCAAAGTACTTTTTAAATTCATTATACATAATGCTTGCTTCACAGGAATGACCATTAATTCTCAGACATTCTGTATCTCAGAAAATACAACACTGTGAATATATGCTGTAGAAAAAGCCACTTTAGTAAGTTTATACTAATAACATAAATTTGAGAAATAAAAAACCATGCTGTAAGCCTATATACTTTGACTAAATGTTAATTTCACTTTTGTTTTACTTACCTGGTAGGTCACTAATGTTCAACTCCTTGTACTTTGGATGATTTTAGCCCACACCAACTGTTTTTATTATGGATGAAGATCTCATTTAGAAGTCCTTCTTGAAGAAAGTTTGGTTTCTCAGGTTTTACACAGGATCGTGCATAAGAGTGCATCAAATTTCCACTTTATAAAAATTGGCTTACCCTTAATGATATTTTTTTGCGAATGGCCTCCATGTAATGTGTAGACTCTCATATCGATTGGCCAGTTTCTTCAGGTGACACCAGAATCATTAAGTTTTAGAAATCTGTTGAAAACACATTATTCCTAAATAATTGTAAAATGTTTTTGTTAGAAAGGTCTAAATTATACGTGACTATTCCACCCATACGCAGCATGTTTGATACTGACCAATAATGTTTAGCAATTCCTCAGATAAAGATCAATCATGATCGTTTATCTTATAAAATGCTTGCTATTAATATGTGGATGCAATTTTATCTGTCAGGAAGTAGACAACAGATGATACTATACGCTAACACACTTGGAATCAGTCACTGTGAATATCTTTCGTCTGTTGGCTTGCAAAGTAAAGCGTCGGATATATCCATCAGTAGCATGGCCAGCAGTGATGCATGCTGACGGATATATACGCTCTAGTCCAGTGAAAGGATTAAAATTTGGACAGAAACACCCAAAAAGTATTGTTTTCATTATTTCATTGATCAGTTTCTTGTGAATGGTTAATTAGGTAAGATACAAATCTTTTGCATCTGCAGCTCTTTGATAATTTCAAAACAATGATGACAAAAATAACTCAGATTTGACCAAGGGCAAGTGGCTGCAGTTCGATTTTTGCTCACTTGTGCATACCCTTTAGCCTTGAATTTTTTAAATATTAAATTCTGGCATGTTTTTTCTTGAATGTAGTCTTAGTAGGATAAATCCGTGTCATGCTTCTTGCCCACATACTGCTGATCTGTCAGCCACTTCACCATTTGTTCTACGGCACGAGTGTGACAGGGTAAGGATGAGCCATTGGAGCTGTCTTAACATTTTCATTTAGCTTCTCCAAGCTGTTACCCCACAGGAGGAGGGAAACAAAGGGGCAGAAAGAAAAACCATCATTTATAAAAGTGGAAGCTAATATAAAATGTATTCAAATCTTTCATACTACAAAATCAAAATTATTGCTGTTTCTTGACTAGACAATATCTGACAGTGGAAAATGACTCTACAATATGTGTACATATATAATAAATGAAATAAAAGGATTTTACATAAAAAACTAAAGTTAATATAGACTGAAGGTCTCATAACAAACATATTTATATGGGTGAAGCCCTTTTTCTTATTTCAATTCGGGTGAAGCCCTATTACATAATCACTAAATAAATCCTGAAAAAAAAACAAGTTAGTTTACATCAAGATATACCCTTTAATTTTAAAAAACAATAAATACTTCAGGCGGCCAGATAATTACAAAATGCAATGGCCTATAAATTTATAATATAATATGACACACTTCGGTGTTAAGTACCATAAAATATTAGCTAAATCTGAAAGAGAAGAGATGGTAGGCCTAATTTTTATAAAATCAAATTTTCATACAGGTGTGAAGCACCTCAATAACATAATTTGAATATAACCCCATCATTCTACAATGATATTACATGCATTTGAGTTTCATAATCACATACCTTAATCATTCATGCATACCACAATTTTAAATTCATAAACAAGATTACATAAAATATATGCCCTAAATTCATTATTACATACCTGTTAATACATGCATCTCAAACTCTGGCCAGAAACCAAACACCCATGCAGATTCACACATGCTCCACGCACAAGGCCTAAAGAAAAACTACTTCCACCTAGGCTAATGATGGAAATAGGCTCAGATGGTAGAAGATCTCAAACAGGGTAAACAAATACAAAATAATAAATTTAGAAATACTTCATGCTTCAGGTATGAGGAAGAAAAGGTAGGAACTGCAAGCCAAAATTAATAAAAGACCCCATCAAGATAATATCCCAGCATGCCTCAGATAAACACTAATTATATTTACATTTAACCGAATGGTGGCCACAAAATTATCTGTTTAAATCTCAAGCATCTTCCATGCTACTTCATTTTACTAGATTATAAATAAAACGCAGAACGCCACCATTCCCAAATCAAACACACATACAACGCATGCTAGGGAAAGAAGAAAACATAAGAATATTATATTACACTATCATGCAGTTCCCACACCCTAACATTTATTTAAATGAATTTACAAGAGACATCTTCCACATACCTTAGCAATGAAGAACCAAGGCCTAAATGCAACTCACATTATGCTGCTAAAAAAAACTACGACACCATGACTAATTTCCCTGGAATCTTCTTAGGCCAAATGAGAGCGAAAAAAGGGTTTCAACCCCTTATATAGGCTAAAGATGCATGACGTAATTGCGCACTCGCAGTGCTAATTTTATTCCAAGACAAGTATGATTCCTTAATGCGACACCATCTTGATGGCCAAGCAAAAACAAATGCACAGCACACTGCTACAGATACGGCGTTGCCATTCGGTACGACTTTAGATATCTTTAGCGGAGAAGCAGAGAAGGGGGAAGGAGAAACAGTGAATGCCCTCATAGCTCTCAGCTGTTCGCCTGCCTAGCGAGAGAAAAATTCTTTAATCTGCCAATGTGACGTAATCCATTATTGCGACATAATGATAATTCTTATTTATGCTGTAGCAATTAAATGGCCTCTGAAAATAATGAATTGCTACAAACTCCTGCCCCCTGAGTTGGAATATATGCTGGATATATTCCAACACTAAAGTCCAATTATACATGAATTAAAATAAAGTCAGATCTGAGTGACTGACCAAAGGTGTCCTTTCACTGCTAAGGCATGCCGTCAAATCTTCCTGACCTCTACGAGCACAACCTCACTGTCGTGTCATACCTGAGAGCAAGTGTCCCCTTAACTTGCATAACAGAGATCACGATCCACTAGTGTCCAGACTAGATGCTCAGCGACAGCCACTGAAGTATTTACAGAGACGAGACGTAGGGCGAGATACATCTGCAAGTCTCTTTCAGCAGGCAAGTCACTAGGTCAGGAACCAGACTCTGGCAGCAACCCACAGTGAAGGCACCGTCAGCGACATCAGTATCTGCTTTACAGAACAGTCCATCCTGTGAATAGAAACTTAGCGGCAGATCACTGAATTCAAAAGAAAGAGACATGAAAATAAAAAAAAAACCCTTTTCTAACTCCTCCGTTAAGAAACTAATACAAGATTAAATATTTTTGAAAAATGCTACTTAATAGAAATATGAGAGATATTTATGCATCAAAATATAAATAAACCTGACTGTATTTTAACTGATTCAGAAAACCCTATTCTTATTCCATTCACACATGCACACTTACAATAAAATACACTAGAAAAATCTATGAATCATCCCAGCAAACATACTACCTAACATAACCTACAAATAAAAACACCAGACATAACCTATAAATAATAATTACATCCATCAATGGGTTTGTTTCCAGAAAAAAAACTTATTCTTATTTATACTCCAGGGTCATAGTTTACCTGGTATAATTATGTACAAGTCGCGTCAAATCGGTAATTACTTTGGCCGAAGAGAAGCAGAAAGATGGCAGAAAGAAGCCCCCATAAGCCTCCTCCTACTAGAGCACTGCACGACTTACTCTGTACTGAAATCTCATCAAATACAAAGGCCAAAGAAAAAAGACATAATCAAGGCTGTGGAGAAAGACAAAATAAAGATGATCATTTAAATCCTAGCCATAGCTTCCTTATGATTCGCAGTGGCATCACCAACAGCGACATGACTAATGGTAACCCCTAACAGCATTCTCCTAGCTGTCGAAGAAAACCACAAACATCTCTAAGAATCTAGCTATAACATGCTAAGGAAAAACGATGAGAAACAATAGGACAAGTATTCCTCTCGGTTCTGGGTAATACCAAATCCTACAGTACGGTAGCATTTAAGCTTAAAGCAGCAACAATATCTCAAGAACCATAGGTGGGCGTTGCCCCTACACTAGGCATGATTGGAGAAAACCCAGATAGCCCCCCATAAGGCTTCTGAGCCAAAAGTCTCCCCTCAAGAATTGTTATAAGGCTGCGTCCAAAGAAAAGCCGCTTCCGAGCCTCTCCGGACAAGAAACAGTAGAAAAGAGTGCACCAAAGTCGATGGCGGCCAACCATGACCCGACTGGAATCCTACATCAGTCTAAGCCACTCAAATCTACAGTACAGTAACTTCAACTGCAACACATGCAGTTCCTCTGCATCCATCACTACTCCAGATGCAGGCAAAAACATAACCTCTCCTGACTCCCCATTTAATATCTACATAACCTCTCCTGACTCCCCATTAAATATTACAAGTTTGAATAAACAGGCAACAGCTGACTTGTGTGTGCTCCACTTTGGAAACGGTACCATAAGTCACAGTCAGTCTTAAGTCAAAGGTCAGTCATAAGTCTATTCCTCCGCTTCACCACACAATACAGAAGTTTACATGCCTAAACAAACTTCTAAAATGAATAATACTTGAATTATTTTAGTCAAAACCGGGATTAAAATTCTCACTAACAACTCCCCTGGCAGAAAGATCTAGCCAGACACAGCAAGCCTAAAGCTTAGCTGCCCAAGAGCAAAGCCTATCATGAAACTCAAGAAAAATGCACCAATAATAGCAGAATTACTAAAACACAGACAGGCAAAACTACACAGGGTTCCTGTGGAACTTTCACAGTAACCGAAGCGGCCATAGAACACACAGTTCTAACAGTACCTCACTTCCACAAGGCAATCCCTCCTACAAGGACCTATCTGATGTCTACTCTAACCTCAAATTTGCCATTTCAGGCCACCTAGAGTAAAATATTAGAAAATCTAGTTCACTGGCCTCTTGAGAATCCTTAGGCCTATTTATAATGATAAAATATAGCTCAATTTACTTGAAATACACTGAAATATCAGCAGAATGACTATCAAGGAGCTGGCACTAGACACATCTGCCACGACACTGCAGACTTACATTTAACACAGGGGAAGAAAGCAAACTGATAGATCTATCCTACACAGAATTAATTAAAAAAGAAATGAACTCACCAATAGGCTATTACAGCAGATTGACTACTTCCTACAGAGAGCCACAAGACTTTAGAAACTTCACATTCCAGGACAAGACCTCACAAGCTGCTGAAAGCTTCATCCCAGAGCAGCTGCAGGCTACAGGCTACTGGTGCCTACTTTCAGCTCACCAGAATATCTTAGGAAAGCTTCACCCCAACTCCAAGATGATACATGAAAAGTAATTTTCACAATATTAGACAAGTTCAAGGAAACAAACCCCACAACACAAGTATAAAAACCCTTTCATACAAATAAATAAAAACCCTGCATAAATAAAATTAAAATTTATGAGAATTTACAGCAAGATGTACACAAAAAATCCACTGTCAAGACTACAAGTTAAACAAAAGGGGCACAAGAAAGCAGCAAACGTGGAGAATCGAACAACCACGCTACTGTTTACCAATTTGTTACCCCACAGGAGGAGGGAAACAAAGGGGCAGAAAGAAAAACCATCATTTATAAAAGTGGAAGCTAATATAAAATGTATTCAAATCTTTCATACTACAAAATCAAAATTATTGCTGTTTCTTGACTAGACAATATCTGACAGTGGAAAATGACTCTACAATATGTGTACATATATAATAAATGAAATAAAAGGATTTTACATAAAAAACTAAAGTTAATATAGACTGAAGGTCTCATAACAAACATATTTATATGGGTGAAGCCCTTTTTCTTATTTCAATTCGGGTGAAGCCCTATTACATAATCACTAAATAAATCCTGAAAAAAAAACAAGTTAGTTTACATCAAGATATACCCTTTAATTTTAAAAAACAATAAATACTTCAGGCGGCCAGATAATTACAAAATGCAATGGCCTATAAATTTATAATATAATATGACACACTTCGGTGTTAAGTACCATAAAATATTAGCTAAATCTGAAAGAGAAGAGATGGTAGGCCTAATTTTTATAAAATCAAATTTTCATACAGGTGTGAAGCACCTCAATAACATAATTTGAATATAACCCCATCATTCTACAATGATATTACATGCATTTGAGTTTCATAATCACATACCTTAATCATTCATGCATACCACAATTTTAAATTCATAAACAAGATTACATAAAATATATGCCCTAAATTCATTATTACATACCTGTTAATACATGCATCTCAAACTCTGGCCAGAAACCAAACACCCATGCAGATTCACACATGCTCCACGCACAAGGCCTAAAGAAAAACTACTTCCACCTAGGCTAATGATGGAAATAGGCTCAGATGGTAGAAGATCTCAAACAGGGTAAACAAATACAAAATAATAAATTTAGAAATACTTCATGCTTCAGGTATGAGGAAGAAAAGGTAGGAACTGCAAGCCAAAATTAATAAAAGACCCCATCAAGATAATATCCCAGCATGCCTCAGATAAACACTAATTATATTTACATTTAACCGAATGGTGGCCACAAAATTATCTGTTTAAATCTCAAGCATCTTCCATGCTACTTCATTTTACTAGATTATAAATAAAACGCAGAACGCCACCATTCCCAAATCAAACACACATACAACGCATGCTAGGGAAAGAAGAAAACATAAGAATATTATATTACACTATCATGCAGTTCCCACACCCTAACATTTATTTAAATGAATTTACAAGAGACATCTTCCACATACCTTAGCAATGAAGAACCAAGGCCTAAATGCAACTCACATTATGCTGCTAAAAAAAACTACGACACCATGACTAATTTCCCTGGAATCTTCTTAGGCCAAATGAGAGCGAAAAAAGGGTTTCAACCCCTTATATAGGCTAAAGATGCATGACGTAATTGCGCACTCGCAGTGCTAATTTTATTCCAAGACAAGTATGATTCCTTAATGCGACACCATCTTGATGGCCAAGCAAAAACAAATGCACAGCACACTGCTACAGATACGGCGTTGCCATTCGGTACGACTTTAGATATCTTTAGCGGAGAAGCAGAGAAGGGGGAAGGAGAAACAGTGAATGCCCTCATAGCTCTCAGCTGTTCGCCTGCCTAGCGAGAGAAAAATTCTTTAATCTGCCAATGTGACGTAATCCATTATTGCGACATAATGATAATTCTTATTTATGCTGTAGCAATTAAATGGCCTCTGAAAATAATGAATTGCTACAAAGCTCAATTGTTTTGTCAGTGGTAGCTCCATCATATTAACATAGTTTGTCTCTTCTAAGTTTATTTCACATACTGGTATGTGAACACTACAGTGTTTTGCAGATGACAGACAATTTGTTCTTCTCCTGCTTAGATACGCAGTCTTTTCAGAGACAGCGAGGGGAGACTCTTACTGCTAGTGACACTTCGTTAGCTCTTACACATCATTGGCGGTGAAGGAAATTGCTTCTCATTTGAAAAATACTGTAGTAGTTGTTGTCTGTCCTGCTTTTAGGACTCGTCTCCCGTACTTTAGCATCTTGGTCAGTCAACATTGCCACATGTTACTACAGTCACTGGTCAATTATGTTTTGGTCTTTTGCTTCCATGCGCTGAGAAGTTGTGATGAGTTGTCACAAATAACAAGCTCTTTCTGTACACAGTGGGTTACAGATCACAGCATACCAGAGTGTATAGACCTTTATGATGAACTGAAAGATGGCTTTTAAGTTCTTCAGATGCTACTTTTGTTCCTATATACAAATGCAAGAACCTACTTACTGTAGGTAGCCACGTGGCTTGATAAATTTTACTAGGGTTATTTTAAGTTAATCCACTGGGGCATTCTCCTGAAGAAACTGCTTGGCAGATACTCAGCAATGCCCAATGAATCTTCAGCCAGTCTACTTGAACAGGCTGAAAACTCTTGCATGACAGCTCTTTGCTGATCCTATTGGTCCTCTAAACATCTTGCCATCTATAGATTCAATCAAATGTAGATTTGGGAGGACCTTTGGCTATCCGTGCCGCTGCTCTACCAACTGAGCTAGCCAGAGTTTGCTTCACAATGCCCGATGGAACCTTTCTCCTATGACTGATTACCGTTAATGGTCTACCTCACTGCAGTACTGTGAGGCACACTAATTAGTGGTTTTTTGTGACTGGGCTTCTATACCAGGAATGGCCAAATAAGGCCTGTGGGCTGCTTGTGGTTCTCAACCTTATTTTGTGCGGCCTGCGACAAACCCACTTAATAACATTTTATATTTATAGTTATATATTATGGATAGTTTTGGTGGTGGATATCCTGATGCTTCTATGTTCCAAAGTACATTCTTTGTTCTATACAAATAGAATTAATTCACTTTGCATTAAGATCAGCTTTAATTCAACCCCCTAAATAATTATTTATAGTTTCAATCTGGAATGACCAATTCCAAAGGTTTTCAATGTATTTACCAATCCTTATCTGGATCATTACATGAACATTAAAAATAAATAATAAGTAACGTTCAAATGCAGGATTACCTCTTATACCATATACCTATCCTTATATACCCGTAATTATATCTGAGAAAGCATAATGTGAATTTACAGAACATTCCACTAAACAATTAAAATAACTTTGACGAAGAAAGATAACTGCAATTCGAAATTAGACTATAGACTTATATACAATAACTAGTGTTAATTTCAATTTTGTTTTGCTTACCTGCTAGATCACTGATGTACAACTCCTTGTATTTTGGGTGATGCTAGCCCGCACCAGCTGTTTTCAATCCTTTAGAATGTAGTATAGACATCCTTCCTGAAGAAAGTTTGGTTTATCAGATTTCACCTGTTTTACACAAAATTGTGCATCACTGTCTTAGATGATTCAGAAAGAAGAAATCTTTACAATTTGTGTTTTACTTTCCTCACGAATACCATTATTACTCCAACATCATTTTTTACTAATAACTGCGATTAAGCAATTATTTCTGTACTTCTTTCACTTCATTATGGTTCAGAATTTACAAACATATTTTCAATTGCCTAGGTTACAGTTTCACTACAATACCCAATGTATTTTTTAAGAATGCAGATATGATGATAAAAATTTATGAATTGCCAATATGCTGGCACTGGATGACCATACCTGCACCTGGGTTCTCGCAGTCTCCGCCATTCACACATGCCGTCGCTCATGCCTCCAACATCCTCATGATAATCCTGTGTGCCCCCCCCGCTTGATTTCTACAGACCCTCATAGTTATTGATATGCTTGTTCATAGAAATAAATAAATAAACCACTTCTCTAATCTATGCCCTTTATTTACTAACCCGCTAAAATAGATATATACGAGGGTCGCCCAGAAAGTAATGCACCACTTTTTTTTTTTCCAGCAATAAAATTATTGAACACAATGAAACTTACACACAAGAAAGAATTATATTTCTTCTACACTCCCTATTTTTCCGTGTAATCTTCCACATTCTATGGTCTTCCTTTAGCGAGACACAAGGGTGTGTATGCCCTGTCAGTACCACTCCTTGTTCTGGTCATGAAGCCATTTCTGCACTGTGCGAATCACCTCTTCGTCATCCTCAAAAGTCTTCCACCAATGTCATCTTTTAATGGCCCAAACAAGTGGAAGTCTGAGGGAGCTAGGTCAGGGCTATAGGGTGGATGGGGTAACACTTTCCAACCCTGTTTAATGATATATGTGAGGCCGAGCATTATCATGTTGAATCAAACATTCACCTGGGTTGTTATGGCGCCGAAGTCACTGGACGTGCTTGTTGAGTTTGGTTAATGTCTTCACATAAGCTTCAGAATTAATGGTGCTGCCTGTTGGCATCACATCAATGAGTATGACACCCTCACAGTCCCAAAACACAGTGATCATGACCTTACCGGCGGAAGCAGTTCCACTTATTTGGGCCATTTAAAGGATACCATTTGCGGAAGACATTTTGAGGATGATGATGAGGTAATTCGCACAGTGCAGAAATGGCTCCATGACAGAACAAGGAGGGGTACTGACAGGGCATACACTCCCTTGTGTCTCGCTGGAGGAAGGCCATAGAATGGGATGGAGATTACGTGGAAAAATAGGGAGTGTAGAAGAAACGTCATTCTTTCTTGTGTGTAAGTTTAATTGTATTCAATAAATAATGTTGTTAAAAAAAAATGTGCATTACTTTCTGGGTGACCCTCATATGTACATTTCTTCAACCCCATTGCTACAGTGCACCACACCTCATGTCTTCTGACATGATTCTACTAGCTCTCCCCAGCATCCCAGCAACTGCTGATATTCAGCAGTTTTATGCTACAATGGATGCCAGACAGCTGTTGGACTTTAAACCCAGGGTTACCAATTTGCCACCTTACAACACCTTACATATCTTTGAAGGATATTCTTCAACCATCAATGGACACTTCTGATAGTATGCTGTACTGTGCAAAGAAATACACAGGCATGAGTTTATTTCAAGCAGAATGGGACTTTTATTTACAGCATATAAACATCAATTAGAGGTTCCTGGTAACCAATAATGGATACATGTGATTTAATCACTGAAACAGTTACATATATCCAGAAACTACATCATCTAATTACTGAAACCTAGACCATCAAATGCTTGAGGTGAAATGCCAAAGAGAAAATGCATCAAGAGAAAATGTGTTTGAGCACTGGTATTCACTGCCTTCTAAGGACAAAGGAATGGTTCTTTAGAAAGAATATACTTGTTAACATTTGGATTCGTAAACCAGTAGGTTTATCCAGCAGGCAGGGGAGAGGTGTACTGAAGCTCACATCTAAGTCTGCCCAATTGGTGCTGTTCCTGACAGATTGCAAGACAGAAACATCCTTGCTAATTTTTCCTTTAATACTCCATAAAGTAACACCACTCATGTTTTACCATTTCCAAATGAGCTAGAAACCAGAGATTTGACAGACCTTTTATCTTGAAACCGATGGAAGAATTCCAAAAAGTTCCAATTTTCATTTTTGTACCCCAAAAACATCTTAATGTCTTCCCTCACTTTTGAAGGTTTTTTGCCCGCCCCTAAGGGAAGAAAGGTGTGGAAGGCCAACCCCAGGGAAAACTAACCTATTCCCTGAGAACGGTCCCACCCAAAGGTATAGGGCAGCACAAAAGAAAGTAAAAGTTCCTGATTCACACTACAAGTTACAGATATAATTTAGAACAAAAAGGTTACAAGACAATAAATGATTATTACAATTAATAATAGTTACCTGAAAGAAAAATTACATAAGCCAGAACGATTTACATTTTTTGTTTGAAAAAAACATAACAGTGTGCTATTATCATAAATTAGGACGTATAGGCTTACAAATTGGAACATTAATATTTCGTGCTATTTCAAGAGCTAAATGGAGACATCTTCCAGCTTTTGGTACAAAATAATACAAGGGACGATGACTTTTATATTACAAAGTTAAACAAAAGGTTTAACCGAAAGATGACGAACAAAATATACATGTAGGCCTATGCAACATTTTCTATAAAGGGGGATGAAATTTAGGAAGATGGCGGGAACAACACTGCCGATTGAGATGCCTTTAAAATCTCAATTAACAGGAGAACGGGCATGGCACAAAAGAGAACCTAAAAACTCAGACCAAAGCAAATTAGAAAACACGAATTTAAAAATAACTTACCGGACCACGGACATCAGCTTTGCAAAGCAAGCACAAGGGGAGAAAAGAAAGAAACAGACGCCATGATGGCGTGATGACGCCGACTAGCTACACTATTCAAAGAAACACCCACAACTTAAATAAACAGAAACCCTTTAAATAATTCTTAGCAAGCAATAGAAGACAGACTACATGCTTTCTACTAAGAATCGACTGAAAATGCTCTACAAAACAAACAAACTAATTACCAGCTATCAAGCACAGAAAAGGGGGGAGGGGAATTCTACAATTACAGCATTATGAAAGACAACAAGCACCAAAGGAAACTAAAAACCTGTTTGCAAACCTGAAGAAACTTCGGGACTACATTATCCCCACAATGGATATACTAAAACAGATCAAAGACAAAAATAAATTACAATGAAGACGGAGCTACAAAACAGGTCTGCTCGGACTGGCGCCATGTCACGTTCTGATCCTACAAAGTACAGAAACTTGCTGGGAGGCTGTCTCAAAGGGGAGAGGGAGTGGGCAGGGGACCTATGCCACCTCTCGGCACACTTAAATTACCAAGGCTACTCCACCTAGTAACTAACATGCAATCTGTCTCCATAAGGTGGCACAACCAGCGGCTTGAATACAAACTAATTGAGCTGACTTCACATATCGGATCAGTTTGTTATGGCTAAACGGTAATAGGCTATAAGGCGGTCTAAATACACGAACTCTATCTCCGATATGGTCTCAGTTCAGAAAAAAATTTAACCACCAACAAGCAAAGTGAGTCATCTCATTGGTGTATTTTCATCTCATTGGGTTTTTCCCGGCTTTCAGGCCTTAAAATGCTGAATTCTTTTTCTGCTTCACGGTAGCCAAACTGTCTTGTGAGACTTATCACTTTTAATTTGTATTATCTTGAAATTTAACACAAGTGCACATTACAGTATAAGAATCAACCGTAATACTGTAATGTCATCAGTGTTGAAGTAACAGCATTTGAGGATTCCTTGGTGAAGCAGGCTTTGGAGTTAAGTAAATTAACAACACCATGGTATGTGAGAATTGACTTTGGCAAAAGAGCTACAGATTACAAAATTCCTACCACACTGTAAAAAAAAAAGATAAAGTTCAAATAGTTGTTTCAAATTAGTTTATTTTTCAGAGCAAAAATAAAGTTAAAAACTATTTTAAAATGAGGGTGCAAATAACATGAGCAAATACAAATACAGTTATTGAAATGTGAACATAAAAATGCCTCTTTTTTCCTTCTTTCTTCTTTCTTTCTTTCTTTCTTTCTTTTTTTTTTTTTTTTTTTTTTTTTTTTTTTTTTTTTTTTTTTTTTTTTTTTTTTTTTAATAACTTAACGAAATAATGTAGTTACTTACTTAGAAGTTTGTTTTTTCTATGTTATTTCAAGAATAAAAGTATAAAAGATTAAGTGTCGAAAAAAAATTATTATTGAAAACCTTAACGATTTAACTGAAAGTTAATGTAATTTTTGTATAAGTGTATATTTTGTTCATGTAAGTTATTCTTTGTCTGTAAGGGAATCTGCGTTGTGCAGATAGACTGTATACATAATAAAGCAATTGCTGATATCTTTATTTACTAAGTTTTTTTTTTTTTTTTTCAGGGGCATTTGAGTCAATTGGCACGATGCTGGCATCTGCTGAAACTCCAATGTTTGCTGCTGAGGAAGCAAAGAAAGCTCTCATTGGTTTGGCGCGTGATCTAAGAGGTCTCGCGTTTGCCTTCAACACAAAGACTTCATACATGATGCTGTTTGACTGGATGTATCCTTACAAACTATCATCGACTTCGGATGTTGTAGCATAATGATGATTTAATTTAATTTGTTTGTTAGATCAACAGTCATGTAGCTTTGACTGCTAGCAGTGAGCAAAAGCGAGCAAATATTGTTTTTGTTGTCTTTTTATATTAAACAGGTTTTTTTTTTGTTAAGCGATAGTTTTTAACTGTAAAGTGTCACCAAAATTATTCATATTTTCAAGGTTCTTGATAATATGATAGGATAAAAATTCCTCTGACACTTGGATTTGAACCCAGGACATTTGGCTATTAGTGCCACTGCTCTACCAACTGAGCTAAGCCAGAGTTCACTTCACAGCACCAGATGGAACCTCTCTCCTATGACTGATTGCCCTTAACAGACCAAGTTATGTCATGTGCAGTACTGTTGGGTACACTAATAAGTGATTTTTGTGACCAGTCCTGGGTTCAAATCCCAGTGAGAGGAATTTTTTTCCTATAATATTCTCATGTAATGTCCAACAGAGACAATAATCTGTGGTTCATGAATGCATAATGTATTCAAGGTTCTTGCTTTCCTTGGTTTCCTCCTATACATGCCAACCCATGCCATTGTGAAATCTGATGTTCCTCGTTCGATCCTCTCCATTCACAGAATAGTAATGATATCCGTCTGTTGAATTTGGTAAGTGGAGTAACTAGTGGAGTAAGTGTGTTAGTCAATTTCCATTATTTTTATAAATATGTTATAACTTCACTGGGAAAGTTCCACCATAACTTTTCAAAATGTTTTCACTGTTTATTTATGGAAAAATTGGGCCCTATAATGGGTGTACAAGGGTAAATATGGTAGTCAGTATGATGTTGTCTACACTCCTCGGTCCTGTGTTTCCTTAACCTGTGTCAGATATCCGAGTTACACGCCAATACTGTTGCATGCGGTAGACCTATGGTACCATGACCCCCAGGTGACTACGCCTGTGTTGAAATTGTTTGCAGAATTAGTACAGAACAGATCGCAGAGGCTACAGTTTGATGTGTCCTCTCCAAATGGAATACTCCTGTTCAGAGAAGCCAGTAAAGTCATTTGCAGCTACGGTAAGGAGCCAATCTGTAAGTGCATGGATTTAGTTAAATATCAGGTGTGGTGGTGGGTGAATATCTCGGGGTATTAAATTGAATTTGAATTGTAAGCACAGAACATAAACGTTCTGTTTAGGTATACAATCTGCTCAAAATGACAGAAAAAAATTACAGATAACGAATTATGAATACAATGCACGCCGCTTATTGTGATCACTTCGGGACGCAGCTAATCTGATAATATTAGCCTATTGATAACAATAGCCGAAGGAATTAAATGAAGGTTATTTATTCATATATAGTATAATACACGACAAAACAGAATAGAAAATATTTATTCATAAAATAATATGTAACTGTGAGTCATTGAACAACTCATAGGCTAATACATTAATAGACTTTCCTTTTGGAGTCAATTAACCAATACTCCATACTCAGTTACGACTTAGAGAGTGTTTTTGGAAGTTTACTGATCTGTGGTGAACACTGCGTAGCAAAACATCAACGCCTGTCTATTCAAGTCTTTCCATTTTACATTAGCCGTCACTGTATGTCAACACTGTTATCTTCATGAATCAAAAGCTGCAGCTTAACTGTGGGATGAAACATGTTTTATTGCTTAAAAGAGAAAGTTAGTAATGCCACTCCTTACAACTGGTCATCCTGTGAGCTGGGAACAGTATTGCCAGTACAACACAATACAATTTAGTTGCGTTAGAAACAAAACCTTGTAAAACAAAATTTTGAACGATTTACAGCGCCACTTAATATAATCGCAGATAATGTTATCAGTTGAGTAATGTTATCATTTTTATGAATATGGATTAATATTCATACATTGAAAAAATTCTGTTTATTGAGATCAAAGATTTGTTTTATGTTATCACATTTTCCATTTTGCAGCTTTACTTCCAAGTATTGTACGTCATTCAAAATTTGGTTTTAAGGATTTCGTTTCTAACTCAACTGTATTAGAAGTAAGGGTAGTGGTTCCAGCTCATATGACAACCTGTTCAAAGGGGTGGCATTCCCTAATTTCCTTTTTTAAGCAGTAAAACACGTTTCACCCCTCAGTTTAGCTGTTGCTTTTGATTTGTGAAGGTCACAATGATGACATGCAGTGATGGTTAGTGTAAAATGAAAATACCTGAACAGACAGGCGTTAGATGTTTTGCTAAGCAGTGTTCACCACAGGTCAGTTAACTTCCGAAAAACACCAAGAGTATGAAATATTGAGTAATGGATTCCAAAGGGAAAACAGAAACAATAAAAACTTTTCATTGATTGCAAAAATAGTTGTTTGCAGGCTATTATGAGTGGTTGAATGATTCACAGTTAAGTATTATCTTGTATGTGTGAATAAATAGCTTTTGATTCTTTTTCTGTAGTATATTATCTGATGTATGAATAAATATCGTTCAATTGGTTTTTTCGGCTACTGTTATCAATCGGTTAATATTATCAGTAGGGCCCGGATGTTTATGACCTAAAAATGTTAGAAATATGCAAGCCTTTATGACCTAAAAAATGGCGAAATATGACTAATAATATGACCTAAAGACAATTTTTTTTCCAAAATCTTGTCGGTTTTTTCAATTAAAATTTTATGAGAACACATTAATAAATAATAATATTAATCTTTATTAATAAATTTTTGAATTTATTTAAACAAACCATAAGACACACTCGACACTACACAAAATGAAAGAAATGTTTCATTATGATGGACAGTCACAAAGAATTGCAATAACAGATCACATGCATTTTAAAGTTTTCAAATAGAAACGATCTTCTATTTTCACTCAGCATTGACTTATATCGGGAGAAAGACCGCTCAACGTCGCAGGATGTTATTGGGGCATATTTGAAATAAGTCAAATCATTACTGTTGAATTCAGGCTCACCTTCGTGGAATGTCACTGGCTTACCACATAGAATGTCGCCAATCTTGCAAAGTGTAGAGTACCCTTCGTTCCGACCTAGCACACGCTGTAGTTTTTCTTTAACACATTCACCAACTTTACCACGTGCAGCCGTTAACTCACTTTCCACATTTGTCACAAGGTGAAGAGCATCACAGAGTTTAACACCAGTTTCTTCTAATTGTGTGATTGTTGTTGATATTATACTGAAATTTGACTTAATATAAGTGAGGTCCCCGGTCAGTGTAGAATTTGAAAATAGCGTCTTTGCAGTTTTGATGGAGGAAGCTTCGCCTTCGTTGAACTCATTAACAACATCTTCGATAACATTGTAGTTGGCACAGTAGTAGTTTGCAGCATTAAGCCACGTTCCCCATAATGTGAGGATGGGCTGGGGAGGCAAAGGAACAGAAGAGGCAATTTCCTTGAATTTCTGCACTCGAAGTGGAGCTTTGATGAAGATCTTTTTTACTGTTGCAATTAATTTGTCCACATCAGGATAATTTCCCCGAATTTCTTCTGCAACCCTATGTAGTGCATGCGCAATGCATGTTACATGTATCATTTTAGGATAGAGAAGCTGCAGACCTTTGCCAGCTTTCACCATGTAGGGAGCTGCATCAGTTACTAGAAGAAGAACATTTTCTCTCTTCACTCCCTCAGGCCACAACAGATTCAATGCGTTGTCGAAGGTAACAGCAATAGTTGAGTGGTTAGTCCTCTCCAATGCTTCACAAGAAATGAGAAATTTTTCACCTGGTCGGTCTTCCCTTAAAACACCAACAACAACGTTTGCTACATACCTTCCTTCAGCGTCGCTGGTTTCATCCATAGAAACCCAGATCTTGTTATCAGCGACGCAAGATCGTATCCTATTTAAAACATCTTCGTAACAAGTAGTCACGTAGTTCTTGCGAAGTGTTGTTGCATTAGGAATGTGCTGATTAGTGTATTTCTGCAGAAAATTGCTGAAGTGCTGATTATTAACTTTCTCCAGCGGTATATTAGCAGACATCATCATTGTACATAAATCCTTGTTAAAATCAGACATTTTGCTTGTGGTGGACGATGATGAAATCTTCTCAAACATGAGCTGTTGGCGGTTCTCTGATGCAACATTTCGAGTCAAATTGTTTTTGTGTTTTGCCGTACTGCAGTGCTGTTGCACATTAAATCGCTTTTTAGATTCTACCTTAACTTCGCACAGCTTACAGAACAGAATTGTGCCATCTGTACTGAAATGCTTATCTCCAAACTCCCGTACAAATGCTCTCAGTTTTTCACTTATCGGACCCTTAGTTTTAGGCATGATAAACCAAGAGTATTGAGATTGCGATGAAGCACACCATGCAGCAAAATCTTTTCAATAACTGAGGGATGGTTGTTCCTTCCTATCACCCCTTCCCCTTGGCACCACCAAGAAGAACTACCTGCTCAAGCTATTTACAGAAGCAGTTAGTTGACCTTGCTATGAAAACTGACAATAGCCATCCTAATATCTCCGTTCGCTTTCTTTGCATCTGTCCCTTTTTACGCATCTCTCTCTTTCTCCTAATTCTCAGAAAGTATTTTTAGGAACAAAATACTGAGAAGTTACAAGCAACAATTCAGGGGTGTTCAAATCCCATCTCTGAGAGGGCTGTAAGCAAATAAATGAAAATGGAATAGAAAGCAAAAGCATGGGAAAAAATGAAAAATGATTGAAAATATGACCATAATATGAAAAATGACGGAAATATGACAAAAAATACTGAAAAAGCTAAAATATGACATTATATGACCAATGAAAATTGCATAATTCTAATCACATCAGATGATATCATGTTTAAATTATATTTGCTATGGTAACATCACAAAGGAAAAAAATATGACATGTCATAAACATCCGGGCCCTAATTATCAGATTAACTGCATCCCAAAGTAATCACAATAAGTGGGGTGCACTGTATTTTATATTGTAGTGAGGACTATATTTTATATTACACGCAGTATTATTAAATTCACTAGCCCTTGGGTGTTCAAGAATTTGAATTATCATGACATCATGAGACAGGCAAGTTTGTAAGGTGTCTGCTGCCTTTCTTGAGTTTTGAAATGGGGTTCCATAGCAAGCGTGCTGTGAGAGGCGTAAACTGCTCTGGACAACTAACTCGACTGCTGCCTCCTCCATCACGGAAAGTTCTGAAATTATCCAATATCTTTATGAAGGTTCAGATGTGATAAGTTGAGTGAAGTGATGAGAAATTTGATGTTATATTATACAATTCTCACAAGTGGTTCACAGGAGGTGAAATATGAAGAACTTACAAAACCTATTAAAGTAACATAAATCTAAAGCCTACATCTACATAGGCATTTCTGTCAGTCTTAACCACTGAAAAAAACTTTGAATTCTATTTCTGAATAAATCAACAGACAGTGATAAAGTTAGACAAATAATGAATGAAATATGAAGATCGCACAATGTGCAAAAGTGGGTTATTTTGTACAGAATGATGTTAGGGACTCTTGTCTCTTGTCACATGACATCACGTGGTATCTCTCACATACTTTCCCGCATCTTTTGCATACACATAATGGTCCCGGCTCATGATAACTGGCGTTTGTACATATCAGGTGGTGAAAACCATGCACTGCGTATCTCGTCATTATATGCCTCAGCTCGTAGTTACTCTTCATCCATTCTTGAGTAGTCATGGCGTCCGTACCGTAGAAATCGGGCCATATCGCATCCCTCTTCTGTAACATCTCCTGTAGCAGCCCTTCATATGCTCTTGTATTTGGAAGAAGTCTACCTAATCGTAGTTCCTCTATGTAAAAATTCTCTCTGGTAAGCATATACACCAGGCGGTTTGGTGTGAATTTTGAAAGGCATAACACTTTCTTTAGATAAGTTGTTTTGACTTTCTCAAGTTCTTGCAGTAAAGTTAGACAAATAATGAAAATACTTTTATTGCTGTGTAAACAGGAACTATCCTTCCATAGACATGATGAAACTAAAGTCATTCTTAAGCAGGTGCTTAAAAAATTTGCAACTTGTGTCTTGATGATCTGTGTAACTGGGAGGAGTTGGGGAAAACTTCACAGGGTTGTCTGGACCCATTCAAAATGGTATAATCGAACATGTATATGAAAAGCCAGAAGAAAAAAATTGAAAAATGAATTAAGAAAGTTCCATCATTTTCTGTTCAATATGACAAATTGACAGAAGTAGCTTAGCCTTACTATTATTTATGTGAAATATGTAAATGGATTTGGACTATGGCGTAACCTAATTGTAAACAGATTTTTAGGATTAATAATGTTAACAACCAGAGAACAGCTGTCGACTTATGTGTTACATTTTCTGCTCTATAATTTGCGTACCCTGAATATTCAGTCACGAGCTACCACTGGAAATCACTCTTATAGGTTAGACTGTCTGTAAAAATATACCATGCATTCTTTTTTAAAGCGAACCTGTAAAGTGCTTTACGAGTGCTACAGCAACACTTTATGACCACTGCAGCCAAAAAAAGAACGGCCAACTGAGAGCTTGCTCAATGAAACCGTTTCTTTGTATGCCCCCCCAACATGGTTAAGACACGTGCAAATAACAGTTATGCATTTAAATAATAATTATTGTACAATATGATATGCAGATAAAATCAAATGGTACTAACCGTGCTGCAGAAGGCGTTCATACTTGGGAACTTGAACAATGATGTTATAGTCCTTTCACATTCGCCAGAGATTTCAAGGCCAAACGTAGCACGCCTATGATACCCCCTCTTACCGCGCTCATATGACATCATACCCCTCCAATGCCAGTCAAATGACAAGCCAGTAGGGAGTTCCCCCTTGGTGTCATATGAGTGTGTGCGACAGCACAGCTCTTCTGGGCAAAGGGGAATACTGACTTCTGATCAGTGGGGGCATATTAGACGTGAGAAGTTGTGGCCCTGAAACCTCTGGCGAATGTGAAAGCACTATAATACCATCAAGGAAATTTTCGATGAGCACCTAATCCGCCATGACAGTTCATGCAGCAAAACCTTGCAGCATTCGTAAAGTGAGATTTGAGATCGCTGCACTGACTGTGAAGTGGACTAAAGCGAAAAGTAAAAAAGAACGCTTTTGATGCAGCCATGGTAAAGCACTTTAGCTTCGCTTTAAAAAAGAATGCACTGATACAGTAGAACTCTAATTATCTGAACTCTAACTTTCCGGATCACTTTGAGGCCGTATTCAAGTGGTTTTTGCAGCTGCGAGTATTAGGAAACCCTCTTTCAGGGCTGATTATATGCAAAAAAGTAAAACTTTCATCTGACAAAATCAACAGTTTGTCATCAAAACAACTGACTCTGGCCAATGTGTTCAAGAAGTGAACTCTATGTATTGTACAATTTCATTTCTTTAAAGAAATTACCGTATTTTACAGACTATAAGACGCACCTTGATTTTATGATGGACATTTAAAGGAAAAGAAATTTAATGTGATTCTAAACATCAAATTTTAAAGGGAATAATATATTTCATTGCATAAACAAATTATAACCTTGTACAATGGAATCAGTGTAAATCACTTCTAACTTTAAACCAGTGTTGTACAAAAATCTCTTCTGTACAGGTGGCATCACATAAATTTTAACTACCGAACTGATTTCTCATGAAAGACTGGAAATACTTTTACACCCTCTAACCCTCAATTCACCATACGGTAAGTGTAACGGTGTATGTTTAGAGGTCATTGCCTTCATTTAAACCACCCGACAGAGACAACTACTTTCATACAACAGAACTCAGCATTCCTTTCTTTTTGCATTGTATACTTGGCTTCTAGCTACCCTCATTTTACGATTGTGACAAGTGCACTGATATACAGTCTGTGCCAAAATTTGTAACTATCATCGTTTATAACACCTTGTTTATAACTATGGTATTTTGGCAATATTTACCATAATTTTAATTTTTGTTGTGTACTTTGGATCATTAGATGCACCCAACTTTCAAGGCTCTGTTTACAAAGTAAAAAAGGGCATCTTATGGTCCATAAAATACGGTACCTCTTTTCATGATTTATCCAATAATCCAGATAATGGATTTTCCAGATTTATTTTTAGAGGTTGTTTTCTTTCTTTCTTTCTTTCTTTCTTTCTTTCTTTCTTTCTTTCTTTCTTTCTTTCTTTCTTTCTTTCATTCTTTCTTTCTTTCTTTCATTCATTCATTCATTCATTCATTATGTGAGACAGAAACCTCTTTTATGGGAAAAAATGCAGTCTCCTGAGTTTAGTTGAAACAGGTTTCACTGACTCTCCACAAGACTCTGTGCTGGTTTTTACATGTATTTGTGACTTGCAGGTACACACATTTTGAGTGTGGAAGTTCCCAAAGACCAGATATACCCAATGAAGTTGAAAGGCATCTCCATCTGTTTCTCCATGCTGAAAGCTGCATTGTGTGGTAGCTATGTAAATTTTGGTGTGTTCCGCCTGTATGGAGATGAGGCTCTGGACAATGCTCTCAACACATTTGTCAAGCTCCTACTGTCGATACCACAGTCAGATCTTCTGGTAAGTTAAAAAAATCATTTAAATATCAGCTTCATATAGGGATTCTCAATTATAGCAAGAACTAAAGGTGTGTGTAAAATTACAAAAAGATTACAATTCAAATTTTGAATACAAAAATATGGTGGAACTTAGTACAAATGTACATTCTAATGTAGTCTATTAAAAATGCGAGGCGTGTCCGGAAAGTAAGTTCTGATCGCCAATAAAGAAAACAAAAACATCAATAAGTGAGAAGTATTTATTGCAATATTTACAGAGATTCATTGGCTACTTCTCTACATAGTCAGCACCGTCATCGAGACATTTATCTTAGCAGAATACCAACAATTGTTTGCCCGTGTCATAGGACTCTGCTGCCAGTGGTATGCAGAGAAAGGTGATGAGTTTCTCAACAATGTTGTCACTGGAGATAAAACATGGGTGTTGCATGCCACACCAGAAACAAAACAATCCATGCATTGGCAGCATAGCGGTTCACCTGTGAAGTTCAAATTCAAGCAGACAATCACTATCAGAAAAATCTGGGATCGACGTGGTGTCCTCCTGTGCGAGTTTTTACCGCGAGGGGAGACCATAAATGCTGATCGGTATTGTCAAACATTGAAAAATCTGAGGAGGGTGATCCAAAACAAGAGACATGGAATGCTGAAAGCAGTGATTTCATGGCTCCAGACGTTGGTGGCAGAGTCTTATGACATGGACAAACAAATGTTGGTGCAGCGGTATGATAAATGCCTCAATAACGGTGGTGACTATGTAGAGAAGTAGCCAGTGAATCTTTGTAAATATTATAATAAATATTTTTTTCGTATTGATGGTTTTGCTTTCTTTATCGGCTATCGGAACTTACTTTCCGGACACACCTCATACTTATTGCACTTACGGGTGTGATTGATTTCCGAGGATACTTAGGATCACTATGAGCCTTTCCACATGTACTATTTTTATAGTACCATATGGTAATGCAATTTACATTTTATTTATTGTAATTGATTTGAATCTCGAGAGTTGAAGATATTGATATTTAAAAATTTTGATTCAATTAGTAATTGTTTGTTGGTTTGTGTTAGTTAATTGGTAGTGATTGTTGCTTTTATTTTATTCAGCTTTATGTTATGAAGATTCAGTGAAAAGTACTGGTATTATGTAAATTGACAAAAGGAAGGAATGTTTTAGAGGAACTCCTCCATATTTAGTAGAAGCAGCAATTAATATAAGACATTATTTGCTGCTTAAAAACTTTACAAATAACATGGAAGCAGGGTGAAAAAAAAAAATGTTAGGATATAATTAGTGAGGATGTGAAATTGGTGTGTTTTTTTGAAAAATCGAAGGTCGTGAATGAAATCGTCAGCTGTTTGGTATATTTATTCCTTGTTAAAGTCTCTGTTTTGACTGAGCCATAGTGTTAATACAAGTGATCTAAGTTTGGAAATTCGATTACCTTTCTAAGAGAAAAATATGTTTAATACCGAGCAAAAAAGATGTTTTCATGAAGGAGAACGTAAGTCAGTTCTTACTAAAAGCTCCTGATGCAGAATATTTAGTTATAAAGGTTGCTGTAATAATGGGCATTGTCGCAGAGATGAACTAGTGCAAATGGAAATCAGCAATGTAAAAGATAAAGAAAGTATACTCATTATGTCAGTTCCAAAGACCAAAATACACCTTCTGAGAAGGTTTATTGTCATAGATGAAAAGGAAAAACAGAAAAGTTGTCTCTCTGCATCCAAGACATGTTGAATACAATCATTTATTTCTGAATTACAGAAGTGGACAGTGCATAATGCAGCCTTTTAATATTAATACTTTAGAACTTTTAGAACTAGACAATCCCTCTAGTCATACTGGGAATTGTTTTCAAAAAGAGTTCGGCTAGATTGTACATGCTGGGAGAAGTGTATTTTGAAGTATATTTTGAATCACATCTTTGGTTTTTCTGATCTTACAATATCTGAATCTACTACAGAAAAGACCTAATGGTTTGAAAGTTGCAATTAAAAATAAAAATGTACAGGTAGGGGGAAAAAAAAGCGGACCGACAAATATCTAATTTGCTGATATGAGCCACTGCGCATGCATAGCAGCATTCACAGGATAGCAGGAATGTATTGAAATTTGTTCTAGACATTATAGACAATCAATTGAGAAATAATTTCACGCAATTTGCATTGCTTGTGGAAACATGTTTCCGTTACATCTCTTACATTTATTTACGTATCACAAGGCTCTGAAATCGGCTACTAGAGTCGGTCCGCTTTTTTTTCCCCTAACCTGTACAACACGACTTATACAAAGGCAAAATTGCCTACTGCAAAAATTCAGTTGGAGGCTATGACCCTATCATTGGTCAGTTCCCTAGGAATTATTGAAGACTTCAAACAAAAGTCTTTAGGACCTGCATAGTAGGCAGCTAAAGTTATCAAACCTGATTACCTGATTTACGTGTTCCATAAAGAAAAGTATTTGTGGTGAAAATGTTGAAGACAAAGAATTTGGCCTTGCTTTGTCTTATGTTTGCACAGTCGTCACTACTTGTGATGTAGATACGTCATTTTCAGCGTACAAAGACATTTTGACAAATAAACACATATCCTTGACTACCAAAAATTTCGAAAGGTAAATTTGAATTTACAGTGCATACTTGAATTCTTTTTCCCTTCATTGTGCATATTTGTTCACTTGCTAGTGCATGAATGCTTGCATATTTTAAGATCTGACACTACGTGGAAATCCTGTCTTTAATTATACGAGGGTTGGTCAATAAGTAAGGTCTCCAACACTCTAGCCCAAGCTCATAACGTCGGACGAGAGATTTGCCGCCACTGCCATGTCCCGCTATCTCCCCTCTGTCAAACGAGCCATTGCTGCAGCTGCTGAATTTTTTTAGTGTCCTAGATAGAACTGTTTGAAATGCATCTCCCGATTTCCGTCTCCGCCAAGTAATAAGTAAGGTCTCCAACACTCGAGCCCAAGCTCACAACGTCATACGAGAGAGTTGGTACCACTGCCATGTCCCGTTATCTCCCATCTTTCAAATGAGCCATTGCTGCAGCTGCTGAACCTTTTATTGTCCGAGATAGAGCTGTTTGAAATGGATCTCCCGATTTCCGTCCCCGCCAAGTGCGGCCTCCGCGAACCCACCTCGCACAAACCTTATGGAACATCAATTTGTCACTCAAAATGGTCTGTATGGAACCTTTAGTAATGTCAGGAAGCAATAAACAAAGTTCACGGGTAGTTACGCGTCGATCTTGTCGCACCAATTCATCGACTCTTGCCACCATCTCATCTGTGACGGCTGTTGTTGGTCTCCCACTTCGTTCTTCATCATGAATATTTGTCCGGCCCTGTTTAAACTCACGAACCCATTTACGTACATTTTTTATGTCCATACATCCCTCTCCATAAACTTCGCAAAGCTGTCTGTGACTTTCAATCGGCGGAATATTTTTTGCAGTAAGAAACCGTATGACTTCGTGTAAACGCAAGCTAAGGGTTTTTTCCATCATCTTTATTATGTGCAGTGAATAGTTTTAATTTAAATCATCCGCTATGTTTTCTTGCGCCAATTCAGCTTTAAGTAGGCGCAATATTACATCATTTCCTGATCACGAGTTCTTGTGACAAGTGTTCACTTGAAGGGACGCCTCGAAGAGCGTCAGGAAGCCAATTCAGTCTTGATTCTGCAGTTACACGAGCAAGTCACGCTCTGATACTGCTCTGATTTCCTAGTTAACAAAGGCCTCTTCGCGCCCATTGTAATTGTACTAGAAATCGTTGGAATAAAACTTCATTACAAGTTTTATTTGATCCAAGTAAATTATTCAATATAATTTACGCATTTTACGTATTCAAAGTTCATTAGATTCGCTTATAAGTTCCACGGCAGTGTAAGTGTGGTGACGTCATTGTTCATCCGAGAGGCTACATTACGTGAACAATCAAGTTCTAATAACTGTGAATATAATCAATCTACAGTAAATTTTATTACCTTTAATTTCATATATAATTCATTGGTAAAATATAAAATTTATGAAATTACTTATAGTGGTGTAACACTTTACGCGCCATTTTCTAGTTCATTGTTTTCAACGTGTTTCTTTAGTTATTATCAGTTTTCATATATTCTTTCTTCAAGTGTTTACAAGTGTTAATAAAGTGCAAGTTTCATAACATGTTAGATTGTTAAACCAATATAATTCCTGGGATCTCTGAATCCAGTGTCCTCGATACATAGTCCACTCTTGCTCTAAATGGTCCTCCTCCCAGAGAATTCTTCTATTTCTTACACATACATTGTTTCACTTCGTTCCTGATTTATTCCTTTCAACTACTTACATTTGCTCCTCACGGAAAGGATATTTCCTTCCGATACCGTACATTTGCTCCTCGCGGAACGGATATATTTCCTTCCGATCCCTAACATTTGTTCCTCTATCGGGCAGGATTATATTGGTACAATCATACTTATTGCACACTTGTATTCGTAAATGCCGTTTCTCGAATTCGTCTCATACATCAGTTGCTTCCGTGTCGGTCGGGTTCGTGATTTCCAACAACCCTGAACTTCGCAACACGTCGACAGCGTCTTGCAGCAGTGATACGAGACATCGAGGGATTCCGGTCTTCAGCGAACATCAAGAAAGCAGTGAACAGCTAATTCATGCATCATCGTGCAGCGGTGGTAGCATCTCATCTTTAAACGTCAAGTAACAACTCATCTTATCATGGAGAGTGAACTGAGAGATTTAACGAAGAAACGGGGTTTTCTTAAAAGAAAATTCACATTCATTCAAAAATTCTGTAACAATATTCCTGAAGAAGTGGATGTGTTTCAACTAAAAGTGAAATTTGACAGCCTTATTGAAATTTGGGAGGAATACAAGTCTATACAAATTCAGATAGAAGCTCTCATCGAAGCTGAAGAAGAAATAGAACTTCATATGCAATATGACGAAGAAGTGAGAAACAATTACGATGTGCTTAAAGCAAAGTTAAGTGGTCTTCTGTTTCTACACGAGCATCCAGTGAACAGTGTAGGCTCTCATCACAGCCAACAATCTAATCACAGTGGTAATTCTCATCACACATGTCAATCTTCTGCTTCACAGTGCAACAATAGAAATATACAACTTCCAAGAATTCAAATTCCTGTCTTCGGTGGAGATGTGACTAATTTCAAGCATTATCATGACACCTTCAGTAGCTTAGTGGTAAATAATGATTCATTGGATCCCATCCAGAAATACCATTATTTATTGAGTTCGTTGAAAGGGCAAGCTCACGCGCTCGTTCAGAATTTGCCAGTGACTAATGAGAATTTTCCTATAGCATGGAACTTAGTGTGCTCTAGATATAATAACACTCGAGTCATCGCTACAGCTCATGTCAAAAATTACTCTCGTTACCAACAATGAAAGATGAAAACGTTACAGATCTGCGAAACTTGCTAAATCAGTTTCAAAGCAATCTTAACGCTATCGAAGCTCTCAATCTTGAAATTCCATTGCATGAAGTTATGTTCATTCAATTGATATTGGATCATCTTGGTGAAACTACACGCAAGGAATGGGAAAGTAAAATTGACTCACAAAGTTTCACATCTCTACAAGAGCTAATAAACTTTCTAGAAGCCAAGGCTCGTTCTTTAGAAGTGCTAACCAGTTCTAACAACGTGTCAAGCCCATCAAAAGAAAAGAGTGAAAGACATACACAAAAGAAGTCTGTAAAAACAACTCGCCAATCGTATGTTGCCATCAAAGGTGATTCATGCCCTTGTTGCAAGATAAGTCACAAGTTACATAGGTGCGACAAATTCTCACAGTTAAGTGTAGACCAACGATGGGATTTTGTAAAAAGCAAAGGCTTGTGTGCAAACTGTTTCTCCAACAATCACAAAATAGACCATTGCAAACTCAAGTCCTTCTGCAACTGTGGGATGGCTTCACACAGCAGATTATTACATAACACACGTGACAAGAAAAGGATCTCTCACCAGTCTTCAAATACTGTGGAAGGTACTGACAATTTGCCTGCGAGTTATTGTTCTATAAAAGAAAAATCCAACCAAAAGGAGATTTTGTTAGCAACTGCAGCAGTGCATCTTGAAGATAGGCAAGGAAATTTAGTGTTGTGCAGAGCGTTACTAGACTCAGGGAGCCAATTAAACTTCATAACTGAAGATTTAGCAAAGAAGTTGCAGCTGTCAACAACAGATGTCGATACTCATATAAGAGGCATAAATGGCACCTCTTCTCGCAATCACAGTGTTAAGGTTAATCTGCGATCCAGAATCCAGAATTTCCAGGCTGAAATGAACTGTCTAGTAATCCCTCACATTGCAAACAAACTTCCTTCTGTCCGTATCGATTCTACCAAATTCAATATTCCTAGTGAAATTGCATTGGCAGATCCTAAATTCTACATCCCTGGTGACGTCCAACTCCTCATTGGTGCTAGCTTATTTTATCAGTTATTTACCAATGAAAGAATAATCACTCCTAATAACCCTATTCTTAGTAATACTGAACTTGGTTGGGTGCTTAGTGGATCTGTTCCCAAAACATCAATCAAAACTAAGAGAGTCACATTTGCTCAACACAATTTATTTGTGACCGTTGACAATGTTGACACACAGTTAAGACGCTTCTGGGAACTAGAAGATTTTCCTAAACCAGTGTTTACTAAAGAAGAGAGAGAGTGTGAACAACATTTCATACAAAACACTAGTCGTGCAGATGACGGTGCTTTTGTAGTGCAATTACCCAAGAACCAATCTGAAAATGCATTGGGCGAGTCCAGACAGCAAGCAGTGAAATGCTTAGAACATCTGGAACGCAAATTCCAAACCAATTCTGTTCTATAAGAAGACTACACTAAATTCATGCAAGAATATGAAGAATTGGGACACATGAGGAAGGTTTCACTCCCACGGCCAGGTGAAAAATACTTCTATCTACCGCATCATGCAGTACTCAAGCCCGCGTCTTCTACAACTAAATCTAGAGTTGTGTTTGATGCGTCTGCAAAAACCTCATCAGGCAAGTCTCTAAATGACATTCTGAAATTAGGCCCTACAGTGCAAGATGATTTATCATCAATTATAATTCGCTTTCGAACCTAGAAGTATGCGTTCTCAGCTGACATTTCTAAGATGTACAGACGCATAAGAATGCATGAAAAAGACCAGAATCTTCAAAGGATTGTGTGGCGTTCTAATGTCAATGAGCCCATTGAAACCCCCTCCCACCGCTTAAGGTCACCTAACAACAACATACAACTCTTCTTCAGCTGGGCACCATCTTCTTGCTACCAGAGGCTCTGAAAATATGTGACCAGGGAGGAGGAAACAAGGAAATACGAAGAGCTTGGACATCCCTTTTCCAGCCTCTTCGTCTAGAAAGAAGTACATCTTTACTTCTCGTGGAAGCTAATATAAACTATATTAAAATAAAGCAGTATTACATACAAAATGTGAACATGTGTTAGACAGTGGAACTAAATGTGTGTATATGAAATATTAAAAGCTGAAAGGAGACATATGATATGGACTGAAGGCCCCAATTAAATATAAATATTTTAATCGGTGTGAAGCACCATAATTATTTTGTTTATCCTGAAAGAGAAAGTATACAATTTTACATACAGATCTTAAACATAAAAATAAACCAACTTAAATAAATTTCCATTAATTTGTATCTTCAAATAGCATAACTTTCATACGGCTAAATATTTACAAAAATAATACCCTTTCAATTAAAATAAAATATACAAGTACTTAAATATCATACAATCATACCTTTTAATGCAAGCATCCAATATTCTGCGCAGACACATCCATCCATGCATCTACACATCCGATTACACATGCTGAAGAAACATCAAGGCCTAAAGACAAAACTGGTCTTTGCTATCCATTTACTAGGCCAGGCTCATTTGCGACATGTGGATATCAAAAACGGGGAACAAAATATATAAATAAAAGACAATAAAATTTGGAAAACAATACATGTTCAGGAACGTGGAAGAAAAGGGGATACTGCATGAAAGAAAAATCAAAAGACCCAACCTCTACAACTAATATCCCAGCATGCAATAAATTTAACAGTCTTACATTATTACTCTACATAATGATGGTGGCCAAACAATTCATCTGCTAATATCTGACACATCTTCATACTAAATGCTCTATCTTAAACTTCATTAACATCTACAACGCCACCATCAAATCACAAAATGCAAAAGACACAAAACGCATGCTTGGGCAAACCTAAAATGACATATTAACATAACCATGCAGTTCCCGAACTTATATACTAACATATTTCATTCTATACAACTTCCACGTACCTGAAACATGATCCAAGAGAAGAAACGAAGCCTAAATGGCGCCTAAATATTGGCGCTAAAAATCATAACAGAACTACATACTGTTCCCCGGACCACGTAGATGCAAATGAGAGCAAATTAAAGGACGCTTTTCCTTTTATAGAGATCTTACAAATGACGTCATCATACATGCTGCAGACACGGCCATCATGAATAATTAGCCAATCGTATTTACTTTTACACCATCAATAAAACAATATAGAAACGAAATGCTGTCTTCCAATAATACAGATTAACACATTCCACCTAGACAGCCATCGGCCGACCGAGCCCAACACTGCAATGCGTCGGAAGCAAGCCATGATGCCAGACGGCATTTAAAATGACAGTGTTGCCAGAACGAGAGACGGCAGGGCAATGACTCAACAGCTGATCATAACAGACAGATTTTTAAATACTCTTACTTTCTCTCTAGCTCACATCACAGACAATAGAAACTGTAGCAATTAAATTAACCTATAAAATATGAATTGCTACACCATACAAGACTATGCTTTAACTACCGTGACTTATGGTACTAAATCAGCATCATTTTTAGCCATAAGATCCCTGCATCAGCTGTCGATAGAAGAAGAATCTAAATACCCTCTTGCTTCCCAAGCTGTTAGAAATTCCTTCTATGTGGACGATTGCCTGGCAGGACATGATAATCTTCAAGAAGCGCTACCACTTCAAGAATAATTAATCCTCATGCTTGACAGTGGCGGATTTCCATTGCGAAAATGGTGCTCCAATCATGAAGCTTTGTTGGAATCTGTTGCGTCATCTCATCGAGAGACCCAATTGCCTTTGTCTCTTGATAACAGTGAAAATGCACATGCCCTTGGTTTACTATGGCATCCTGCAACTGATAATTTCCAGATACAATTCCATCCTTCTCTCCAAACTCATATTCAAGTTAAACTTACCAAACGTACTATCCTATCAGTCATCTCTTCCATCTTTGATCCTCTAGGCCTTGTCAGTCCTATTGTTATCAATGCCAAAATCTTCATGCAATCGTTGTGGATTGAAAAGCTTGGCTGGGATGAAGAAGTACCGTCGCACATAGCAGAGAAATGGATTGAGATCTGTGACATTTTAGGTACAATACACACAATGCGTATTCCACGATTTGTTCTCACACATGGTACCCTTCAAGATATACAGATTCATGGCTTCTGTGATTCTTCAGAAAAGGCTTATGGTGCATGCATATATCTCCGTTCTGTGAACAGTGAAGGTGAAGTTACAATCAACTTACTCCAAATCCAAGGTTGCCCCTCTTAAAAGGCAAACCATTCCACGTCTTGAACTTTGTGGAGCATTGTTGTTATCTAAACTGTACAACAAGGTGTTGAATGACCTTAATATTCAAACATCACAAAATTATCTATGGTCAGACTCAGTTATTGTGCTGTCGTGGATAAAATCAGACTCACGAAAGTGGAAAACATTTGTGTCCAACCGTGTGTCACAAATACAAGAGCTTTCTGAAACAGCAGCCTTCCGACATGTTTCTACCGAAGACAACCCAGCTGATCTCGTTTCAAGAGGTGTATCGTCTGAACAATTGTCTGATATTGATTTGTGGTGGCATGGTCCTAATTGGCTATCACAAAACCCAGTATCATGGCCTGAACAGCCAAAACAATTAAACATTCAAGATTCCTCCGAGCAACTTGTTTCTGTCTGTATGGCAGCCACCACAGTAGAAGATAGTTTTATCACAATATTTTCTGATCTTAGGCGCCTTCAGAGAGTTACTTGTTATATGTATAGATTTATTTCTGCCTGCCGTCATGAAAACAAATATCATGGACCTATTGCAGAGAAGAACTTCAACATGCTTTGCAAGCTTGTGTTAAAATCGCTCAGAAAGAAGCTTTCGCCCAAGAGCTGAAAGATCTTAGCAACAGCAAGCAAACATCAGTGAAAAGCTCCATCCATTCATTAGTTCCATTCCTAGATCAGAATAACATTATAAGAGTGGGTGGAAGGTTGGAGAAAGCAGATATTACACATGATGCAAGACATCAGGTTATCTTGCCATCCAGACATCACTTAACAATTTTGATAGTGCAACATGAACATCTCAAGCTATTGCACGCCTCTCACCAGTTGCTTATAGCTTCATTAAGACAAGCCTACTGGATACCTAGTATTCGAAGAGTAGTAAAATCTATTTTGCATAGATGTCTTACATGCTTCAAGTTAAAGGCAGAGTCTTCTCAACAGTTAATGGGAAATCTTCCCAGCTATAGAATAACTCCTGCTAGACCTTTTCTCCGCACAGCAGTAGATTATGCTGGACCATTCAACATAAGATATGGTGTTCCACGCAGTAAAACTACTGTAAAAGCTTACATCGCCATTTTTGTATGCTTGGTAACAAAGGCTATCCACATTGAATTAGTTTCTGATCTAACATCAGATGCCTTCATAGCAGCCCTAAGAAGATTTACATCACGTCGTGGACTCTGTAAAGAAATCTTCAGTGATAATGGCACTAACTTTGTGGGCGCAAACAACAAGTTAAGAGATCTCAGATTGTTATTACAGTCAACAGAATTTCAAACTGCAATTCAAAACTTCTGTGCAAATAACGAGTACAGCTGGTCGTTCATCCCTCCAAATTCGCCCCACTTTGGTGGTTTACATGAAGCAGCAGTGAAATCCATGAAGTTTCATCTTAGAAGAGTAATGGGAGCTCAAATTCTCACATATGAACAGCTTTGTACCCTTCTAGCCCAGATTGAAGCTTGCTTGAATTCTAGACCACTCATTCGTCTAAGTGATGATCCAGCTGATTTATCATACCTTTCTCCTGGTCACTTCTTATTGGAGAACCTCTCACATCTCTACCTTCACATCCTCCGACGGAAGAAAAGAGGTATGTAGAAAAATGGCAGCTGTTACAAAATCATTTGCAACACATATGGAAACGCTGGTCATCCGAATATCTTCATTCCCTACAACAGAGGCAGAAATGGACCTGTTCCAGTGACAACATTCAAGTTGGTACTGTCGTCATCTTGAAGGAAGACAACATTCCTTCTCCTCAATGGAAGTTAGGCGTGATCACCACTACTCATCCGGGAGAAGACGGCTTAGTTCGAGTGGTTACTGTGTGCACTTCCAGTGGTGAATATAAGCGACCCATAGTCAAGGTGTGTCCTCTACCCCAAGACGAGTAGCATATGACACTTACTATGATCTTATATTCAAGATTCTCCACTTGAAGTCCATTTCTTTCTCTCTCTGTCACAAATCGTATTCTTGCGATCTGTGTAACATGTCTTTCTCTTTCTATCAATCTTGATATTTGAAAGATCTTTCAGCTCAAGAGTTTTTACCTACTCTAGCTTGAATTTCTTCATGCTGACATTCATGACACACATTTCAAGGGGATGAAATGCTTTGTCAATGATCAACTTCTTGTCAGTATGCTAGTTTCTCCTTTGTAACATCTTCCTTTTGTTGCATAGGTGAATTACTCCTTATATGCCAACAACACTCAATGAGCAACACGTCCCATCTTCCCTTGTGCTTGCATTATTGGTGTTTTGGTTTCCCTTATATACATTAATCTTCGGTCATGGGATCGCAGTCCTAGCCACAACTACTACATGGTTTTATATAGTCTTTGATCTTGACGTATGATTTGGAATACTAGTCCTCATACATTAGATTCTTAGGCAAGCTACTACTTACTACATGGGTTATTTATGTTCTTTGAGCATACTGTATGACTGATCATAATAATTGTCATACTAATCATTGAATTTCTACTAACATTCCCATTTTCTACATTCTATGTTTACTTATGAATTATTGTTATCATTCATTGGAATTATCTCTCACCATGTTAATGATAATTGCCTACATTCTTTTATAATTATCATGTATCTTTCCATTGTTCCAATGCATACTCCGATAGTAATTCTTGAGTTTTGTCCATTCTGTAGCGATAATCTTAATGATTTATGTATAGCGTAGAGCTTTATCACTGGTACTCACTACTAAATTGCGGTATTTTGTTACCTGTTGGAGCGCTTTCAACCGCATGGAGCGGCCATCTTCAGCAACTGACTTCCGTGGTGTTGTTGTTGTTGTTGTTGGGAAGACATTTCTGGATAACTGTATCGTACAGCGCGTGCGATTTGAGTTGTAACTGTTCGTTTAGGATGTTGGTGTTGTCTTGTGTGGTGTGTCTGTATATTTCATATTGTTCGAGTGTGTTGAGTGTGTGACCTTTGTGGTTAATGTGTAGGATTTCCATGTCTGTATTGATGTCTGCGTATTCGTGTCCTGTGGTTATTATATGGTTTGCATAGGCGGAGTCTGTGTTTTGTTTGAGAGCTCGTATGTGTTCTGTGTATCGTGTTTTGAAACTTCGGCCTGTTTGTCCTATGTAGAATTTTGGGCAGTCGTTGCATTTTAGTTTGTAGACTCCTGGGTTATTGTATTTGTTTGTGTGTTGTTTGTTGTCTGTGGGTTGTATTTTGTTGATTGTTTTGTTCTTTGTTCTGAATGCTATTTTGTATCCTTGTTTTCTGAATTGTTGGGCGATTTTCTGTGTATGTGTGTTGAAGTATGTGAGTGTGATGTATTTGTCTTTTTTCTTTTCTGTGTTTTGGTAATTTTTCTTCGTTCTGATTTTGTGTAGTAGGTTGTCAATGATTGTGTGGTTGTAGCCATTGGTAATGGCTAAGTGTTTTATGGTGTTAAGTTCTTCTTTGTGGTCTTCAGCGGATAGTGGTGTGTTTTCAAGTCTGTGGAGCATGGATCGGAATGCAGCATGTTTGTGTTGTGTTGGGTGATTGGAGCTGTTGTGTATCAGTGTGTCTGTCATTGTGGGTTTTCTGTATATTTTGAATTTATGTTTCTGTGTGCTGTCTTTTGTGATAGTGAAATCTAGGAAATTGAGGGTTTTGTTTATTTCAAATTCTGCTGTGTATTGTATGTTTTTGTGGATTTTATTGATGTGGTGTAGTAGTTGTGTGCATTGTCTGGTGTTGCCTCTGTATAGTACGATGATATCATCTACGTATCTGTGCCAGTAGATTATTTTGTGTGCGTGTATGTTGTTGTGGTTGATAGCGCTCCAACAGGTAACAAAATACCGCAATTTAGTAGTGCGTACCAGTGATAAAGCTCTACGCTATACATAAACCGATAGCAATATTCCATTCTATTTATTTATTGAAGCTTTCCTTGTGTCGCTGCTCGTCTTGGGTCACCTCCGCTGCCTTCAAGACGTCTTCAGCTTCACTTGAACTCACATGCCTACTCATATCTCCTGAGTTATCTTATGTTTCTTGTGCTTCAATATAAATAGTGAAAATCAGTGTATTTTCCGATATCATATTCTTGTAAGATGTGTAAGAAGTCATATTTTCTAACACATATCACATGTATACCTCCAGTTAGAATCAGTGATGTTTAGTGTTTAGCTAGTGTTTCTTTTAGCTTGCATTTGCTGATTTATCTTTATTAAAGCAACTGCTTCAATGCGGGGTGTATGTAAACGCAAGCTAAGGGTTTTTTCCATCATCTTTATTATGTGCAGTGAATAGTTTTAATTTAAATCATCCGCTATGTTTTCTTGCGCCAATTCAGCTTTAAGTAGGCGCAATATTACATCATTTCCTGATCACGAGTTCTTATTGACAGGTGTTCACTTGAAGGGACGCCTCGAAGAGCATCAGGAAGCCAATTCAGTCTTGATTCTGCAGTTACACGAGCAAGTCACGCTCTGATACTGCTCTGATTTCCTAGTTAACAAAGGCCTCTTCGCACCCTTTGTAATTGTACTAGAAATCGTTGGAATAAAACTTCATTACAAGTTTTATTTGATCCAAGTAAATTATTCAATATAATTTACGCATTTTACGTATTCAAAGTTCATTAGATTCGCTTATAAGTTCCGCGGCAGTGTAAGTGTGGTGACGTCATTGTTCATCCGAGAGGCTACATTACGTGAACAATCAAGTTCTAATAACTGTGAATATAATCAATCTACAGTAAATTTTATTACCTTTAATTTCATATATAATTCATTGGTAAAATATAAAATTTACGAAATTACTTATAGTGGTGTAACACTTTACGCGCCATTTTCTAGTTCATTGTTTTCAACGTGTTTCTTTAGTTATTATCAGTTTTCATATATTCTTTCTTCAAGTGTTTACAAGTGTTAATAAAGTGCAAGTTTCATAACATGTTAGATTGTTAAACCAATATAATTCCTGGGATCTCTGAATCCAGTGTCCTCGATACATAGTCCACTCTTGCTCTAAATGGTCCTCCTCCCAGAGAATTCTTCTATTTCTTACACATACATTGTTTCACTTCGTTCCTGATTTATTCCTTTCAACTACTTACATTTGCTCCTCACGGAAAGGATATTTCCTTCCGATACCGTACATTTGCTCCTCGCGGAACGGATATATTTCCTTCCGATCCCTAACACTTCGCGTAGGCGCACTTGGCGGGGACGGAAATCGGGAGATTCATTTCAAACAGCTCTATCTCGGACACTAAAATGTTCAGCGGCTTCAGCAATGGCTCGTTTGAAAGAGGAGAGATAGCGGGACATGGCAGTGGTGCCAAATCTCTCGTCCGACGTTGTGAGCTTGGGCTAGAGTGTTGGAGACCTTACTTATTGACCAACCCTCGTATTTGCCAACAGTATGTTTTGTTCACTTAGGTCGATTTATCAAGGATCTTATATTGATTTTTTCTGATATCGAGCAAGCAACAACTAAAAAGCATATATGAAAAATGGCCAAGCTAGATGAAGGAAGTTTAAATAATGTAGTATATGGTCGGTACCACTTCACTGTAAAAAATCCTACGTAATATATATGAAGGAAGTTCTTTATGTTTCTGGTTCTCTGAATGAAATTGTGATATTACTGAAAGATAAGCTAGATCTGCTTTTCTCTTCATCCTTGTTACATCCGAAGCATCTATCTGCCCTGTTTTAAAATATCATTTCTTCTCAGTTTCCAATGTTAAAACTCCCTACAAAAATTTTCAGGATTCTGTTGTAATGGCTATTCCACTCATAAGCCATGTGTTTGATATGACCAATAATGTTTGGCAATTCCTCGGATATAGACCAATAACGATTGTTTATCTTAATGAAATGCTTGCTTTTAATATGAGGATGCGATTTTATCTGATAAAATTATCAACTCGTTACTGGGCATGTAAGGCATCAACGTACGGTGATTAATACATCACATGCTGCCATTAACCAGCACGAAAACACATTATTTTATACAACGTAACTTGTTTGGAAATTGAAATAATATAAATATCCATTGATTAAAAACAATTTTGATTTGGTGCAATCCAGTTTGTGTGCTATTATTGCATTTTGAAGTAAACAACTACCACGATGCCTTCCAGCTTGTGATGTGCACTATTGGTAGCATTGTGAACTCGGACCGATTCATCAAATCAATTGGTGGACTGTTGATTTATCTAGTATGCTGTGATCTTAGGGCTGACAGAATATTGACAACAAAGTAAGAAAATTATTATTATTTACAAAATCTGTTACATAACAGTTTACTCTTGGAATAGTCTTAATAAATCCTACTCAAGATTACAAGTTTCATCAGATAAATTTGCTTGAACTTCGTTCTTGCAAATATGTCAATAAACTTGTTATCTCTCGTGGGATTACCTATGATAAAACACAATTGAAAGAAATATTGAGTTTACCAGCTGATACTCTCAACTCAGTATTAATTAACTTCATTTCCAGTAAGATGTATCTATACGCTGTCAATTCCTCAATAAGAACTGAAGATGGCCCATCACTGGGGCTGAAATGCATCTGATCAATATATGACAATCTGAGATCCAGCAAGGAGGAGGACTGAACAGGCAGCATCATAAATGGCGGACATTTTAAATATCCTGACTGCCATTGTTTTAATGTGTGTGACATGTTTTTTATTTATATATTCTAAATGTTTGAGTGCAAGGAAAGCTTTTAGTAAGGGTTTAAGGTGGTATATAATGTATGTTTTTCAAGTTTTAATCCCAACTGCAGACACCATGATTTACGGACAAACAATGTTCGAAAGGCTCGGCATGTTTTATGCAACTTGGGAGGCCCAACTGCAACAAATTAATAGTTACCAGGTCCTATTAGTTTCAGGAAATGATTATATTGAGAGCACCAGAGACTAAGAAGTTGAACCAAGTTACCTTTTCATAATCTCAACATTATCCCTGAGGATATGAAAAATAGAAGAGGGAGGTTCCACCCATACCAAATACAGAAGATCCTACATTGTGAGGACTATAGCAAATGGTCCTCACTACCTCAGAGAGGTAAAGGGGTCTGTCTTTATGAAGATTATGCTCCAGCCAGTTGCTGGGTTAGCTATCATAAAGGCCTCTCGATTTCTGAATGGAAAGATGCCATGAAGATGAGGCCAATGTAGCTCCGGTGTGTGCTCTGCTCTGGGCAATGCCACAGAAAGGTTGAAACCCTTGCTCATGTCTTGGGTTCCTGTCCCTTTGGTGAACTTCTTAGAAATAGCAGACACCACAAGATACGGTCAACCATGGCCAAAGTGCTACAGAACCGGTTTCACCACACATGAAGAGGTGCATTGCTTCGCAGACAATGGCAGTGTGTCTCGCATCTACAACATTGCACTTAAACACAGAGCCAAGAAAAGATATATTGTTGATCCAGCCATCAGTTCGAGCCTCACAGAGGGCATGCTGAAGCTGTAAATATTGTAAAGAAATCTGTCCAACAGTCAACCATCAGTTACTGCAAGGAGGCTTACCATCTCACAGTCACCAGCTTTTTGTTTCCGTCTGTTGCAGATTTCAAATTCCTTCTAACACCGTTAAGGAGATAGCTTTAGAATCACTAAAATCAAATATACATATACAGCAATGTCCCAATTATCCGTGCGCAACAATTGGAATTTCCCGCGCTTAGTTTCAAATTTTCCATGCTTTATTTTGAATCTCCCGCACTTTATTTCAAATTTTGTGCACTTTATTTAGTTAGAATTTTTAGTTTACCGCACTTAATTTTGTCGTATATGCATAATATGGCGACAAAATGTGGCAGATTCAAAATTAAGTGCAGAAAACTCAACATCTCACACCAGGTTTGGATTATAAGTGTTATTTATTTATTTTTTCCCCCATTATTTGTGCATATCACAGTCCCAATTAACATGGATAACCAGAGTTTGCTGTATTGAGACACTATTTGTATTTTATTTAGTAGCATTTATACATTCTTTTGTTTATATTGTTTTTCATTCTCATTTTTCAATTTTTAAAAAAAAAAATAAATCTTGCTTTGATAGCCCAAAAATCACGTAAATCACGTAATTGTTACGTGTCACACGACAACCTCACAATCCGGAGAAGATAGAAAAAATAAATAAAATCAAGTAAACTGATTATAACAAAGTGCCAGATGGAGTTAATAAGTCATATTTCAGCCTTGCGTTATAATAAGCCATGTGGTTTATAGCGTTTTATACCACAGTTTCTTGAAAAAGTTTGATAAGCATATGTGTAGGAATAAATGTGAACAGAATGAATTTACATCAAATTCCTCACGTGAACAGTCAAAACATCTGAAGCCATAAACAGTCAAAAAAATTTCAAGCTTATTTTACAAGATAAAAAATTTAAAATTTGAAAATTTTGTATTTTTCTTTTTGGTTATAGGCCAAAAGCTGTAAGTTTACCAAATTTCAAGTTTCTTGTTCATCTGGAAGTGAGTCAACAGCAGTGTTAATAAGTGGATGATCTAAGCCAGGGCTCTTCAACCTTTTTTAAGTAAAGGGCCATTTTCTTATTACTTAACATTACTTAACATTATACCTGTGTGGGTTTTATATTTTATCTTCCACTTTGCAATATTAATGAACTAGCATGTGCCCGCGGCTTCGCCCGCGATAATTATTTCAAAAATTAAAAATTAAGAGCATAATAGTTAAATCATTATATTTATTAACACCTAAATCACGTGAATTACATACCACGATTAGATAGCGTAGCCTGGTAAAAGCGATCTCAGATTCGAGTTCCTTGGCCCAGAAAATCCCTGTATAGTGAGTTTCGTCCAAATCGAACGATGTTTAACCATATTTAAGTCTATGTTGATTATCCCTCTTCCGTGTAGGTTGAAAATTTCATATGTCTACGGGCCTTGACATTCTAAACAAATGAATCGACCAGCGTGGGCTTACAACATTCAAGCGATCGCGATGCTTTTATTTCCACGGTATGACAAAAATAGCCAAAGCCAACTGCAATTGATTTGACATTGAAATGTATTACTGAAATCTGATGCTTCGACAGCGCTAAAATCACTTTTTCTGCCAGTTTTTCACTCATAACTCGCGAACGAAACCTAAAATTAAAAATTTGGCTTCGAGGTGCATTCGCCCACCTTTCAGTCCATCTATCTTTAAAATTTCAGATCTCTGTGTTCAGTAGATTTCGATGGGCATCGTGGACAGACAGACAAACAGCATGTGCCTGCATGTGCCCGCGGCTTCCCCGGGAAAATTATCTCAAAAATTAAAAACTAAAAATTAAGAGCGTAGTAAAATCATTATAATTATTAACACCTAAATCACGTGGAGTGCATTCCACGATTAGATAGCTTCCCCTGGTAAAAGTGACCTCAGATTCGAGTTCCTTGGCCCAGAAAACCCCTGTATAGTGAGTTTCGTTCAAATCGAACAATGTTTGACCATATTTAGGGTTGATTATCCTTCTTCCGTGTATGTTGAAAATTTCATATGTCTGTGGGCCTTGACACTCTAAACAAATGAATCGTCTAGGATGGACTAACAAAATCAAGCGATCGCATTGCTTTTATTTCCAAGGTATGAGGTATGATGACAAAAATAGCCAAAGCCATCTGTAAGTGATTTGATATTGAAATTTATTACTGAAACTGATGCTACGAAAACGCATAAAATGCACGTTTTTTGCTCATTTTTCACTCATAACTCACGGACGAAAGCGAAAATTAAAATTCCGGCTTCGAGGTGCACATTCCAACCCTTTAGTCCATCTATGTTTAAAATTTCAGATCTCTGCGTTCAGTAGATTTCGCTGGGCATCGCGGACAGACAGAAAGACAGAAAGACAGACACTTCCTTTTATTAATATAGATAACACAAAGCACTTTCTTGAATTTAATGTGAGACCTGACATTGTTTCTTTGTCACTTAATTGTCAACATAGGCATTGTGCTTTACCTTCTTTTAAATCCAGTGGATGGCAAACTTCTCCTCCCTCAACAATGTTTCAACCTGTACCACCAGGTCTTCATCAGGTGAATGCTGTATAACATCAGTTTTGAAAATTGTTTCGTAAACATAAATTCGTAGACCGTTGAAAGTTTGGGGGTTGTCTTATAGGACAGATATATAAAACTAAACTCCTTGGCAGTACATCCAAGAAGGAACTTGACCTACCACCCAACCGCTGTGTCATCTACCATAGGCAGATGGCAGGATTGAGGGGCACGTGGTCAGCATGATGACACCCATGGCTGTTAATGGTGGTTTCTGTGACCGGAGGACAGATATATGCTAAAACTATAAAACTTGGACCAAAATTTATACGTCTTTTCTGCGGAAATATACGGTATCTTCTTTCTGGAATACCATACTCACATGTTTCAGCATTCTTAGGTTTTAAGAATTGAAGCGTATGCGCGAACAAACGTCTATGTTACAATTTTGTGAAAATCAAGATATTCACAGAACAAACGTCTATGATGTGTCCATGATCCGTATTTGCAGGTAGTTTGAGAATGTCTCAACGGATGGCTTCAGTATTCTGGAAATTGTGATGTGAAATTCGTTTTAATAGTCATGGAAGAAACGTCTATGTTACACCGCTTCCCGCACGAGCACTGTTACGATTGAATACATAATGAACACATTCTAGTCAAGAGGTTCTGTGGTGTTTTCTTCTGTATATTACTAAGTTTATTAAGTATCCTGAAGACAAAGTGGTCATGCAGTCAGATGATAAGTGTGATTATAGTGTACAGTTATCACCAAGCGATGTACGCAGGTTGACTAAAAACAGAAGGAGAGGAAAAGTGATCCCAGTGAGTGGATAGATGTAAAGCGAAAACGATTAAGGGACAGTGGAAAAGCATACATCAGTAAAAGAGGTAAGAATGTAGAAGAACGTAAGAAACCAACAGACAATTTTGATTGTAAATGTAAGAGATGTGGCTGCAAAGAATTGAATGCTGAACAAAAACTTTCCAATTTCCAATTTATAAATTATCCTATGATGAACAGACCCTTTATTAATGAAATATGTTTACCTGGAGGAACCTAATAGACGAAGAAAGGTCTAACAGATACAACTTCTGCATTCATTATGTGTGAGGGAGCAAACGCGCGCAAGCGTTGGGTTACGGAACAAATGTCTATCTCACATCTTACCTCATAGCCCCTTGCCGCGGACAACAGTCACCTTCAATGCTGTTTTTTTCAGTATTTAGGAAATGTAACATAGACGTTTGTTCACGCATACGCTTCGATTTCTGACAGAGGCAAATTTTTCTGATGCCTTGCAATGGTCACGGTCAACTAGAAGAAATGGTAGGCATGAGTCTAAAAGTAAAATTGCTCTTTGCAGGATGTTTACTGTTTTAACTCAGCTCTCAACAGTAACCGTTTTATTTAAACAGCTACGCTATTTTGTTATTGGGCACATAATTCCCATGTGTTTCATGTAAATCCGTGGTATTTCTAACCATGCCATTTCCTGCTTTTACTGTGCTTATAAAAACAAATAAATTAGCCTGTCACTGAGGAATCAAAATAGGCATTAGACAAATTCAGACAAGCAAATTTTTATTACAATGAGATAGTTAACTAGTTTAAACTTTCATTCTACCGTATTTGGTGTTTTTTCTGCTATAATCGGTGTGTATTACCATGAATTCAGATTACATGACATAAATAGTTGCATTTCAAAATAAGTGGGGTGTAAACTATGCATCTTGTTATTTTGATTTCAACTAAGCAACTTAATATAAACTTTCCCTATGTATGGGATTGTATGGTTTGTTTGTTTTTTTGCTTGAACATCATCTGACTGGTAATTATTTTTGGAAGCTCAGTTTAAAAGGTAAAGAACAAAAGATCAATTGTTAGAACCCCTTAAGTATTCATTAGTGCAGAGTATGTTCCCAGAAGACCTGCGCAACCCACCATTGTGTACTTGAACCTAATTTTAAAACAGAAAAAAAAAATTCTTACGTTTTTACACGGGCTTCTTTAAATTTTTTATTGTTTTATTTATTTATTTTATTTTTGTTTTTTATTAACGTTTGTTTACTGCAAACCCTTCTGCACTAAATTGCATCTGTTACTCTGTGGCTAGTTATCTTTTGTTAGTTTCAAGGTTTTGAAGAATTCCTGTTAGCTGTAAATCACTATAGTAGAGGTAAATACAAAGCTGATTTTCAAAGAAAGTACATTAAAAAAGTGAAGTGCAACTACCGTATCGAATATGGTAGGAAATTCCCAGGTCTTAAAAGAAGGTTTAAACCATACAAAATATAAGTAAGACAATTTCCCATTTCAAGGCTGTTTTGATTCTCTTTTTGTTATTGGCAGACATAGATCTCGAAAATGTTTCTTCTTTCTCTCTCTCTCTTCTCTATCTCTAACGCTTGAAGTTTCATATTAAAATGTTGATTGACACCCTCATTTTAACAGTTACTGTTGTTATTACCCAGTACTGTTATACGAGGGCTGCGCACCCAGAGATTTTCATCTTTTTCTACCCCTCAAGAAATGACAGAGAATGGTAGAGATTGACAGAGAAATGGAGGTTATCACACAATGGTTCAAATCCCAGGCTGTAGACTTCTATGGCACATGTTTTCAAAATTTGGTCACATGTTATGACAATATGTCTCAATTCCTGTGGCAAATATGTTGAAAAATAGCTGAACACTTGCTATATCTGTTACAATAAATATTTCCATGAAATTTTGTATTGTTTGTGTAAACGGCTCTAGGGAAATATACTTTGTGGACGGCCCTCGTATTATAGTCATTGTCACTCCATGGTAATTCACTGCCTTCATTTTCTTATAAAATGTAATTTTATTCTTCAGCACTGTTATTGGTTAATTGCCTAACACACTAACGTGCAGTGCGAGAGATGAGTTCAACTGGTGGTGTTTGAGGTTGCTATCTGATTAAGATCTAGACTTGTTAAAAGTCAACTGGCAAGGTTTGAAACGGTGTTATAAGTACAGTAGAATCCAGATAAGCAGATTTTTGGATAATTTAATCAAAAGGAAAACACCTTATTCACATGTTAAAAATTACACTGCTACAAACTGCAGGCTATTAGTCCTACTGAGCTCTGATTGGTGACAGTTAATTTAAAGATTTTGTGAATTGCTGAAACACTTTTGAATTGAATTTTGTGAAACACTTTGTGAATTGCTGGAACTTGTAATAACAGCTTTCTCTTGTATATTACCGACCTTATTGTTTACTAAAAGTTCCCATGTAAAAGATGGTAGATATCATGGGTGCCACTTTTTAAAGACTTTTTTTTTTCCAAGAACTTCCCCTACCTGCTGATACTCTAATCCTCTTCGACCTGTCAATCAGTGAATAGAAAAGTAATTAGGCTTATTTACACTTGTCTGCAGTCCAGTACAATGTTGACAAACATATACCACAGCATGGTTACTTCACTTAAGAAGTGAATGACTGCGGCAACACTGGGGAAATCCACCCGACTACAAGAGCACCTGTTCTTTGTTGGTATCGGTGTTGGTGCAGATTTCCGGATTAGGGAACAATGCTGTTATATTCTTTCGTAGATAGATGATGGTTTGGGACGAGTTCTTCTTAAAATGGCACGAAACCTGTTGACCTGTTGAGATGGACCAGGAGGTGATATTTTTACTGTGAGAAACTATATTCTTGTTACTTCTTCGTTCCATCTTTTATGAGGCTTTACATACAGGTCCCTCGAAAAGAAATTTCTTAAAGTTACAAATTTTTATAGGTGGACAAAGAAAAATCAGTTTTAATTAAACCGGATTTCTGTTGTTTGAATTTCAAATAAGCAGGGTTCTACTGCATGTCTATGTAAATTAGGTGTAGATATGTGTTCATATCAGAGGTGTACAAAACTCACTTTTAACCAGACCATTCCCACCAGGCAGGCCAGCAAAGCAGCCAACGTGCTGGTCAGAATAAGCCTGCAGCATTCCGATAAGCTAAACATCAGTTTTAGTTGTGAAGTGTGGGTAGCTCCTTCTTACTTTTCTATAAGATAGAAGACAGTTATCACCTTAGATAAATAGGGAATGGGATATAGTAATTCCATTATCTTCTTAAAACAAACACATATTAATATTATGAAGAGTCAAGAGATAATTTTATTCATTATTGTTATTAGTATTGTTATTATTAATTACTAGCAGGTGCCCATGGGTTTGCCCACGATAATTAATTCAAAGAATAAAAATTAAGAGCATAATAATTGGAACATATTTATTAACATTTACACACAAAACATTCATAAACTAAGGATGAATAATTATAACAAAACAGCTAAAAATCTGTCTTTGGAGTGCATTCCACGATTAGAGATTGCCTCCTGGGAAAATGACCTCAGATTCAAGTTCTCTAGCCTAGAAAACCCCTGCATAGTGAGTTCCCTCCAAATCGCGATCATTGTTTGCCTATTTAAGCCTATATCCATTATACATTTTCGTCTATGTTGAAAATTTCAGATGTGTGCATTCCTTGACATTATAAACAAACGAATCAACCAGGGTGGGCCTACAAAATTGAAGCAATTGATAATTCCATGGGATATATTGGAAAAATTGGTATGCTCCTATTTCTAATTTGTATATTCTGTATAAAATAATTCCATCTATTCACTCGAATTAAATGTTCTTGTTACAATATCAGCTCAATAGCTTTGTCATATCTAAAATTTATATTTGTCATCAGTAACGGCTCGTGGTTGTAAACGTAGGTGAAGCACAAATCAAGGTTTGCCAAGTTTATGTAAATGCATCAACAGTAGGAAATACAACGTTCTCCCACAGGATCTCATAGTGTTCAAGGGAAGAAGGTGGCTTTGTTATTTATCCCTGCTATCAATGCACATACCTGTACATTATTACATTACATTGCTTACCTATCTTTTATATATCAAGTTGATCCTCCTCTCCTTGAAGACTGCAGAGCGCGAATAACATTTAAAAAGTCACTGAATCCAATTTTACATTACAGCTTATGATAAATTTATATTGCCACACACGCTTAAACTAAAAAGCAATTTATTAAAAAACTGAAGCACACCTGAACTAGTAAAGTGAAATCACGTTTAAATAAACGTTAAGAACAATCACAACTGCCACATAGCAACACATGGAACAGACTGATAATATTGGTGGGAATGCAACTTCCCATGAATAGGCATCACAATAGCATGGCTGTGTTCAGAATATAAAACTTACTTTCCATTTGCTTCCATGGTACAGTGCTATTAAAATATTAGTGGGATTCTCAATTAAGACTCTGCAAAAATTTAACCAAAACAAAAGGAAACCGAGGAAATATAATGCCTCCTTATCTTACTTAATAAAACTTGAAAAATAGAATCAGAGCTATATTTATTTTAATTTGTAGAAAGGCTGGAGTATTTAGGAAAGAAGTGTCTTTTAGACGGTACTGGCCGGACAGACAAGTAGTCATAAATCTTATCGGATTAATGCAGCAGGTATAGGAAGCTGGCCAGAAGAGCAAAAATTGTCTCCTTCAAATATGACATTTAACTCGGAGTGAGGGTGGAGTGGCGGGGGAATTTTTCTATGCGTTGCCATAGCAACCGCTGTAAACAGAATTTTAGGAAGAAGATCAAGACAAGTTGGAAAGTTTGTTCTTCTGCCAGCCCATTGGTGTTCCGTGATTGCCATCCTGGTGAATGTTGAGGAACTGCGAAACGCCATCTTTGGCACGGACATTCAAGCATTATATTACTGAATTTCAACTTACGAAAACTACAGTAAAAGTAATAGTGATAGTTATCCAAATATAATAAATATAATGATCATATAAATAATTATAAATAAATTTCGAATCAAATAAGTAGTAAATGGTAGGTGAATTTGTTCTTCACCATCTTCACCTGAATAGCTGTGTCAGTATTATAGAACACTAAGGTTTTGTATTTCGTGGGATGGACAATATATTTCAGCTGTTTCGCATCTTCAGGTCCTAAAAAAGCTATAAAATATATTAGCTGATTGTTAATTAACTATGTGTATACAATCTTATGCATGAAGTTTTTAAAATACCTTTTTCTTTTCCCAGACGATCCTATTGTATTTGTTAATCCATTTCAACTGATTATGTGATTCTATTCTTGTATGTTTTCATTGATTATTTCTTTATTTCTCTTAATTCAAGGGAATAGGTGCAATTATTTTATTAAGTATATCCCTCGAAGGAGAAAAGAAATGTGAAATTTATCCTATTTCCAAATTATGGGGGGGGGGGAAGCCACTTGCAATTGAAATGTAAAACTGATGCTTTAATAGTGCTAAAAATCACGTTTTCTCCCAGTTTTTCACTTATAACTCATGAATGAAAACGAAAATTAAAAATTCGGCTTTGAGGTGTATTCACGACACCCTTCAGTCCATCTATATTAAAAATTTCAGATCTTTGCATTCAGTAGATTTTGCTGGGCATTGCGCACAGACAGACAAACATTTCCTCTTATTATTATAGAAAAATATATGGAGATCGGATATATGGGGGGTTTGTTCTCCAAACATATCTTTATGCTTTGATTAATTTTTATCAAACTTAGCACTTAGATACTCTTCCACCAGAAAAAATGTAAAAATGAAAACTCAAAGAAACCATCCCTTCTCGTATTATCAGACTCTGTCCTATTGTTTGACCATTGTACTCAAGATTTCACACACACAGCCTATAGAACCAGGAGAAAGTTGTAGGTGACAATAATATTCGAACAAACCACCCCTTACTTATTTTCAACCCCTATTATATGATCCCTATACAATTCAACATTTTTTGTCTGATTTTTACCAAACTGGACACACGCAGCTTTAACACCAGAAAAAAATTGTAGGTAATAGTCATACTTGAACAAACTGCCCCTTACTTATGTTATCTCTTTAGAAAGCTACATTATTTGATTAATTTTTAACAGTTTTTACACATAGACTTTGTAGAACCGACAGAAAATCCTAGGCAACTTAAATATATAAATTATCCTTACCTAACTTGTATGCAACCCCTATTATAAGATCTGTATACAAACCTAAATTCATAGACCTATTTTTACAAAATCATACACACATTACACACATTACACACACATCATGAACAATTTTGGGCAAACTTATTATTCAAACAGACCACCCTTTATGTGTTTTTAACACCATATTATATATGTGTACATATCTACATTGTCGGCCAATTTTTGTCAAATTCTGCACACAGACCCTGCAGAGCCAGGGGGAAATTTGGGGAAACAATATTTGAACAAACCACTCTTTATATGTTTTCTACCACTATTACCTATGAAAATATACATTCTGTTGACAGATTTTTACCAAGTTTACTCACAAATCATGTGTAACGAGTAGAAAATTCTGTGTATCATCAAAATTTAAACTTCAAACCTTTAACCTCATCATAATATAATCTCTATACATAATCTACTTTCTTTGACCAATTTTTAGAAAATTTTACACACTGATAACAGAGAACTAGGAGAATTTAACAATGTTAACATTTGAACAAACTAATCCTTCCTATTTCAACCCCTATTAACTATTCTCTATACATAATATCTGTAAACTTTCCTTTTCATCCCCTATTTGTATGTTCTTGATACCAACCTAAATCCTTTGGATGATATTTACAAAAGCTTACACATAGACCTCTACAACCATAAAAAAAAAAATATATATATAGGAGAGATTATATAAGTTGCAGTTGCAGTTGCTCATCAGGCATAGCAGTTTCTCCAGGTTCCACCAAACCCCCCAGGTTATCGAAGGCTTGTGACTCAAAGCGGTGATATTTCAGTTAGCCATAGCAATGCAAGCCTGCTGTCTTGCCAAGCAGGTTAAGTGCTCTGACTGGTTGCAGGGTCACAAAGGGGTAGGCAGGTTAAAATCAGAATATGTACACCTCTGATTCATATCCCCTATGTAACTTAATTTCCATTATTACAAATTGTCCCATATTTCATATAGGCCTATTGTTTTCTGAGATTTCATGTCAACCATTTTAAATGCTGTATGTTTTCCTTTTATTAGCTGCCAGAATGGTACTTTCTGAGATTGTACCAGGGAAAATGTCTGTCCATCTGTCTGTCCGTATGTCTGTATGCACGATGTCGATAACTCAAGTATGCTTTATCAGATTTTCATGAAACTTAGTATATGCATTTATAACATCCATGGGAAGAAGGCTATTGATATCGAACCAGATTGGTTGACCAACTTAATGCCTATTTTATGGTAATATATTAGAAAAAATTATCAAATGGAAATCAGTTCATATGACAACATATTGTTTTACAATGTTCATATACAGCTTTGGAAGTTGCAGTACAGTTATCTTTGACAAATAACATTACCCACATATTCCTTCACATATGCTTATCAAACTTTAGACCTCTGTTCTTCCGTAAGCCCTGTTTAATGAATCTATCTGGAGCTTAACTTGAAAATTGATTACAAAAATGACTTATTTTATGCATGTTAAAATTGCAATTATCACTGATTAAACAAAAGCATTCTATCACTTTGTTACATCAGTTACCTGATTTTATTAATTATTTTTTTTAAGAGATGTAAAGGGGATCCCAACATGTCAGTATGTGCTAGTTTCTGGAACTTCGTTATGTAGAGGTTTAGGTAATTGTATTTAGTTAGTACTTTGTTGTTTGCAGGATTACCCAAAGTTGTCGCAGACATACTACGTTCTGCTGGAGTGTTTGGCGCAGGACCACATGAGCTTCCTGTCCACGCTTGAGCCCCGCGTGTTCCTGTACATTCTGTCATCCATCTCGGAGGGACTCACTGCGCTAGGTGGGAACCTGAATTTCTTCACAGGTACAATCGCAGACATACTCCTCACGCCCCTGTGCTGCGGCTCACCTCCTGAGCCGAGCCGCAGCACTGATATGGAGCATGGTTACTTGGCTTTTGTTTTGTCATTCCTATCCTGTTTGAAAAAATCATGTGATACTGAGACGCATGGTAAATTCTAATGAAGTTGTAGTGCAAATTGCACCAGCAGGGGTCTTGTAGGACATGTCTGTGACTGTACTTACATCCACACATACACTCACTCATTCATTGGGAGTTTCTGTAGAACTTGTTGGTACTTCTTCCTTCTGCTGTGGCTATACATACATACTATAATGCAGGGAATTCCTATATTGAAACACTTCCCCAAGTGCTCTATGTCCTCCCACCATTTAAATTGTGGGTGTAGGCCGATTTTGCAATCCTTTATTTACTATTTTGATTTATGTAGTACTGTAGAATTTGGATAGTTCCTACTAGTTCTCTACTGCTCTAAATATTTTGAATAAGGTGTTTCTAACATTTTCATCATTTACATGAAATTTTGAGGCACTTTTGCTTCACTTGTCAACTTTTTGGCAGAACATGCTGCAGTGACCATTGCCCTTGTCCTCAGCTGTTTTGGCAACTGTGAACTGAGTGCAAATCTGAATTTTCAAAAGCAGGAAACATGTTTCTGTTTACTAAAAAATTGGTAAGTAAAGCAGGAGTGTGAAAGTTCAGCATGTATGATAATTACGATTCAAGTTCCATTAAATTTGTGGGTCATGTTACAGAAGCTGATTGCTTCCGTTTTTAAGTAAGATCCAACTTCAGTCAGATGTTGAATATCTTCTACTTGTTCCCTCTGGTAGGCGGTAACTTCAGGCTTGGTTGACTTTAGAATTAATTATTTTATTCTTTTTTTGCAAAATGAAGATTATTTCCCACAATGTCATTTCATTACTACCTCTTGCACTTCTGAACATTTTTTGTTTTGCTTCAATTTAATGCCCTTCTTTCCAAAAACAAACACCCACTGTGAATTTTTCAACTTGTTTCTTTTTCATATTTCTGAAATGTTCCCTGGCACATCTCATTTGACTTTAGCAGTATCCATTTTTGTCAGTCTCCACAGTTAATTCGCTTCATATCTGACTTTTTTTGGAGGGGTAGAACCTTTTCGTATTTGGAAATCATTGTACAACTTCTGAAACATGTCCCATAAATTCATATAAGTAATGAAAGTGTTACAAACATTCAACTCTAAATATTATTGTTTATGTCAGTAATATTGCTAACTTCCTGTGCTGCAGTTTCTATGAAAAAAGTGTGAAAAAGTCTTGTTGATAAAAACTATTTGCCCTACTACACATGTTGTATGAGGAAACAGATAAGCAAAATAACTACCACAGGCAAGCAGAGGAGCCTAGCTCTATACTACACAATACGCTTGACTAAGAATTTAATTATCCCAAAAATGCAAATCGATAAATTTAATTTAATCTAAATAATATTTCAGAACTGAGCATCCTTTCTGTTCAGAACAGTTGTTGCTATACTTGCCCTAATTAATACATCCTGGTTTCTATTTTTTAATTCCTGGATTGAGCCCGAGACATTTTTATGAATTTCAAAGATTTCTTTGGTCCTTATATATATGAACTAGCTTAAAAGACCCGGCGTCGCCCGGGTTTTGTGTTTTGTAATTCAAAATTAACTTATGAAGGACTTCCGACTTTCAAATTCTAGGTCCTTATATACGTATTGAAAATTTGAAATGAAGAAGAACGACCTATCTCACTAAACTATTCCCGCTGAAAACGCTTGATATAGCTTTTTATGGCTCATACAGGATGTAGAATTTTGTATCCCATCGCTTCTACACACCAAGCCTGGTAGGGGTTAAAATAAGAAGAAATAGAAATTCCGGTATCATAAAATAGTATTCTCTTTGCGGAATATTTTATTTCTCACTCTCATGTTACCATACAACCGTTTCGGGGATGATATTAAAAAGTAAATCAATTTCACTTTTATACTTCCCTCCCCAAAAACCTGCGATATAATAATATAGATTTCATCTTCAATATTTAATTACAGCAATGCATTATATCAATAGTTTCGTCAAAGTCCCATTTCAATTATTTCCAAACATACCTGATACCTATGCCAACAATACACTGTTGTCATGTGAACTATGATTTGAGTTTCACAATTCTGGGTAAAAAGGGATTAAGTATTCTCAAAAACATTTGATTTTTGGCATTTAAAATCAAAATATTTCAAAATCCTTTCTTAGTGAGCACCTACATCATGAATCGAAGGTACTGTCAAATTTCCACGTCTCTACCTGTTATAGTTTAGGCTCTACGTTGATTCCTGTCAGTCAGGACAAAGCCTTTTATATATATAGAGATGACAGTATAATATTCCATGTTAGTACTCTGCTGTAACAAACACAAATATATTTTTGTAAGGAAATCAATGCAGATGAAACTTTCTAAATATATAACCACATCGACTGATAGTAACAAACTAACTAACTTCGTGGCGCTACATTCCTGAAGGGACAAGGCCTACCACCCGACCGCTGCGCCATCTACCATAGGCAGATGGCAGGTTCGAGGGGCATGTGGTCAGCTTGCCCGACACCCATGGCCGTTAATGGTGGTTTCCACGACCGGTTAACTGATAGCAGCAAAATAAAATATAATTTCTTCCATCTCGTATAATAAATAGAATCGTTTTTTGGCAATAGCAATAAGTGCAAAATTGTACATAACAGCATCCCTTAGCTATTTATAGTTGCTTAAATTATCATTATTCAAAAAATTATATCCATGAAATACTGTATCATTTGTCGGATTTCGTAATTACAAAATATAAATACAGTGAAACCTCGTTAACATGTTTTTCTATGGACCAAAAAAATTTACATCTTAAATGGGAAAATGTCCTAATGAAAATTACAACAAGAAACAATCGAAGGAAATAGGCTTTGTATTTTCTGTGCTACTCAATGTCACCCCAAAAAGGCATCCAAATGGCTCAAAACGACACACAGTAGTTTTTATGCCGAGCCAATAGTTATGACGTTTATAATAAGTAAATATATAGGACTAATAATTAGATTATGGAAGAAAATCGAACAAAACATGCTACCACTGAAGGACTGTATGGGAGCCATATTTATTATTTATTTATTTATTTATTGTTAACTTACCATATTTATTTATTTTTAAAAAATCACAGAAAAGCATTTCACATTATTTTGAAACATCAGATATGAATAAAATAAATTGACTTGATACAAGTAACTCAATATTTTATATTAATATTTGCCTAGGCCTTTCGGTGTATTTCCGCCATCTGATAATCGATAGAGACACAACAAAGAGGCTACAGAAGGCGATAAAGCTGAGGATGATTCAGTTACAGTGTTTTTATAAAGCTTTTAGACATTTTGATTTTTTAAATGTGACAAATTGTAAGGGAATGCAGTTTTGGTTTTAATTATCAAGGCATCCAAACCAGCAAAAGAAGATGCTCTGAAGATGGCAGAAATATGCTGAAAGGCCTAGGAAAATATTAAAATAAAATATTGTTGAGTTGCTGGTATCAAGTTTATTTCTATTTTATTGATCGAGCTCAATGGGGTATAACATATATTTTAATACCATTGATCACATATGAAACAAATTGCATTTCACAATCTGTTAACAAATACAGGCAAAATAACTGAAAGTATAAAATATCACACGTGCCGAAATGTTCAGTACTCAGTCATGTTCACAGCCACCAGTTGCCAATGAAATGCAATCCCATACCCTCATAAGAATCATGATTCACTTCTTACATCTGCTCTAACCTGCCTAATTTTCTTCTCTATACCACACTAACCATTGGAATTTAAAACATCTAGTATTTCACCATTTTGGGCAAACACCTGCACAACAAAAGTAATAACGAAAAAATGGCGGCTAAACAACTGATGCCGTCTGCTGCTGGGAAGTGAAATTTATTTTCATTGCCAAATAATGTTTTATAATAATTTTGCTTGTATTCTCAATGCTATATTTGAGCTTTAAATGAGAGAGTAAACTTTCTCATTTATAAAATAATATATTTTGCGATATCCATTGAAAAAGAAGGAAGTTAGCAGTGATATCAGCAGTTTTATTTCACAAAAATATCAGACTCCTATCAGTAGGGTTTCTTGCATATATCTTGGTGTCCTGATTTTATTTCTGCTGGACGTAGGAAATACTTGTCCAGTTCAAAGAGTTCTTTGCCCCTTAATTTTATGATTTTCTTCCTAATATCCCAACTTACACAAAGATAAAGTCACAGTAAACCCAGCTTATCTAAATAAATGAATATAACAATAAATGTGAATGCTTTACAACATTCAAGATGCTAGGAAAGTTCAAAGATGTAAACAATATATTTTGTGGAATTGGTATAATAATAGAGCTGACGCTGTAACTGGGAACTTAATGCTTTTGAAATATGTATTCAGCTTGTAACACACATTAGAAGTTGGCTTAGCTTAAATTACAGTAGGAGTTGAAGTAGCATTATCTTAGCTAGAGCTGTAGTTCTGTATCACATTGAAAACAGTGGCTTCTTGATATAGTATATACAGTGCATGTTTTCATTATAATCTTAATTACTATCCACTATTCATTGCTTCCAAGTTCAAGCCAGAAAGCCAGTGATGTCCTCATCTGTAGAATGCTGTCTTACAGGTAGCAATCCAAGACCCAACTTTTCAAATGTTGTCTCTTAGAAACATCAGGATTTCTCTGCAACTCGTGCTGTTTTTTAACTATTTAGACTGTTTAAACTAGTGAGATTGTTGATTCTTCCACCCTAAGGGCCTGTAAGATGACCTGCTGATAGCCTATCTATTTGTCAGGTAGAGAACTTATCTGGAAGTTGGCCAAGAATTGTGTGCTATGATCTCCCCACAATCTATCTAGAAAGTCAACTTCCAGCTAAGCTAGTAGGAGGATGGAGTAGCTGATCAATTACCAACTGGCATTTAGGGAAGCTTGGTTGAAATAAGATGGCAGCACTCCGAAGCTTTGTAGCCACATGAATTTTAGAATTGATGCTGGAAGATTTAACTTACACAGTAATGTTGTTTTAGGCTCACATTTGAATGAAATAGAATGGCACATATAGATTAATGTATTTAAAATATGTTCTTATGTATTTTATTTATACAAATACAACTTCAAGTTGTCGCATCTAGCGGAGGGATATTGTACTACATCAAACACACCTCTTCGCTCAACGAGCTAAAGATCAAAATTTTACTGTGTTCTTTCTGATAGCAGCTCGGCGATGATATTACAAGATATCTTCTGGAAGTCAAGTATTGGGAGGATTTGTCAGGAGGCGGTAATAAAGGCCCTAAATGTCACAAGCTTTAAACATAAACATAACTCCTACAACTTTCTGTTTGTTTACTGAAATATCTTGCATCCCTTCTTAGGTTGCTAATGTAGCCAATATGACTTTCCCACATGCAGGGTTTAACTTTGAGAGAAAAATTCTTCAGATTAAAGGGAAAGAAAAACTTGTTGGTGTTCAGATTTAATCTGAACATTGAAAGTAACAGCAAAATATTTAATTTTATCTTCAGCAACTAAATTGTTTAGAAACCTATTGGTTTTCATGTATTCATTTATTGGGTGGTCTGTTATTTCCTGATGTTAATGTTTGCTATTTTACTGACAACATTAGCTGGAATAAGGGCCAGAAGATACCCAGTGTATGGAACCAATATCTGCATCCCAAAGAAATTGACTGATAGGTCCTGAGAAAGACTGATTTTCCATAATGGCTGGAACCAATCACTGTAGAGAATGGGAATTCTAACTCTGATTGGCTGGCTAAGAAAAGCACATAATCCATATTTAAACAACAGACTATCCCAAGTGGAGCTCTTGTGGAAGAACGGCGTTTAGCTTTCATTCTTGAACGTAGAAGATGGGTCCCTTCGGAAGGTTTACAAAGAGGATGACGCAGATCTCTGATCTCACACTCCCCTTACAAGTGCCATGAGGAATCACTCTATCAGACTCCGAAAAAGCTGAGGCTCTGGCCAACAATCATGAATCTCAATTTGTGTGAATTGATGATCCTATGGATCCTGCCTTGATTAAGTTGGTTGAAAGAGAACTGGCTTCGTTTGAGCTCCATCCAGTCAGCCTGAATAAACTACTCCATCAGAGGTTGTCAAGGCTATAAAAGAATTCAAGCTTGGTTAGACTACAGGACCTAGGGGTATTCTGAATAGGGCTGTGAGGAACCTCGCAAAATGCGGAATCACCTACATTACAAAAATGTTTAATTCAGTCCTTTAGAGACAGTACTTCCCACCATAGGAATGTGCCAGGATTGTCTCTATCTGGAAACCCAGAATGGATCTAACACTTCCATCTTCTTATAGATCCATGCATAATTCGCGATTGTGATAACATGATTCCATTCATCAATTTTAACATTTTTCCATAAAAAATGTGAATTTTAATGTTTTCCTTAAAAACAAGAATTTTAACCCTTTTCCTCACATTCCTGAGTGTACAGTCAACTCCCGATTACCTGTGGGTGGCTTATCTGTGCACAAAATTTGGAATTTTTGCATTTATTTCAAATTTTAAGGACTTGGTTTCGAATTTCCTGCACTTTATTTAAAATTTCTAGCACTTTATTTTGAGTCTTTCACGCTTTATTTTGTCAGATTTCTAATTCCCCGCACTTAATTTCGTCAAATTCAGAATGTGGCAACAAAATGTGGGAAATTTGAAATTAATTCCGAGAAATTCAAAATCTGGCACCTGCTTAATTCTAACATTTCAATTTTCTGTGTTTTTCGATTATTCATGCTTGTAATTCAAAATAAACTTATGAAGGACTTTCAATTTTCAAACTCTAGGTTCTGATATAGGTATGTAGAATTTTAAATGAGGAAGAACAACTTATCACACTCAGAAAACGCTTGATATAGCTTTTTATGGCTCATAGAGGATGTAGAATTTTGCATCCCTTTGCACTATGCCTGGGAGGGGTTGAAATAAGAAGAAATAGAAATTCTGGTAACATAAAATTTTATTGTCTTTACGGAATATTTTATTTCTCACTCTCATGTTCCCACACAACCATTTCGGGGCTGAAATCAAAAATAAATTCAATATCACTTTAATAATTTTCTCTCAAAAAACCTGGGACGTAGAAATATTTGTACCGTTATAGGATTAAAAGTAGATGCTTAGGGCCTGTGATAAAGATCCATATTTCTCAACTAATACAAAACCTTAGGTATCAGTGGATAGGATTTTTTGCCGTCTTCTGATATAGCACACTCGTTAGCACACACTCTGGCTGAGACAGCTGGATTAAGCTGTCCCTGCAATATGACCTCTTATTCTACATCAAAATGTGAAGTGAGAAAATGATATTCTCTATGTCCAGGGTAGAGAAAGTATGTGACTGCATCACATTGTGCATAAGCTTTGTGGATTTCATTCTTCGTTATTAATTTACACCAATGTATTATATCGATAGCATCAGAATTTGTTAAAGCCCAGTATTATATAGCTCCCAAGGCCCTAAGTGAACACTGCAAACAATAGACACTATCGTCATGAGAACTGAATTGCATTGGATAAATATTCATTGTAGGCCTAATATTTTCAGTACTTGATAATTTTGCAAGGGAAAAGTAGTTTGTTTAAATTTTAATTTTGGCCACGTTACTTCTGGGTATGTGTGCAAAATTTTGTGCAAATTGCTCACATCCACATATCCACATACCCATTTACAGACTTTCAATTTTATTATATTAACAACAGGATGGGGAAGAGTTTTTAAAATCAAGAAAAATATAATCAGAAAAATGGCAAATACTGACTCTACGGTATCTCTTCAATTTGCTTAAATTATCTTCATGTGAATTTTAACGCTTTTCAAAATAATCAAAATCAACATGGCTATATTAGGAGATTCAATTTGCATCACACAGGTGGGATATACAGTATTTAATAAACTGTCATGACCTCTTATGGAAATAAAAGATAATACTCAAAAGAGAGGTGAGAGAGATGATATGCTTCTAAATGATATTAAATTTAAATAATAAGCTATCTCTTTTTGTCTTAGATTGATATCTCAATGTTCCTTTCTATGACACTACAGTTATTTTCGTTTTACTATTATATTATGAACATAAAAATAAGTAATGTTTTACTTTTACACTCTTTGTGTTGTATTTATGTGTTTCTCGTAGTATTAAAATAAAATGAAGATACCCTTGGTATTTAAATATAGCTAGTATCATAAAACTTGGATGAGTCACCAGTTAACAAGTAAATGCTCGTGACTGTACGTGACGATAAAGCTTATACACAACTCTCGCTAATCCGGCCCTCAGTAATCCGGCAAACATCCAGCCTCTAGTCGCTCAAGCAGAAATGACACACTGCAACAATTTGAAGTTAATTATCAGGTGCAACATTGTTGTGCTATATATTTGAAATCGTGAAATGATACAGTTCAGTATCATGGCTTGTAAAAGAAACATGTTACGCTAGACCTCAAGCAGAAATTGAAAATTTTAGATAATTTGAACAGAGGTTCTTCGCAGAAAATCATTGCTGCTGAGTACAATGCTGGACGAGCAACTATTTATGACATTTAAAAATAAAATAAAAATAAAAATTATGTTATTTGATAGTATGCAAGCCAAATGGAGAGCGAGTTGGGAAGACGGAAGGTTATGTAAAAGAGTGAGATTGAAGAACTGGACGCAGCTGTTTATTGATGGTTCGTACAACAGACACACTCAATAATCCAGAACTTCTGCCAATTCGGCACCCATATGTGCAAGGAACGGCCAAATTAGCGAGAGTTTAGTGTATTATCTTTTCCATGGTTTTCCCTGGCTATAAGGTGAATACTGGAACTATACATAAAGGGCCAAAACCGAACCCCCAAAATGCCATTCTTATACTTGGCTTTCGTGCATTCGAGCTTTATGCACACTTAAATCTATATAAATAAACATCAATTGCCACATGTATGTTGCTGCATCACTTGAGAACGGCTCGACCAATTTGGCTGATTTTTTTTTTTTTTCGTTGTGTTCATAATTGTCAGGACAAGGTTTGTATGAAAGAAAATTTTTGGAAAATCAACGGGAAAAGGCAGAAATGTGAAATGAGGCACAGTTTGAGAGTTCTGCTGTTACATGTTTTCATAACAAAATAGAAGTGTGACAAAAGAAGTGTGACATAGGTTGAAAGTTCTGCTGTCACATGTTTTCATAACATACAAAGAAAAGAAGTGTGAGTCTTGCAAGCAAGCCATTAAAATCAATTGCCACATGTATGACGGAGCATCACTTGAGAACGGCTAGACTGATTTGGCTGTTCCCTCCCCCCCCCCCCCCCCCCCCGTAATTGTCAGGACAAGGTTTTTATTAAAGAAAATTTTTTGAAAATCCACGGAAAAAGTCGGTAATGTGAAACGAGGCACAGTTTGAGAGTTCTGCTGTCTCATGTTTAAGTAATAAATAAATCTACATTTCTTGATCAATTTACATGAAATTTTGCACACATACTCACTTAAGCCCGGGAAGTAATGCAGTCAACATTAAAATTCAACTCCTTCCCTTGAAAATTTATATGATTTCTGAAAATAAACCGAAAAATGAAATGCAATTCAGTTATCATGAACACAGTGTATTGCTTATAGTGTTCACATAGGGCTTTGGGAACTATATAATACTGGGCTTGAACAGATTCTGATGCTATCGATGTAATTAATACATTTGTGAAAATAATTCTTGAAGAATGAAATCCACAAAAATGAAACACAATGTGAAGCAGTCACATAACTTTCTCTACCCTCTACATGGAAAATATAATTTTCTCACTTCACATTTTGATGTAGAATAAGCAGTCATATTGCAGGGACAGCTTAAGTGTGTGCCAGTGAGTATGCCATATCAGAAGTCTGTAAAAATCCTATCCACTGATACGTCACTCATAGCTGTAGGCTTTGTATAGGGATGTTTATCATAGGCTCTAAACATCTAAAAGAAGACAAAATAGGATGGAACATTTTCAGTCCTATGCCCGCAATATATTATGTCCCTGGTTTTGGGGGAGGAAAGTATGAAAGTGATATTGATTTTCTTTAAATTTCGGCTCCAAAACGGTTGTATGGTAACATGAGAGTGAGAAATATAATTTTCCATAAAGACAATACAATCTTATGTAGTAGGAATTTATGTTTCTTCTTATTTCAACCCCTCCCAGGCATTGTGTGCAGAAGCAATGGAATGCAACATTCGACATCCTCTATGAGCCATAAAAAGCTATATCTAGCATTTTCTGAGTGAATAGTTTGAGTGTGATATGTTGTTCTTCCTCATTTCAAATTCTACATACATATTATATAAGGACCTAGAGTTTCAAAATCGAAAATCCTCCATAAGTTAATTTCAAATTACAAAATACAAAACCCGGCTAACGCTGGGCCTTTTAAGCTAGTTACAGGATAAAAACCCATTTTCATTTCCATCAATGCATTTTGTATGCAGGTAAGGAACAGAGTCAAGGTTGTTGCATTGCAGGCTTTACTCTCAGTTGGCTTATTTGGTCTGGTCTGGTCAGTAGAGCTGCAGTAGCCCTAATAAAGACCATGGTGTGATGGCCAAAACGTCATCAGACCTTTTAAACATGAAGCGGTGGAAGAATTCAAGATTAGTGCGTACTCGGGCTATTGAAGCCTAAGATCATGAGTTAAGCAACACCAACAATAATAGTAATACATTATTACGCAAGGGTATGCACACCCCTTGAAGATTATCCCAGGAGAAAATTGTTAATTTCCACCATTTTAAAATCCGTGAAAAAATTTTGCCGAACAAAATAACAAAAGTGATTATACTCATTGTTTGCATTAAAGGAGCTATATTTAGTGTTATGTTTGTTATCTATCCCCTGATTTTCAACATCAGTGCTGCAACCAGGAAAACAAATAAATGCTAGGCCTACATCAAAATTGCAGTGATAACCATGACTACATTGCTGATGTTACTGAATCAACATTAGCACATGTCAAGAGTTTGTTGTATCCCTTTCCCCTTGGTTTCAAATTGCATTTATTTGCATTAATATTGCTGCACTTGTCATTCTGTATCTGGCTATTATGCAGTTTTTCATATGTTAAATTATATATGCCCTTGTGAAAATAACTCTGTTTATGTACATGTCAGATGGTCAGCAATATCCCGCAGTAGTTCCGAGGTTGATCCCAAACCTGTCAGGCCCCAACTCTCGAAAATAGAAGTATAGCTACTTTTCAGTTTAAATTTAGCGTCTTCTGGTGAAAGGTGCAAGAAACCCTGTGGGCATATCATAGACGAAATTGCAGCTTACAGATAGAATTGATGTGTACAAACTGACTCCACCTCAGAGGACTTAAATTTGTAAAATCTTACGCATATTGTGTGATTCCCCTTTTATTCTAAATATCGGATTAAGTTTGGCAATGTTCCATCAAGTTAAAAGCGAAAGTGCCCCTTAAATTTTTTTAGGGAAAAAAACAACTAATATTGACGTTGATGATGAATAGACCCTTATTTTCTCTTTGGGTGCTGTATTCTAAAACAAAGTTTAGGAGGACCAAGGCTAACCTAGCACTAGCAACAACAGAAAATAACAGGGCTGGAGTGAATGTATTTTGCAATATACTGAAGTCTTCTAGAACAAATAAATAAATACTATAAATAATCTGTAAATTTCCTAAAATTATATTTGAATAATTGGCAATCTAGATATTTGGCATTCAGATAATTAGAGTCCACTGTATTCATAAAGTTATGGGTGGCTCTTGTATTAAAAAGTCCCCAGATGTCTTCCTGTACTGATAGAAATAACACAGCTTAATATTCTTCTCCATTGTTTTCACTCTTCATATCTATCTCAACAGGAATTACAATGAGAAAAACCAAGATTATATATGATTATTCCACTAGTATAAAAGAAAGTGTTAGATATTAATGAGAGCTTTGAATTACCATGCCTCCTAGAAAAGTAATAAAGATACCTCTTTTCTTTATACTCAATCATGTCAGAGAATCTCTAGGCAGTGACTTATGCATAGGTTTACCACTAAAACAAACACTGAAACCAAGGGTGCCCATATGATATTTTCTGGGGGGGAGGGCCAATTTTGTAAATTCATTTTTTGTTGTTGCTTTAACGTCTTGCGTCACTTTGTAACATTATAGTAATAATGTAATAAGTGCAACAATGACGTAGCCAGAAAATAATTTTGGGGAGGGTCGAAAGTGCCGGAGAGTTTGGAGATATGAGGATATGGAATACCCTCCAAGAAAGTGGGTCTGGGGTCCACCCTCGGAAAATTTTTAAATATTGAACTAATGAAAATAACATTTACGCTATTTTAGCACTGAAAAACTAGTCAGCAAATTTGTTTACCCCATACTCTAACACATGCCAACGTAAACAAGAAATCGTTACCTAAGTTATAATAGCCTACTTATCTAATATATAAAATCGAAAGTGTGTATGTATGTATGTATGTTTGTTCCTTATACAAATCTACATTTCTTTACCAATTTACACGAAATTTCGCACACATACCCTGTTAAGCCCGGGAAGTAACGCGGTCAACACTAACATTCAAACAAATCACTCCTTCCCTTGAAAATTTATATAATTTGTGAGAATATTATACTGAAAACTGAAATCTAATTCAGTTGTCAAGACAACAGTGTATTGTTTACACAGTTCATATAGGGCTTTGAAACTATATAATGCTGGACTTGAACGAATTATGATTCCATGTAATATATTGGCGAAAATAATCACTGAAAATGAAATCCACGAAAATAAAGCACAGTGTGATGTAGTCACATAACTTTCTCTACCCTCGACATAAGAAATATTTTATCACTTAACATTTTGATGTAGAATAAGAGGTCGTATTGCAGGGACAACTTAAGTGTGTGAGTATGCTATATCAGAAGTCTGTAAATAATCCTTTCCGCTGATACGTTATCCATACCTGTAGGCTTTGTATTAGTTGAGAAATAGGGATGGAACATTTTCAGTCCTATGCTCGCAGTATATTATGTCCCGGGTTTTAGGGGAGGAAAGTATAAAAGTGATACTGCATTTCTCTTTTATTTCAGCCCCGAAACGGTTGTATGGTAACATGAGAATGAGAAATAAAATTTTCCGTTAAGTCAATACAATCTTATATAATTTCTGTTTCTTCTTATTTCAACCCCTCCCAGGCATCGCATGATGTGCAGAAGCAACGGAATGCCGCATTCGACATCCTCTATGAGCCATAAAAAGCTATATCTAGCGTTTTCTGATGGAATTGTTTGAGTGTGATACATATTATATAAGGACTTAGAGTTTCAAAATCGAAAGTCCTCCATAAGTTAATTTCAAATTAAAAAATACAAAGCCCGGGTGATGCTGGGCCTTTTCAGCTAGTTACTATATATAATAAAAGTTAAATAACACATGGAACAATGGAAATAATAGCCTACTCATTATGTTATGAAAACAAAATAACTGCATATATCATATTTGACACACCAACAAAACTTGTTTAACTAAAAAAAAAAAAAATTATTTTTGAAAATACAAAACTAGAATTTTAGCCTTTGATTTTCAGGGGTCTGGACACCCTGGACCCCCCTTTCCTAATCCACTGGATTCTGCTTCCATGTTGCAAACTTTTTATGTCTCTACTGACTTCTAAATAATTCTCCTAAAAGAAAAAACACCAGACTATAATTAATATACATTTTTTTCCTTGCTCAGAGAGCTAGAGGGGGCCATGGCCCCCCCCTGCCCCCGGGTATGGGCGCCCATGACTGAAACCACTGAAACAGAAACTAGATTTGGGCAAGCTTCAAAGGAAAAATTGATAGAACAGTGAACATTACTGAAAACAAAAGCATACCTCCAAATCTTAATTTTGAAAATTGTTTATTAAAATGATGTTTAATAATTTTTTTGTAAGGTTTTGTCACACTTAGCCTGTTACGTTTAAGAAATTTCAACAGATAAAAATTAAACCCTGGTTTCATGAAAATGGTCTTATTATAAATACTGTAAAACAGTACCTGTTAGTTTTCATCATATGAGTCATACATGATTGTTGTCTGTAGGACAAGGCAACAACTTACTCAATCTCACGTAATGGATGCTTACAGAAGAGAATAGAGTTATTTTTAAGTTAATTTAATTGTTTCAATCTAGTTATAATGTTACAGTTCGTGAAAATAATGTTCCTTTAAATATTAAACTTCAACGAACTCATTTCTGTACATTGGTTAAAATGTCTCTTTTAAGTTGCTGTGCTCGCAGGGATGCAACATAACATAGGCTAGACTTTTGTTCTATGATTTTTAAAGTGCATTTCGCTTCAGAATTTCCAGAATACCAGCCATCTATTGAGGTATGCTTACCTACAAATACGGATCATAGATGTTTGTTCCTAGAATATCTCAAGTTTCACAAAATGTAACACAGACGTTTGTTCGCGCATATGCTTCATATATATTACACAAAAATATTATTTCCCCTGGTCTTATTTTAAATGATATGAAGATTTTTTTAAGTCAAATTTTTAGCTGTTTGGATTAATCAAAATTTAAAGTGGACAATTTGACAAAAAACTTAGCAAACTTTGTTTTGCCTTTAAAACATTAAAGAGCCGGGTGATATTAATGTTATTAGAGCAGTATATTTTGCTTATTTCCATTTTCTATTAAAACTCGGTATAAATATTTTAAGAGGAATAAAGTTTTCAGAGAGAAGGGGGAAAAAAAAATTACCGGTAATAATAAACTGTAATATTCCATGAACCGCTAGCTGTAAACAGTACTTCAAAAAATTAAACATTATGATCTTACCATGTATGTTATATTGCAAAATATAATTATTCATTAATAAATTGAAAATAAATTCTGTGGTTCATTCAGACAACACAACAGGAAAATTGAATTTTGCTGTGATTAGTTGCAGTAAATAATTATTTGAAAATTCTTTTGCACATATTGGAGTGCAACTCAACAAATTGCCAAACAAACTAAAGCAAGTTGACAGTTTAACAAACTTAAAAAACATGCTTCTATTTTGTGTTTCCTTTTACGATGATCTAATTGAAGTGATTAATAACATCTTTCTAAGTTAGTGTTAGATAATTAAAATTGAATGTTATTAGATTCTTTCATCTATTTCTTTCATTTTATTTGTGAAATAGTCTTAAAAAATGCAACTCTCAACTTTTAATTCTCCTAGATAAATTACCTTGTGACTATGTGGCTGAGAATTGATTGGTTCACTCATGGCATTACCTATGATAATTTTATGTATTATTATTGTCCCTTGTCCAGTTTGACTTACCCTTGCAATGCAACCTCTTATTCTAAATTAGAATGTGAAGTGTATTGCCCATGCTTAGGATTCTTTGCAGTGGCGGATCGTGGTTGTAGAAACAGGGTGTTGCACAATTTTACAGGAATTAAATACATAGGCCCAATGGACTGGTAGGCGGACGCTGCCAAGGTTGGTAAGATTACTTGTAACGTGAGTATATATGAATATATGAAAGTGTCTAATAGGACCGCCTGCATTGTCTCATGGTTAGTATTGCTGGCTAAGGATCCATAAGTCTTTGTACGATCCATGGTACCTACTCAAATTTTTCTGAGGTAGGGAAGTTTGAAACAGGGTGTACGTACTTAGCCTCATGATACAAACTGAGGAGCTGCTTCATTGAGAAGTAGCGACTCCCGTTACGGAAACCATTATTAATGGCCATAGGTGTCTGCATGCTGACTACATGCCCCCAATCCTGCTATTTGCCTATGGTAGTTGATGCAGCGGTCAGACGATGGTAGGCCTTGTCCCTCCAGGGATGTAGAGCCATGAAGCTTAGTTTAATGTTTAATAGAATGTTGAAAATAGCAATATTTATCTCGCCACAAAAGTGATTACATAGGTGATTGGCATCTCTGTGAGGGACTTTAAAACTCGCACCCTTGGAGAAGGGAAATCTTTCCTGCATACAGCAGATGATGCTACGCAGAGAAGCTCACATGCTTCAGAGTGGTGAAGACAAGAATTACGCCTTGTTGTGCTGCAAACTTCATGCGACGACCAAAACATTTAAACCCTGGGAGTGTTACCATTAAGTCAAGCATCTCGCATACACTACTCGCCGGCAGGATGAGGCAGCAAGTCGTTGCAATTGCATTGCGACGACTAAAGCACGTTTACCTGTTTAAATGGTTTAAAATTGTTAAATATCATGTGAGGCATAAGAACCTATCACAAAGACGATGTTATGGAAGTAGTTTAATGGTATAAAGTAAGAAAAAAATCAGAATATTCTTTACATTAAAAACTGGTCGTTGTGCAACACTGTAACATGATCAGAGGCCGCCACTGATCCTTTGCATCCTTTAGTGGATGTGTGTATAGAATAATTATGCACATGCATGAACATTTTCTTGCCAGTAGAAAGCATCAGTTCCTGACAATCTTTCAGGGAGTGTCTCTTGAGTTCGAGTATCATTGCAAAATGACAGAATGACTTGAGTAACAATATTGCATCTTGCCAAAAACTTTGTGATACCCAAGTGGAAACCATTCACAAGATCCAGCAGACTTGGATGATGCCATGAGCACCTCATGGAAAAGAAAGCACAGACTCCCATGGAATGCACCACAAGGTAGAATACAACTAGAATGTACTTGTCACCTTGAGATGCAAACATGTCTCTTCTTTGCATCTGATCTAGACTTTATTGCCCAATTATAGGACCTACATGGTCCTTGATGGCTGTTTCCAAGTTGAAAAATCCCTACAGGCCGAGGTAAATTTCGAAGTGCTTTTAGTTTAATTTATTGTCGCTGCGCAGCACTGTTCTTCTTTCTAGCCTTGGCATGACAAACCCACAATAAAAACTGCAAAGAAAGAGGAAAGAGAACTTTTTCAAACATTAAATTCTCGCCTTATATGAGTGCTATCGAGAAACTAGTTATTGCTTTGTAGAAAACTCATCAAGAGCTTTTCAACGATACCTCACAAGACGTGGTTTCAAAAATTTTGAATTTCCATCCCCCCACCTGCATCCCCACTCGTACCCCCAAAACCCCCGAATCGTTGGTGTCACTGTGAACTCCATAGGGAGTACTCTAATTTATTCAAACAAAGTTTCCCTCTATACTTCATAGGGGCCGAGATATAAAGTTTTCAAAATTTCAATCCCCTCCCCAACCCCCCCCCCCTTAGGCCAATTTTGCTCATTAACGAACTTGTCCGAACTCATGGGCCTAGAAATAACATTATAAAATTTGGTTCAAACATCTTCAAAATTACGGCCGCTAGCGTGTAAAGATATATTTATATATATACAGTGAACTCTCGATAAACCGGACTAAAGTGGACAGGGGTCTGATCGAGTTATGAAATGTCGGGCTTATGGAGGGGAAATGAAGAAATGGTATCTAAGTAATAAAATTTCGTGTTTAAGGTACAAGAAGAAAATCCCTTCCATGCCAAATACATCAATTTATCATAACGAAAACGTGGTAAAGTACCACGCACCCAAATAAATATAAATGAAATAAAAACCAACTTAACATAAAAAAATTAATGAATTTACATCACCACCCATAAAGATAATTCTAAATAATATACTCATAAATAAAATTCTAGCATATTCAGCCTTACCTTAAATATAGGCATCTTACAGTTGGAACAAAAAACAAATAACACTTCAGTACTATAATAAAATTTCTAATCAGAGTCTGAAAAACACACTATTACATTATTTGGATACGATGATGATTGATGTGGGCACTTTGAGCATATTTTTCTGAGGAGATTTAGGTCGAGAAAAACTGTAAATGTTCTTCTGTATACACTTTTTCTGTTGCTTTTGAATAATTACTTCTCTTTCGGTCCTGAAGTGGCCATAGAATGACTGTAGATTTGAGTCTGGGTCGTCAAGAATCTGTCCGAGTTATCCGAAGTCCGGCTTTTTGAGGTCCGAATTATCGAGAGTTCACTGTATATGAATATCACAATTTTTTTTTTTGAACAGGTGGTGGTTTCGTACTTAGGGAAGCATAAAACGTAAAGATATGAAATAATTTTTCGAAAATCGATTGCAATAGGTAGATTTTTCTTCGAAATCTACCTAAAAAGCTGCTGAAGGGGACTTAATTTAAATCAAGAGATTGAGGTGGCCCAACTAAACATCATTCCAGAAGAGTTTCTGAGAGAACAATGATGGGACAGTTTAGAAAAGCATGTGTGCTACTGAAGGTCTACTTTGAAGGAGATTAGAGTAAATGTATGTTGTATGATAATGTATTTTGGGCGACCAAGGGTTCGATGTTTTTTAAATAAATCGTTTACAGAGCGATTACACAGAGCTTTGAATTTTAAACAGAACTTTGAACTTTCAGTAACAGCACCATTTTCCAAAAGAGTACCGTATTTTTCGGACTATAAGATGCTCCGGAGCATAAGATGCACCTCGGTTTTAGGATGGAAATTTAAGGATTAAAATTGTCATTCTAAACGAAATTTTTAAAGGGAATAATACACTTCATTGCATACACAAATCATGACTTTCTGCAATGTTTCAGTGCTCAATGTCAGGCTGTTTAGAGATCATTGCCTTTCATGTAGACCACCCCATGGAGATAAATCCTTTTGTATGAAAGAAGCCAACATTCCTTTCTTTTCACCTTGCATACCTGGCTTCCAGCTACCCTCATTTTACTGATTGTGACAAGTGCATTGATGTACAGAATGTGTCAAAATTTGCAACTAACTTATCATCCTTACAACACCTGTATATTAAGGCAGTATTTACCTTTTTTTTTTTAAGTTCACTTCGAACCATTAGACGCACCCGGTTTTCAAGACTTTTTTCGAGGTAAAAAAAGTGCGTCTAATGGTCCAAAAAATACGGTATGTGAAAAAGCGCATCTTATGCAATAGTTAAAATATTGAAAATGGTAGTGACAATTCAGCAAACAGCATAATATCCCATACTAAATAGTTTTAATTGTAATTATTAATTGTAAATACAGCATGGTTTAGTAAATAACTCAAAATCTCTCATAAACTCTGTTTTATTTTTTAATAGAAAACCCTACTTGTTGTAAGCCTCATTTAAGGTATAAAGAAGTTCTTTATCTCCTGAAGACATGACATTTCTTAGTAACTGTTCAATCTCATCTTTGTTAATTATAGTAATTAATTGATTTGGGTGGTGTGGGAACTGAGGGTAAACGTATTCCATGGGTAATCTGTAAAATGGTCAAAAAATATAAAAATCAACACAAAAATGTTTTTGAACATTTTTTATTTATAGTAGGGGCCTACAGAAATTTGTAAATTCATAAAAGAAGCTTTTCTGCACTTTTCATTGGTTTACTTTTTACAACAAATTGGCCAGCTGTGTTTTTTGTGCTAGAACACCTTTATTTCTTCTCCAAAACCATACCTAAAACGGAAAGGAAGTCTGTAGATAATCCAGAGCTTACTGCATTTAAAAAAAAAAAAAGACTAGAAAAGGTTTATATTTGTTTTTCACAATTGCAAGATGAGCATGTATCTAGTAACTGAAGCATATGTCTTTAGAAATGTATTCTTCTGGGTGTAAAATGTTGCGTATTTGTCAAAATACAGCGAAACCTCTCTTAACAGACACCCCTTCATAGCAGAATTTTACGGACCATTTTTCTGGTCCCTAGGTCACTATAATGGAACTTCATAATAATTAACCCTTCTAAGATGGACACCCTATATTACGGACACGGACACAAAAAATCCACTTAAAAAGCCTCTTCAAACCTCTCTTAATGGACACTTGACTAGAAAATCATATAACTACAGTATATTGTGCTGAACTTCTTTTCTTCTTCTGTTGACTTAGTAATAGAACGCTCGACTATGACACGCAGAATTACAGTTGTGTAGGCCTATTCCATTGTAAAAAGTGTGGTTTTAATTTTGATGGTAGGCCTAAAGTGGACTATAGTGTTCGGGATTTTCTCAATATGTAGGCCTACAGCATAACATATCTGTGTATTGGATTAGTGTAAACTAAAGAGATTTTCATCTACTGTATAACACTCTCATGTAAGTACTATACTGTAGATTATTGTAGTGTATTACTGTAGTGTATTTTTTTAAGCTCTTTAGATCGGACACCCCTCTATAGCGGACGATTTTTACGGTTCCGGACATGTCCGTTATAGAGAGGTTTCACTGTATTGTCTTATGATAGTTGTACCATAGTGCAGTTGTTACCCACACAATATTCATTTGTGTCTTTCTAAATGTATCTCTTGTACTGATGGTGCAGTCAAAATAATAGAAAAGATGAAAGGAAAAAATAAATCATAAGTATAATGAGTGTGACTTGAATTGTATTTAAGTGCTTTGTTTGACTTGTCAGTTTTCACTTCATCCTTTCTATAACTTTTGGGCAGCCACCGGTTATGGCCTTATATTGACTCCTGCCTCCATGGGTAAGTATTTGGAGGTATTTCTTTCCTTTCATATGATCATTTCTTATTTCACTTAACTTCACAGTGTTGTGTGAAGTGTGTCCTTTGTGCATGTGTTTTGTGTAATGGAATCCTCGCTGCATGTATTCCTCTGCTTGCATTTTTGTCAGTTTAGCACTATCCTGATTTAATTATTTCTTTTATATTCCAATTTGTATGAGGTGTTCAAGGATTCCTTAATAAATTATGGCACTCTTGTTTACAAAAATGGAGCAAAGCTAGCTCTCAATATGTACTGTATGTTTGAAAGCTCATTCTGTGAACTTTTCATTATTTTCATGCCTAAGATGTGCACTATCTTCTTCCTCTTTTCCTCTGTGTTTTCTTTCTTTATTTCTATTCCTTTTTTCTTTCCATATTTGTTTGTTTCTTTTGCAATGTTTTTATTTTCTGCCCTTTTGCTTTCTTTTTCTTTCCTCTTTCTTTCTGTATTTCTTTTTATAAAATTTATTGATTTTCCCTTTATTTTTGTTTGTTTCGTTATCTCTTTTTCTTCTCCTTTATTAATTCTTTACTTTTCTGAAAGGACTGAAGTATTTTTACTACACAAAGATTGTATAATCATTGGAAGGCTAGAATTAAGGGTTGGAATCTAAATATGGCCAGCCAATTCAGTTTGAAAATTCAGAAGCACATTGTTGTAAAAATACATGCAAGGGTTTATTTCCAATGTGGCGGATCTCCAGTATGTTTTTTTAACGTAATACTTCCTTTGTTTTAGTCAAGTGATAAGTTTCCTTCAGTTATTCAACATTAAGGTGCAGAAATCATGTTCTGAAAATATTTCTGCCTGATGGCATTAATAGCTTATGGTTTATTATCGCTACAATAAATGAAAAAAAGTGTTATGTAAAAAACTCAGATAAATCACATTGTGCATTTAACCATTCCTAGTGTGATACACAACCGGGAAACAGTAACTGTTTTCACTGATGTCAAGACATTCTTATAGTGCAGAGAAAGGAGATTTTGTCATTATCCAACCCAGCGGTTATTATTTTATATTTATGTTTTTTTAAAAATAAAGATGTTACTGTTGATTCTTAGCAATCTCTCTTCATACATTCCCTTGTGGTAGCTTTTATTGAGCTACTTGCTTATACTGTATTTTCCCTTGTATGAAATATTACACAGTATAGTTAATTGCATTGTTTTGTTTTGATTGCAGACACAATGGTTTGTACTGGATGCTGCGCCACACTGGACCACATTGTAACATACCTGTTCAAGCAACTTACACAGAAAGGTATCAGTCTCATCTCAAGTAATATATTTATTATTGTAAAGAACTTAAAAATTTAAATGTGAGGGCTTTCATGGCCGTTCTTGTGATAGAATCAGTCTTCTGACTATCAATGATGGATCTAGGCTGTCTGGTAAATCAGCGCCCCCCCCTCCCCAATTAATTAATTAATTAATTACAACAGTAAATTTTTATTTGATACTAATCATAACTATGTAAATTAATACAAACAGAAGGTTTAATATGAAGTATAAAGCATGATATAAACAATTTATTGTGGTTCCGTTAAATTCTTTTATTAATGAACAGGTAGTGTACATCAGAATTTGAATGTGAAACGTCATCAAACACGATTAAAGTATTAATAATATGACAAAATTCTTTTATTCAGTTTGTTTACCTCCCCAAATCCACAACAATAAAAATAATGCTTTTGGTCATTTTGCGCCCCCTTACATGTGTGCCGGGGTAGTTTGCCACCCCCCTATCCGTCACTGCTGGCTATTAGACCATGGTCTACGTGTTTTAAAACTTCACATTTCGGCTGCTACTGTGGAAGGCATCTTTAGAGCATTGACAGGAGCAAAGTGTTCTTGTTGAATTATGGCTGCAGGTGTGCTCTCTTCTTGTAGAGCACCAATATTTATAACCTGGCCATAGCGAGTGGAAGGAGAATTGTCATTTCTTCACTCGTTTCCAATGTACTGCGGGAAGTGTTGAAAACTGCAGCGTGGTGATTGCATTGTCATGCTATGATTGTGTTCAGCAAACCCTCAGAAAGGTAGAAACCTCAGTGCATGATCGTATGTACATGATTTACTTTTCTCTGGTCATTTCATAAAGAAAGGAGTAAGGATAGTAAGGGAGCATGTCAAACTTAGGAGTAAAATAGTGTTGTACTTCATATTTTCACATTGTGTGTCTCTTGTTTAGTTCTTGTGAAAAACGAACTTTAAGCAAAACTCAATAAAAAATTTAATCCTGCCTACTTTCAACTGTGCAGTAATTTAATAAACATACTTTTTAATTGACCTCCCAATATAATCAATTGCAAAATAAATATTGAATACTTTATAATATTTTTTTTAAAGTTGTGAATCACAAATGGTTTATTTCCTATTAAAACTATCTTTCATTTTATAGGTATAGTAGCCTACAGAATTTTCTTTACTTGTATAAAGAAGTAAATAGTAGTTCTGAACAATTTAGTTAAATTTTGAAATTATAATATTTTGTCCTGTATTAAAGCTGTTCATGAGTTAAGTTTTGAAAGAAGGCAGGAGATATTTGAAGTATTGCGTATATGGTCTTAATTATCAAAATTAAATATGGTTTTAACATTTTTATCAGGTTGACACCTTGTTAGGTGAAATAGTACAAATAATGCTGATTGCAGGAAAGAAGAATCGAAGAGGAGTTCCGTCACCGAGTGATATGTTCCTACAAGTGCTGGAGCTTCATCCGGAGATCCTGCAGCAGATTCTCAGTACGGTATTAAATGTGATCATGTTCGAGGATTGTCGTAACCAATGGTCCATGTCGAGGCCGCTCCTGGGTCTCATACTCCTCAATGAAGAGGTAATCCTTACTCATTTTCATTTTTGGCTTCAGAAACACCAAATCTAAGTTCAGGAAATGATACAGTGAGTTTTTGAAAAATCATGCTTTTTCTTTTTTCAAATCACTGTTCTATGAGGGTGGGTCAAAAAGTAACGCACAATAGTTTATTTATTTATTTATTTTTAACAAAAGTTTATTAGGTTCATGTACAAACAAAGCGCACATGAAGCGACATCTTTTGTCTCTTTTTCTATATAGTCGCCAAGTTTGTCAACACCATTTCTCGCATCGTGATACCAGTTTCAAAATACCCTGTTCATAGAAGTCCGTTCAGTTGGAGTACAGCCATCTGCGAACTTCTGCATCTGATGCAAAGTGTTTACCGGCCAGGAATTTCTTCATGGGACCAAACAATTGAAAGTCCGACGGTGTCAGGTCGTCTGGACTGTATCGAGGATGCTGGAGCACCTTCCAACGAAATTTGTTGATTTTCTCATGTACAGCTTCAGCAACGTGGGGGTGAGCTTTGTTGCGAAGAAGTTTGACACATACAGTCGACCCCATACACGCCACGCATGTCGCTGTGAATTTCACTTGGGTTATGCCCTTTAGCCCATAAAAATCGCACTACACCTCGCTGCTCTTCACAAGTGGATGATAGTAACATGCATGCCATCTTTGTTGCATAGTTCATGCTTCTCTCGCTAGAGATACACATGAGAACAAAATAGTGTCCGTAGCAGAAGCTTCAAACTCTATCTTGATGAAAGTTCAATATCCCAGCCTCAATAATATGCAGAAAAAATTATTGTGCATTACTTTTGGATCCACCCTCGTATTTACATTAAATTAAATCAGTTGTTATACAATGAAGAAATTATGTAGCTTATGTACAGCAGATGCATTGTTATCTAATCAAAGAATTTAGGATTTAAGAAGCATGTATTTTTCTCTCCAGTTTCTGCACATGTATGTGTGGTGATAATTTGCAAGGAGTATCAATAAAACTCTCTCAAGTGCCATAAAACAATAGGTATTTATGTATCTGGTACCCTATGATCCCCAGGTGGGGCGAAGGGGCCTCCAATGGAGGTTTCATTACCTATACTAATTTTGATATGCTTATTTTCCGAGAGAGGGTAGAGGGACAGGTGGTAAGTCCATCGCCTCGCAGCCCCCCTCTGGAAACTAAGTATTTCTTGGACGTGAAAGGGCCGAGAAATTTTGTCCAGAGGCTCTAATTTAGGCTTGAAATCTACGACACGGGACCCCCAGCTTAAAGTCCCTCCCGGAGGACTCCGTGCCCAGGATTTTTACGTCCTGAAAAATCCATCGACCGCGGCCGGGTTTGATCCCGCGCCCTGCGGATCTAGAGGCGGAGCTATTTATGTAGCAAGTAGCAAAACAAGGCTTTAGTTGACGATTCTAGTATTTTAGACGAGTCTGCTAAAACTTTTGCGTACATGGTATAAAAGTTTTTAATGAGCTCAGTTTTTCATAATTTTCAATGACTGAGTAAAGAAAGCAAAGACAATAGCAATTAGTCATGTTGTGGTCCTGATTTCCACCGTGATGCCAAAATGAATTGTATAACGGTGGATACCTATAAAACACTATAAAACACAACGTTTCGGCCCTGTTCCTGTGGGCCTTCCTCAGGTGACTAAAGGTAAAGCATCTGTTGGGAGGACTACATACTCATAAGACAGTGCCACCACGATCATCACTGGGTTAAAGTTTAAATGTATGATCCACATCCATGGATTGCGCACGGATCCCATCAAAGACAAAGGGGGATACACGTACATGGTTATCAATCCACTCCTCCAGAATCTCAAACATGGAGTCCTTCATACTATTCCTAGGCGGTGAGGGAAACTTCAAAACACATTTCTGTCTATTTAGCCTTTTTACCACATCCAACCATTCTTCCCCCAAATCGCCGTCAAACCTATTCATAACCAAGTCCTTGTGCTTCACATACTTTTTGCCTAGTTATGTCGCCCTCGATTTTCAAAATATTCAATTCACCCATACAGTGCTTATTTTCAAGCAAATGTTGGCTGAGACCAGTGGACGCCCTGCCACTCTTGACATCCCTTGCATGCTCCTGTAATCTTATTCTAAACAATCGTCCAGTTGCCCCAATATAAAACTTATTACAATCCATGCATGAAATGGAGTACACACCAGGGAGATCCATTTTTTCTTTTTTCCCCTGAGGAAGGCCCACAGGAACAGGGCCAAAACGTTGTGTTTTATAGTGTTTTATAGGTATCCACCGTTATACAATTCATTTTAATATCGATCATATATAAAGACAATAGCGCTTTGATCAATAATGCATGTTTATAAACTTGGATTGCTGTGGATTGTTTCTCATCCTTTAAAAAACATTTAAAGATGTTGTTAAGATAATAGTGTTAATTAATTAAACTAAATATATTTACTTCAATTGAAATTACATGACTACATGTCATTTTTATCATATTTTCTACAAAAAAACTTATGCCTTGTTAAAAGAAGCAACCGTACAAGAGACTGACCTGAACTCGTTTCTTTCAACTAGCATTCGTTGTCATGAGGACTAAGTTGTGGTGTAGTAATGCAAACTTCGTACGTTCACATCCATCTCTAGTCATAAAAAATATAAAAAGTTATTATTATCTAATTTATTTCTTAAATTCAAGATTTCTAAAAGACAAGGTATACTATGCTTCTTAATAGACAATGAACAATAAAGCCCCTTAACATTTAAAATTGAACTTACACTGGAAGACACTGTAGAAACATCTAGGCACCTTAGTTGAAACTACGCCTGCTAGAGATTACCATGACAACTTTAGCAGTCTAGGCTGGTAAAGTACTACTTTCAGCGTGTTAACAGTCAGAGAAGTAGCCGCTTTAGAGAGCTGGTTGGTATACCAGTTGCATCACCCCTACAATGTCGTGGGTTTAAAGGCTGTGTTCATCATCTGTTTAATCCCCGAGATATCGTTAATTTTGTTTTTCACCAACTACTGTAACTGGTTTTTTAAATACAGGGTGTCTGGTTTATAGGTTTAATATTTTAAGAGAGTATTTACTTTAAAGTAAGCCATATTTAAAGTATTTACTTTAAAGTAAGCCATATTTAATTAAAACACTGATATTGTCTGATACAGTAAGTCATGCCATTTACCATACACGCCTTTTAAACAATTTCAATATGTGCACCCTCAGTGGCCCGGTAGATGTCCAACCTGTACTCCATCTCCACCCAGGTATTCAGCAACATTTGCGGTGCCAACGGCTTGATAAATTTTTCATCGCATATGATCTAAGTTCTTCACAGAAGTGCTGTATACTTGATTCTTCACAAAACCCCACAGGAAAAAAATCCAGTGGTGTCATATCCAATCCATCGACCGGAGAACTCATTCAAAAATTCTTGCACCTGGATCTGAAAATGAGGTGGGGCCCTTGTTGGAAAATGGTTTTCTTTTGCACTGGCATCTCGAATTGACTTTTTCAAACTTCTTACAAGGGACATACGAATCCTTTCCACATTCTCCGCAGGCACATTCCCTTTGCTATGCTTCCCACAATCAGACAAAAGGCTACCTGTTTCTTGTAACTGTCTATCCCATTTCATATGCTCACATAGGAAGGAACATTGTCATGACCCCTAAGGTTAAATTCATGGCAAAAGTTTTGTTGGTCAAGCTTGGCAGATTTTGTTTCAGCCAGTCCGAGAACACAGAAAACCTTTTGTTGTGTTGTCCACATCTCCATCTTTGATATTCTAATCAAGTGATCATCGTTGTCATTGTTGCAAGCTATTTTCATAAATGGCAGGATACCTGCTTAACATATATGAAAGAATTTTTGACCAGAAACTGATACAACAACAATTATAAAAGTTTGTAATGTTAAACCTATAAGCCGGACACAGTGCTTAATCCAAGCAAATGCTTGTACTGATGGAAGGACAGCCAGTAAATAGGATAAACAAGACATTCTCTTCATGTAAATTGGTTATAAAAATGAAGAGAATGTCGTTACCATATCATACCACATCCCCAAAGGATGCATGGGTTTGAGTATGAAGGCCTTTGAAATTTTGGAAAACGCCTAAGTTCTCTCTTGCTATAAACCCGAGGAGAACATTTCCATGTGTAAAGCCAGGAAAACCTCGAGTCATGCAATGTTGGATTTCTTCGGTGCTAAGCATATTACTAGTATTTCTGTAAAATGTTGAAAAACCGTATAGAAGTGGATTTTGGTATGTGTAATATCTTGACTGATTTCACTGGCTTGAGGCTTACGAGTCTTTGGAATCCTTTCTTTGTTAGTTGCTAGCATTACTGGCCTCCTTGAAAGCAGTTTGTGGGCAGTCTAAATTTATTTACGTAGATGTGACAAGAACATGGTAAATTAAATACACAAACGAAAAATAACATTTAAAAATCTAAATGAGGTTTCTAAAACAGCCATGATTATTTTAGAAAGCAGTTTGTTTTTAATGGTGGCTGAGCATTGTATTAGCAGAGGCTACTAATTTTTGTGAAATTGTGGTTATTTTCAGTATTTCAATCAGTTACGTGAAAACATCATAAGGAGTCAACCACCAGATAAGCAGGCGGCGATGGCAAACTGGTTTGAAAGCCTGATGGATGGGATCGAGAGGAACTTGCTCACAAAGAATCGTGACAGGCAAGTGAATAGTACTGTATAAGAAGTGAAGAACTGAAAGATAAAGACAAAGAGTTTGTTATTAAACCATAGATTAAAAATAGAGGCGCCAGTAGACTGAATTTGAATTTTCAATTGCATAAAAGCTATCGGTAATCTAAATCTAGATTTAATTGGCAATTTTTCTCCAGTTAAACTGTACGAACCTAGATTTACAAGATTTCATATTTCATTCTGTGTTAAATACTTTCATTGAGGTGACACCAATGACACCAGTTAGTGTTTGTTAAATTTGTTTTTGCACGACTTAAATAATTAGTGGTACTTACGAATGTTGTTGCCGTGGATCGTAAGTTGACATTCCCACACGCAATCTTGTTGCTATGTGCGGTAAGAGTTTCCGTGCGGTAAGAATTTACTTACGGCACATCATAATACAAGCCTTTATGGGCAAGGCCCCACAGGACAAATATTCGGTTCCCATAACAACAAACACATGCGAATCACTTTCTGAAATAAACATCTATCTTCAAGAATGTATATACATAATATTTTCAGGTAATACAACAATTAATATAATTAAATTGATATAAATAATCATCGTGCAAAAAATAGCATGCAATACTCGTGCCGTAAGCGCATAACGAATCTCGGAAAATTGAAAAAACTCGGTGCGAGCGCCTTGTTTTTTCAAACTCTTTCCTCAATCCATAGTATTGCAATATACTATATTCCTCAAGCGTGAAGTTATGAATATCAATTAGGTAGGAAGGGCGAGGAGAAGGTGAGAGAAAGGGAGGAAGAGGAGAGAATAAAGGAGAAATAAATTATTTAAATTTTCCCAGTTTCACCATTTACACAATAGATGGTGTTGCTAGTGACATCTAGGAGGCGACACTTGAACTTATTCCTTGCCCTAAACCCTTCCTTCCCAGTCGGGTCTGGTTAGAGAGTAAGTTGGAGGAGCCTATTGCGCGACCAAAAACTATTTTTCCCCTCAATTTCACCCAATCAATAAGCTAATTCTACAAATTACCACACATATTTTACCAGATGGATTATGTCATTAGATGAAATATACACATAAAATAAAACTTATGCTAGAATCAAAAGTCACGCCAAATCTTCCTGCATTCTGAGGATCGAATACCTTTGTGCCAAGGGATGGCTTAATATTACTTACTGAATTATTATGAATAGACAATTCCTCAGCAAGCTAAAGGAATATTATCTATTTTATGGAACCTGAAGGTTCATTGCCGCGCTTACCTAAGTCCGCCATTCAACCCTATTCTGTGCTAACTCCATCTAATCATCCCTAGCAAATCATACTTCCCTAAAATCCATTTTAAGATTGTCCTCCCACCTACGTCTAGGTCTTCCACGTGGTCTTTTCCCATCGGGTCTCCCAGTCAATACTTTTGAGAGATGTTTTTCCTCCCCCATGCTTAATATTAATGTACCTTAATTTTAAACATACAGTATTCTCATTATCTGTGGAATTGAGTGGCGAGGCAAGTGTAAATAAGCAAATTCTGAAAAATGGCAGAAAAAGCACAAAAATGTTTTTGAACAAGCTTATTCGTTTACATTTTCACAAAAAAATTGCCCTTGTTTGTTGTGTTCAAGCAATTTTTCTCCACCTGTGGTTGAGTTACTGTACCTGGTGATACAGAGTTTTTCTCATCATTACATTTTTAGAGAATATGTTAGTGTCTGGCTTTCTTGATAATCAGAGAAAAACAAGTTACACTCATACTGAATCTAAATGTGAAGGTGGTTCGGAAAGCAAGTTTCGTTGATATTTTTAAGGAATGCAACCTTATTTTTGGTGCTTTTACTAAACACAAGTGGAAAGAAAACCTTTGCATTATTTAAGAAATAATAATAAAACAAATCCCATAACTTAAATATTGATATATAATCAAATATAACTTCCATTTACATTCAGACATTTGGCATTATTTAATTGTTTGATCGTCCAGAGTAAATATCCCAAAAACATTTTTTGTTGAAAATTTACAAAAATGTTGAATCAAAACAACATTCATGCCATGGAATCACACCAGCTCCACAACCAAACCACAGAAATGGAGACCAATCAATATGCAAAATTTGAGGTTAGGTTTCGACATGACAACCCGTGTGGTTCCCTTGTAAGTTCTGAGTAATTTGATGAGATGTTATCACAAAATAACAGCTAATGGTGATTGTATACTTTAACAAAAAAAAAAAAAAATTGAAACAAACCCACTCTCAGACCATTGGTAGCTTGTCCTTTGGAAGAAAGCCGTTGTGTAACCTGATACTATACATCTTGTGGATGCAATATTTGGTGATTATATCCCCTGAAAATTTGAGTTCATTGTTTCTTCAAAGGAAATATGCTATATGTTATTTGTAGGGTTCAGATGTTTGACATGTCATATTTTTATCCTGACCTCCATTCTTGCCACAAACATAAATTAACATGAATTGCACATTTGTTATCCTAATCGGACCGTTTTTATTTCTCATATAAAGTATATTTTGGCCATTTCCATGGTCTTGGTCATATTTGTAATTTAATGTCATATTTCAGTTATAAATTCGATACTAAATTCGGCACTAAATTGTGAACTTATTTTTTTTTCACCTCCCAAAAAAGAGTCACGAATATTTTGGTTTTGCTGTAGCTAAAATGTGAAGGGACAGTAACAAGTAAGAGTGCAATTACCTCTTCCTCCTTGTTGTTAACAGCTTCCAATAGACATGTTTTAAAAATATTTTCAGTTCACATTTGCAGTGTTATTTGAAAATTTTAACAGATTGGAAGTTCTTTAAAAGTAAAATGTAAATCACCTGTAAAATGGTTAAAAAGTGGTTGTCTGATTGAATTAATGTGATGTAATACTTTAATTTCATTAAATGTTTTAAATTGGAACATTTATTTTTAGAAAATACATTATTTTGTGAGGTCATATTACAATTTTCAACTTGATTTTTGAGTAATTTTAAGGTCATATTTGAAGTCTTATTTTCCACTTTTTTAGATTATAAACATCCGGGCCCTAGATATTTGTATATCTGTTGTATTAAAAAACTTTTTTTTCCAGGTTTACACAAAATTTGTCAATGTTCCGAAGAGACATAAACGACTCACTAAAAGGTCCGAACATGACAGCTGCGACTGTGAGTGATATGATGACTTCATAGTGACTGTACAATGTTTCTAGCCAGCGAACGAACGAACGACAGAAAGTTTTTCATAGTAGGGATGCCAGACGATAAGCCATACTCCCTCCTATTAAGGAAAGTTAAAATGAAATTTAAAAAAAATCCTTTACTCAGCATTTACAGGTATTTTTATAATCTGTTTTATTTTGTTCTTAAGTATGTTTGTGTAAGAAAGATTCGGTAATGTTATTTTTCTGTTAAAAAAGAGTTTTTCAAGCTTAAATTAAGTTGAGCAAATTTAGGTGGTACGGATGTTTATGGCATCTCTATTATTAAGAGGCATGAACGAGTGAGCAGTGAGCGAGGATGCTTGTATGCTTGTCGTGACGTGCGTGAATGCCGTGATCATTGTGTGCAAGTGGGAAGAAAATTTTATGATAAAACACTAGAATTTGGTAAATATTACTACTTGTATCTATGCAACAAAGAGAGTACATGAGAGAAGATGTCAAGTTTGTTATTATTTCTATAGCTTGTTCCCAAAATAAAGGACTTGCAATGATGTAGTGGTTGCTATTTGTTTCCACCAAATGTGATCTAGCAATAAGTACAATGTAGTGTTTAGTTGAAATGTTATTTCTTGGCATACAGGTTTTAGTATTCAAGCTGGAGTTGGTTATTCAAGTGATATACCATATTTACTCGAATGTAATGCATCCTCGAATTTAATGCACACCCTATTTTGAAACTTGATATCATAAAAAAAAGAGTTTGTTGGCGAATGTAATGCGCATCGATGGTAAGATAGGTATTTTATTGGGAATTTTGTCGAAGTATTAAGGGAATAATGAACCACCACTTAAACATTTGAGATTACCATTAAATTTAACTGCCAGTTTTAGGCCTACAAGTATATTCACTGACACGTTATTCACTGACATGTTCATCACTGGAATCCTTGATTTTGTTTAAATTTTACACATGGGGTGCTTATACTGAGAGCTAAGAGCAGCATCATAAGATATTCTTCTCTTCTTGCCCTCCATTTCGTGACCACTAACTAGTATTTTTATACGCTCTATGTAATGCTAGTAATAGGCCAACGATAAAATTAATGAAGTTGATTAGCTTAATTTTTCTCCAGTGGTATAAATATATAATAAGTTAGTTTATGTAAATTCCGCCTATATACCACTAATATTAAAAACAAAAAGCTGAAGTTTATATGAGAAGTAAAAGAGAAACTAAAATATGCTGTAAATTTAGCTTTTATTGTGTATTAAAATAGTTAATAAATTAAATTAATTCATTACTTCATAAGATATTAAAACGACATTGAGCTCAATGTATTGTCACAATAAAATATTTACAATAATTAGTAATAAAAATTATAAAATTGACCTTGTCACTTATTATTTAAAATACAGTATAGATTAAATCATATGTAAATTTGAGCTGAAGCATTCACATATTGTCAATTGTTAAAATATCGTGCAATGTTTATGTGTGTCATAAAAATTGTATAGATGAGATGCACTTAGCTCCTTCTTGTATTTAGTACAGCTGTTTACTATTCTGAAAGTCAATTATAATATTGTCAATATTAAAAGTAATTATTAATTTATGTAGTTCCTCTTCTTGGATCGACTTGCAGATCTTGAATAATTTCTCTCTTACTTCTCATATAAACTTCAGCTTTTTGTTTTTAATATTAGTGGTATATAGGCGGAATTTACATAAACTAACTAATTAAAATTCTTCTGGTGGCACTATGGCCCTGGGGTCGACTCAGCCTTTAACAGAAATGAGTACCAGGAGCAATTCTGGGGGTAAAGGCGGCCGGTGCGTAAGGCTGACAACCTTACCACCTTCATGTGCCGAATGTCCAAAATCTGGGAGCCTCAACCTTCTGGAACCCTCTGGGCCTCCATGGCCTGTATAGGGATCACTTTACCTTTTTAACTAATTAAAATTAATGAAGTCGAGAATTACAGCAATGCATTGTTGTGCAGATAAAAGTTACCAGTACTACCAACCTACGAAACGGATTTTTACTCGAATTTAATGCACCCTCGAATTTAACGCGCACTTCAGTTTTGAAAGCTACAAATGGACAAAAAAGGTGCACGTTATATTCGAGTAAATACGGCACTTGAAGAAGTCTTTGAACTGATTTTTTAAATTACTGTATCTACATCAGAGGTAAAGGTCAATACATCACTTTACAGGAGAGCTAAACTTTTGTACATAATAATATAAATGTTTTATGCATTTTAGTATCCAGTTTTTAAGTTTTGCTTTTAAAATTACTCTTAAGATTGTTTGAAAAACAATTAATTACGCAAAGTGTTCTTTCCCATTGGCTAACTTCTTATTGTTACGGTAGGAGATAGTGTTGAATTTGATAAGTTTATTTAAAAATTGTCTCAGAATTGAACTGTTCTAATGAAGCCGTCAAATATCATTAAAATCACTATTTAGCACTAAATTGCCACGTACACTTTAAAAATGTCAATTGAGTAAAAATTCCTTAGCAAAATTTGACTATGGAAAAATCTCTAGGTATTTTTACCTTGGAACATGTTTCAGAAAACATTTCATGCCATCATAAGTGGTCATCTGGTAGAATTTGGATGAACTTCCTGATTAAAGTTATCAGATGGCCAGTACTCTAAAACATGTACCGAAGTCAATTATCAGATAAGTAAAAGTTTGTATGGGATCTCACAAGTAAAAAAATCAAAATTCTACAATTTTCAACTAATTTAATTTATATTTTACTTATTGGTTTTCTTTTTTACATAGCCTATTTAGTAAGAGTTCAAGTTCAGAGTAATTTTCAAATGTCATTTCATTTCTCGAACATATTGTGCTTTAAAACTTGGCTTCCCCCCTCTCTAAAAGGTCAGCATTTTTCTCTTCTAATTACAATGTAAGCCTAAATCCAAAGCTCTTTTTAGTACAAAGATATCTATTTCTCTTCACAATTGTGCTAAAATTTTCAGAGAGCTAGTAGTGAAAACTCCATATCTCATTTTGAGTAATGAAAAATGTACAAAAGTTTGCAGAAAAACTAAAGTTAAATTCAGTAATAGATTTTTTAGTACACTTTCTCTAAAACAGCTGCTTATCAGACTGGTAACCCCCCGAAAAATTGCATTTTAGCAACCAAAGGTCGTCATGGCAATCTATAAACAAAACCCAGAGGGCATTGACCTGTCACAACAAATTTAAGCCAACATGTTTCTTTATGATAATCAGAAACTTTACCAGAGTTTTGTGCTAAACACCGTAGCCCACTTCATCATTTCACAACAATTATAAGCCAACAGTCGGAGTACGTTGAAAATGGGGTAAAGTTATAATCCCGAAACCGGTCCAGGTTAGTACAAATATTTAGTGAAGTTCAGTGTATTAAGTCTCCACTCATATGCTTACATATTTAATTACTTCACTGTGTAAACTTCCTTCATTAATTAATTAATAAGCCAACAACTTTTCACATTTTGGTTCACATGAGAAACATTCCTTACCATGGATGCACCAGCATTTAATGTCGTAAAATATTCCTTCTCATAGTCTACTTCTGCCGTGAAGTTGCTGGGAGCAGTTCCAATTCAATGTTTCTGGCTTGGATTGAAATTTCCTCGGTATTATCATTCATAAATAATAGTTCATATGCATTAATGTTTACAAAAAGCAACTCATAAATTATGCATCTATACCACATTTCTTATTGGTACGTATTGTTCATTGTTGTTTTGCGATTCAGATGGCCATGAGAATATGACTTTAACAAATGGCTAACTATCTACCATTATAATTAATTATATGGTATTTTTGTTTCATTTCTTATAATTTAGAGAGCTTTTACTAAAAAATATTGTATGCATCACGTACGCAAAAACCTGATCGGACTCATCCAATATTTAAGCCTTGGCTTACGCCTTGACTGCAATACTAGATTCATCCGCTAAAGCTTCATTTTGCATACTTCATACATAAATAGCTAATACATTAGTGCTTGAGATTGAGATTTAAACCCATTTTCACCACAAAGGAGGATTGGATAGGAATGGGTCTGGAAACCCTTAATCAGGCCTTCTTTCCTTGCTTTTGCCTCCCCAAAGGATTTTTTAAGTGAGAGAGGGTGACCCCAGAAGGAAACCGAATGCATCTAACCAAAACATTATTATAATTAACCCTTTTAGGTATATAACTAAATTGCATACAAGCGTGCATAATTTTGTGGATTATGTAGTCACTTTAAGGTATATAAGCATTATTTTAAAACACTAGAAGAAAGCTAGGAAGTATTTGTACCTTAAAGTTCTTAAAAACCTGAAAACTTTATTTTAGCTCATTGTTAACAAGTTTCCACACCTTGTAATTTGTGCTATTTAATTTAGAAAAATTAATCTCAAGTCCATCCATTCTAAGAACCAACCCTAAAGTAACCAGAAACTAAAATGCGTTTCACTCGTTTTGTTTAGTTTAATGATTTTTGTTTACTTTAGGCTTGGTTCTTCGAACCGATAGACTTTAGTTGAGTTTGTTTCTGTATTTTGTAGTTGATTTTTCAATTCAAGCATTTAGAGAATACTGCTTTACATGAATAATATGTTTGTTATATTACTTATTTCTTGTGAAATTCACTGAAACAGATTATGGTTGTTGTAAAACAGGGATGAACATCACACTTCTCATAAAACTTGTAGGTATGACTCTCAGTATGCTTCAAAGCACAATGAACACACTTCTTTCACAAATCTGGTTTCATTATAAGGTGTCCTGGTCTTTTATGGTTACAGTCTGACTGAAAATGTTGATTGTTTTTATTGTGTGTGTGGTTTTCTGGCATGAATACCGTATTTACCTGTGTAATAGACGCACTTTTTCCCCAGATTTTTATAACAAAAAACTAGGTTGCATGGAAAAAGTTTTAGTGAAAGAAATGTGTTATAAGATGCGTGAGCTAACGATCAACAGCATACTTATCAATATACTGACCACGACTAATTTATGTATCAGTTGTGTTGCACATATGACGATTGATAGATAGCAGCTGCATAAACAGTCAAGAATACTTATGCCCATTACACTCAGACAGCAGCTCTGACAAATTTGATAACTTTCAGCCTAAAACTCGCTGTATTCCTTGAATATTTCAGTTGGTTCGTATCCATTCTCCAAACACAAGTTTATCAGCACAGCTGTCTAATGCTGATGGGATATTAATCCACAGTTCCTGAGTGTACTGGTATTTTGTGCGTTAATAAGAACCAATCACGATTACTGTTTCCATGCATTGTTATTAAAAAACTTGAGTTCGAGGATAATTAGACCATCAAATCCTATGACTTCAGATATTATTAAAACAAGTTTTTGTTAAAAATGAGATGCAACTATTTCAAGGGATTTTTTGTTGTTGAAAAAGTTGGGGTGCATTCATTATGGGGGGGCATACATTACATGAGTAAATATGCTCTAAATTCCAAGGAAGACATGTAGAATCCATTCCCGCTTGAGCTGATTATTTCAAGTACATATGCATTATTTACACCAATATCGATAAGATTGAAAAAGCCTTAAATAATACTTAATTTTTGCTTTTCAGTCAATTTCGTATTTCACTTTCTTCTGATCTATGGACACTGAATACTGATTTTCTCCCAGGAGCTGGACTCTTCTTCACTGTTATACTGTTGCTAAGAAGGTGCACTGCCATGTTATCCATCCACTCAGCGTAGTCAGGCCATTGCTACTAAGACCATGTACAGGTAGAGAAAAAAAATGCGGACAGACTAAAATATCTAAGTTGCCGATATGAGCCACTGTGCATGCCTAGCGGCATTCACAGGATAGCAGGGAATGTATTGAAATTTGATCTAGTGTCGACTGTTGACTTAGCCCATTTTGAAATCCGTTAGAAAATAAGCTAGTAAAATTCATTTTCTGGGAATAATCCATTAATTAAGTAGTTAAATATTGCGGCAATCGAAAAGTGGTGGGAAAACAATGTGCATTAAGGAAACAAAAACTTTCCTTCCTTGGCAGGATTCGAACCGAGAATGTGTTACTTTCCAGTCGAACGCGCTGTCATTGTGCTATGGAATCGCTTAACAATCAACGTTTCTTGAGAGTCTTTTATGAAACAAGTGATTGACAAGGTGACTACAGCCGATAAATTGCTTGAATTGAGAATTAATTTCACATAATTTGCATTGGTTGTGAAAACAAACATTTCTGTTACATCTCTTAGATTTATTTACGTATCACTGGATTGTGAAACTTGCGACTAAATCACATTATAGGGTGCACCTTACCAGACATTTATCATAGTCGATAACGAGAGACCGGTATAGTACATGCCAAGACGAGTAGCAGCTGTCAGAGAAGTTGAAGGCTATTGGACAGAATATTAGGACCCGAAAAACGTTGTTGGACCGACTGGGCAGTCCAGTAGCCTATTTGATTTACCTTTATTTTTTATTGACATATATTTTGGTAGAGGAAGACAAGATGCACCTTTCAGATAAATATTTGTTTTGGTCAAATAATAGCCCACATTTCTTTACTAAACTCAAATGTGAGTAGGTCCACAAGCTGTGATAATTAATATTTCTAAGTCACAGGAATCGAACCTGCGATCTTTCGCATGAAGGTGATGCGCCCCAAGCACCTGAGCTATTCAACTAAGACGAAAGCAAAAACCAGCTGCGTGGCTGTTGTCCAACTACACAGGTCTAAGGAATACGCATGGACATTGGTGTGAACAAGGCTCTGAAATCACCTACAAGAGTCGGTCCGCTTTCCCCCCCCCCTACCTGTACGTCACCCCTTTTCATGTTCAGGCATAATTATGAATGGGATAATGGTAGGCTCTGGCATTTCTTACTTTTTTATTTCAAGTAAATTAATATTAAGATCCATAATTTCAAAAGATAGGTTGACAAAATTCTTCAGTCTTGTTCATTACAAAATATTCTCTCTTAGCCATGATTTATTGCTTGTTGTTTGTATATTGCAAACATAGGTAGACAAATTACTGTTACGGTAATTGGGACATATACACTCCAAGGAATAAAAGTCTGTCTAAACTTCAGTAAGTTCAATGTATGTTTCAAATAAATATTCTAAAGTGTAAACAACTTATCCTCCTTGGTGATAAAAATCAAATGAAAGCCAGAGCACTGCAGACATATAGCATGAAAATGTAGGCCTCAATTAATGACAATACTATCTTCCAAAACAAACATTTGTAGTCATTGTTGCCAAAAGAAACATATGAAATGTAAGAAAACAAGTGTGGTTTATGATGGAAAAGTATAATCAGACTGAAAAGCTAAGTCAGAAATTAACAAACAAAAATATTCTTAACGCTCAAAAATAAAATCACGGGGATGATAGACATGAAATTGACAGGGATCCAGAACTATTAAAATGTGTCCCCAGCCACAAGGAGCTATGACCAAGACCATAGAAATAACCAAAATATGACTTTATATGCAAAATAAAAACAGTCCAATTAGGATTTGTGTTTGCTGTGAAAATGGAGGTCAGGATAAAACTATGACATATCATAAACATCCAAACCATATACATAACATATTATACTAAGAGGCTTTATTTGGGCAGAAGAAGTTATGTGAGTTACACGTGTTTTTTTTTATTTTTATTTTAAGAGCCCAGCAACAATGATGATTTTTCTGTTCACATAATAAGACCCAAAACCATTGTTGTTAAAATACTTGTCAGATACTATTGAGTTCGATCAGTGAAATAAAATAGATGTGATACCAGTTGCTCAACAAAAATTTATTTTATAATTCGCCGCCTAAGCCTTTCGGTGCGCTTGCACCATCATCAGGGCATCTGAAATTACAATGTTTTAACCTTATGATAGTTATGAGCACGTTTACCTGTACAACATGTGTATGCCTTGTTTATAATATATTCCATTATGTTCAGTCATTCGTGTTCCACAAATGTCATGTGTAGACATGAAATATTTTAACAGTTTATACAGTTAAAATCGTTCACCGCTGTGGCTCAGGGGATGCGTTCAATCCTCCCACGGAGTGGGCCCGGGATCGATTCCTGCTCGGGACAAGTTACCTAGGTGGGGTTTTTAAATGTCGGGTAACTTGAGGCCTTTGTGGTCCCCAGATATCATCTGGCCGTCATTATCATCTTCATCCCATCCTCGCCTTGTTTGGAGTGAGTGTGTGTGTTGTCTCGGAGGTGGCCCCAGCATTGGGCTGATCACTCATCTGGGGAGGCCCTCCATGTCCTTGCCTGGTCAAAAAAGTATGTATGTGATACAAAGATAATCCCTCTCCCGACAGGTCGTGGCCCTGTAAGGCCCGGGTGGCTTGGGTCGCTTAAATCCTAAAAAAGGGAGAGGTGAAACTACGATAAAGAAAGAAAGAAAGAGAGAGAGAAAGAAAGAAAGATACAATTAAAATCAAATATAACTAATAGAACATAATTGAATGATAAAATGTTGCTAGGTGGCAAATTATAAAATAAATTTTCACTGAGCAGCTGATATCAAATCTATTTTATTCCCAAAACCAATAAAACTTAAAATCATAAGCCCAGTCAAACTATTGGCAAGTTTTGAGCATGCAACAAGCCTCATCCTCAGCTATACTCCATCTGATAGTTGGACAACAGTAGCATCCTCTGGTGGGCATTTAATTCACCTCGCAATGAGATCATCCGTGGGTATTTCAAAATTCTTAAGCTGGACACTTTTTCAGTTCCGACTCCAACCTTATTTTGTGACCGTTTTCCAAAGCTGTGATCAGCTACTGCTGATTTTTCGGTCTATCTTCCATTGCTGCAGCTGCTGAACCTTTTAGTGTCCGAGGTAAAGCTGTTTGAGATGGATCTCCCGATTTCCGTCCCCACCAAGTCAATAAGTAAGGTCACCAACACTCTAGCCCAAGCTCACAACATCGAACGAGAGAGTTGGCACCACTGCCATGTCCCGTTATCTCCCCTCTTTCAAACAAGCCATTGCTGCAGCCACTAAACCTTTTAGTGTCCGAGATAGAGCTGGTTGAAATGGATCTCCCGATTTCCATCCCCGCCAAGTGCGGCCTCCGCGAACCCACCCCGCAGAAACCTTATGGAACATCTATTTGTCACTCAAAATGGTCTGTATAGAAACATTAGAAATGTCAGGAAGCAATAAACAAAGTTCATGAGTAGTGAACCAATTCATCGGTTTTTTTGCCACCATCTCATCTGTGATGGTTGTTGTTGGTCTCCCACTTTGCTCTTCATCATGAATATTTGTCCAGCCCTGTTTAAACTCACGAACCCATTTACACGCATTTTTTATGTCCATACATCCCTCTCCATAAACTTCGCAAAGCTGCATAATTGCTTTCAATTGGCAGAACTTTTTGTCAGTAAGAAACCGTATGACTGCATTTGGCGGGGACGGAAATCGGGAGATCCATTTCAAACAGCTCTTCTCAGACATTAAAAGGTTCAGCGGCTGCAGCAATGGCTTGTTTGAAACAGGGGAGATAATGGGACATGGCAGTGGCGCCAACTCTCTTGTCCTACGTTGTGAGCTTGGGCTAGAGTGTTGGAGACCTTATTTATTTACCAACCCTCGGATGTATATACTGGAGCTGCAGCAATGTTGTGTTCTTTGAAAATTTTCCTAAATTCCTTGTCTGCTCATGGGGTTAAGTTATTTTCATATAACTAACATATTTTTTTCTTCTGATTTGGGAGTGGCAGTTTCCCTGATTAGTTTCTATTGACTGAATTTCTTTAATTTATTTAAGACTGGGACTCTGTGGAATCCATTATTCTCCGCTAATGATTTTGTTGCATTCATCATATCCTGTTTTGCTTAGTGAAATGAACCAGACTGTTCAGTACTGCTGTACGGTTAAAACTGTTGGTTTTGATGTAGCAAGCAGAGCGAGTAGATTTTCTGTACATTCCGAATTCAAGTTATGATTTCGAGATCAGGAAGGGAGGAAGTTACTAGTTGGATCTTCTAATCTGAAGTTCAGTGAATTATCTTGTAGGTTAAAATTTTATTTTATTTTTAGATCTTGTACATGTATAAGGCGCACACCAAAATGTAACAATAATTCTGAAAAAGAAACATTTTTCTTAACCAAATTCTAACCAATCATGAAATCTGAACTACTTCCTTGGATATTAATGATATTTTCAATTAATACATACAGAAAATTGTAATAGGTCATCAGTGTCTAGTAATATTAACAAAATCACAAAACTTTTGTATTGCTGTTATGTACATTAAGTTGGTATTTTTGTGTTACCTTCTTTATATAAAATGCACCTCTTTTTTAATGCAAGTTTTAAAAGTAAAAAAGTGCATCTTATACACTGAAAATACGTTATAGCAGTGACATATCTATGCCATGTCCTGAATATGTGAGAGAAGGCAGATGTGACATGGGTCTCTAAAGAACTCATATATGGGTTCTCCAAAATAAGTTGACAGTGGATTTCCTGTCGCCAACCCTGATCTTTCCTGGTAGAATCTACCATTGAAATATGTTTGTTCAATACATAGACTGGTTAAACTGTGTTATTCTTCTATGCTAATCCAGCAGATTTAAGCCATTTCCTCAAAACATGGTGATGTTTGGAAATAGAAAGAAACCAGAATATCACTAGAGAACAGTTCAGTAGCTTTGTTTTTCTGTGTTGGTTCCAAAGAATTTGTATGCTTTTACTCTGAAATTCTGGTAAGGAATTGAACCTATTCTTTAGCCATTTTGTTGGATAAGTAGGTAACATTGTTAATTATCGACCTCATCTTGTTACCAGGCTTATGAATTCTGGGTACATTATATATCTTACGCAAAGTGGGATTAGCAATTTTCATAGTTTTCTTCTCCTTGTCTGGTATAACTGTGAATTTCTTTGTGGTAAACTTAGAGCCAGCCCTACGATAGTAGGAGGCCCTTGCCCTAAAGGGATGCCAATGGGCTTATTTTATTATATACTATTTTTTATTTATTGTCACAGGAAGAAATGCATTTCTTTAGTGCAGGACCACCCAAAACTTTTTTGTATGCAGGGCCAATAATTAATTTAGTGATTGATTGCGGGCTATATGTCCAGTTTAAAAATTATAGCAATTTAATGTTTTATGGAAAGTCAAAAGGCAAAATTGGGTTTACCTAATGCTTTTAAATACATTTATATTATACACAATATATTAGCTAGTTTTGCAAAGCTTTATACTGTAAGTGAATTCAAAATTCTATTCAAGACATTCAAATGTTTGGTAATGTCAACCAGCAATGCTAAGCAAGACAACCACCTAACAATTCACATGTGTGTGACCGTTCTAGAGATTTGTGAATTTCTTTTGCAGAACAAAATGTCCATCTAATGTTTGACCACGACTTAGCCACTGGGTAATTCCACGCCAAATCATCCAACAGTGGTTGGTTGACCATTTTAGAAAAAAATCATTTTTTGTATATGAGTTCATACATGTTTCAAGATATCAAAACAAGTTTTCCAAAAAATCTTGTGTTCTTGGTTTCGCAGGTGTGTCCATTTTTCAATCCTGGTGTAACACATTTTTTGCTAATGTAGCTGATTACAAACATTTTCATTACTCAACAACCATAAGAGTTAGAAATTTGAATTATGAACCATTTTGTAACTATTGAAGCATACTTTCAGAAATACTTTATTGTTTTCTTCAACACAAAATTTTTCATATGAAAATATGAGTTTGAAATTCGGGTAAATTTTTCCCAAAAAATCACTTTCTGGACCAAATTTTATATGAGAAGGAAATGATTGTTAACATTCAAATTTTTTGTATGTTCAAACCTGCATGTGATTTGTCTGTGAGGAAAAAATCAGGGTCTAAAAATACATCCCTTATTTCTAAACTGGCCTCAAATATTAGCGTTTTTCAGATTTTGACTATTTTTGGCCTTAAATATCTTTGATGGGTACCCTTCAAAAAATCTGAAAAATTGGATGAAAGAAGCCTTTCATTTGCCTAACTCACAATCCAAATTTCTATTTCTAGAAACAACTCATTCTATTAATTTGATAGGACTGAAATATCACGTATCACATTTATGTAGTTTCTCCCAAATACACTACCCTAAAAAGTTACAAATGGTTCATAATTCAAATTTCTAACTCTTATGGTTGTTGAGTTATGAAAATATTTGTAAACAGCTACATTCACAAAAAAATGTGTTACACCAGGATTGAAAAATGGACACCCCTGGGAAACCAAGAACAAGATTTTTTTGAAAACCTGTTTTGATATCTTGAAACATGTATGAACTCATATACAAAAAATGATTTTTTTTCTAAAATGGTCATGCAACCATTTTTTAAAAATTTGGATGATTTCATATGGAATGACCCCACTTAATTGTGAATGGTAAATTACATCACCGTGTTTGCTATTCTTTTAGTCTAGAAAATTGTAATAAATTTGTTTCGTAAAGGTCTGCATAACATCACAAAGATCAGCTGCCTTTGCACATATCACCTCATGATGTATAATTCAATGCAGCTTATGTACTTTCCCACCATAAACTTCAACTTTGCTTTACAAGCTCTGTCATTCCATGTTGGATGCACCGTCTGTAGTTAACGCTGCATGATCTTTCCATTTTCGTTTCACAGTAACCACAGTTTTTACAACCTCATGGTCATTACTAGCCCCCCTTTTACAATCTCATGAAATAAATCACTAGGCATTAAATTGGGAATTACTCCGGTATTGGTCAACCGATTTGGTCCAATATCAATAGGCTTCTTTCCGTGGACATTATAAATGCGTATACCGAGTTTCATGAAAATCTGATAAAGCATATTTGAGTTATCGCTCTTACAGATGGACAGACATTTTCCCATCCCCCACACAGTTTTTTTTTGCACATTGTGGAAGGGTTGTCGGTGAAAAACAGGAAGCAGCAAGCACATCCCACAGTCAGATCATGATATATTGCAATGTAACGTCAGTGTATTGCAATGTACCGTAAGTCTGTCAGCATTATTTTGCTCAGGTGCTAAGGATGTTTCACGGAAAAAAGCCCATCATATTTAATTTGAGAGGATTTCTGAGATTTTTAAATTATGTAAGCAGTTGCAATTGCAGCCTGAACCTTCATGGACTACTTTATTGAACACCCCTTTTATATAGAGAGATTGTATTTTGTTTGGTTATAGGGTACATCATGCTACTCCTCCTGTAAGTGCTGTACACTGTGTTTACATTTCATTGAGCTATATTTTCCAAACAAAACACTTAAATATACTGAAATTTCATCAAGTTAAAGAGAAACTTGCCAAATTTTGAGATCCAACACTATCTACCATTTTAGTTCTGCTGGTAGTCACTGGAAGCACCATGGCAATGATTCAGAACAACAAAATGCCAAAACTTAAAATATTACAAAATAGCACAGTTAACACAAAATGAGAAGGCATTTTACATTCTGAGTCTGCTGTGAGAGCATAACATGCCAGATATCAAAAGGATCCTTCGATTTATAACAGTATAATGAACTGGTTCAGGAAATTTCAAGAGACTGGTTGTTTATGTGATGGCAGGGCAGCCTGGCACATTAGAAGAGAAGGCAGGCTTTTCTAAACAGTCCTGCAAGGAGTGTCAGACAACGATTGGTCATTCACATGCTGGCCGAGGTCACCCAGCTTGTATGGTTATGTGAAGGACAGGGTCTACATACCACCATGCCTCATAACATCCAGAATCTGCGACATTGTATCGCAGTTGCCATCGTCAGAGTGAACCCTAGTAAGCTAGGTGAAGTGTTGGATGAATTCAACTAAAGGTTAGATGTGTGCTGAATGGCATGGACATTTGTAAGGTTAGATATCAAAATTTGGTAAGTTTATCTTTCAAGTTGTGATCGGCACATTCAAATCTATTGTTTGGAAAATATAGCTGGTTGAAATGTTTTCTTCCTTCTGTCAATATTTATTAGGGAGCATTCACACCGAAGTAGCATGCCACTTGCGACGTTCTACCTGGATGCATGCTGCATGTTACTCATTTAAATCCCAAATAAACAAGTTCAAGTCTTCACACCGAAGTAGCATGGCAATAGTGCAGCTCGCAGAGTGCGACATTAATTTCTTCAGATAGATCTGGACTTATTTCATGCAACGCTACTCGGGATGTCGCATGCGTACAGTTGCCTTTTCAGCTGTTTTCTAATTGTTAAGAGAATTCAACACATATTCGCTTGTGTAGCGGTAGATTATGGCAAAGATGTCATGAAAACTGCTGGAAAGAGAGCTATTTAACATACAATTTGTGCATACGTAGACTATAAGATATGAAAAAAGCCTGGATTAAAGTTGCTGAAACTATATCCTCTTTAGGTAAATTACATTATTTTTAATGGGTTTCTCAATTGTTCAAGTGAAAACATATATTGTATGTTAAACTGCAAATCGCATTTGCTACTTTGGTATGAATGCAAAACTGTAAACCATGCAACTCGATGTGCAGCCTGCATGTAGGTAGAGCGATTTGCATGCTATACTCCTTCGGTGTGAATGCTCACTTAAGCTTAACATTTTTTTCTCTCTTTTTCGTTATCTCTCTTGTTTTATTTCTTTGTTTCCTTCTTTCAAATAACTTTTTCTCTCTATCCTTATTTCGTCCTTTCTTTATTCCTTTACTTCTGATACTAAACCTTAGCTGTAGATATTAAAAGATTCTAAAGATTTTCCCAAGCACAGTCAAAGCTTTTGATATTATATACTGTTGCCATCTTCCGAGTTAGTGAATATCTATGCAGTGTTGAATAGACATTCCCACTGTCTTTTACATGCTTTTTTCTAGTTAAGAAGGCACATGGGCTGACTCCAGCTTGAGTACGAGCTATGGGCTTAGAGCTTGAGATGTTTGTGTGGTGTTTCTGTGTGTACAAATTGTATGAAGTACTGGAAAGAGTGAAAATGTGATATATTAAACAAGAAACACCTTTGCTATTCTCTCTGTCTCTAGTTCTGTTTCAGTATATCTGTATCATTCCAGCCAGCCACATGATTGGCAGCAGATCCAACGCTATCTGCGTAGGAACTCAAGCCCCACTTTTAGTGCAAGCGAGCTGTTCATGATGGCTGCATCAACCTGTCTTAAAAACTCACTATGCGAATGGAATCTATCTCATGAGGAAAGAGTATGTGTACTATTGCAGAATTCTTACGATCTTACTAATAATGCAGTTATAACAGGAATATACACAGCTAAGGAGAAAAATGTAGGCTACTAATAAGCCTTGCATAAGGCTGAATGTGTGCAAAGCTTTACGCAACCTGACCCCCTTGTATAAGCTAGACGCAAATAATAAAGATGGCCGATAATCCGTGACAGCAGGTTGTTTCGTAGTTGTTCAAGATTGAATTTTGAGGTTATGCATCCATTCTTAAGGTAATTTGTTAAGAATCATTCAGAGCTGCTTTTGCGGAATTATAAACATTGTTCCCTGTTTGCTGGACATATTTGCATAATTTTACCCATGAATACAGCTTTCTGAAAACAATATAAGGAAATACTGAAACTAGATTTTCTCTCGGTGTGTCACTCCTGTTTGTTTACTGCTCGGACAGATGGCGTACTTCTTTCACAGCCATGGGCTACTAACGTCATCAACAGCGTGACGTTTCACGTTCAAACCCGGTGTAACCTTGGCAGTTATACTGTGTTAATTAGTAATATGGCTTGTGTAGAACTTGTGCGGAGAACAACCGTTCAACGCAAATATAAGCAGCATAACTGCCTTGGGTTACACTGGGTTTGAATGTAAAACATCATCAACCAGTCCACACTTGCTTATGTTACTAGCCCCAGCTATGAAGGACTGCGGAATGCCATCTATCGGAACAGTGAACAAACAGCAATGCCTCGGGGGGGGAATTAGAAAACGAAAAACCAAAATTAAAAAATCCAGTAAATAAAAAATAAGAGATCCAAAATTAATAAAACGAAAATTTTAAAAATTCCAAAATATAATGATCTAAAGCTCCAAAATTGAAAAATTCAAAAGAAGCAAAATTTAAGAATTACAAAATTAGAAATTCAAATATCCAAAACGAAAATTAAAAAAAAAAAGATCCGAAGATAAATAATTAAATGATTCAAAATTTTAAAATCTAGAAATTAAAAGAAAAAACGAAAATTAAATCTTCAAAGATCCAAAATTTAAAAAATGATTTTTTTTACTTTTGGTAAATAAAAATTCTAAGATCCAAAATTAAAAAAAATCACAAATAGAAAAGTCAAATATTATAAAACGTAAAACAAAATTAAAAATAGAAAATAAAAAAACTAATCAAAATTATTAAAATTCAATGGTCCAAAATTTAAAAAGAATCAATGACAAATCCATAATTGAAAGATCTGTAATGAAAAAAAATGAAGAAATCGAAAATAAACAATTTTAAAAATAAATTAAACTATCGAAAATTAAAATATTCAATGATCCAAAATTTAAGTAATCCAAAATTAAATTTCAAATATCCAAAATTTAAAAAAAGGAAATAAATTCTAAGATCTAAGATTAAAAAAATCAAGGATCCAAAATTAAAATAAATTCAAAATAAAAAAACCTAAGATTCCAAAATTAGAAAAACATCCAAAAAAAATAAAAAACACAAAATTAACATCGAAATTTCAAAATTTAAAAAATCCAAAATAAAATTAAAATATTTTAAAATTCAGATATCGAATATTAAAAAAAATATTAAGATCCAAGATTTAAAAAATCCGAAATAAAAAACCAAAAGAAATCTAGAAAACAATTGTATCTAAAATTTAAATAGTCGAAATTAAAAATTCCAAAAATAATAAAACGAAAACTAAACAGTTAAAAGTTTCAAAATTTTAAATACAAAACTCTCATGAACCAAAATTCAAAAACGAAAATTTAAAAGCCGAAAGATAAAATAAACATAAAGCCAAATTTAAAAGATCCAGGAAATAAAAAGTTCTAAGATTGAAAAATAATAATATCCAAATATAAATTTAAAAAAATTACATCCGATATTTAAAATTTAAACAAATGAAAAATATAAAAAATTAAACATTCTAAATTAAATTAAAAAATCCAAAATTGAAGAAATATAAAAATCCAACCTTAAAAAATTCAGACATCCAAATTAAAGAAAAACAAAAATAAAGTAAACAATATTAAAAGATCCAAAATTTAAAAATAAAAAATTAAAATAATCAGATCCCAAATTAACAAAAATTAAAAGATTCGAATAACCAAAAATTAAAAAACTAAAAACCAAAATTAAAAAAAAATTAAAACATATAATAAACGCATATCATTCCAAATTTAAAAAATCCAAAATTCCTAAACTAAAAATACAAAAAATCTAAAAAATTAAAATGTAAAAAACGAAAAACAAAATAATAAATAAAAAAAATACAAAAATCAAAGATCCAATTTAAAAAAAGATTAAAATCCAAAATTGAAAATTACTATTTTAAAAAGGTAATTTTTTAAATTAGAGTTAAAAAAATTGTTTTTAAAAAAAGATTAAAGAATTTAAAATTAAAAGTTTATTCTTAAAAATGGCACTTTAAAAAGTCGATTTTGAAAAATTAGAATTTTATAAATGCGCAATTAAAAAGAAATATTCTGAAAATTCAATTTAAAAAATGTCGATTTATAAAAAAATGCAATTTTTAAAAACATATTTAAAAATGCATGTTTTGGAAATCTGAATTTTTAATAATGTAAATGTAGAAAATCGAATATTTTGAAAATGCATATTTTTAACTCGAGTATTTGAAAATACATTTTTGGAACATTGAAATTTTTAAATTGCAATTTGATAAAATAGGATATTTTGAAAATTGGATTTTTTTAAATAGGAAAATTAAAAAGCAATTTTTAAATATTGCATTTTTTAAAAATTGGAACTGATTATTTTATTTTTTGAAAATTGTAATCTTTGAAGATATATTTTTTGGAAATCTGAAAATTCATTTTTTAATTTGCAATTATCAAAAGTTCATTTTTGAAAACTATATGAAAATTAGAAATTGAAAATACATCTTTTGTAAATAATTTCTGAAAAAGCAATTTTAGATAATAGGATATTTTGAAAACGCATTAGTAGAAAATTTGAAAGTGCATTTTTTTTTTAAATAGAATTTTTTTATAATTGGAATTACTGGAGATGTGTTTCTTTAATTTGAATTTTTGAAAAATCATTTAATGAAATTCCATATTTTCGAACGTACATTCTTTGACAATTGGTATTTTTAAAATGTTTGCTTTGAATTTCGAAATGTTTGAAAACTGTTTTTTTGAAATTAGAAGTTTTGAAAATAGGTTCATTAGAAAATGTAATTTTTGAAAACTATTTTAAAAATGAAAATTTTGAAAATGCCCTTTTTGAAAATTTGAGTTTTGTGATTGTATTGTTTTCAAAATTTGAATTTTTGATACTTATAAAAAAATTTTGACAATGCATTTTTTAACATTGAAATTTTTGGAAATAGATAATTTGAATTTAGAATATGGAAGTTTAGAAAATTTGAATTTCGGAAAATAGTTTTGTGTAAATGCATTTTTTGATATTTAGAAAATGCATTTTTTAACAATCGTAATTTTTGAAAATGGAATTTTTTCATTTGACTTTTTGAAAATGCATTTTATAAAAATTTGTATTTTTGAAGAAGCAATTTTAGAAATCAGGATTTTTTTAAAAAGCATATATGAAAATTGAAATTTTTGAAAATAAATTCTTTTTAATTGACGTTTTAAAAATGCATTTTCTGGAAATTGGTATTTTGGAAATGCAATTTTGAAAAATGAATTTTTGAAAAGTGGGAAATTCCAAATTAGATTTTTGAAAATGCAATTTTAGTTAATTTCGAAAATTTGAATTTGCATTTATTAAATGCACTTTTTGAAAATGCATTATTTGAAGAATGCAATTTCAAAAAATTAACTTTTTGGAAATGCATTTTTTGGAAATTATAATTTTGCAAATGCATTTTTTGAAAATTGGAATTTTTGAGAATGCAATTTTGGAATATAGGAAATTTACAATTTTGTAAAACTGCATTTCCAAAAATTCAGATCTTCAAAAATGCCAATTGTGAATTAAATGCATTTTCAAAAAGTCCTATTTTTAAAAAGAATGAATTATTAAAATTGAAGTTTCCAAAAATTATAATTTTCAAAAAATCCGCACCTGAGAAACACCCAAGCCCAGTAAAAAAAGGCACCCTAGAAAAAAGCTAAGCCCAGTAAAAAAGGCACCCTAGAAAAAGGCTAAGCCCAGTAAAAAAGGCACCCGAGATAAAACCTATGCGCAGTAAAAAAAACGCACCCTATAAAAAACCTAAACCCAGTAAATACCGCACCCGAGAGAAACCTAAGCCCAGTTAAAAACCGCACCTGAGAAAAAACATATGCCCAGTAAAAACACACCCGAGAAAAAACATATGCTCAGTAAAAAACGCAGCCGAGAAAATACCTAAGCCCAGTAAAAAAAAGGCACCTGAGAAAAAACCTATGCTCAGTAAGAAGCCCACCGGAGAAAATACCTAACCCCAGTGAATAGGCACGCAAGAAAAAAACCTAAGCGCAGTAAAAAACGCACCCGAGTAAAACCTAAACACAGTAAAATGAACGGACCCGAGAAAAATCTGGGTACATTTTTTTTTTACTGAGCTTAGGTTTTATGTCGGGAGTATTTTTTACAGGGCTTAGATTATTTCTCGGGTGCGTTTATATAAAAACCTAAGCCCAGTAAAAAACGCACCCAGATATTTCTCTGGTGCGTTTTTTTTTTACTGGGCTTAGGTTTATCTCAGGTGGTTTTTTTTACAGGACTTAAGTTTTTGTCGGGTGCGTTTTTTGCTGCGCTTAGATATTTCCTTGAGTGCGTTTTTTACTGGGCTAAGGTTTTTCCTCGGGTGAGTTTTTTTAAGTTAAAAAGAAAAATCTGGGTGCATTTTTCTATTGAGCTTTTGTTTTTGCCGGGAGCGTTTTTTTTTACTGCGCTTTGTTTTTACTCGGGTGCGTTTTTTTACTGGGCTTAGGTTTATCTCAATACATTTTATTACAGGGCTTAGGTTTTTAACCAAAAGAACCTAACCCCTATAAAAAACTCAACCGAGAAAAAATCTAAGCTCAGTAGAAAAATGCACCCAGATTTTTCTCCAAAATTACATTATCAAAAATTCTAATTAAAAAATGCAATTTTTAAATATTCAATTTTTAAAAACTCGATTTCTAAAAATTACAATATTAAATTTAGATTTTAAAAATAGCAATTAAAAAAATAAGTTTTGAAAATAGCAATTTTATAACTATCTTCTTTTTAAATCACAATTATTAAAGAGTCGATTTTTAAAGATTACACTTTAGAAAAGTAAATTTTTAAAAATTGCAATTTCAAAAATGTCGATCAAAAAATCTTTTTTAAAAAAGTCGACTTCTTAAAATAGCAAGTTTAAAAAAGTCTATTAAAAATCGCAATTAAAAAAATTGTCTAAAAAAATGCATTCTTATAAAATATGATTTTGAAAAATTGCATTAAAAAAATTAATGCATTAATTATATTATACAGTGAACCCTGTCTGTAACGGAATTGCAAAGGACCATAATTGTTTTCCGCTATAGGCAGGATTCCGATGAGTAAAGGTTACATAAAGAAATACTAATAATTAGACCTACTTACATTTTGATATGCGGTAGGGCTGATTTTTAAAAAACAATGGTCCATAAATACAGTCCATTTTTCCTTTTTGGATGGTGTTACTGTAGTTCCGATCATTTCTTTAGAATTCCGTAAACTTGAGTCTTGCCAACATTAAATTTAGTCACAATCTGTTTTACCGTGAACTTATCGTTTTCACTAGTATCAATGACTTTTATTTTTGTATACAAATCTAGGCAAAACTACAAAATTTCTGTCTGCCATTTTGAAGACACAATTACTACCTTTTCAATGAACTTAATGACAGCACAGTAACAGAAACACGGTTTTGTGTACATCACGTATTGTTTTATCTTACATTCTTGACAATAGGATTTCCCAGTCTTCACTCCCTTAAAGAGTACTGTTACACCTTACGGTCAACCCTCCATGTGACAAAAGTGACAAGGCCATTGGAATACATGGATGTCCAAAGACTTATTTTCGTTACTTACTAGGGTTGTCCAAGTAATTCAGGACGTGTTTTCCTGTTTTCAGTACTGTTATTTACTGGGTTCAAAACCAAACATTTTCTGTTAAAGCAACAAATTCGGATTCTGTTTCCGCGTCAGACAGGTTCCGGTAATTATAGGTAAATTTATGTGTATAATACATCGTAACTTACGGGACCAGGAAATTTTTCCGATGGAGACAGTATTCCGGTTCATAAAGGTTCCACTGATGGCAGATTTTACTGTACAAAGGTTTCATGCATAGTCAGTAGTAAAAGCATTATGTATTAATATACAATAAGTTATAAAGAACTTAAAAGCTAAAATTAGTTTATATGATATTAGTTTATATGATATTAGTTTATAGTATGATAATTAAAATTGCAAAATCGCTGTTGTCCCTTGTATTTACTACAGGGTATGCATTTTGGCATGAACAATGTACAAGAGTGTATGATTGTATTTGCAAACAATAATAAGGCCAACCCCTCTACGGCAATGAAGTTCACTAATGAGGTTATGTATGTTACGTATAGCCTACCATGGTAGGCAATCTGGCATAGGCTATATGCTATACAGACATCAGTGAAAGGTAACTATACTAAAGGTATATTTAATATATCCCTCTAATTATTATACGCAAACACTATCATTATAGCACAACATCTATAATGGCAACCTTCCTTTAAGAGTTCTCAGAACAACTGTAATTAACCTATTATTGGAGTTCACCAAATTTCAATATAACACCTCAACAAACCCTAACCTTCATTATGTGTTCATAAAGTCCTGATTCATTTCCAAGAAAAAATGTGAAATTGGAACAAAAAACTTAACCATTCTGTTTTACATGCTTGTTACATTGTAGTTAATGTAATTCAATATGACCACTCCGCATTTCAAAACACTGTTCCCTTGTAACTTGGAAAACATTTTCTAATACAAGGTGCGGCAGAGGAAACGGACTTTTTCAAATAACCATAGCTCAGAAGATTTTCAAGTTAAACAAAATTTAATTACACAGAAATGAAGCTTGTATAATGCAGTTTCTGTTGGCTATTTCAGAATTACCTCCGAAAAATAACATCCGTCAAGTGACAACTTTCTTTCTGTATACACTCTCGTAACCTCACTTCGAAATTCTGCATTGCTCTTCCCAACATTTCTTCCTCCACATTAGTGATTTCTACACGAATGAACTCTTTTAGTTCTTGGATGTTACGGGGTTTGTTTAAGTAAACCTTTGATTTGAGGTAACCCCACAAAAAATAGTCACATATGGACAAGTCAGGGGAGCGAGGCCAACGTCGCCAAAACGGGAGACCACATGTTGAGGGCACATGTCGCGAACCACTTGCATTTGATGCTCTCGCAGTATGTGGTGTGTCACCATCTTGTTGGAGACAAATTTTCTGCGTGTTTAGTTTTCGGCTGCGTAGTTCCAGAAGTAGGAACCTGTTGAGCATTTCAATGTAGCGTGCTGAAGTCACTGTAACTGTGGTATTGTCCTCTTCAAAAAAATAAAGACCGATGATTCCAAATTTAGCAACACCACACCACACTGTTACTGGGTATACCCAGAAGAAGGCCACGACATGAGGGCCGAAATGTCGGTTTTAGACATGATGACACGGCGCCACCCGGACATTCAAGGTTATTATAATGAGATTGCATGTTAGATAATTCTATTATTCCGTCAATTGACGGCATTTATTTTTCCGAGGTAATTCTGAAATAGTCAACAGAAACTGCATTATACAAGCTTCATTTCTGTGTAATTAAATATTGTTTAACTTGAAAATCTACTGAGTTATGGTTATTTGAAAAACGTCAGTTTCCTCTGCCGCACCCTTTATAGCCGATATAATCACTGTAGCAGCATTTGTTATCCGATTTGAGAAGTCCTGAAGGTCATTCGCTTTAGTTGTAAACATGGATTTAATAAATATCTACGCAAAAAATCCAAACGAATAAGGTCTGGTTGTGAGGCTTAACCAATCCACCTGCCAGTTGACACGAATGTTAATTGCAAAGTGAGGAGGTGCCCCATCTTGTTTTGGCTGTGCCATCTTGCACTAATTGTGGATGAATAAATTGTTGCAACATGAGATATGTATGTTGTGCAAACATGAACGGACCACAGATTTTGACTCAACTAACCAAGCAATTAACTTAGGGGTATCTCGTTGCCACTCAGTGAATTCATGTGGCCATACGTGTGGAAGACGTGGAAGGTTTTTTTATTCATTCTTGTGTCCCACTTTAGCGTTGAGTAATAAATAGTTGAATAAAAACACTTTCCTTAACGCACTTTATTTACCTTGGTAAACTTCTGGACGGCCGTTTCGCAGGTGGTGTTCCTGCATCATCAGCAGAGTGCCAACAGTGCCACTGCATCAGCAGTGCCAACAGAATGATGCAGGAACACCACCTGCGAAACGGCCGTCCAGAAGTTTACCAAGGTAAATAAAGTGCGTTAAGGAAAGTGTTTTTATTCAACTAGTTGCTTTATTGCTGAATAAAATGTGTTGCAATAATGCTTCATTGTTGGTGGTCTCAAATAAATCAAAACACATTGTCTCATGAGATGCATAATTTTCATGTTCCAGCTTGTGAAGGACTTGCAAATGATAAGCACGCTTTGTCAATGTGAAACTGACGAGACGAATACAAGACTGGTATGATGCACAAGGACTGTGCTCAGTTGCTTCCTGAATTTGTTGCACAGTCTTCCTTGATGTGGATTGTGAATTCTTTGACATAGACATTTCCTGTTCACTTGAATTTATTCACCAGTATCCGAATATTCACCCTAGTTGGACCTGGTTTTCGGAAATGAGTAAAAGCTATTCTGACTTCCTTATAACTCTAGCTCTAACAATGGCTACTCTTTCCTTTGTACCAAACATCTTGACGTTGTGTAAGTGAAAAAAATTAGGCATTTCAGTTATTCTTATTATTTCGATAAAATGGATCAGGACTTTATGAACACACTGTAATTAAATAATATAGAATTACTAACCAGATAAACCGTTTGATCTTACTGTTAGATCAGAATCTAAACTGATCTCAGTTCACACTGAACTTGGGAATGTTTGTTGTATAAACAATAATCTGAGATAAATTTTGACTGGAGCAATTTCTCCAATCAAACTCATTTGATCTCAGTTCAAGGAGTTGTTTTCTTATTTGAGATACAAGGTCAACTCATTACAAACCCAATATTACCTGTGTCGTTACGATAAATGGCAAGAAAATACACAAAAGACTAACTTATTACATTTCTAGCTACACAATAGTTGTGCGTATATGGCTACGTTAAGCTCCTTATAATAAACTCTATTTTACTGAAATGCCCCAATAACTGTGTGCATACCGAATTGGTATGAATAGCATCAGAAATCTTTCCAATTAGAATACTTCACACTTGGACAAGTAATTTTGCAGTGCATCTGAACAAATGTGCAAATTAGAATTATTTTTTAATAACTTCAGGCTGACAAGTGTTGAATGCAGTGTTTTCTTTGGGGGGTACGCATTTTCATTTTCATATAGGAGAAAAATTATTAATTTTCACAATTTTGAAATCTGAGCTAAACAAAATAACAAAAGTGATTATATGCATAGTTTGCTTTAAAGTAGCTATTTTTAGTGTTATGTTCATTATCCCATGATTTTCGAGAGGTGGGACCTGACATTAGTGCGGCGATGGGGAAAACAAGTGAGTGCTACAGAACTGCTGTATTGGTAACCAAGACTACAGACTGATTCAGCATAGACACATAAACCAGGTATTCCTCTTAGACCTATTATTCCCATGTACTGTCATCCGGCGTATGGTTTAGCAAAACTGTTGGTTGAAAGATTAATGGGTATACAAAAAAGAACGAAATGGTCAATCGGCAACTCTTTTGAAGCAAGAGAAATTTTAGATAATGTTGTATACAACAAAGATCTTCGTATGTTCAGTTTGGACGTCGTTTCTTTGTATCCTAGTGTCCCCAGAGCCCAAGCAGGAGAATATCTCTTTAGATGGCTTATTGAGTTGGGCGTGGATAGTATTGTTGCTAATGAGTACCTTAGGTGGTTTAATGTTTGTACTGATTACAACATTTTTCAGTTTAATGGTATTATCTATAAACAAAACGAAGGCTTGGCCATGGGGAACCCCGTGTCTGGTATTGTTTCGGACATTTTTCTTTTCTTCATGGAGAGATCCATTATTAGCAAATATGTGGACAGCATTGCTGTATATATTCGCTATGTTGATGATATCTTGGTTATTTCTAGGAATGATATTTCTGGACAGCTTTTGGAGGATTTTAATGGTTTTAACAACAGAATGAAGTTTACTATTGAAAAATCCGAGAATAATACTCTAAATTTCCTGGACTTAAGAATTGTCCTAGAGTATCCGAGGATTAAATTGGGCATTTATAGGAAAAATAATAAAGGTGAATTATATATTCATAAGAAATCCGCACACCACCATAGGATTAAACACAACGTTTGGCGTAACTTCGCCATTAGAGCCTTAAAGTTATGTAACAACTACAATGATTTATATTCTGAAAAAAGGGAGATTTTTCGTTTAGCCAGGATTAATGGTTTTGATGATAGAAGAATGGATATGATATGGAAGGAGGCTGAAAAACATTTTATGAATAGAGATGGTGAGATTAAGGATCCTAATACTAATTATGTGGGTATGACCTACCACCCAGCCATGAGCGAACGTTACGAGAAGGTTTTTCGTAAGTTCGATTTGGTTCCTGCCTACAAAACCAATAGAACCATTGACAAGATTTTTTCCGAATATAAAAGGTTCGGCAGAAACAAGGACCGAATGGAATATCCAGGGGTATATTCAATCTCATGCTTGGATTGTAATAAGTTTTATATTGGTGAAACAGGTAGATCCTTTAAAATCAGACTTCGTGAGCACGAGAGAGATATTAGAAGTAGGAAAACGTCTACTGGTCTTAGCCAACATTTGATCGAGAATAATCACCGTATGGGTGCTTTGAAGATCTTAAAGGTTGAGGACGATGTTATTAAGAGAAAAGTGTGCGAAGCTTGGAATATCGGATGTAATAAAGATTTCGCTTTGAACCGATTTGACGGTGACTTGGGTGATGAGTGGTTGGGGATCATTAAGAGAACAAAAAAGAATACACATGTTATACACTTTCCTCTTCCCCATGTGGATGTTATAGAAGAGTCCCCATATGAAATACCTGTGGATTGGATTAATAAGCATTTTCGTAATACCAACTTTTTGTCCCTTTCTAATTGTGCGCATTCCACTTACAACGGAAGTGTTTCTTATGACACGGACAATTGAGAGTTTTTCTCTTCTTGTAAACAGTCGCCTGAAGAAGGTCTTATGTTTTGACCGAAACGTTGTGTGTTAATTACAAATAAATATCCACTTTAAACAATTTTTCTTTAATTTTGTGTAAATATATTAATCAGTGGAAATCTGGACCATTATGACAGATTTGTTGTATCTCTTTCCTCTTAGCACTTCAAATTTCATTTTTTTTTTGCATTAATGTTGCTGCACATGTCATTCTGTATCTAGCTAATCTGACGTTTATCATGTGTTAAATTACAGGCTATGCACCCTATGAAAATGACTTATGAAAATAACTCTGCTTATATACATGTCAGATGATAGCAATATCCCACTGTAGTTCCGAGGTTTGTCCCAAACCTGTCAAGCCCAACTCTCGAAAATAAAGGTATAGGTACTTTTCAGTATAAATTTAGTATCTTCTGGTGAAAGGGGCAAGAAACTCTATGAGTGTATCATAGACTAAATTGAAGAGCGTTTTTTCAAAAGCCGATATCTACATGGATATCTCAGTGCAAGAGGTGACTAAGTGCCATCAAGAAAAGTGCTAATATTTGTGTGTATTGACCAGCAAAGATCGTATTTTATCTAAGCCAAACATGACAAACAGCCTTGCTGTATCAGTTACAGACACAGTAAAGGCTGCTAGTCAATGTTGGCTGCCCTCTTCAAAGGTGTTTTCTTTTTTAATGTTATTCATTTCTGTTAGTAACCGCGCCAACGTATGTTAACCTATAACATTGTAGTGAAGAAAGTTGTTAATTGGCAAACCACTTGACTTGTATACATCAACAAGTTGATGATAAACATTTAACATATGTTAACTGCAACATGTTGGTGTTAAATGTATATCAATGGAGACACAGCTTAAAACCTTTCTTAAAATATAACCAAACACACTTTTGGATATTCCTCTACCACATCTGCAATGACATTTGTGCTAAGATGTGGCAAGTCAGGCAAATTACTAGTTTGGAAAGCTGAGACATTCAAATTTAAAGCACCTACTTTCTTTTCTTTTACCTGAGAAAAAAGATGTCCCCACTCGACCCCTGCACAATTACCAGTAGTACCTGGTGTCAGATATGCATTAAACAATACATGTTTAAAAGCAATAACAAACATTTTAGGAGCTGGATTACTACAGTGGCTGCCTTTCTGTTTTATAATTGAAAACAGATTGAATGGATATTGGTTCAGTCTTCTTGTCAAAATAAAATTAAAAGAATACTTGCAATGAAGTAGGCCAAGCAGTGCCTGGATATTCTTACGCCATCCATTTTTGCATCTAATTCTTTTTGTTTTGTCTTTACTGTCACCAACGAATTTCCACAATAAAATCCATTCCTTCATATCTAGCAAAAACTATGTGAACCTTCATGTACAGCCCTTCTCCTCTCCACATTACAGTTCAAAGATCAACATTAAAAACATCAAACAAATCATTTACTCCACAGTATCCAAAGCATCTTTAGTCATTAGACCACTATGAACAAGAAGTTGGACAGCCACTGACTTACTAAACACCGGTTTGACCTTCATCTCGGAAAATGCAGGCAACTCGACTTCTCGCTTAGTAAGTTTGGGGACTTAAGTTGAACTGGAGATTCTGATCACTTTAGTGCAATTCGCTAATAACACCCCAAGATGCAACACACTGTTCACAATCTTCTTTTTTAAACACAATGTTGTAGTTATTTAAATTATTTCGCACACTCTTTAAAAGGTGAGGAGTATAAAAGAAAACAAACACTTTATCTTCAACTTCAACAATAGGTTTTTCTATAGAAATGTCCATTTCTCTATGAAACTTAGTGAATTTCATTCCTTGATCTGTGACCAGTGCCTTCACCAAGCTTTTGAACACACAATTCAAACCATATTTTTTAATTAGACCAACACTAGCACATTTGTTGGAGAAATAATAAGCTAATGGTTGCTTACATTTGGTGATAATTCCTGAAACCATTGGCACCAATATATTATTAGCGACCTTATTATTGACTTCTTCTTGTCCGAAATCTTCGAACCCAAAAACTCGGTCTGAGGCACTGTCATAGCAAAACGAAGTCGGCACTGGAGGATCTACCTTTGTACTTGATGATTTTGCTGCCCGATTTTCTGGATCTCCTATAACCAATGAGAATACAAATTAAATTAGTGGCTTCCAGTTTTGAAAATGTCTAAGTCCACAATCTGTTGCACTATTATAACCTTCTTCATGGACAATAATTTTGTTAGATTCTGGACTTCCCCATACAGAGATGTTAATTAATGTATATCGTCGTTGCGCCTGCAAAATCAGCTATGTGAATTGGCAGAGCTTTACAGGAGATGAAAAGATTCTACCGTGTAATTATGATATAAATTTAAAGTTAACAAGAGTTTATCCCAATAAGTTACTTATTTACCTCCTCTGCCTGTACCATAGGTACTATAGGTAGAGGAAGTACTGTTTTCGATTCCTAAATTCGAAGTTGACTTTTTAACATAAATACACATTTCAAGGCCCCCTGAATCCAAAAATACTATTTTTGTAACATGTCTGTGTGGAAGTCTGTGAACAGGCTAGCTCCAAAACGGAAAATCGTATGAAAACAACATTTCGTATTTGGGTCAGGCACCCTCTGAAGATGTGAGCCGAAGATTGGCGACAAGTCTCTCTTATTTTTAAGGGGACTTTACATGAAGAAATTTATGTTTTTTTGCGATTTTCTTGAAAACGGTTCTAACGATTTTCTTTAAATTTTGCATATAGGTTGCTTATACTAAGAGCTAAAACTTTCATTTGAAACATTTTTTCGAACAAATTCTCTGAAGGGTAGTTATAAGCCACCCACTGTGAATGTATGCTCTTTGCATTACAGCCTCTTGTAACAGAAAATCGTATGAAAACAAAATTTTGTACTTGGGTTAGGTATCTTCTGAGGCTGTGACACAAAGATTGGCGACAACCTTCTCTTATATTTAAGGGGACTTTATATAATTATTTTTTTGCAATTTTCTCAAAAATAGCTCTAACGATTTCCTTTAAATTTTGTACATGGCGTGCTTATAAGCTAAAACTTTTAACTGAAACTTTTTTTCAAAAAAATTCTCTGAAGGGTGGTTGTAAGCTATCCACTGTCTGTAGAAACTCTGTCTTTCCTGGTGAACAACTCAATAAGTGGACATTCACGGCCTCTTATTCTATATAAGTATGTGAAGTGAGAAAGATGTATTGTTGGCCATGCTTACAGTAAAGAAATATCTGAGGGGAATATTCGATAAATTTTGGAAACGATTCTTAACGGCAGAAAGTTTAATAAACGTTTGTAGTCACTTGTTTTTCTTTCTTTCTTTTTTTGTTTGTTCATACCCTGTGCTTTTAGTTGCAACATTCAAAGAAGAGGCTATAAGGTATTTACAGCATAATTAGTGTAAAATTGTGTCTTGCGATTTTGTACAAGGATATTTGAATACTACTAACTTTTATTTGAGCAGAGGAAGTTATGTGACTTTCACATCAGATTTTTTATCTTCTGCTACTACACTAAATCATTATCTGCAGAATAAAGTGACCTTGCTGATACTATTATTAAATCGGTATGTTTTGATTATACAGTGAACACCGCTTAATGTAATCGCAGATAATGTTACCACTTTTATGAAGTCTTTATGGATTAATACTCATACAATGAAAAAATGATTGTTTATTGTGATCAAAGATTTGGTTTATGTTATCACATATTCCTTTTTGAAGCTTTATTTTCAAGTACTGTACGTCAATCAAAATTTCATTTTTAAGGAATTAGTTTCTAACTCTACTGTATTGAGTTGTAGCAATTCTGTTCCCAGCTCACAGAATGAGCAGTTTGAGGGGTGGCATTACTAACTTTCTCTTTTAAGCAGTAAAACATGTATCATCCCTTAGTTAAGCTGCAGCTTTTGATTTATGAAGATAACAGTGTTGACATGCAGTGATGACTAGTGTAAAATGAGAATACTTGAACAGACAGATGTTAGATGTTTTGCTGCATGGTGTTCACCATAGATCAGTATAGATTTCCAAAACACTCGTAACTGAGCATGGAGTATTGGTTAATGGACTCTAAAGGACAGTAAAAACAATTTAAAACTTTGTTACTGGTTGCAGAAATAGTTGCTTGCAGTCTATTACTCTATTGGCCTATGAGTGATTCAATGATTCACAGTTACGTATTATTTCATGAATAATTTTTAATTCTGGTTTGTAGTGTATTATCTTATATATGGATAAATAACCTTCATTTAATTCCTTCGGATACTGTTATCAATCAGTTAATGTTATCAGATTAGCTGCGTCCCGAAGTGATCACAAGAAGCGGAGTGTACTGTATTAACTGTTTGATTTTTACAATAACTAGCCTACTGTAAAATAAAACAAAACATCAGCAGTTAATTTTCATTTTCGTAATTTAAAAATTTGAAATGAATAAGGAGTGAATACACAAATGATAAGGCAATAAACTGAAGTATCTTCTCACGAGTTTGCTTGTATAATATCTGCAGTTTCCTTGAGATTCGAGTGCTAACATTACACAGCGTCTTGCTCAGCTCTAATTTCTAGCAATAGATACTAACGAAATGAAAATGTCAACAGTCTAACACGGCTGAAGATAACAATAGCGTGTTGTATTGTGATAGCTTAAGATAACACAATCGTTGTTGTGCAGCTTATTTCCTGTGTGCATTGTAATGTACACAAGGTCTGTTAGAAAAGTATCCGACCTTTTTTTTCTCTCGAAAACCTGACGGATTTGAACCAAGCACGCTTGGATGAGCCGACCTTGAACCTTCGTGCGCATGTGTGAATTTTTTCCCGCCTGTAGAAAGCGTTTGTTGCTGGCAAGCAGCATTTGAGTGAGGTAGTGTGTAGTGATCTCGTCGTTGCAAGGAAAATGACTGAAATGTCTGAAACTGGGCGACAGCCAGGTGGAAACCATTCGGCAAATTCAGACGGCTTTCGGTGATGATGCTATGGGCATCACACATATTAAGAAGTGGTACAACCAGTTTAAAGACGGCCGGTGGTGAGCGAGCCATGCTCCGGTCGACCATCAACATGCCGAAATGACCAAGTCATTGCCAAAGTGAACGCTGTGGTGATGTGGGACTGTCATGTGAGTATCCGAGAAATTGCGGAAGGGGTGGGCATCATCACTTTTTCGGCACATTCAATTACGACCGAAGATTTGGCCATGAAGAGAGTGGCAGCGAAATTCAATGCCGATGCTGCTGACGACGGAGCAAAAGCAACTTCGTGTTGAAGTCTCACATGACATGCTGGACTCCAAAAACAGTGACCCCGACTTCATGAACACCTTAATGAGTGGTGACGAGTCCTGGTGTACGGGTACCACCCGGAAACCAAATTCCAGTCGTCACAATGAAAAAACGACGAGAGCATTACACACTACCTCACTCAAATGCTGCTTGCCAGCAACAGACGCTATCGACAGGCGGGAAAAAATTCATATATGCGCACGAAGGTTCAAGGTCGGTTCATGCAAGCGTGCTTGGTTCAAATCCGTCAGGTTTTCGAGAAAAAAAAAAGTCAGATACTTTTCTAACAGACCTCGTATTGTCAAGGCCAGTTATGTGTACAAATATGTGTGCCGTATTAGCAGTCAAGAATGGCTATGTGAACTCTAATGCACATTACCACTTTACAGCATGTAGCCAATTTTTTTTCTTTGCTTGCACAAATCTGACAATCAAAGTTCCATATGCCCGGTTGTAAGGATCAATGCTAAGGAATATCCTACTTCTATCAGGAATTTCTTCAGTGAGGTGTAGTGCGATTTTTATGGGCTAAAGGGCATACATAACCTGAGTGAAATTCCAGGGACATGCGTGGCATGTATGGGGATGACTGTATGGACCATAGCTATGTCTGGAGGTGGTGTGCATTCTTCGAAGATGGCCGTGATCTGATAACCTTTCATTTGTTTGGTCCCATGAAGAAATTCCTGGCCAGTAAACGTTTTGCGTCAGATGCAGAAGTGAAAACAGCAGTCCGGAGATGGCTATACTCCAAGCTAACGGATTTCTACGAGCAGGGTATTTTGAAAATTATATCACGATGGGAGAAATGTGTTGAGAAACTTGGCGAATTTATAGAAAAACTGACAAAAGATGTTCCTTCATGTGCGCATTTGTTTGTAATTGTACCTATTAAACTTGTAAAAAAAAAATATTGTGCATTACTTTTCAATCCACCCTCATATAATAGGGGTTGAAACAATTAAGTGGTGCAATAAAACAAAATGAAGCAATTTGTATACAGTAGAGCATGTCAATAAGTTAAAATCAATCAGAAATAAAAACACTTGTTGCTCCACTTACATAATATTAGGCAGGACCGGTTTCAAGGAAGATCAGCTTCCTTATCCTCAGCTGGATGTCGACTGGTGTGGTGCTGGGAGATCCAAGTCTGTAGTTGGCGCTGTGCTGCCATCTGTCTTCCCCAGGATCAAACTAAAAATCTCGTCGGCCAATGGTATATCAAAATTCATTGCCCTGTCTTTATTTTTTAAAATGAAAATCTTCTCCCATGTCATTAATTCTAAAGGTCTTTTAACATGTTTTAACAATTTTATGTTGTTATTAATGTGATGGTCACATGTATATGCATGAAAAGCTATGGCCGATTTTTCCGTGTGCATCAATCTGACGTTGTTCAAATGTTCTTTCATTCTAGCTTCAAGGTTTCTTCTGGTTTGTCCGATATATATACTGTGGCAATCTTTACAGTCAACTTGGTAAATGCCTGATAATTTGAGTTTGGGAACACTATTTCTTAATGGGTGGTTAAGTAGGTTCCTAAGGTTGAATTTATTTTGTGGAGCCAGTTTTATATTCACGTCCTTGAATACTTTCTCAAACCTGTAAAATACTTTCGGGTGGAAGGTGAATTTCCTATATATCGGCTTCTCATTATCATTGTTTGCTAAGGTGCAATTGTCTCTGATCATTTTTCTTTTTCTATGTTTAGAAATCATCTTATCGATGAATTCCATATTGAAGCCATTCTGCACAGCGACCTTCTTTATATGTATATATTCTTTCCTATATTCCACTTCTGATAATGGGATATATATCAGTCTGTGTATTAAGCTGTGAAATATAGCGAACTGGTGTGATCTTGGGTTGTAAACATTATATTTAATGTAGTTGTCAACGTGCGTGTCTTTCCTGTAAATTCCGAAATCCAATCTCCCCTCGTTCCTCATAATCTTCAGATCCAGAAATGGTAAGCTATTGTTTTGTTCTGTTTCCATCGTGAATTGGATGGCCTGGTCTTGTAAATTCAACAATTTTATTGAGTCATTCAAGAATTTCCGTGGGACAATCGCAAAAATGTCGTCCACGTATCTGTACCAATATTTAAAAATGTGTGGAAATGCTCTGGTAACCAATACTTCAAGGTGGCTCATATATAAATCCGCTAACATAGGCGATAATGGATTCCCCATAGCTAATCCTGTGGCCTGTTTGTAATAGTTATTATTGAAACAAAAGCTGTTTTGGCTAATACATAGGCCTATCAATAAATTATAACCTTCCATTTGCTCTTTGGTGAATTGGTTGAGTACAAACCATTTATTCAGTAAGTCTGGTAGTTTTTCAGTCGGAATGCTAGTAAATAAAGCGCAAACATCAAATGAAACTAACATTTCATCTGTCCCAATAGAAATGTTTTTGATTTTATCAATTAATTCATCTCCCAGCACCACACCAGTCGACATCCAGCTGAGGATAAGGAAGCTGATCTTCCTTGAAACCGGTCCTGCCTAATATTATGTAAGTGGAGCAACAAGTGTTTTTATTTCTGATTGATTTTAACTTAATTAAGTGGTGCTTGCTTCGAAAATTAATTTTGCCCTCAAGTTTCTCTTGGTTCTGTAAGGTCTGTGTTTAAAGTTTAGTAAAAATCGGTCAAGAATGTAGAGTTGTAAAGAGATCACATAGAGTTTGTTGTATAGGCCTACCTATCCCCTTGGCTTAAAATTGCATTTATTTGCATTCTGCAGTTGTTTTTCATGTGTTAAATTATATGTATCCTTGTGAAAATGACTCTGCTTATATAAGGGTGCATCAATAAATAACCGGACTAATTTTGTAATTAACACATAATGACTTTATTTCATTCAAATTTACTTGCAAACGTTTGAAGTATTGTCCGTCTGATGAAATACATCTATTCCAACGATTTACCCATTGTTCAAAATACTAACTGAACCCCTTTTTTGACAGCCTGTTCAGTATACCCATGAACGTTGTTTAACTCCTTATCACTTGAAAATGGCAACCACGTAGCTCCTTTTTCACTTTAGGGAAGATGTGAAAATCGCAAGGTGTGAGATCCGGAGAATACAGTGAATGAGGCATGATCTCAATGCCCAATTCTTCAATGACATCCTGAGTTGCACGCGCTTGATGAGCTGGCGCATTGTCTTGGTGCAAGATCCATCCTGTCCTGGCAAGATCTGGTTCCAAAAGACAAATGAATTATATCTGCAACCTTCGCAATTGTTATGCGACGATCTTCTTGCATAATTGCATCAATTGTGTTGATGTTAACTTCTGTTTTTGCTGTTACGTTCTTCTAGGGCGCAGAGAAACTTGAAGGTCTTCGTAACCCATGCTTGCTGCACCATTTCTAAGGTTTCTGTAGGAGTTTTGTCTAGAAGAACACAAAACTTTATCAATGCGCATTGCTGCAATTTCAGTTCCATGTTGGGTACAGTAAACACTGCCTGCGATGTCCAACTCCTAGCTGAATCATTCTGCATGACTGGAATTCACAGTACTGCTAGATGAAGGATTCACCTTTCCGTGGATAGCAGTCGTTTCGCTCCAGGGCGGTTTATTTAAATACAATTAAATCAGTCCGGTTATTTATTGATAGACCCTCATATACATGTCGGATGATCAGCAATATCCCGTAGTAGTTCCGAGGTTAACTGCAAACCTGTCTCTCGAAAATAGAAGTACGGATACTTTTCACTAAATTATAGTGTCTTCTGGTGAAAGGTATAAGAAACCCTGTGAGTGTATCATAGACTAAATTCAGCTTATGGGTAGAATTGATGTGCATGAACTGAATCCACCTCAGAAGATTTAAATTTATATGACCTTATGCGTATCATATGATTCCACTTTCATTCTAAATATGTGGGTAAGTCTGGCAATGTTCATTCAAGTCAAAAATGAGAGCACCCCTTAAATCACTTTTTAGAAAAAAAAAGTACTGCCTGTGTATATATATTCTCATCTGCCTAGCATAATTGGAGACCCTGAAAGTCCAGAAATAATCGTTTGCTCAGTCAGGTGCCCTCATTACATACCTGATTCAAGTGACAAAGATGCAGATTTATGTGACACAGGCGGTAATGATAGACTTACTGAAAATCTGATGTGAAAGTCACATAACTTCCTCTGCCCAAATAAAAGTTAGCAGTATTCACAAATCCTTGTACAGAATCACAAGTCACAATTTTACGCTAATTATGCTATAAATACCTGATAGCCTCTTCTTTGAAATATGCGACTAAAAACGCAGGCTATATAACGAACTAAAAAAAAACAAGTGACTTCAGATGTTATTGAACTTTCTGTCATTAAGAATAATTTCTGAAATTTATCGAACATTTCCCTCAGATACTTCTTTACTCTCTGCATGGCCAACAATACATCTTTCTCATTTCACATTCTTATATAGAATAAGAGGCCGTGAATGTCCACATATTGAGTTGTTCACCAGACAAGTCAGAGTTTCTACAAACAGTGGGTGAACAGCTTGTAACTACCCTTCAGAGAATTTTTTCAAAAAAAAGTTTCAAATAAATGTTTTAGCTCTCAGTATAAGCAACACATGTGCAAAATTTAAAGGAAATGTATGGGAAATTGACCTATACACTTTATTTTTCAAAATTCCCCTTAAACAATAGTCACATACTGTTAGAAGAACTTAAAGACAATATCACAAGAGAAATTAACTCTGTCTCAGAAGCTGAACTTATGCGTGTGAAAGAAAATTTCCCCAAAAAGGTGCCAGTATTGTGTGGATGCAAGAGAACATTTCTAACATCTCTTGTGATGAGGTACATGGTTTTTTTCATTGTAATTCCAACTGTAGATGTGAGAACCTGAATCATTACACTGATCGCGGCTTTATTTGCGTAGATATTTCACCGGTTCGCTTGGGGGTTGGCGCTGTGCCCGCTGCGACGCAGAAAGCTGCGTCATTGGGCAACTCTTGCATGGTACTCACTATATAAAGAGAAAAATGTTTGCAAGGAAGCAAAACTGGCCAATATCTTCCTGTGGCCCAGTTTTTTTTTTTTTTTTTTTTTAATAATAAAGAAAACGTATATTGAAATGAACTTTCTATGTCATATTACATCTACTGTTTATGAGAAAAATACTAACAACAAACATCTAAGTGACACGGTTCATGTAGAAACCAAAGCACCGTAAACTGTACTCCTGGCCTGGGTATTATTACAGAATAGGTTTACGGACAAATGTTCACGAATAATTAAAATTAATATGTGTTATTGGATACACTTACTATTTATTAATAAAACTACTAAAAAATGTTTACACTTTTTTTGTTTTCAATTCTACAGGTTTCTACAGATCTACCTCTCATGGTACTCCAGCAACCGGTTCTTTTTTACAAGACACAGGAATATATGGTGGTGGTGCAGAGGGTTCTTGTTCCACCATACATCCAGTCCTTATCGTCTGCAATTGCTGGCATATGCCCACCACACTTTGCATGTGGAAAAGGAACTGGGCTGTGAATTCCATTTTCAGCAACTGGTTTCTTGTTGATGAGAGCTTCAACTAACATTAATTTGTACTTGCGTAACTGTACTATCTTCTTGTTTGGGACTTTTTTCTGGAACCAGGCATTGACAACACACGTCAATGAGATAAAAAAATGTTCTGATTGTCCATTATTCAGTTCTTGCTCTCATTGGACATCGTGTCGAACAAGTCTACAGCCCCTATCTTGGAATTACTGTATATACTCAAATACTACCCACATATATATATTTAAAAAAAAATCATGAACGAAAAACTGAGGTGCAGGTATTATTTGAATACTGGACTCCTCTCATCTGAATTTCGTCATTTTATACCATATCGGCTCAATATAACACAATGCTTTGTAGTAGCCTCACAGTACAGTATGACAGTAGCAAAGCTGAAATCAAAGGAAAATGAAACAAAGAAGATGCCTTCTTATGCACATGGTTCACCAGATGACTGGCATTGGCATTGAAACAAAGCTTTAGGCATAGAAACGCCAAGCAAACAGTGCAGTACAAGCAGATCCACTAATACGGGGGAAAGTTCGGTGAATTTCCACATGACTTTGACCTTGGGTCAGACTCACATCATCGCGTGTGGATTCCCGCTGAACAGCTGAATTCACAAATTGCAGGTTGTTGTTGTTGAAAGTGTTATACTGCACATATAAGACAGGGAGATTTTGGCTGGCTGTTACCATGCATGTTATTTTAGCCTACTGTATTTAATTTTTTTATGATATGTGATGTTAATGATAAATGTATAAATAAGAATTAAACTAAAAAAACTAAACTCCGTGGCACTACATCCCTGGAGGGACTTGGCCTACAACCCGACCGCTGCATCATCTCCCGTAGGCAGATGGCAGGATTGGGGGGCATGTGGTCAGCATGCCGACACCCACGGCCGTAAATGGTGGTTTTCTTGACCGGAGCCGCTACTTCTCTATCAAGTAGCTCCTCAATTTTTGAATCACGAGGCTGAGTGCACCCCTACCAGACCTCCCTACCTCAGAAAAATCCGAGGAAGTACCGGGAATCGAACCCGGGCCGACAGATCTGTAGTCAGCGGCGCTAACCACAAGACCACGCCGGTGGACAAGAATAAAACTGGCAAAATAATTTTACATATGGGCCTATAGATTTTCTTTTTCCCCGAATTTTCTTTCGAAAAATTTGGGTGCGGGTAGTATTCGAGTATATACAGTATAATATATCTGTATGACTTTCGGCCTTGAGATATTTGTATACTACTTCTCTTTCTTCTGGTACCTTTTACATGTGTCTAGGGTTGACACCTTGGACAGATGCACTGCCTTCTTTATTTCTTATAAGCCATGTTGTTAAATCTGGAAACATCACATCGGTAGTCCTATCGGCTATCAACATGCCGTAAATAAAGCAATGAACTCCATCAGAATCATCGCAAATTAAGCATATTTCAGCTTAAAGTAATCCCAGTCATCATCGCCTATGGTTTAGAGAACATCTGGACACACCTGAAGAGCAACTGGAGAAGCATAGAGAAGGTAAAAACCGTGTACAAAATGAGATATTTATATACACCGTCACCTCTAATTGAGTACACCAGAGAATAGTTTTTCATAGAATATTTTCAGGTTCATCAGCTATTACCATCTACAAACGAATACAAGAGAGAGGTACGGTATGATATTAGTGTCCTTCAGGAAGAATTGGTTGGTATTAAAGAAGAATTGAAGAGAAATATAGTCACTTTTACTGGTATGAACTTTTATCAAAATATCAAGCTGCTCACAGTAGGCCTAATTCATCTCAATCTGATAGACGCCAAATCATAGTATATGCAATCTCCTATTCTCCCAATATTACTACTAGAAAATCGATTCAGCGTTTTCCTACAGTTTGGTGAAGCCAATGAACGGGATTCAAACCTTAACCTGGCGAATCAACACAGTTCACCACTGGAGCCAAGGATGAACGAATGGATGATTTTTAGACAGCAAATAACGGAAAGCCGAGTGCTGCCAAGGAATCAGGCAAAGTTATTCTTTTCAGTGACAGTCATGGGCATAGTCTTCCACGAAGTGCATGTGACAAGAAGATAGATATCAGTGTTCTAGGTTATATTATACCTGAGACAACTAGTTCAGTGGTGGTACAAAATGACCCAGAGAAGTGTAGTAGCTTAATAAAATATGACTCTGTTGTGTGTCAAATAACAGAGCTCGTAGGCCTAACAGGATAAGTGAGGTTATTACCAATAAAATAAGAAAAAACGCGACATCATAACGTATAATGAGGAGACACTGAAAACTACGCATTCCTTCAGATATGTGGAGTCACCGCACGTTACAGTATTATGCACATCACAAGTATAGGCTATGTAATATAGGCCTACTGATTTGGCCTAAATAAAGTAAGTATTTGTGATGAAGAAAATTATCTGCAATAAAAACGTATTCAAATGCTTCCCACAGACCACCACAGATAGGACTACCTCCTGTGTTGCCAGATTTCAAGCAGCATGGCTTGTAAGATTTAGAAGGCAGTGACAGATGAAATCATAATAACTATTTTCCTATCCATCCACTTTAAAATATAAAATGTAGGCTTTGATCATGGTAGACTTTTTTCGAAACTTCATCAACTTGTGAAGAATTGGTCATAGTATATGAAATGTCCAGGAGAGCCAATCCATAGTGACGGGTGTGACATTTGGACAGATTTCATTACACTTATTTCTTTCTACCTCTGAACCATATTGCAGGAATGTCATCAAAATTTTTTGTGTTAACATATCAACCCATTGGAAGTACAAAATATGATCTAATGTTTTTTTCAAGACTGTATGCTTGAGCTGGAAAATATATTGTGCATGTGACGGGTGTGACAATAATTGGACAAAGGTTTTTTCTTATGTAGGTTTAATTGAAATTTCTGTGAATTGATTAGCTTCACTATATTTGTTTTATTTTTTCAAGTAAGAGGACTGATAAACATACTGAAATGCATAATTAGATTTTACAAAAATATTTATATAGTTATTGAAAATTTACTTTATCAGTGTGACGGGTGTGACATGACGGATGGGACAACATCAACTTATAACCGAGACTTAAACTAAACTAAACTCCGACACCCTGGAGGGACTTGGCCTACCACCTGACCGCTGCATCATCTACCGTAGGCAGATGGTAGGATTGGGGGGCATGTGGTCAGCATGCCGACACCCACGGCCATTAATGGTGGTTTTCATGACAGGAGACGCTACTTCTCTATCAAGTAGCTCCTCAATTTGAATCACGAGGCTGAATGTACCCCTACCAGACCTCCCTACCTCAGAAAAATTTGAGGAGGTACCGGGGATCGAACCCAGGCCGATGGATCTGTAATCTGCAATGCTAATTACACTTTGCACCTTCTGCCTCTGTACCATTTTGCATGAATTTCATGAACATTTTTTGTGATAATATACCAATCCTGGGGAATCCCAGCAAATGATCTCAGCATAAAAAAAGAATTCCCTTGTTAGTCTTTTTTCCACTCTGTCCATATTTTTAACAGGCTTGTGTAAAGTTGTGAAGTGAAATGTTCCTCCGGTACTAGTTAGGCAGTTTTCGTTGTCCTCTACTCTAAAATCCTGGACTACTTGGAAGCCCTTCACAAACTTTTACTGAATTGATGTGGATCAGGTTATTCTTGTCACCAAGACATTTTGCTGTCCCTCATACAAAAATAATATTGTGTAGCTATATTTAGATTGGCTGATTGTTTTTCTATCTGTTCTCCTTCATTTGTTTCCATGTGGGCCTACTCATTTCATCGGCTGTTAGAGGTATTGTCTGTCTGAATTTCTTAGCAGTTCTAATATACACAGTTACCAGTACAGAAATCAGGCACAGAATTAATTAGGCTATCACTTCTCACTTAGTTTATTGGGGTACAATGTCATGCTGCTGGTTGAGGCACTGTGCTACAAACCGGAAGGGCACAGGTTCAATTCCTGATGAGGTTTTTGAGATTTTTCAATTGGCATAATCCTTCTGCTGGCTATATGGCCCTGAGGACAACTCATCCTCTAACAGAAATGGGTACCAGAAGCAATTTTGGGGTAAAGGCAGCCAGTGCATAAGACTGACAACCTTACCACCTTCATGTGCTAAAAGTCTAAAAATGTTGAATGTTGAACGTTTGAACCCTAAAAGCCTTCATGGCCTCTATAGGGGATCACTAGATCTTTACCTCACTTCTTTACCAACATTAAAACATTTGTGACATTTCCACTGGTCACCTATGTCATCCATAGCAAAAGCTGGTAGATCGTAGTTTCTTCGTCTTGCAAAGAAGTTCTGTTCTCTACCACGGAAGTCCAAGAGCCATTTTAAAGATAGTATTAATGCAAACATATGATTTATTCAACATCTGCATGAAATAATCATTATACAAAAGCTGCAAAAGGCATTTTACATAAATGTCACACCCGTCACACAACATATGTCACACAACATGTGTCACACCCGTCACATCAAAATTAAGCCAAAATAGTAGGCATTTCAAAATTATATTTTAGGTGTGTCTTCTGTATTGAAATATCTTCACTTTTACCAAGTTTCCATTTTATACAATGATTACTTGGCTTTCTACCCAAACTATTACATGTTTTTAGTGACGGGTGTGACAAGAATACCTTGAAAATTGATTTAATGAATATCTTCACTTAAACTGATCTTAAAAATTTGTTTTATGATGACAAAATCTTCACTTATTTGTGCTTTTGTGGGTGAAATTAAAAATTGCAGCAAATCTACTGATTCCATGAGTATAATGCAGTACTAGCCAACATGTTAAATTATAAATTTCAGTCAACGAAAAAAATACACATTTCAGCAGTTGTTATTATATAGATACCTTTAATTTAATAGAATTGTGATCTATTTTCAAATTCTACAGTCTTTTACCTTTACTTTGATATATAACATGTCTATGTCACGTAAAAAAAAGATGTAACCACCTTTGTCCACTTTCACATGGATTGGCTCAGGAGCTGAATAACTGTTGCTTCTTCTAAACCCAATCCTTGAGATAGCTCAATCAAATCTGAATCCAGAGAATGACCACTTTCACATATGTCTAATAAGCTTTGTGAATCACTAAAATGTTATTCCCTTCTGTCCATTGGCGGGATAATGGGATGAGATATTGAAGGAAACTCAGTATTGAAATTCTTCCTTCTCCACTGATTTCTAGGCGCATCTTATAGGGGAGCCTAATAAAGAATTAGAAAAAGATTTATAATTTATTTAGGTTAGGACTGTATAAAAATTATTATTTATGTGCTGAAGCCTATATTTTATTCAAACAAATTCTAAACCTACCTCTTCCTCTTCGCTACTAGATTCCTCGACAACTGTTTCATTTTCTGGAAATGGTGGTGTTGCAATTTGATTGAATCTTCCTTTGCGTCAGACAGCTCTCCCTCAGAGTTATCCAAAGCATTCAGGACTTCTTCCAAATATTTCTTAATTTCACGTTATAAAATGAATTAAATTTAGATTGAAGTCACATATTTTGTTATCAGTCATTTTACTTAATTTTAGTGCAGAATGAAGATAGTAAAATAACTAATAAATAATTAAAATAATGATAATTATAATAATAAGGCATAAATAAGTGAATGATTCACAGATTATATTTTCTGTGTATTTGCATATTTTCTGTTTTAGTTCGAAATAGACATAATTACCTACGTAGATAAGTAATTCATATTAATTTAAAAATAATAATAACAATGAAATTAATTAACATTATACTCATATTGGCTCTTCAAATATTTCATCTTACTTTAATGTATAATAAACAGTTAATTCAATTCCACTGACAAGATCCCGTCAGTTGATTCCCGATGTTCTCACGCCTAAAATAAAGATATTATTTTATATCTATCATAAAATACTACTCCAGTATTAAAAATAAAATAGTAGTAGTAGTAGTATCTAATGCCCAGACACTTGATCTCCACTCTTCTTCTAGCTTCCCAGTATAACTTTGATGTTGAAGCCATATCTGTTGAGGTTAAAGCTGTGCACTTGTGCAAGTGGTCCATATCCATGTGTGAGTCCTCTTCATTGCAGAGCACACGCTTCGGTGAAGGGTATATGCCAATTTTGTGTAAGTGAGCAGCCATGTAATCATGTCCAGTCATCAACCGAAAATGTGCTACAGCTTCATGTCTTGGTGATTCTGGGACATCGTTTTTGGAGAAAATGGGATACCAGGATTTATTACTGTTTTTAGTTCTGAATATTTCTGCCGTTTGGATTTTAATAATGCTATTTATGAATAATTTCATGGAACATGTTAGCATGCTGTTTGGGTTGTGTAAGATTTGGGTGCCTTTTTTTGCAAGAGAATCTGCATGTTCATTACCCTGAAGACCACAATGAGCAGGAACCCACTGTAATTTTACTTCTCTATTTAGAGAAGTGAGCATTTGTATGATGTTTTGGGTTTCCCTTAAAAATAAAATATATCAACTTTAAACTATCAAAGCATGCACACTAATTACTGATATTCACACTTACTTTTGAGCCTGCATTTCACACACTGCAGCTGTTTCGAAGCCATTTAGTAAACGCTGAAATATTTCGAGGAAGGCGAAGATTACGTTGCACACTATGTTCCTAGAGGATGGTAGATGTCAAACAGCAACAAAAACCATACTGAAACTTCCTGCCATCTTGTGGATAATTTTTAAAACTTGAAGTACAGTATACCGTATCTGGGGTCTCAGGAAGTTGAAAGCTGTAAAAATGATAAAACATTTATGAGATCGACATTTGACCTACAATCAAGTATCTTATAATTTAATGTTAAGTCAGATGTAGGCCTACTATTGTCTCAAAATCTGCTATTTTCTATCTATGAAGTATCTGATCTAGATGATGCATTCTCTTATGCATTGACTGAACTAAATGGTAAAAGTAGTTCAAAGATTGAACTTGCCACTTGAAATATGTTACATAGTTTCGATGTGAAATAAAATGTGACCATATTTCTGGGAGTTGAAGCCGGGACCAATTGTATAACATGTTCTCCACCTGGAATGCAACAATGCACAGTAATTCTTGTACATTATGAAATCTTAAGAAGAACTGGATAAGAGATGACAAATGATAACATATCGGTAAACAAGCATAATTTAAATCATGGGAACATTCATAATTACTGTATATTAATACTTTAACGGTTACTGCACAGGTCATGACGATTACGTTGTTCAGTAGACCCATGCACCATACTTCTCTGACAAATGAATTTGATTTAGGAGATGCCTGATGCCCTTTGAGAAGTCACAGAATTACGAACAACTATATTTAAAGGTATTACTTTTAACAGTGGAATGATAATTCTTCCACACTGGCCATGTGTAGGGTAAGATGGAAAGCTGAAGTCAGACTGAAAAATTCAATCCACAGCCGGGATTTGAACCAGGATCTTCGGCCCTCCGTGGCACTGCTCTTAACAATTGAGCTACCATGCTGGTATAAGATTAAATTCTCCAACTGACTCACATATCCCAGTGTACCACTTGACATTCTCAACTTTGAACAGTTTTCTAAGCTGTCCATGCCTCATTCATCAAATAATGCACAATTTGCCTGCTGTATTTTTACCAGGAAGACAACACAAATTTCACAATATACTAGAAATATTTTCATAAGATATCTGTTTCGATGTGAAGCGCTGGACATTTTTACCCACTGCAAAACATTTTTTTAAAGCAAATCCAGCCCTGTAATGCAGACTTCAGTGCAAGCAATATTGCAGCTCTTGAACTTAATGCATCATGATCAGGGCTCGGATTCTAATGACATGTCATCTTTTTATTGATGTGGCATAGACATTGCCAACTTGTAGATAAATCCTGATCATGGCCTCTAGATTATAGAAATGCATTTTTATTTGGCCATTTTTTGTCATTTTAGATTTTTAGGTCTTTTATTTCGATTTTATGTCATTATTTTGTCATTTTCTTCCTTATTTAGTCATTTTCATGTATTTACATTGAGTATATTAACTTTTTTTTTTGACGCTAGCAGTGCTGTCTTTGAAATGTTGTTTCTTTAATGCAAGAAGGAAAAATTCTGTGTTGAAGTGTTGTCGTGTCTCTGTCGGAAATAAGAATCAAAGAAACCCAAAAATTTATTATTATATTACTACTGTTATTAGATTGACTTGGCACCAGAGTATGCGCCATCTGCTTGGATTTGAGAGTGCAAACTACTGTTTACCCACAATAAACAATAATATAATCCGGGAGACCACAAAAGGAAATGCCGAAGTTTGACTCGCCAGTGCCTCAGTGCCAGTATAAATTTCCATGAGAAAATAACATTCACAACATTACAGTTGTTTACAGTTTTTACAATTATGTACAAATTAGTCTATAACTTTGTGTGTACAATAATACTTTTTTATAAATAAAATATAAGTTTTAGGTCATTTTTTATAATTATTAAGTCATTTTCTTTAATATTTAGGGTCATTTTATAGGCAATTTTTCAAACAATTTTAGGTCATCAGAATCCGGGCCCTGATCATGATCATCAGATAGATTGTGCATTATGTTACGATTTTGAAGCAACTGAACTGAATTATTGACTGATGGTAGAAAAATAAACATTAAGGTGATTACCCCGGTACCGGTCAGGCCTCGTTACAGGTCAACAAGGTTTCCTCTAAAATGGCAAGACAAACATGGACTCCATGCGAGGAATAAAGTTCCTTTTGTTCCTGCCTACCACTTCATAACTGTTTTCTGCTATCTCTCGCCATTTTAGAGGAAACCATGTTAACCGGTAATGAGGCCTGACTAGTACCGGGGCAATCTCCCCTACACGTTAAAACCCAAAATGACCAGGAACTTGTTTTGATTTCTAAAAACTAGAATTGCTCTAGCGGTCAAGAAAACCACCATTGACGGCCGTGGGTGTCGGCATGCTGACCACATGCCCCCCAATCCTGCCATCTGCCTATGGGAGATGACGCAGCGGTCGGGTGGTAGACCAAGTCCCTCCAGGGATGTAGCGGCACGGAGTTTTAGAATTGCTCTAGGGAATTACAAACAGTGGTACAAGTAGCGGGCAGCAGTGGTTTCAGGAAATCCACAGTGTTTGATGTTTTGATTGGAGGAGTGAAAGGTAAATATACTAAAGGTATATATAATATAATATCAATCTAATTAATATAGCCAAGCACTATCATTATAGTACAACATCCATAATGGCAAGCTTCCTTTACGAGCTCTAAGAACAACTGTAATTAACCTATTACTGGAGTTTACCAAATTTCAATATAACACCTCAACAATCCTGACCTTTATTATATAGTGTGTTTACAAAGTGCTGATTCATTTTCAAGAAAAAATGTTAAATCAGAACAAAAAACTTAACCATCCTGTTTTACCTGCTCATTACAATGTATTTTGATATGACCACCCTGCATTTCAAAACACTGTGCCCTTGTAAGTCGGAAAACATTTTCTGATATAGCTGGAGTAAACATTGTAGCAGCATTTGTTATGCAATTTCAGAGGTCCTGAAGGTCATTCACTTTAGTTGTAGACACGGATTTAATAGATCTCCATACAAACAATCCAAACGAATAAGGTCTGGTGAACATGGGGCCAATATTCGTTGTGAGGCTTAACCAATCCACCTGCCAGTTAGGTGGTCAAGAATGTTAATTGCAAAGTGAGGAGGTGCCCCATCTTGTTGCAACACTACAGTTTTGCACAACATGTCGAGATACATCGTTCCTGTGATTGTCCAAACATGAATGGGCCGCAGATTTTGTTTTGACTAACCACGCTAGGGCATGGGCATATGGTATGGAGGTGTTAACACCCCCCCCCCCCCCAAATATCAGATTTAAGATTATAATATCATGTAACAAATTAAAAACTCTGGTTCGGTTATTACATATTTTATAATTTCCTACATATCAAAGCATTATTTAAGATCTATCAAAATACATTTAAGATTCAAAATTCAAAACAGGTTCATCAGCTTAATAATAGTGATATGTTAATAGTAAAAAAAAACTCTCAGACGATTCGGTGGCCTGGTTATCCATGTGGTGTGATCGTTTGGATGTTAGAATTTCATTGGATTTCAACATATGGTATGGAGGTGTTAAAACCCCCCCCCCCAAATATCAGATTTAAGATTATAATATCATGTAACAAATTAAAAACTCTGGTTCGGTTATTACATATTTTATAATTTCCTACATATCAAAGCATTATTTAAGATCTATCAAAATACATTTAAGATTCAAAATTCAAAACAGGTTCATCAGCTTAATAATGGTGATATGTTAATAGTAAAAAAAAACTCTCAGACGATTCGGTGGCCTGGTTATCCATGTGGTGTGATCGTTTGGATGTCAGAATTTCATTGGATTTCAACTTAATCCTACTCTGGAAAGGACTCACGTAATATTGTCTGCAATCAACTTCTCGATACTTGTCTGGTTAGGGCTTATAAACCTGTTAGTGTCACCACTACACATAGTTCAGACTTGGATCTCGATATTACTTGATTTCAGTAAAGGTCCTAGTGATTGGCATAAAGAGTTTCTGAGGATTCTAGCCCATAGTGTATAGGGTGCATTTTTAAAGTCATTAATGCCACCCTAGTTTTTAAAATCATCTATGCCACTGCACTTCTATCAGCCTGTTTGTAAAGTCACCAGTGTGTGTGTGATGAAAGTCATTGATGCAATTAGACTCATAGAACTTTATGTACGATGCTTCTTAGATGACAGACATGGCAGAGCAGACGACAAGTGCCACTAGCATAAATAAATGCACAATTGTACAAGTTTCTTTATTAATTCATAAATAAATTGAGTTTATTTTCATGCAAAAACTATGAAACTGTTCTTTGTCAAGAGTATGAGTCCTATAAAAATGAAAGTGATGAGTTGAGTTTGTTTGAAGACGCGAAAAGAAAAAGATATCACACAAAATAACGTACTAATTAATGTTGGTTTCCAAATATCTCGGTACTGAGAGAACTTGAGGTTATCTATATTTGCCCCTTGAGGTTAGGTACCGTATTTAAATATATAACATTTATTATAGAATTCAAGTATATTCAAAACATGATTTATTTTGTAGCACTCAGTTATTTCCCTGCCCATTATTATTATAATTTCCACTTCTTGCAAATCCATGATACACTAATAAGTATTTTACAACTCGAATACTTTCGCCGAAATCCATCAACCTGTTTGTAAAGTCACTGGTGGTTTTACAGATGGATTTAAAAACGTGCTTTATACACCATACAGTATTATGGTAATTTTTGTCAAAGAAAAGTTTTTATTTAGACTTTAGTTTAAACGAGAAACCTCAAGAAAAACAGTTTCAACGACTGTGCTGCATATTAATTTATGATAGTGTATAATGGTCACAATAACTGATTGGATATTTAAACAGAATTATTAAGTTACAATGTGCACAAGGATATGAATCTGAGATGACTTTACACAGAACCCCTCCCGAACAAAATTTCACCGTATGTCCATGCCTTAGTGGTATCTCGTTGCCACTCAGTGAATTCATGTGGCCATATGTGGCTATTGTGGAAGACGTGGAAAGTTGCTTTATTGCTGAATAAAATGTGTTGCATTAATGCTTCATTATTGGTAGTCTCAAACAAATCAAAACACATTGTCTCATGAGATGCATAATCTTCATGTTCCAGCATGTGAAGGACTTGCAAATGATAAGCACGTTTTGTCAATATGAAACTGATGAGACGAATACAAGACTGTGGTATGATGCAAAGAGTGGATGCATGAGGACTGCGCTCAGTTGCTTCCTGAATTTGTTGCACAATCTTCCTTGATGTGGATTGTGTGTTCTTCGACATAGATGTACATTTCCTGTTTGCTTGAATTTATTCACCAGTATCCAAATATTCACTTCAATTGGACCTGGTTTTAAAAGACTAGTAATAGCTATTCAGACTTCTGCATAACTCGAGCCCTAACAATGGCTACTCTTTCCTCTGTAGTAAACATCTTGATGTTGTGTAAGTGAAAAAAGTCAGGCATTTCAGTTATTCTCATTATTTCACTAAAATCAACCACACATAAACACATAAATAATAATATAAATAATATAGAATCGCTAACCAGGTACTAAGTCTATTTGTATAAACCATTTGAAACAGAGGGAGTTCCTGACTTAGTTTCATATTCAAGACATGCAGTGAACTACTTTCTTGAACAGAAAAACAATCTCATTGTAAAAATGTATTCCATAACATTGTACCGGTAATTTAGTTCTGAGCATCATTTAATGTAATTCGTTATGTTCTATTTTGAAAAATCAATATTTTGTTTGAGTTGAAAATGGGACTCTGGGATGATAAAAACAGGGCAACGGAAAAATTGACGTAACAATGTTCACATACCACTTTCGTTCCATCACTACAATGCTTGTCCACTGTAATAAATTTTAATTCTTTCTGATGGTCGTTAAACTGCACTTTCACCTTTCTGACATTGCAAGCAAATACATAAAGCTTATAAAAAAACTTATAGCTTAAATCATGTTGAGGTTCAACAACAAGCCACCAGTTTCTATACACACTGAATAAAAGACAATTTGATCAGCACAGAACTTTGCTATCAAAGTACACCATTCACTACATCACATGATGTGATATTTTTTCTTAATTAACTGATCAATATTTATACTAAGTATCGAACAATGCAACTATGTGGTTATTCAATTTACCCATAATCTTGACAATGATATACAATTATAGGTTATGAATAATCAATTACACTTAACCAATATTCAAGTATAACGGAGTTTTTATTAAAAAAGTATAAAACTGACATTTTCATTAAAACAGAAATTAACAGAAGTTGTTTAAAAATAATGTTTATAGCAAATGTTGTGTCCATGTAATTTGGACTGACGTCGTGTAATTTGGACGAGGATGGTGTGTAATTTGGTCTGGTACATACGAACACTTAAAATATACTTTATGCATTTATGAATGGTATTCCTAACGATATACTGAAATACTATGTTATCTAGGTCACTTTTCACATTTTTGCAATAATAGAAATAGACATCGTTAGTTTCAGCATAGTTTGCCACAGGAGAGGTTAAACTAAGGAAAAGAAATAATTATTATTAACATTATTACAATAGTACTAATAATAAAATCAGGTAAACTGATACAACAAAGTGCCAGTTTATTTTGTTTAATCAGTTATGATATGCAGATTACAAAAAAAAAGTCAAATTGGCCGGTTTCGGGATTTGAGCCATGGAACTCCAGAATGTGACGCCAAGACGTTACCATCTCACCCACCTGGGTCAGTTATGGGATAAGCGCATTTAAAGCAATAGTGTTGTCATAGCTAACTGTATTTTAATTGCCAAAGCCTTAGAAATCACAGTAAAACAAAAGGTTATGTTGTCAAGATAACTGATTTTCATTTTTTTAAATAAATTCTTTCGAATACGTATATTACCATAAAATAGACACTAAATTGAGCATAACTCCAAAACAGGTCACCCGATTTTATCCAGTATCAATAGACGTCTTCCCATGGACATTATAAATGTGTATACCAAGTTTCATAAAAATCCGGCAAAGCGTATTTGAGTTACCGCGTCTTTAAAATAGACACTAAATTGGGTTTTACTACGGTACCGGTCTACCGATTTGGTTCAATAATCAGTAGACTTCTTCCCATGTACATTATAAATGGTTATACAAATTTTCAAGAAAATCCAATAAAGCATATCTGAGTTATCGCGACTTCTAAAATATTAACATAAAATGCACTAAATTGGGCATTATTCTGGTACTGGCCAACCGATTTGGTCGAACATCAATAGACGTCTTTCCATGGATATTATAAATGCGTGTACGAAGTTTCATAAAAATCCGAAAAAGCGTATTCGAATTATTGCGCCTTTAAAATATAAACTAAATTGGGTTTTACTCCGGTAGCGGTCAACAGATTAGGTTCAAATTCAATAGAGCACTTTTCATGGGCGTCATAAATGGGTATACCAAGTTTCGTGGCAATAGGATACAGCGTATTTGAGCTATGGTGCCTTTCTAATATAATCTATTAAAATAGGCACTAAATTGGGCATTACTCCGGTACCGGTGAACCGATTTGGTTCAATATCAATAGGGTTCTTCCCATGGACATTATAAATGTGTTTTCCAAGTTTCATGAAAATCCAAAAAAACATATTTGAGTTATGGTGCGTACAGACACACGGACAGACATTTTTTCGTCCACCACACAATCTCATAAAGTACCATACTGGCACTTAATAATCGCAGTGATAGTGATACATTGATAGTGATAATGATCATAATGATGATGATGATAAGCGTGAAATTTTATAAAACAACCCTTAGCTATATTTAGTTTTTATATGCTTAAAATACCAATATGAACCAAATTGAATCCACGAAATATCGCGAAATTTACTCGATTCTGCGAAATGTGTCTATGAGCGCGAAATATGCACCTTCTGTCCGTGAAGTGAGAAATGAGAATGAAAATGTGCCTTAAAATCACAATATTGTGTTTTGGTGTACTGTATTTTCATTTCTTAGCAGCATGCTTTTTTTCTGCTGTTTCTGTGGCTGTCGAAGATTTACCGATATATCGATATTTGTGATCGATTACAAAGATTGCAGAATTTACACAAAGGTTGTCTGTGACCTTGTTTGTACTGTTGAGTACTCTCCTTTCCTGCTATCTCTTTGCCAAGTTAGCGATGCCTATGATCGATTAGAGCAGAAGAGTGTAGAATGTTTGTTACTTGTATTCAACAGATTTTGTCTTTTATCCACAGTAGTATGATTGGCACTTCTGTTTGCAAATGGCTATCTGATGGTGTTTAGTAGAAATTACAATAATATTTCTCGTAATTATATTTGAACATTAACTCTAATCATGTCTAAATTGAAAGTTACTTCAGTTCATACAAGGGCAGAAGAATATAGAAATGAGGGGGGGGGGGTGTTAGTTCATGTAAATAAAGAAGCAAAGTTTATCGTTGCTCAATGTTTCCAATGTAGTATAAAGTAATTTATTTCACGAAATACCCACCGAAATAGAAGGAAGTTAACACCGAAATCAGCCATTTTATTTCACCAATAAATCCGGGCCCAATGGATCACATTTCAATCTTCAACAGGAAGGCATCACTCAATATCAAGGGAAAATACTGATGCAGTTGAGCAAATTTTGAGTTCACTGAATTGCTAATTTCACTTCTAACCAGAGTGCACAGAAGTGGTGTGCTGTAGAACTTGTAATATGTTTAGGAACTTGTACATATATTTTTGAAGCTTTAATTGTGCTTTAAAAGTTGTGTCCGTTTTTTGTCTTGTCTTGATTAAGAATTAAAATGCCATGTCACATGAGACTAATTCTACTTACATGCTACCAATATTTATGGGTACGTAACAAGAACTGGAAATATATGGTTATATCTCCTTCACAAATAAAAAGAAATGCACAGGCATTGGAAATTGGACAGAAAGTTCTTGAGGTGATATCCCAATTTAGATACCTGGGAAATATATTAGATAATGAAGGCAGAATGGACATGTCTATAAAGGATCGGATTCAAGCTGGGAACAAAGCATATTCTGCAAACTTAAAATTAATGAAGAGTAAACTATTAACCAGGAAATCGAAAATTTTGATATATAAAACACTAGTAAGACCTGTGATTACATATGGTGCAGAAACCTGGACTATGACTAAAACAGACCAAGAAAATTTTAGTCAATTTGAACGTAAAATAATGAGAATTTATGAACCAGTAATTGATCATGGAATGTGGAGGATTAGATGCAACCATGAAATTAATGAAATAATTATGGGAGAAGATACAGTGCGATTCATAAAATCCCAAAGGCTGCAATGGTGGGGCCACTGGAAAGGATGCAAGAAAATAGAATACCTCAAAAAATGCTCAAAGCAAGACTCTACTCAATGAGGAAAAGAGGAAGACCAAGATTGAGGTGGATAGATTGTATAATCGAGGACTTGAAAAGTATGAAAGTGAAAGGATGGAGAGAGAAGATCACGAATAGAGAACATGGAGGCTAATAGTAAGGGAGGCCAAGGCTTACCCAGGGCTGTAGCGCCATATAGTAAGTAAGTAACAAAAACAGGAGGCAAAATATTAAATTGTTTGTAGAACCTGCTGAATTCAAAAGTGGAAGTTCTCCTTTTCAGGGAATGTAAGCACTCAGTGGTGCTGACTAACAAAACAAAAAACAAAACAAACAAAAATTAAAAATTATGTGATAAGCACTTCTGAAAAAAATAATCAGAAGACTACAGCAAGATAATTTGGACACATATTTCCGTGTAAATAATATTATGAGAACTACTACACATGAAATAATTATAATTTACTGAAACCACTAACTTTGTAATTAATCAGATTCTCACAATTACAATGAAAATATGTAGATATTTCACCTGAACTTGAAAAATAAAGTGTTGAGGTCAAACTCCATACACTAGAAGAGCTTAAAGACAATATCAGAAGAGAAATTAACTCTATCACAGAAGCTGAACTTATGGGGGTGAAAGAAAATTTCCTAAAAAAGGTGCCAGTGTTGTGTGGATACAAGAGGGCATTTGCAACATATTATCTTGTGATGAGGTACAAGGTTACTTTCATTGTAATTTTAACTGTAATTGTGAGAACCTGAATCGTTACATCGTTAGCGGTTTTATTTGTGCAGATATTTCACCCGGTTGCTCAGGAGTTACAGCTGTGGCCACAGCGATGCAGAAATCTGCATGATTGGTCAAATCGTACGTGAAACACACTGTAGCATGGTATCTAAAAAATAAGACCCTAAATGAAATTATACTTAACAGATCCAATAGTACAGCAGTCAGCCGCAGGAAGAGAGGGATTGGCCAGTGCATGAGGAGGTGCTTAAAAGCCGGACACTCTCACTGTTAAGTTCTATTTGATGATGTCCAATTTGCTGCTTAAAAATTTCAAAATCTATTCACTTCATCTTCAATTAAGTTTGCCTTTTTCATGTTTGAGCATATGTATCCTGAATGGCGTGGGCTGTGCAAAACTTTGAGGACAAATTGTGCACTTGTAAGGTTTATCACTGATATGAGTACTAATGTGATAACCTAATGATTGCCTGCTTTTGCTCCAATGATTACAATGTGCACACTTGTATTTTCTCTCTTTACTATGAACCAATTGAACATGAGTTTTTAAATGACTACTCTGTGTAAAGAACTTGCTACACTGATCACATTTAAAAGATCTCTTCCCTAAATGAACGGTATTGATGTGAGTCAGAAGATGTGTTCTCTGCCGAAAAGATTTATGACACTCATCACATTGGAATGGTCGCGCTCCATCATGTAAACGCATGTGTACTTTCAATGCCTCAGAGCATTTAAAAGCACAATTACATATCTTACATAGAAAATTTCTTTCCTCGCTGTGATTACGCAAATAATGTGACTTTAGAGTGGATTTCAGTTTGAAACTTTTCTTACACATACTGCACGTGCATTTTCTTTCATCACTGTGAATATCACCGTGTATTTTCAAACTCTGGGCACGATCAAATGTTTTCCCACATATTGGGCATATCCAAAATTCTTGACTCTTTCAGAGTGCACCACTAAATGCAAATTAAGGGCACCAACAGCACGAAATCTCTTATCACAGGTGTCACATTTAAATGGTTTCCTTTCTGGATGATTCCTGTAGTAGTGTCGATTCAAATGAATGCCATCTTTTAATTTCTCATTACACAGTTCAAAAACTAGAGGATCCTTAGAGTCATGTGTTCTTAAGTGTGAAGACAATTTCTTCTTAGTATTGGACTGTTCATAACATATATAACAAGTAAAGATTTTCTCGGAAGAAATCTTACGTTTCTGTTTATTCCCCAGGTGATGTTTACTCTCTTCAGTTCTCAAAATTTGGAAATCATTCTTTTCTTTATTGTTTACCTGAAAAATAAGAACAAATGGGTGTACAGAGAGTATCATTGTTCTTTTTATACACCCTACCTATTAATCTTGGGGTACGCCGTAGCATAGTGGTTGAGGCGCTGCGCTACAAACCAGAAGGTTGCGGGTTCGATCCCCGATGAGGTCGTTGGAGTTTTTCAATTGGCCTAATTCTTCTGGTGGCACTATGGCCCTGGGGTCGACTCAGCCTCCAACAGAAATGAGTACCAGGAGCAATCCTGGGGGTAAAGGCGGCCGGTGCGTAAGGCTGACAACCTTACCACCTTCATGTGCCGATGCCTAAAAATCTGTGAGCCTCAACTTCCTGGAACCCTCTGGGCCTCCATGGCCTGTAATGGGAACACTTTACTTTACCTATTAATCTTATTTATTCATTATAGGGGATTTAAGGTGTAATGCACCAACATCAGGAATTAACGATTGTAATGCCGGTTAAGTAAATTTTGCTTGGCCCCAACAGAGACTGCAGATTCCTTTTCTTCACAGCCCTGGAAGCTTTTCTGAAGATTTTCTCACGCCCAACATGCGGTTGGACATGCAACTACTTAACTACACTACTTTCACAGAAAGTAGGCCTATACTTCCATCAGTGGAAAATACCTCCGTTCCAAATTCAGACACAAGCTGTCCCAAAAAATTAGTTTTGCTTTAAGCATGTTTACGGTCTTCTTTCTTCCATAAATGTCAAGGTCATTGTCATGACAAGTCACCAAATAATTGCTGCCAGTTCACATTGAGAAGGAGCAACGTAAAACTGTAGTCAAGAGAAGGAGATGTTGCAAAAAACTGTTAAGATCTTAAAAAAAGGCAATTAAAATCATAATTTTTTGGTCTACAGTGAACCAAAATAAACATACATTACACTGGGCTTAACCCTTGGAAAAAGGATTTTTCCTCAACTTCCTAGCTAGCAATAACCATCTTTTCTTCTTCCTCCCTTGACCAAGAGGGTCTTAGAGCAAATCAACGTCTGAGGGTAAAGGTGTCCTTGGCGGTCTTTCAGATTTGGTCAAAAACAAGGGGTGACCAAACTTGCAAATATAATTCATAGTAGTCCATTTTACACACTGGTCCAAAATACACGGACTAACGCACATGCAGCTACAATTACTTTATTACAATTACAAATCCAAATAAATAAATACACCAACTGTATATTGAGTAGTGTATGATTTTATTGCTCTGAAGGAATACTGAATAGATGCAATAATTTAGAAGATACTTTTACAATAGTAATTCTAATTTTTAATACCAATTTCGAGTTTAATTTCCTCATTACACACTCTGCACACTTTCGTCTCGCACATCATACCAACTTTCAATTTGAGGTAAGAGGCAATCAGGATAGGAACAGTCATATTGGTGTTAGTGGCATGTAGAATTAGAACTGAACTTAACTGAATCACATTTCAATCTTCAACAGGAAGGCATCAATCAATATCAAGGGAAAATACTGATGCAGTTGAGCAAATTTTGAGTTCACTGAATTGCTAATTTCACTTCTAACCAGAGTGCACAGAAGTGGTGTGCTGTAGAACGTGTAATAAGTTATGTTTAGGAACTTGCACATATATTTTTGAAGCTTTAATTGTGTTTTAAAAGCTGTGTCTGTTTTTGTCTTGTCTTGATTAAGAATTAAAATGCCAGGTCACATGAGACTAATTTTACTTACATGCTACAGATACCTCAGGTTAGATTGCACAAGACTACTCAGAATTTTATGTATATGGGCTGTAAGCTTTATAATTGTTTGCCACCACACCATATAGCTCTGCCCATTATTGTATTCAAGAACAAACTTAGAACGTGGCCTCTCAATAATCTTATATATGAAGTCAAAGAGTTTTTTAATGTTGATTTGTCTAGTATATACGAGGGTCATCCAGAAAGTAAGGTTTCACTTGATTTTTTCACTATGGTTTCACTTGAATTACAATCGCAGTTAAAATTGGAGTGGGGGAAGGAACACTACATACGAAAAGGATCTAAAGTCAGTAAACTAGGCCTCGCTTGGATTAGACTCGGTGCGTGGAGAATGATTAAGGTCATAGATGAAAACGGAATGAGAGTTTGTCCATTATGTAAGGGGGAAGAATCATGGTTTCATATTTTGGCGAATTGTGAAGGTTTGGAAAATTGGAGGGGAAAATATTTACCATTATCTTTTATGGAATCAAATAGGGATCAACGGAAATGTTTGGAGTTACTGACGGGGAAAAACGTTGAGGAAGGCATTGGGAAGTTTTTAATGAAGGCGAGACAGCTCAGGTTTGAAAAAGCGACGAATTGGAGAGCGGGTGTGGAGGGTAAGGAATAGATTTAGTTTGTTTGTGTTATTTTGAATTTATATTATTTGTTCTTTTTTTTTTTGTGTGTTTTTGCGTAAGCATGGACGGTCCATGCGGACCCATGCGACTGTTTGCATTGGAATTTGTAAAAAGTTAATGATTGTAATAAACACTTACTAATACTAATACTAAGTAAGGTTACAACATTTATGAAGGATCGAAACTTGCTTGTATTTTATTTAAATTCACAGGATGTTTCACAAATATATTAAACTATTTTTCAACATAATCGCCGTCGAGATCGAGACATTTCAGCTTTTGTATGCCAGTGTCATAGACCTCCGCCGCCAGCTCCTTCAGCCACTTCTTCACAGCTTCCTGGACCTCCTGATCGTTGGAAAAACGTTTCCCACCCAAAAACTCCTTTAGTTTAGTGAAAAGGTGATAGTCCGAGGGCGCCAAGTCGGGTGAATAGGGGGATGGGTGACAATATCCCATCCAAACGATGTCAGCAGCTCCTGTGAAACTCGCGCGGTGTGGGACCTGGCGTTGTCATGCAGGAGGCTGACTCCCTGGGTCAGCATTCCCCTTCTGCGGTTCTGAATGGCTCTTCTGAGTTTTTTAAGGGTTTTGCAGTATGCCTGTGCATTAATCGTAGTCCCTTTAGGCATAAAATCCACCAAAAGGACCCCCTTACGGTCCCAAAAAACAGACGCCATGACTTTTCTGGCTGAATGGGTCCTCTTGAACTTTTTGGTGGCTGGGGAAGATGAGTGACGCCACTGAAGTGATTGTCTTTTGGATTCTGGGGTATAGTGACACACCCAAGTCTCATCCCCCGTCACGATCGAGTCCAGAAAAGCTTCTCCCTCCTGTGCAAAACGATCCAAAAATTCACGCGCGGCAGTCACGCGATTTTGACGGTGCTCCGGTGTGAGCATTCTAGGCACCCATCTCGCACACAACTTCTTAAAACCAAGTTTTTCCGACACAATATCACCCAGGAGACTTCGTGAAATGTCAGGAAATTTTTCGTGAAGGTCGTCAAGTGTCACACGGCAGTCATTTCGCACTTGTTCTTCAATTTTTTGCAAAATTTCGTCAGAAATCACTGATGGTCTCCCACTCCGTGCCTCATCGTGAGTATCAGTACGGCCTTCTCTGAACAACCTAACCCACTTCGTGACATGTTGTCGACTCATCACATCATTACCATAAACTTCCACGAGTTTCCGATGGATATTCGCGGCGGTATTCTTCAGCAAAGTCAAAAAACGGATGACCGCGCGAATCTCGCACGGACGGGAGGTGGCGGGAGCACGCGACGACCTCTCCATCGGAAGAATTTATTGTGACTGAACTAAATAACCGAAAAACACGCGGGACCAAACAAACTGACCGTTAGGTTCCCCCCTACGTGCCAGGCACGTCAAATTCGAAACAAAAAATTTCCTCGGCCTCAGGAGCCCTTGTAACCTTACTTTCTGGATGACCCTCGTAAGTTATGTGTTTTTATATAATTATGTAATTTTGTGTTTTTATATACTGACGTAGCCTATTGTTATTTTACTTAATGGCATAATAATAATAATAACAATACCAATATTTATGGGTAATGAAAACTGGAGGCAAAATATTAAATTGTTTGTAGAACCTGTTGAATTCAAAAGTGGAAGTTCTCCTTTTCAGGGAATGTAAGTACTCAATGGTGCTGACTAACAATAAAAATATTAAAAATTATGGGGTAGGCACTTCTGAAGAAAAAAATGTTTGTTTTTCCAACAACAACAAAATCAGAAGACTACAGCAAGATAATTTGGACACATATTCCCGTGCAAATAATATTATGAGAACTACTACACTTGAAATAATTACATTTTACTGAAACCGCTAACTTTTAATTAATCAGGTTCTCTTAATTACAATTAAAATACATAGATATTTCACCCAAACTTGAACTTGAAAAATAAAGTGTATAGGTCAAATCCTATACATTAAAAGTAACTTAAAGACACTATCACAAGATAAATTAACTCTATCTCGGGAGCTGAACTTACGCGAGTGAAAGAAAATTTCCTAAAAATGAGCCAGTGGATGCAAGAGGAGGACATTTCCAACATATCTTGTGTTAAGGTATGTGGTTATTTTCATTGTAATTTTAACTGTAATTGTGAAAACCTGAATCATTACATCCTTAGTGGTTTTATTTGCTTAGATATTTCACCCGATCGCTCAGGAGTTACAGCTGTGGCCACTGCAACACAGAAACCTGCATGATTGGCCAAATCGTATGTGAAACACATTGTAGTATGGTAACTAAATAATAAAACCCTAAATGAAATTATACTTAACAGACCCAATAGTACAGCAGTCAGCCGCATAGACGTTTATGGAAGGGAGAGAGGGATGGGCCAGTGCATGAGGAGGTGCTTAAAAGTCAAACACTCTCACTCTTGCTACATATATAATTACGTACAATTTGCTGCTTACAAATTTCAAAGTGTATTCACTTCATCTTCAATTAAGTTTGCTTTTCCATGTTTGAGCATATGTTTCTTGAATGGTGTGGGCTGTGCAAAACTTTGAGGACAAATTGTGCACTTGTAAGGTTTATCACTGATATGAGTACTAATGTGATAACCTAATGATTGCCTGCTTTTGCTCCAATGGTTACAATGTTCACACTTGTATTTTCTCTCTTTATTATGAACAAATCGAACATGAGTTTTTAAATGACTACTCTGTGTAAACAACTTGCTACACTGATCACACTGAAAAGACTTCTTTCCTAAATGAACGGTATTGATGTGAGTCAGAAGATGCGTTCTCTGCCGAAAAGATTTATGACACTCATCACATTGGAATGGTCGTGCTCCATCATGTAAACGCATGTGTGTTTTTAACGACCCTAGGCACTTGAAAGTACAATTACATATCTTACATTGAAAGTTTCTTTCCTCACTGTGGTTATGCAAATAATGTGACTTTAGAGAGGACCCAAGTTTAAAACGTTTCTTACACATACTGCATGCATATTTTCTTTCATCACTGTGAATAACACCATGTATTTTCAAACTCTGGGCACGATCAAATGTTTTCCCACATATTGGGCATCCAAAATTCTTGACTCTTTCAGAGTGTACAATTAAATGCACATTAAGGGCACCAACAGCACGAAATCTCTTATCACAGATGTCACATTTAAATGGTTTCCTTTCTGGATGATCCCTGTAGTAGTGTTGATTCAAATGAATGCCATCTTTTAATTTCTCATTACACAGTTCACACACTAGAGGATCCTTAGAGTCATGCGTTCTCAAGTGTGAAGTCAATTTCTTCTTAGTATTGGACTGTTCATAACATATATAACAAGCAAAGATTTTCTCGGAAGGAATCTTACGTTTCTGTTTATTCACCAGGTGATGTTTACTCTTTTCAGTTCTCAAAATTTGAAAATCATTCTTTTCTTTATTGTTTACCTGAAAAATAAGAACAAATGGGTGTACAGAGGGTATCATTGTTCTTTTTATACACCCTACCTATTATTCATATTTATTCATTAGTAGCTTGAAAGGCCCGGCGTCGCCCAGGTTTTTATTTTTTAATTTGAAATTAACTTATGAAGGACTTTCGATTTTGAAACTCTAGGGCCTTTTATAATATGTAGGCCTACATAGAACTTGAAATGAGGAAGAACGACTTATCACACTCAAACTATTCCCTCAGAAAACGCTAGATATAGCTTTTTATGGCTCACAGAGGATGTCGAATGTTGGATTCCATTGCTTCTACACACCATGCCAGGGAGGGGTTGAAATAAGAAGAAACATAAATTCCGATTACATAAGATTGTATTGTCTTTATGGAAATTCGTTTCTCACTCTTATATACAACAGTTTCGGAGCTGAAATTAAAAAAAATATATAAAAAAAAAAAAAAAAAAAAAATAAATAATAATAATACAATTAAAAAAAAAGATTCTATATCACTTCCATACTTTTTTCCCCCAAAACCTGGAACATAATATACTGCGGGCATAGGACTGAAAATGTTCCATACTACAGGGTCTTTATTATGAGTTGAGACGGGGCGACCGGTGTTTTCACTCTCCGCTACGGATTCCGCATTAGCCGCGGGTGGAGCGCGCGCGGCTTCCCTGCTTAAAGTGTAGGCTATATAAAGTATTACATATCTTATACTTTATATAGCCTACACTTTAAGCTGGGAAGCCGCATGCGCGCCACCGGCGGCTAATGCGGACTCCGTAGCGGAGAGTGAAAACACCGGTCGCCCCGTCTCAACTTATAATAAAGACCCTGTATTTTGTGTTCTTGTAGATGTTTTAAGGCCTATGATAAACATCCCTATACAAAGCCTACAGCTATGAGTGACGTATCAGTGGATAGGATTTTTTACCGACTTCTGATATAGCATACTCACTGGCACACACTTAAGCTGTCCCTGCAATATGACTGCTTATTCTATTTCAAAATGTGATGTAAGAAAATGATATTTTGCATGTCGAGGGTAGAGAAAGTTATGTGACTGCTTCACATTGTGCTTATCTTCAAGAATTATGTTCACAAAATTAATGTATTAATTACATCGATAGCATCAGAATTTGATAAAGCCCAGTATTATGTAATTCCCAAAGCCCTGTGTGAACACACTAAATAAGACACTGTTATCATGATAACTGAATTGCATTTCATTTTTCAGTATAGTATATTAAAAAATTATATAAATTTTAAAGGGAAGGAATGGTCTGTTTGAATTTTAGTGTTCACCGCGTTACTTCCCGGGCTTAACTGGGTATGTGTGCAAAATTTCATGCAAATTGGTCAAGAAATGTAGATTTGTATACGGAACATACATACCCACATATTATCTATTCATTTTGAGAATGCAAGTGCATATAAACACTGAGTTTGTATCATTCCGCCCTGAACGGCATTTGATTGGTCATGTGTTACGTTAGTCATCTTTTTCCCGCGGTTAACGAAAACAAATTAGTGGGCCGTGTCTCCTTCCATAATAATCTATCCATGAGGGCTACTCTCAGCATTAAAAATAAAGACATGTTTATTACTCATTTCGTTCAAGCTGAAAATGAGTGCTACATTAATACTTTTATATACAGAAGGCATATTACTGTGAAATAATTAGGCCTACTTACTCGGAGTTCTCCGGCAGTGGCGTAGCTCTCAAATCCGAATAATCTGACATCATCTCCAAAGTACAATCATTAACCTCACTTCTTTTCGCAAAATATTTAATTTCAACGTCCAGCAATAACTTATAAAATGTCGTTCTTTTGAAGTTAGGAGGTCGAAGTCCTCATGAAGTTTACCCACAATTGGAGGTAGCCTATGTTATCAAAAAATAATTGAACTTTTGCTCGAATAGCACTTTTCACAAAGTCATCAATGTTATCTAAAACACTACGCGGCATTTGAGCCTTTATTGGAGGAGTTTTCACTACATCAGAGTCTATTCACTACCCACTTTCCAGATCGGTGAATTCCAATGCCAATTTTACAATGTCCTCTAAGTCTTGGATATTTTTTTAAGAAATCCACTAAACACATTCAATATTATTTCCTTTTGTCCACTTCGCAAAGATTTACCTCTCTTATTTTTAATCATGCCACTCGGACCAGGTTGAATTTCAATCATTATGATTAATGCTTCTCGAAGACTGGGTTATAAATTATAAGTGCCACACTTCGCTATCCACTGAAATTTATATGTTTTCAATATTATGCACAACAATGACTCACAGACCGAAGTGTTATATTACAAATGCCACAATTCGCAATACATTGAAACATTTGTAGTAAGTTGATATTGTTATCTTAATAATTTCGACAAATTATGAGCTTTTACTGTTATAAAAATCAAATCTAATACCGCACTATATTGTCTTGTAGCATGATGTGTGCTGTGGTTCAAAGCACGTGCATTTGTTTACACTTTCAATTTGGTTTAGTTGCAAGACTCAAATATTTTTTTTTTTTGTTTTGTTTGTTTTATGAAAACATATGAAAGCGGAACTCTCAAACTGTGAATATTATGTCACACTTCAATTTGCTTAATTTTTTTTTATGTAAACAATTGACAGCAGACTCTCTAATTATGCCTCATTTCACATTTCCGACTTTTTTCCCGTGGATTTTCCAAAAATTTTCTTTCATACAAACCTTGTCCTGACAATTACGAACACAACAAAAAAGAAATCAGCCAAATTGGTCGAGCCGTTCTCAAGTGATGCGGCAACAACCCTTTTGCAAATTCATTTTTATTAATATAGGTAGGGGATTTATGGTGCAATGCACCAACATCAGGAATTAACGACTGTAATGCCAGTTAAGTAAATTTTGCTTGGCCCCAACAGAGACTGCAGATTCCTTTTCTTCACAGCCCTTGAAGCTTTTCTGAAGTGTTTCTCATGCCCAACATGCTGTTGGACATGCAACTACTTTACTACACTAACTTTCACAGAAAGTAGGCCTATACTTCCATCAGTGGAAAATACCTCCGTTCCAAATTCAGGCACAAGCAGTGGCAAAAAATTAGTTTTGCTTTAGGCATGTTTACGGTCTTCTTTCTTCCATAAATGTTAAGGTCATTGTCATGACAAGGCACCAAATAATTGCTGTCAGTTCACACTGAGAAGGAGCAACGTAATATTGCAGTCAAGCAGGGTTGGAATGTTTAAAACAAAACGTTTAAAACAAGTGTTTAAAACAAGTGCTTGTGTTTTTTTTAAGTTTATTTAAAAACGTTTTATTATATATATATATATATATATATATATACATGTATATAAAAGGCCCTATACATTAATATGGTTGTTTTAAACAAAATGAACAATTTAAACTTTTTTTAAACAAACAACATTGTTGTAAACATAAAAAACGTTTTAAAAAACATGTTTAAAACAACCAACATTGTTGTTCACATAAAAAACGTTTTAAACAAAAAACATGTTTTAAACAAAAAACTCTTTTTTGTTCTTTTAAAAAAAACATGTTTTTTCCAACCCTGTAGTCAAGAGAAGGCGATGTTGAAAAAAACTGTGTTCCGTCTAATATTCCGTGTCTGGCTGGATTTGAGGCATCAGCTGTTTTTGCGAGGTCATTCGCCGTGTTGCCATGGCAACAAGTGTATTTAACTGCGTTTCTTTTATTTTTGTGCTTTCAATATAATTTTAAATATGTTTATTATCTGGTTTGTTCTTTCTTCCCATCAATTCTCATCAGAAATGACATTTGACTGTCGCATCTTTCATTTTTTGGATAGTCATGTCTATAATCTCAAACCCAAAATTTCAGTCTGATTATTTTTAGTATATTTTAATCATGATTTTGTGTTTTTAAGGAAACAATTCAGTTTTAAAGTAATGCTAATTAATTCTCTTATTTATGATTTAGTATTTTAATGTAACTTAATTGATTTATTTCCAAGATTAATTATTTATTGTTTTTCTTGGCCAATGGGATTCTTGCTTTACGTCACATGTCGTGACGTCTGTCATTCTTGCTATTCATTCTTATTCTCTCGTTCGAAGCTTTCGCCAGGCTAGTTTTCAGTTCAGAATTCTGAATCTAGTTATTATTGTCGAGCTGGGAATTTGAAGTTTCCCAGCCCTAGTTATTGCAGAGACGCAATTTAATACGTTCTTCAAAGTAATTTATTTGTGATTCAATTACAAATGTGTGAAGCCAAGTTTTTTACTTCCCTGATCAAACCGTATGGACTTGAATGCGTAACTCATTAAGTAAAAGGATTTACTGTAAGTACTGCTGTGAAGTGAATATTTCAGAGTGCTTAATTTTAGTTGCAGTGTCGAAGCAACATTTAAAGGTTCTTATTCTCGGTCGAAGCAGCAAGTCGACCTTAAAATAATTTGCTGATAGTGCGCATTCACTTCAAGAATAGTGCAATTCTTTCTCAGTTGTTTGAGCAAGCGCGACTATAAAAATTGCTCTGCTCTGGTCCTCCGAGCTATTCATCAGTCTTATAAGGCAAGCATGCCTTATTTTCCAGAAGGAGCTTACTAAGTCGTCTCCCCTTGACTTCATCAACATTTCATCTTCTTCGGCACCGCTAGGAAGAGGAATTTATTTGTAAAGCAAGATACAAAATTCCATCTTGCTTATCATTTTGTCCATTGTGCTCTTTGTATCTTTCAAGGGGCTCAATAAATATATTTTAAATTTGACTTAGTGTAGCATCCTTCAAACCGGAGAGGTTTCCCCGTGTCCCTATTTCGCCTGCGAGCTACCGTGGGAGCGGGAACATCTCTTTGTGGTTCCTCCGGGCCTGGATATGACCCAGAGGCCTATGGTTGAAGATGCATTGATAGTTAGTGACCTATAATTAACGTAAAGTAACTATTCAATTAACAGTTTGAATTTGTCTTGGTCACTTATTACAGAGACCTCAGTGATTAGCCACAATTCTAGTCATTCTTATATATCAATCTTGTTCTCCCGGTTTAGTTTGCCGCCGGTGTGAGACGCTACCATCAGTAGCCATCAGTAATAAGTAGTTTAAAGTCAGTTGCTGTAAGTATCTGTGGTTCTCCTCCGCATTGCGTTTGAGGGAGGTCTCTGATAGATTTCAATTAAGTTTTTTGTACTTTCTTGTAAAGTGTAAACATTTACATCTGTGTACTTACACCTGTACAGCTACACACTATTTCTTTGTCTACTCGTATGCTCCTATGCGGGCAACTCACTCCATTCTTATAAGCAAACGTTAATTTGTTATTGTTGCACCGGCTCTAGGCGGGCAACCTATTTAATTCAGACATTGTAGAAGCAAGTCACTATGTCGAGTCCAGACGGTTTGACGGCTCTTAAAGCCAAGCGAGTTCCCATTAAGGCCCAGATTACGCGGCAGGTTAATGTCATTAGTAATTTAGCCATTGAGGATGTCACTTATCCTGAACTCAAGAAGTATGAGTCTAAGTTAGACGAACTTGCAGCTAAGTTCGACCTTGTGCAGACTGAAATCGACGGTGTGGATTATTCTGATGCTGAAGAAGCCTATAGGGCAGAAGTCGACGCCGTCATTTCCAGAGGCAACTCTCAGTTGTGTAAATTTCTTCAGGCCTTATCTGACAAGGAGGTCCTGGCCCAGCAGGCCCTTGCAGAAAGGCAGGCTCAGGCCCAGCTCGCCCTGGCCCGTGAGGAGGCCGAAGCTAAGAGAGCGGAGGCTCAGGCCCAGCTGGCTTTAGCCGAAAAGGAAGCTGAGGCTAAGAGAGCCGAAGCCCAGGCCCAGCTCGCCCTGGCCCGTGAGGAAGCTGAGGCTAAGAGAGCCGAAGCCCACGCCCAGGCCGAAGCTGCCCAAAAGACTAAAATAAGACGCTTCGAGTACTTGCAATCGCAACTTCTGCGTCAAATGCAGATTATGCGAGAGTACGAAATCGAAGATCTCACTACGCTTCATGAGGCGCGCATTCGCCGCTCTGAATTCGTAGAGATCTTCAAGGCCTATAAGTCAGATTATGCTCAGGTGGCCATTGACGAGGCCTACCAGGATCATGAATTCGACTTTCACGCAGTGGAATCTGATTATTATAAAGTCATCAGTTTCTTTAACTCCATGATAGCTGAAAAGAAACAGCTATATGAACCCGAGCAGGCGCAGACTGCCAGTCAGCGCTCCTCGCTCGACCCTGTCACGCCGTTGTTACCGAAACTCCCCGAAATCCGTCTTCCTCAGTTCAATGGGAACCCCTCTGAGTGGATCGAGTTTCGTGACACTTTCTCGTCGTTGGTAATTCAACACAGGCACATTTCGGACATGGACAAGTATCAGTACTTGAAGTCCTGCCTGTCATCAGAGGTTAGTACGGTCATTCAGAATATTCCTGTCTCTGCTGCAACTTTCCAAGTGGCGTGGCAGACTTTGATTGATAGGTTTGATAACGACCGGCTAATCGCCAACACCCATCTAGACAATCTCTTCTCTCCCCCTCAGATTGAGAGGTACTCTGCAGAATCCCTGCAGAAATACCTGGATCATTTTATAAGCACGGTACATGCACTGAATTCCCTTAATACAGAAGTGGAGTTGTCAGATCTGATTATTACCAGAATTATCATCGACAAGCTTCCGATGAACCTCATCAGAGAATGGGAGTCATCTGTCAAAATAGGGAAGCTCCCTACTCTCAAGGAGTTATTTGTCTTCTTGGAAAGCCGAGTTCGCATACTGCAGATGACTGATGCTGCCACGAAAAGTCAGGCTGCTAAGTCAGTTCCGAGCTCTCCGGCTCCTTCCAAGTCAAAGTCTTCTTCTTCGAGGCCTAAATGTCTCTGTTGTCGTACTGCTGTGCATGACCTGTTTTCATGCAGCGACTTCAGGAGCATGACTTTCGCTCAAAGAGACCAGTTTGTTAGAGACCGCAAACTGTGTCGCGTATGCCTGTATAGCCAAGGGCATGCCAACAATTGTAGGACTTTTCAGTGCAGGAGATGTGCTGGGAGACATAGCACATTCCTCCACGACCCGACTAGCGATAGTCACCAGGCTGCCAACACTGCAGGTGTTATGGCTTCTAGTCAGACCCAGCAGCGCTGCTTGCTTCCTACTGCTACTGTCCGCATCCTGGACTCAGACGGCTCGCCTGTTGAGGCCACAGCCCTCCTGGATAGCGGTTCAGACTGCAATCTTATTAGCGACAGGCTGTTTAGGTGTCTTGGACTAGCTCCTCATGCGCAGCGGACTACGCTAGCGGGAATTTTGTCCACTAATGTTAGCACACATAAGCTAACCAACATCACGATTCAGTCGCGAGTGACTTCATGGCGCTACAATGCACAGGCCATTGTCGTTCCGGAGATTTCGGAGAAAAGGTTCCCGAGCTCTTTCATTGAGACGAAAGATTGGAACATTCCTCCGAATCTTCCCTTGGCTGATCCATTCTTTAGTCGTCCTAAGTGTGTCGATCTACTTCTTGGAGTGGAGATTTGCGCCCAAGTGGTGTGTCCAGGGCAAATTTCCACCTGTGAGTTACCTACGATTCAGAACTCGCACCTTGGTTGGTACTTCGCCGGGAAACTGCCCTCTGCGCCTTTCCCTTCACAGCGTTGCCATACTTCCAATGGTCATCGACGCCGATCCACGGCTAAGCGTTATCTTGAAGCAAGCCCCAATGAGCCTGAATGCTCGGAGGCTATGTCTTCTAATTACTCAGCCTTCCTAACTGCTGACCAGTTAGTGAGTAACCAGCTTTCCCGGTTCTGGGAGTTAGAACGAGTGTCTAACTCAGCCCCCTTCCCTGACGAGTCAGTTTGTGAACAGCATTTTGCTGCCAATACTCAGCGTGACTCCGATGGGCGATACATTGTAAAGTTGCCCTTTGTATCAGCTCCAGAATCCCTGGGGAGCACAGTGTTACAAGCCCAGAAGAGATTCTTCTCATTAGAAAAAAGACTGTCTTCAAATGAAACCCTTCGAGAGGAATATAACAGGTTCATGGATGACTATCTGAAATTGGGTCACATGAAGCCTGCCTCTCGGAGTTCACTCGGGAAATATGAGTATATTATCCCGCACCATCCCGTTTTGAAGCCTTCCAGCACCACGACAAAACTCAGGGTAGTTTTTGATGCTTCAGCGAAGTCTTCTAACGGGAAGTCACTCAATGACATTCTTGCGGTAGGTCCGGTGGTGCAGCCTGACCTCTTCTCGATCCTCCTACGCTTTAGGTTCAATCCAGTGGCGTTCACAGCGGACATCGAGAAGATGTATAGACAGGTCTTAGTCCATCCCGACCACCAACCTCTCCAGCAGATTTACTGGAGAACTTCTGTGTCAGACCCTATTCAGCTGTTTGACCTAACCACGGTCACTTATGGCACTGCTTCTGCCTCCTTCCTGGCAACCAGAGCTCTTAAACAGCTAGCCATCGACGAGGGAAGCAAATTTCCTGTAGCAGCCTCCATCATAAACAATTCCATCTATGTCGATGACATAGTGGCCACTGCTGCTACGCTGTCTGAGGCCAAGGTTATTGTCTCTCAGCTGAGAGAGCTTCTCCCCCTAGGTGGATTCAATCCTCGTAAGTGGAGTTCCAATTCTGTGGAACTGCTCCAAGACGTTCCTCCTGAGCTGCGGGAGTCTCTCGACCACAGAACCTTTGGTGATTCTGACACCTCCTCTATAAAGGCGCTAGGCCTCATATGGCAACCTTCTGACGATATGCTCAGGATCGAAACTTCAGTCGATCCCTCCAAGCCATTCACCACCTGTTCCAGAAGGACATTGCTATCTTGTATAGCCTCTATTTTTGACCCCCTTGGTCTAATATGCCCTATAGTGTCCTACTGCAAGATTCTGTTCCAATCTTTGTGGAAGGAGACTACTTCATGGGACCAGCCCATTCCTTCTGCGGTCGCCGACAAGTGGCGCAAGATTCACAACCAACTTCAGTTCATCTCCAGCATCGCTATCCCTCGGCTAGCATTACAGCAGAACTTCGTATCTGTGCAGTTGCACGGTTTCTGTGATGCTAGCGAGGTGGCATATGGCGCCTGTCTGTACCTACGATCTACTAATCACCTCGATAAGGCCAAGAGCTGTCTGCTTTGTGCCAAGTCTAGGGTTGCCCCTTTGAAGGCAACGACTATACCTCGCCTTGAATTGTTGGCAGCTCACTTGTTGGCAACGTTAGTTCACCGGGTGTTACCTGCGTTGCAACTTTCTATAAGTTCAGTACACCTGTGGAGTGACTCCAAGGTTGTACTTGGTTGGTTAAACCATTCACCTTCTAAACTTAAGACCTTCGTGGCTAACAGAGTCGCGGACGTCCAAGAATTCACTGCCATTGGATCTTGGTCGCATGTGTCATCTAAGGACAATCCCGCTGATCTCATCTCTAGGGGAGCCACCCCTTCTGACCTACTTAACAACTCTCTGTGGTGGTCAGGCCCTTCTTGGCTTACTGCCGACTCCACTCAGTGGCCCAGTTTGCCCACTGAGCTCGAGTCTTCGTCTCTCCCAGAGGTGAAGATAGCAGCGCTAGTCACCATCGAAACCTCTAGCTTAAGCCCATGGCTGACTAAGTTTTCACACTTGAAAACAATCAGGGTCATGGCTTATGTGCGACGTTTCATTAATAATTACTTGAAACTCAAGTCACCTATCAATGGCCCTTTATTGCCGTCAGAGCTTACTGAAGCTTTGCATTCTTGCATTAGAATCATTCAAAGGAATGCTTTCAGAAAGGAAATTCAAGCATTGTCTTCCTCGCAAGATTTGCCTTCTTCTAGTAAGATCCGGCAACTATGCCCCTTTATTCAGGATAACATCCTGCGTGTAGGTGGACGTCTAAGTCGGTCCAACCTACCCTTTGACAACAAGCATCAGATATTACTTCCTGCAGAGCATGCTTTCACCAGGCAGTTAGTTCTCCATGTGCACTTGCATCTAGGTCATGCAGGACCTCAGCTAGTCATCTCACACTTGCGAGAGTCGTATTGGATCCCTTGCATTCGCAAGCTGGTTCGCAGTGTACGGAGGCGCTGTAGTGTTTGCTTCCGCTTTGAGGCTCAGGCTTTTCAGCAAAAGATGGCTGATCTGCCTCCTGAGAGAGTAAATCCTCTCCCTCCTTTCACAAACTCTAGTGTGGACTACGCCGGTCCATTCTCTCTCAAGTTTGGTGGCCCGCGGTCCAAGGTGACTACCAAAGCCTACGTTGCTATTTTTGTCTGCATGTCCACGAAGGCCGTACACGTTGAGCTAGTGACTTCGCTCACCTCACGTGCCTTCCTGGCGGCATTGTCAAGGTTCACAAGTCGTCGTGGAATTCCAAGTTCAATCACTTGTGATAATGGTAGAAACTTTGTCGGAGCCCACGCCGACCTGCAGAACCTCTCTAGGCTTTTGATGTCATCAGAACATCACTCCGCAGTGCAAGACGCCACTGCGCATTTGAACATTCATTGGCGTTTCTTGCCTCCTCACTCTCCACACATGGGAGGACTTCATGAGGCGGCAGTACGCTCTTTGAAGTTCCACTTGAAGAGGATGTCCTCGTCCTGTAAGTACACTTACGAGGAGATGTCTACTGTTCTCACACAAATTGAGTCATTCTTGAATTCACGTCCTTTGATGTCGTTATCTGAGGACGTGGATGACTTTGGATATTTGTCTCCCGGCCACTTTCTTATTGGCAAGCCCATTGTATCGGTGCCCAGTCCTGACCTCTCTGGTGGGTACAGCCTGCGTTCCCGTTGGAACCATCTTCAGCAGATGGTCACTTGTATTTGGAAGAAGTGGTCCGTGGATTATCTCCACACGCTACAGCGTCGTGCAAGGTGGCACAAGGTACTTCCAGACGTTCCTTTGGGTACCCCTGTATTGGTTCTCGAGGACAATGTACCTCCTCATAGGTGGGTGCTTGGTCTGGTGCACCAAGTACACCCAGGCCCAGACGGCCTCATCAGAGTTGTCACTGTGCGCACTGTCTCAGGCACTTATAAGAGGCCCCTCATCAAGTTGGCTCCTCTGCCTGTCAGTGAAGAGGGACAGTGACACCTGCTTTCTTCAGAGTGCTGATGCCGGACGCATCCCACACCACCGATTTTGACTTTCTTGCGACTTGATAGTTGTTTTGGCCTCAAATCCTTGCATTCACGAATTTGCTTGACGTCACATTCTGTTAGATAATTTCACGAGTGAAATTATCGCGGGCAATATGTTCCGTCTAATATTCCGTGTCTGGCTGGATTTGAGGCATCAGCTGTTTTTGCGAGGTCATTCGCCGTGTTGCCATGGCAACAAGTGTATTTAACTGCGTTTCTTTTATTTTTGTGCTTTCAATATAATTTTAAATATGTTTATTATCTGGTTTGTTCTTTCTTCCCATCAATTCTCATCAGAAATGACATTTGACTGTCGCATCTTTCATTTTTTGGATAGTCATGTCTATAATCTCAAACCCAAAATTTCAGTCTGATTATTTTTAGTATATTTTAATCATGATTTTGTGTTTTTAAGGAAACAATTCAGTTTTAAAGTAATGCTAATTAATTCTCTTATTTATGATTTAGTATTTTAATGTAACTTAATTGATTTATTTCCAAGATTAATTATTTATTGTTTTTCTTGGCCAATGGGATTCTTGCTTTACGTCACATGTCGTGACGTCTGTCATTCTTGCTATTCATTCTTATTCTCTCGTTCGAAGCTTTCGCCAGGCTAGTTTTCAGTTCAGAATTCTGAATCTAGTTATTATTGTCGAGCTGGGAATTTGAAGTTTCCCAGCCCTAGTTATTGCAGAGACGCAATTTAATACGTTCTTCAAAGTAATTTATTTGTGATTCAATTACAAATGTGTGAAGCCAAGTTTTTTACTTCCCTGATCAAACCGTATGGACTTGAATGCGTAACTCATTAAGTAAAAGGATTTACTGTAAGTACTGCTGTGAAGTGAATATTTCAGAGTGCTTAATTTTAGTTGCAGTGTCGAAGCAACATTTAAAGGTTCTTATTCTCGGTCGAAGCAGCAAGTCGACCTTAAAATAATTTGCTGATAGTGCGCATTCACTTCAAGAATAGTGCAATTCTTTCTCAGTTGTTTGAGCAAGCGCGACTATAAAAATTGCTCTGCTCTGGTCCTCCGAGCTATTCATCAGTCTTATAAGGCAAGCATGCCTTATTTTCCAGAAGGAGCTTACTAAGTCGTCTCCCCTTGACTTCATCAACATTTCATCTTCTTCGGCACCGCTAGGAAGAGGAATTTATTTGTAAAGCAAGATACACAAAATTCCATCTTGCTTATCATTTTGTCCATTGTGCTCTTTGTATCTTTCAAGGGGCTCAATAAATATATTTTAAATTTGACTTAGTGTAGCATCCTTCAAACCGGAGAGGTTTCCCCGTGTCCCTATTTCGCCTGCGAGCTACCGTGGGAGCGGGAACAAACTGTTAAGAACTTAAAAAAGGGCAATTAAAATCATCATTTTTTGGCATACAGTGAACCAAAATAAACATACATTACACTGGGCTTAATCCTTGGAAAAGGATTTTTCCTCAACTTCCTAGCTAGCTCTAGCAGTAACACTTAACCATCATTAAAATAGCCCTAAACTTTAACAGCTCATTGCTGGCCGGTTAAATGGTTAATGGCTGCAAAGTCTAGAAAGAACTCGGCTGCATTTCATCATAACTTTGAAAGGGTCATTCTAGTTTACATTAAAACACATTGTTGTTTAAGAATTCATATATATACACACACACACACACACACACACACATATATATATATATATATATAGCCTATATATATGAGTAAATGAATCTCAACTCTCCTTTTCCACACACACACACGTGCACACACACACACACAAAGAGTTAGCAGTGTGATATGATTTAGATATGTTTCCTGCATCTAGACATGATCATAATTTTGTTTTAAAGTTTCCTTTTTCCTGTGTAAATGATGGTTAAATATTCACACCTTTCTCAAAACTATCCTTATCCAAGACAAACTTTGCAAAAAAGTTTCCTTTTCCACTTGAAAAATATATTTCAAAACTTTCCTTTTCCAGCGTTAGTTTTATTAACAAATCGCTAGGGGCCGTATTTTTTGGTAATAATGATAAGCGCGAAATTTTATAAAACAACCTCTCTTAGCTATATTTGGCTTTTATATGCTTAAAATACCAATATGAACCAAATTGAATCCACGAAATATTGCGAAATTTACTCGATTCTGCGAAATGAGCCTGAAAAAGTGCCTTAAAATCACGATATCGTGTTTTGGTGTACTGTATTTTTTATTTCTTAGCAGCATGCTTTTTTTCTGCTGCTTCTCTGGCTGTCGAAGATTTACCGATATATCGATATTTGTGATTGATCACAAAGATTGTCTGTGATCTGGTTTGTACTGTTGAGTACTCTTCTGCTATCTCCTGCTATCTCTTTGCCAAGTTAGCGATGCCTATGATCGATTACAGCAGAAGAGTGTAGAATCTTTATTACTTGTATTCAATAGATTTCGTCTTTTATCCACAAGTGGTATGGTTGGCACTTCTGTTTGCAAATGGCTATCTGATGGTGTTTAATAGAAATTATGATAATAATTTCTCGTAATTATATTTGAACATTACTCTAGTCATGTCTAAATCGAAAGTTACTTCAATTCAGACAAGGTCAGAAGAATATAGAAATGAGGGGGGGGGGGGGTTAGTTCATGTAAATAAAGAAGCAAAGTTTTTGATTACGCAATGTTCCCAATGTAGTATAAAGTAACTTATTTCACGAAATACCCACTGAAATAGAAGGAAGTTAACACCGAAATCAGCCATTTCATTTCACCAATAAATCAGGGCCCTACAAATCGCTAATATTTTTTAGAACTGTCCTTATCCATATGAATATGTTTTATTAAATTTAATTAGTTTTATGAAGTGCACGCCTGTTTCAGGAAATATGAAAGTAACAAGAACATTTCCTTTTATTTTGTTTCTTACATTGTTTGTGAATTCCCGCCATTTTCACTATGAACTGTGGACATCATACTGCGAGAAGCTAATCGGTTTGTCCTAATCTATTTCTTATTGTTCAATAAAACCTTGTGAGAAAATGACAATATTATTGTAGTATTAAATATCAATTTTTTAGGAAAATATTCCTCTACATTTGCAACATCAGTTTTAAGACACCAGCTATTGACGCATGTTCTACTTATCTCCAACTGAAAAATCAAATTCGCCAAGCTTGTACATCCTCAAAGATGAAAACGGATCTTCTTATCCAGTTGAGAGTTCATCAGTTAAAAGCAAAGGCATTCTACACACAGTTTCAGGAGAAAGAGACAAATGGAGTTCTTCTGCTCACTTATGATTGTCACGAGTGCCGGATCAGGTAGCATATTACAGTAGACAACTATACTGCTATAATTTTACTGTCTGTCTGAGACACTCAAATGCACCACAAAATGTGGATACTGTTACTATCTACACCTGGTTAGAACATGAAAGACTGAAAGGATCCAATCATCAGCTCTACTTGATGCACTCAAGAATTCCAAACTAGAAAATGGCGATTTTGATTGTGTTTGACTCTGTTCAGATGGCTGTCCTGGACAGAATCAACAGTGATCGGAATAGTGATGAAATGGTTTAAAGAAGGAGCACCAAAAACGATAAAGAGAGTCAAATTTCTGTATCCTGTTGTAGGGCACTCTTTTCTTCCTCCCAATAGAGTATCCGGGAGAATAGAGAAAGTAATTAGGCAAGAAGAGACAATACATATTCCTAATAAGTCCAAAACGATTTTTCAAGATTTTGGAAAAGTGAAGAAGCTAGGTTCAGATGTGCCTGTCCATGATTGGAAGTTCGAAATTAATGAAATAATCAAACCTACAGGTCAGTGGCACTTTAAATTGTACTTGTGTAAAGTTTTTTGTGTTTTACAAAGAACACCAATGGAAGTGTGTTGGCCCAAGGTGAAGTTCACTAAGATTTGAGACTGAGTTCCAAGATCAGTTCTGAGAAAGAGCAAGACTTTAAGTAATGTTACACCATGAAGTTTATTAATATTACACCAGTTCAGCTGGAGCCAACTGGACAGAACATGAGGATCTAATCCACTACAAGGCTTTGATAGATGATGAAGAAGAATGTGAAGAAGATGGGGATTTAACTATTGACAATGTCAATGATGTGCTACATCTAATTGATTAAGAACTATCATGATTGTTTGATACATAACAACTGTCATTTTCCAAAACAGTTATTAACAAAACTGCCTCTTTCCAGAAAAAGTTACTTTCAAAACTCTCCTAATTCATTGTTTTTCTTAAAAACCATCTTTAGTCTAACTGTTTTGTTATATATTTATACAATCTCACGACATATATTTTCCAATATAGGTTTTCTACAAATCACTAAGACGTGTAAACAATACTAGGGAACAATATTTTCAAAGAACTACTAATTTATATGCATGGAGGAAGTTTTCTGTTTTCCTACAAATGAGTTAGAGTGGATAAGAAGAGTTTTGATATATATATATCAAAACGCGAAGGAAAAATGATTTAGATAAACCACAACTTCACTTAAGTACAAATATAAAAAGTCACTGCTATCAACAGATAATTTTTTTTAATAAAATTCCATTAAAGATAAGAAATCTTGAAAAAAAAATAACTCTACAACATTCTATGTATTTGGTTCAAAAGCAAAGCGATATACACCGTAGAAGAATTTTTAGAGAGTAATATACCAGAAAATATTATGGATATAAATTTGTATTCTTAGCTTTTTTTGTTATTATATAAAACTATCCAAAAACTGACGAAGCCTATTGTACAAATATATTGTATTTAAAGGTGAATAAAGATTTGATTTGATTATACACACACACCACATGGTAATAAAGCCAATGTGCAGTCAACACTACCATACAATAAAATTTTGGATTTGATGTAATCAAGGTTTGAGAGGGTATCATTCCTATAATAAACAATAGTGATAGAACTCCACATAAATGAAATCTGATGTGATGCACTCACATTGGTGGACATGGATAATATAATTTTTTCCCTTCACATTTTGGTATACAGGGTGTTAATGAATAACTCTGAAATATTTTACCAGTGTATAGAGGGGACATAGACAAGAAACTTTTATTAGGAGATTTTTGACTCATAGATTAAATTTTTCCTGTTACAGCATAAAATCTCCCAGGGCATGGTCGCCACTGACTTCTAACATTTGAAAAATACAAAATAAAGGAACTTCCTTGTTAACACTGGAGTTATGAATAAAAAAACTAATGGAGTGGCAGTCAGTCATGTGTTTAGTCTGTAAACTTTAAAGATTATGGAAACACTAAATTATGATATAGCCTAGCTGTTGAATGATTAAGAAGCCATTTAATGAAATTTTTAACCCTATTTTGCTTCGTTACTGACTTATGAGAACCAAACTGGGCATAATCCCAATGACGCGGACCCATTCATGCGACATTTCCACAGACTGTGATGATTTTTGTTTATGAGCGAGGCAGTGTGACCAACTGTTCTAGTATATAGTGACAGCAGATGATTTTATGCCTCGCACCAGCCAAGCTCCACTGTTTTGTTAGGTTAGGAACGTTTATGTTAGTTAAGGAGCAATATACTGAATAGCACGAGGTTTCTATCACAACCACCATTTCTTACGAGCAACTAGTAGCTTGTACCTTTGTAGGTTTGTCAGACTGTTCACCCATAATCATATCTCGTTTAGCGATATGACGTCACACCTCCAACGTCCAATCACGAGGATGAGGACAGAAAAAATGGCGGAGAACAAGGAAATATTCGATAGATCGTGATATAAAAGAAAATGTATCAATTAGGGTGGGTGGGTTGGACCAAATCATTCGCCAAGACAACATCTCTCCACACATCTATCTATAACAAAATTTGTGTGATAAAAGTGTTTTGTGAAGAGAATTTCGGTTCTAAAAAATGGGATTTTACCCCAAACTGTAATGGCTTTAATGCACTGTAGCATACACATTTTAAGTCACAGAGCAAAAATGTCGTAGTAAAAGTTGCTTGTAGTATCTATCCAATACGATCCCTGTCTACTAGTTTTCAATACCGTAACGAAACAAATGTTTCCAAGAGAATCCACAGGATGCCTTTGCCCCATAACCGAGGTCCAATGAAACATTCCTGCCACACACAAGATGACTAACTTAGCAACTGATCTGTATCAAAGGCAAGATGCCTTGTTCTTGAAATTGTTACCTCGTGAGTATTCATGTGCACATGCTATAATGAGATCAAGCCAGTAGAAGTTAACAACGTGGTATAATTCCATGTTGAGGTCAGCAAATCAGTGCTCTACTCCGTAGCACTACATTGCTGAGGAAGCCAGTGACAAAAAGCTAATACTAGAGAATCAACCTGCCAATCTTTCTGGCTTTTTCATCTAAGCAGTTCTCCATATTACTGCCTGAAATGTTTTAAATATCCCATTCCTGTCCTTGATGGAAAATGAGTAAATACAGTAATTGCTCCTTAATTGGTGTCTACGTTGAAAGCAAAGGTTACAGTGTTGCCTACAGCAATTTCCCTGCTTGTTTTCAGCCAACGAATAAGTACTGTCAGTTCATGACCTTTACAAACCATTTTCTGTGATCTATGAAAATTTAGCCTGCCCACAATTTGTTAATTAATAAAAACTTTAAGATATACTCACTGTACAAGGATCCAAATCTGAATATTCTCGATCAACTCTTGACAAAATTATTTTTGGCACTCTAGTGGCGAGAGACTTCAGTGCCTGCAGCATTGGGCTTAATTCCATTTTCATGAAGTTTCTGCAATAGAATATATGTACAATGAGGCAGTAAATAGGCAACCTGCAGAAAATAGCAGATATCGAAATCTAAAAGGGCAAAATTCCAAATTGCTTCAGTAAAGAACCAAAACCATAATAGACTTTATGTTGAAATGCTCATTTACAAGAAAAATACCTAGAAATTTGGAAAGGTCTCTGAGAAAACACACATAAATATGCCTGTAGAAGTTACCGGACTTGCAGCCATGTGATAGACCTATATCAGGGGTCGGCAACCTTTTGAGTCGGAAGAGCCAAAAATTACAATTTACAAAATTTCAAAGTTTTTAAAGAGCCAGAAAATTTTTTCTTGCCAACAATAAATAGTACTCGCATAAATAAAGTTTTTTGATAAAAAATCTATTTATTCATAAGATCTATTTATTCATAAGAAAAAAATATCTATTTATTCATATATAAGTAGTGTTTTTCACAACAAAGTAGATAATATATAACTTATATATATATGGCATTATTAGATAATTACTTATTATTTAAGTAAAAAATTAAAACAATTAGACATTTACTTACAACACTAACTTGTACTTCAATAACATACATTTGAGCAAACAAATTCAATGGAAGCGTTGGCTTTGCATGGTTTTAGAAAGTTTGGATAAATTTGGCTCATAACTTGTTGTTTTAAGTTTCAAACACGACTCTAAATTTTCATTGTTACTTCTTACTTTATTTTTAATTATATTCATGCAAGAGAACGCTTGCTCGCACGAATATGTCGAACCAAAGATAGTCAGCACTCCAAATGCCACCTTCTTCACCTCACTGTAGCAATCTGAAAGACTATTCCATGCGTCGAATATAAGTGCCTCAACTCGCGGCATTCTTTTAAAGCTGTCCACTTTTGTTGCGTTACATACATACATTTCTGGACCTCCACTCTTCCAACTTGCTTTTCAACTCTGTAAATTTTCCACTCCACAAAGCTTTACTTTTTAAATCGATCAATTGCATTTCTAGAGATCCAGTATCAATTATTCCAAATGGCTCAATGTGGATTTCGTTACTATTTGTGTTGAAAAGATTTACTATGAATGCTAGAGTGGTTTTGTTGGTTTTGAATTGCTCAAATCTGTCAGCATCTTTAATCTTTAATTTTTTTTATAACTGTGCTGAAGAGCCATTCCATTGTTACGTATGTTACATTTGGATGCACTTTAGATCCCTACAGCGATTAAAATATGGCATTAACTGGAACTTTGTACATTATCAGAAGATAGATTCAAAGGTGTACTTTCAGAATATATGAAAGTTTTATTAATCAGTAATATACATTAAATATTATTATCAATAAAATGGGTGTTACGTATGTTACAGAAATCGGACACAGAATTTAAATTTAACCTTATCGATCTTACATGGAAATCTCTGTGAATTATGTAACACAAGAACTCCAGGACATTTTTTTCTGGGTAGCCAAGATTACACTCATTAACCTAGTATCTTTGTTTCAATAGTTATTGCAGTTCAGATACTTCGGCAAAAAGAAATAAATAAGATAACCAAATTAAATATAATAAATGACAGATTAATTGCCCAAATTCATTCAAACTAAAATCATAAAATCTCATAGCCTGTGTTTGGTCTTAAAATGACCGTGAAAAGACGGAACATTCATTATAAATATTATTAACTAGAAAGAAGGCAAAGGTAAAAAGTTTAACAACATCATTTTAAATGTTTATTAAAATGAGATTGCAGTGGTGAGAATTGAATAGACAAGGGAGTCAGGAGTTTCCCATAGCAGACCTAACGGGTGCGAGATAAGGCAATGCAGGTACCCAGGTAATCCCCCAATATCTAAACAAAGGGTAGTGATACACTCAAGTTATTTTAAGAAGTCGGCTATTAGGTTCACGCCAAGCTTCTGATTTTGCTACTGATACAACACGCTGTCCGGGTTTTTCCACTTAAACCTTCTTAGAAATCCGAGACGCTAAGTTGTGGGTTTTGTTAATAAGGGAAATCCAATTGATTTCCGTGGGCGACTAACATATTATTATTGGTCGGGAGAATCGCCAATAAGAATTGATCTATAGTACCACGTGCCGGGATTCACGAATAATAATTAAGAAGAGTAGGGATAAATGTTTGTCCAAGAAAGTTTTCCTTATGCCTACCGGGGCGCTGTAAAATCACTCTACGTCGAGGCCGTGTGCCTACATCAATCTGTTTCGGGGACTTGTGTCCACCGTATTACATTCTGTTTCGGGGACTTGTGTCCACCGTATTACATTCTACTTCGGGGACTTGTGTCCACCGTATTAAATCTCTCTACGTCGAGGCCCCGCGCCTATAGCAGTCAACTCTACTTATCTTTGTGGCCTCGTGCCCACAGTATTAATTGGACTTGTAAAATTTTCGCTTGGGAATTAATCGACTTAGAAGGATTCTTACTTTCAATCGCGATTAGCTAAAATCACATACGGCAGCAATTGTATCACTAGTAACGATCTACCGAGAACTTGTAACAATATTAATTATTTAATAAGAAATTTTGTAATTATTGTCAATGACTGGACTTGTATTTCCAACGTATTGAATAAACAGAATATTCCTTCAGTGTTCAAAGAAACTGCTTTATTATTCAAGTAATAATATTAAGGTGTTCTTCGCTTCCTACCCTGAAGCTAGAGGGAAGTGCTCGACGATCGACTGACTGACCGGAGGCGAGTTCGACAAACATAAAGACAGAAATATTCAGTATATGCATTATACTGTGGCGCCCAGACCATCATTCCAACACCGAACCGCCGTATAGTTCAGGCTGATTTTCAGAAATTAGAATTTTTTTCTTCTGTTACGTATGTTACAGTACTTTGTTACGTATGTTACACTGTGCAAAATAATAAAGAAGAATAATGTTTTATTGTGCAATATTTCAACAATTTGAATGTTTTAAGAACTTTTACATGATAGTTCACTTATATTTAAGTTTTTATAGTCTCACATGTCATCTGTTCGCGACTGTTTATTCAGCATATTCACAGCTACCCTCCATATCTGGCGACCATATGCACCATGCTGTGGTGACTGAGACCCACCCCTTAGATATATTATATGTGTATATGTGTATTTGACCGCCTGATTGGTCTCGTGGTTAGCGTCACTGGCCACGGATCCGTAGGCCCAGGTTCGATTCTCGGTACCTCCTTGAGGTAGGGAGGTCTGGAACAAGGTGCACTCAGCCTCGTGATACAAATTGAGGAGCTACTTGATAGAAAAGTAGCGGCTCCGGTCAGACCACATGCCCTCAAATCCTGCCATCTGCCTATGGCAGATGACGCAACGGTTGGGTGTTAGGCCAAGTCCCTTCAGGGATGTAGCGCCAAGAAATTTAGTTTATATGTGTATTTACACATACGTATTTACGAAGCAAGGTGTCTTCCCACACGCTTTAGTATAAATTTCCTTGGATTGTTAGTCAGATATTGTTTTCCAATTTCTCTTTGTTTTCCTCTTTCTCTTTCTTTCTCTAAATTGGCCGCAAATACCTCTTTATTTTGTTTTATCCTGTCTCTCTATTTCCTAACTCTTTCCTTTGAACTCTTTTCAAACTACAAGCCAAATAGAATATCTTTCGTTTATGCGTAATTTTATGCAATTTTGATTAAATACCAGTAATAAATAATAAGGCCTATTTTAATTATATATTTATATTCTTGAGACAAACAATTATTTTATTAATTATTGAATTTTACATTTAGGTCTATACAGTGGTGCAGCCAGGATTTTAATCTGGGGTTGCTAAAACTTAAAATTCATGTTAATAAAATTTAAAAAAGATAATTTATTATAAGCTGGGTGCAAAGGACTAATTTTTCAATTCTCTTTACAACCCATTCTTATTCAATGAAGTTACTATCCTATTGCAAACATCATTAACATTATTATTATTATCATTATCTTCATCATCATCAAATTGGATATCAACACATATTTCCATATCACCTGCTGTTTATAAAAAGTTTGATATTCTATTTTTAACACATCACAATTCAAAGCATTTCATTCAACTTTGAAATTTATAGTTATCGTACCATTAGGTCTAATCAGAACTGAACCTGCTCCCCATAGTATTTTATTATGTGTCTTTAAAGTGATTGTATAAAGCACTGTAAAAAGTGAGTGTTTTAAAAACAGCATTAAGATAATCTAGTCATTGAATGATGGATTGACGGAGAATATAGCACTGGTTGTTGTTACTGCAGTAATATACAGAACTAAACATACTTCCGGTAAATTGTTTCTACTTCTGTGATGACTTGAAATTATTGCTATTATGGTACAGAATATTTTAGCATACTCTGCCATTATGAATTCTGTAGCAAACATGGTGCAGTGGGATTTGGACTTGATTCAGCAAATGTAAAGCGAGGCTGCAAACGAATGCATTTGAAATCGATATAGAATTTCTTTATGTACGGTGAAAATTAATTATTATTATTAATCCAATTAACAATTTCAAACACTGTGAAACACTTTAAGTAATCTTGCATTCTTATCAGTTATCACTAATTTAACTTAAGTGAAAGTGGTAAACTAAAGAAAAAATCATTCTGATCTTGGGGGGGGGGGGGCTTTAGCCCCCATCTCCCCCAATGGCTGCACCACTGGGCCTATGTATATAAAATCAGTTCCAGCACTTAAATAGGCCTAACTGTAGGCCCATCAAAAAGGCAAATTTATATTTTATTCCAAGGCAGTAAAAGTGTTACGTATGTTACACTTCTTGTTTACATATTTTTTAAGGAAATAATTGTTCTTTTGGTCAAAATAATTTTGCAATCATTAGAACTCATGACTAACCTTACTTCCATAAGGTAACAAAGAAATCCACCAGCTCTTTGCAATTAAATAAAAACTTTTTGAAGTTTTTTGTTACGTACGTTACATTTATGACTATGACAACTTAATATGCATTTTAAAATAAACTCATTGGATGGATTAAGATGAAATGCAGGTTAACATATAGAGCAAAAGACGCTGTTAACAATGACCTGAGCAGAACTAGTCTCTGCTGGTTCTGGACAAGCTGTCTAGCCAACTAAAAAATATGTTTTTTAAAGATAACAGAGCAAGTTCAAAGAGAGCCAACCTTAACTCCATATTTCTTAAAGTAATTCTTCATATTATCTTTTGGGTACTTTGTATAATAAAATATAGATCTTCAAGAAATGTTTGCTGCAAAAATAAACATTATACACCAATTAATAAAAATTACCCCTCATGTCCACTTTCTCTTTTGCAACTATTTGTCGTTCTCTAATTCAGGGTGATTAATGCCATTTTCATTTAGGAATGTATTTATTTCATTCAAGCACAAAGCAAAACGTTTCAACACCTTACCTTTGGCAAATATTAGATACTTAGTTTACGAGTAAAAGTGTTATGCCCAGCTATGCCGAAATCAATGAAAATTGCCAAACATATAAACAATCTAAAACTGCTAATACCTACCTACTTTGATCCTCAGAGTTCGAAAATAGGTTCATTAAATAACAATTTATAGGTACTTACACTTATAATTATTATTTTAACGCTAATTTTTAAATAAAAAAAGCTATAAAATAGATAAATTATAAAATAGGTAATTTATTAAATATATATTTCAATAAAAACACTTTCGCGGTAATATCCAACAGTAGTACTTTGTTTCCTTTTTGACAATTCTTATTGATTTCAAAAAAGTAGTTAGGTATCTTATTTGGAAAGAAATATGTATAATATGTATTTTTAAAATATAATACTTATTATGTACCTACCTATACTTCGGTTTTAGTATTATTATTATAATATATATATATATATGTACATACATAACTTTGAGAAGATAATTCGCATCTAACTCTTTTACTTGAAACAACAAACTATACGTCACAGCCAAAGCACTGGTGAAGACGCCAAATTGTCTTGCGTCGAAAGTGAATTAAAACCTACATGGAAACATCCGATGACGGCGTCATTCGAGAGCTTCCGACGGACTGATGACAGTGACGATGCGTGTCACGGGGGAAGGGTGTGGTGAAAAGCGAGTACAAGTAGCTGAGAGATAGAATTGGTGCCTAATCCTCGTTATTCGATTCAGAACGGTTTTTAATTTTTTTTATAATATAAATAATATTTGCGTATAGAAATAAAGAGCCGCAGCTTCACATCCAAAGAGCCGCATGTGGCTCGCGAGCCGCAGGTTGCAGACCCCTGACCTATATCCATGAAGTATCGCTAAATTTGTTGCTTTTCGCTAAATGTGTAAATAAACAATAATATGTCCACCGCCATGGGTGTATAGGTAGCACACTTGTCTTCCAACCTGGCAATCCGGGTTCCATTACCGGCCAGGTAGTCGGTTTTCCAGTAATGAAAAATCTTTGGGTTCAGGACCAGACGTCATCCAGGAAAAATTATAGGTTAACATTAAAAAGCCTTAAATTAAAATGGTGACTCCTTGAATAGTGTATAGGATATTCACAATTAATAGATCTATTAAGGTCACAGTGTTGAGAAGTCGAAGGGCTTACACAACCCATCATTAATCTAATCTCCAGTCTAAACGATAATACACACTTTTCAGGACAAATATTGATAAATTAATGTGGTTTTCTTTTAAATTTAAAAGAAGTTTTTCTGATTGAAATTAAATCCTCCACTTGGGAATATGTGTCCAAATTATCTTGCTGTAGTCTTCTGATATTTGTTGTTGGAAAAACGAACATTTTTTCTTCAGAAGTGCCTATCTCATCATTTTTAATATTTTTATTGTTAGTCAGCACCATTGAGTACAGTTTACATTCCCTGAAAAGGAGAACTTCCACTTTTGAATTCGACAGGTTCTACAAACAATTTAATATTTTGTCTCCAGTTTTTGTTATCCATGAATATTGGTAGCATGTAAGTAAAATTAGTCTCATGTGACATGGCATTTTAATTCTTAATAAAGACAAGACAAACACAGACACAAAACACAATTAAAGCTTCAAAAATATATGTGCAAGTTCCTAAACATATTACAGGTTCTACAGCACACCACTTCTGTGCATTCTGGTTAGAAGTGAAATTAGCAATTTAGTGAACTCAAAATTTGCTCAACTGCATCAGTATTTTCCCTTGATATTGAGTGATGCATTCCTGTTGAGTAAGGATTACTGAATATTTTCGGTAGATTGAGAATGCAATGACTGAAAAGCAGGTAAATAATGTTATTAAAAGTTGCTGGAAAGTCGTAGGTCGCTGGTCAATGTAAAAGTAAAGGTATGTTAACTGAATTGTAAGCATGTGAAAAGTCCAAGTACAGTGCAGCTAAGTATTGTTGTTTCTGGAAGGCTATGGCAATGTCCATTGTTAGTATCGTATATGTTAAATTCAGAGTAAAATGTATACGAAAACTGAATTGTCTTTGCCCATAATGCACGTCATTCTAAGTAAAAAGTCAGAGAGAGAGTTGAGATTTGGTCATAGATTTTTCTCACTGTAGATAGTAGTGTAATCGTTCGGTAATCAGTGGCATGTCCTTCAGAAGTATGAGGCCTCTGAATGGGACAGACAGTCGCTATGAATCAGAAGTATGGTATTGCACCAGTAATTAAAATGCAAGAGAAAGCATGAGCCAAATGGTTTATGAAACTGAGTGATAATGCTTTTATAGTGGGTATGTTACGTTATCTGGTCCCGGGGCAGAAGGATGTGATTTTTATTTAATACATATACAGTGTGTCCCACGGAAGAGTTGGCCAACAACACAGGTTCCTGCGGTGGGCATAGCTCCAACTCCCGAGCGATCTGGTGAAATATCTATGCTAATAAAGCCGCGATCGGTGTAATGATTCAGGTTCTCACATTTACAGTTAAAATTACAATGAAAATAAACACGTACCTCGTCACAAGAGATGTTGGAAATGTTCTCCTCTTACATCCACACAATACTGGCACCTTTTTAGAAAATTTTCTTTCATGCGCATAAGTTCAGCTAACGAGATAAAGTTAATTTCTCTTGTGACATTGTCTTTAAGTTCTTCTAATGTACGGGAAATTAACCTGTACATTTTATTTTTCAAGTTTCCCCATAATATTCACATACTGTGAGGAGGAACGTGGTTATTTTCATTGTAATTTTAACTGTAAATGTGAGAACCTGAATCATTACACCGATCGCGGCTTTATTAGCATAGATATTTCACCCGTTCACTCAGGAGTTGGAGCTGTGCCCGCTGTGCCACAGGAACCCGCGTCATTGGCCAACTCTTACGTGGGACACATTGCAATTTCAGAGGGGTTATATCGATGAGAAGTGGATGATTATTAGTCGTATCATCTGTGGATGTGTACAGAAGGTTCCCTTGTAGATGCCGGTGCCATCATGCTAAGAAATGTTCTTTGTAAATTAAGTCGCTAGTTAGAAGAGTTGGTGTCATTGTGATGTTACATCCCTTAAACCATGCTAGTTTTTTTTTCTCTCCCAAATATGGGATGAGGTGGTGTCTTGCGTGATGTTGGTGCAGTAGTGTCTCCAGGAATTTTGTTTTGTTTTATTTAGTATTCGTCTCGTCTATGCTTTCTGTCACTTACATGCCGTGTGCGTGTACATTGTCTGGTGTATTGTTGAAGTTGTCACCTTCGTAAGTTTTGAGACTGGAACCCATTTCATTAAATTACCATCAATTCAATTTATATAATTGAAGTCTGTATTACTTCAAATTCTTGTGGTGGGAAGTTATAAGATGTTATTACAGTTGAAACCTAACTGAAAAATTAAAACAGAACATTTTATATGTCAGGAAGCAGCAACCAATAGGATTGATATGTAGATTGTTCATTCCGGTTTCAGCTTCCAACTGTGCCTGCCGCACAAATCTCGGGTCGCAATGTATACCACACAAATATTAATCAAACTTCTACAATAAGATTAATATAAGAAACAGATTAGCTGTGTGATCTAAATAAGTGGAAGTAATAACATGGTGTATGGTTTGAAACACAAGATACAAGGGAAGATTCAAAGTGCCCATTTTCAAATTGAAGTTGAATAAAGTTAAAGTGAATTTAATTAAAAGGGATTTATTATTAGTAGAAGTATACACACATATGTTAGGGACACAGCCCTTTGATGAATTGTGTTCTACCTGAATAATACTAGCCCGGGAAGTGATGGACTCCACAAGAAGAAGTGTGCCAACCCAGAATTGATATAAATACTTTTCCCGACCAAATCCTTGCTTTCAAATATAGCCTACATATAATTGACCCTAGTACCATTGCAGTTTACAGCTGCTGTGCACTGTCTCTTCCACAAAGTTGGGTATTTAGGTGGAAAGGATGGGGTGATATTGCATTAGGTATGTAGACAGTGTCAGTTCCAAATCTTTGTAAGTGATATTGTCAGGCGTCAGTGTCTGGAGGTGTTGACTTACGTAAGATGTTAGCTGGTCTCTATCTAATTGATGTGTTCTGTGTGTAAAGAATTCCAGAGATTGAAAAGGTGTTGAAGTGTGACATAAATTGGGAAATGGTCACTGTTACAGGTGTCAGGGATGTTTTCACAATGGATTAAACGTAGTAGGAAACAGAAGTCTTCAGCAATGTTATGGTCTAGTGTGGAGTAGGTCTGTTGTATATTCCCTAGCCTTGTTGTGAAATGAGCATTAAGTATGTGCCAATGATTGGTGTTGCATACTAAGATTAATGGATGTGGAAATTGTCCACAAAAATTATGAATATTAAAATCGTTGCAAACTATCGTGTCATAACTGGGAGTGATCAGTAAAATTCCATGCTTTACTCTGTGGACAAGGGAGAGTGATCAGAATTATAAATGGCGAGATGTGTTGAAACAGAATGTGGATTATTTCCAAGTGAGGTAACAGTTTGATATGGTTGTTGGTTGTGATGTATAATGGACTATAGTGGTGTCCCATCTCATCCATCAGGGCATAGGCCTACTAATAATTTTTTCTATGCTCCTGTGTTAGTTGTCCCTCATGTTCTTTCCTCTTGGTAGCCGCGATGAGTTGTGAATTGTGGGGCTCACTCGGTTTGTGAGTTTGTCTGTTTGTCTGCAAAATCTGTTTGTCCGCAGGCTGACTCTTCTCCAGTTGGGGATAAGGACCCTGTTTGGAAAAGAGCCGGAGTCTTTGATTGTAAGAGCTGAGCATATGAGGTGCGTCCCATGGCAATTTGCTGGGCCTCGTTTATCTAGAGACTGGTACAGTAGTGTTTGTAATCCAGACATAGCTGAGTGTACGTAGCCTTATGTTGTCCTTGACAATTAATGCATTGAGATTTGCACAAAGGGCCTGTATAATTGAGTTTTGACCACATGCGATACACTTTGGTTGCAATCGACAATATTTCTCTCTATGGTTTAATTTTCCCGTTTAAACATGAAGTTCTACCTGGCATCTCTGATAACATAATTTAATGTGACCTGGCAGTCGCTGAGTGCTTTAACTTTACAGTTTGTGTAGGCACGTAAGTAGACAAACCCATATCGTCAACCACACATCTGTTCTTCCAGGCTCTCACACTTAAGTCTATTCCCCGCTCCACACCACGAACTCTTGATATGACCTCGATGTCCATCCCCTGATTCTTATATCAAAATCAGAAACTAGGAATCTGTTAGCTGCCATGTACGTATGGAAGTTAATATCTGATTTTTATTGACTTTGTGGACATAGTTTACGTCATATTTGGAGTGAAAAAGTCCATAGATGGATTGGCCTAGCTGCTTCACAGATATAAAGTAGGGTCCTACGTCCATATCACTGCAGTCTCGAGAATTACACTGCCTATCCTATGCTTAATTTTAACATGGAGTTCAGAGTATTGTTAAGTTGCCTAATTTCTCCAGTAGAGGCAACACAGTTCACACCCAGATAGTATGAAATTCCAGCATATTTCGGTTTCCGAGTTTATACTTCAGAGGGCAACACAGAGCATAGAAGCAATTTACGGTAATGTATAGGCTATTGCAGCAAGGTGCGGTAGGTGCTGCCATCTCTAATGTCGCCGCGTACGCAAAATTAGCCGTATAGGACAGGCAGTGTAATTCTCGAGTCGGCGATGGTCCATATATATATGTATCTGTTTCTGTCTGTGCCCATGTGTGGTGGTAGGTTCTTGTGGTTGCAAAGTGATTAGGGTAGAATGCTCATGGATAGGCACGACTTCTATAGGCTATAGGGATAAGTATTTCTCCTGGAACATTATACCGTGCTCTTGATTGATTACTTCATTGCAATCATATTCAAAGACGAGTCTGTCATTAAATGAAAAATCTATGAAAAAGATTCAAAGTCAAGATGTTTTGTTCCACTAACTAATCACCCCAGTGGGGTGAAAATAAAGAATGTACAAGAAGTTCCCATCAATTATGCTCACCATTCTTCCACCTTCCTCTCTATCACCTGGCGAATCTTATAGCCAGTATATATTAGGCCATTTTAGGTTATGTAAGTGTCCACTTCATTAGTTCTTTTTTGTTTCGCGAATTTTTAGAAACAAAGTGTTTAAATGTAAATTCTATGGGTTCTAGGAGTGCATTGAGGTTTAATATAGCACTCTACTAGAATTCTACGCGAGGTGTTTAGAATGGTTACGCAACCCGGCAATGTCTTCGCCTCCCCAACCCTTAAAAAAAAAAAGCTAATTCTCCCTTTCTTTGTAGGGTACATTACCGAAAATAACTTAGGTAAGTATTTTGTTGAAAATACCCCGGTCCTATTGTTTATTGGGTTTTTTAAATCGTGTAACATGTATTTGTAGTGTAGATAAAAGTATGAGTAAATAAAACAGACCACTCCAGAGTTTAATGGTATCAGAATGGCACGGTGCCTGGATTTAAAACTACACGCATTACTTACTTGTAAACACCACATGTCTCATAGAACAAAAACACGAATTTATTTTATGGCGCTTCAATCACAGACCACAATATCAAGACCCAACGGATCATACGTTATAAAACTATTGAATGAATGAACAGAAAAATGCGCACAATGTGCATTGGTTTCCTTTTAGGTTCAGTTTTCTGTAGATGTAGATGTATGTGTAGATGTAGTTATCTCGTTCTGTAGATCCTGTGTTGAGTGGGACTCAAGGATATAGAACACGTCAGATTACAATATACAAGGAAGTAATAAATAATGATATATAATATACTACACTATAAACTTATCCAAACTGGAAATACTCATCCATATTGTAGAAGGTGTGAGTCATTAAAAATTTCTTGAGAGATCCTTTGAAGGATTTGCTTTTTCTTTGAATACATAATAATTTAATGCTGTTTGGAAGCTTATTGTATATCTGTATTGCGGAGTAATAAGCGCCTTTCTGAAACAGTTTTAATTTATTAACCGGTCTATGTAAATCATTCCTGTTTTTAGTAATATGTTCATGAACACTTATTAGTTTGGAATCTCTCAATATTATCTACCATATAACACATAACAGAGTATATATACTCCCCTGTGAGAGTGAGGACTTTTAATTTTTCAAAGAGCGGTTTGCATGATTCTCTCCTTTTCTTTCCACACATTATTCTAATTGCTTGCTTTTGTAGCTTAAATATTTTATCCCTATGGGTCGAGTTACCCCAGAATATGATTTCATACTTCATTATCGAGTGGAAATTTGCAAAATACACCATGCGTAAGGCATCCTGTTTTAATACCTGATTCAGGACTCTTAAGGTAAAGCATGCTGAACTTAGTTTTGGAATTATCATTTCAATATGTGACTTCCAGTCGAGATGTTGATCAATTTGTAATCCTAAAAATTTGATATTACTAATTTCTTCTATGCTTTGTGTTTGGTAATTAATTACAAGGTTTTGGGTACATCTTTGTTTTGTTCTGAATTGAATAAAGTGGGTTTTTCGATATTAAGCGTCATTTTATTGGCTTGGAACCATATATTTAATTCGTGAAAAGCCTTTGTAGCTACTCTTCCCAGTTGTTCCTGGGATTTTCCTGTTACAAAAACACTAGTGTCATCCGCGAAAAGCAATACCTTTGTTTCGTCACTTAAGTTATGTGGCAAGTCATTGATGAAAATTAAAAATAGCAAAGGTCCTAGTATTGATCCCTGTGGTACTCCACTTCTGACTACTCCTAGATTAGATTTGTTTCCATTTATTACGACATTTTGAGTTCTATCAGACAGGTATGATTTGAGCCAATTCAGTGTTAAATTATCTATTCCATAATGTTCCAATTTTTCAATTAATAGTTCATGATTTATACAGTCGAATGCTTTAGCTAAGTCACAGAAAATTCCCAACGTATATTTCTTTTTATCTAGCGCTTCCAGTATTTCTGTGGTGAGTTTCAATGTAGCATTTTCAGTAGACATGTCACTTCTAAAACCAAATTGTGATGGTGTAAGAATATTATTCAAATTAAGATAGTAAACTATGCGGTTATATACAACTTTTTCGAATACTTTTGAAAATGAAGTTAAGAGCGATATAGGTCTGTAATTTGATGGTAAATTTTTGTCTCCTTTTTTAACAGGGGCTTGACAATTGCATGTTTCATTCTTTCAGGAAATATTCCAGTTTCTAGTGAACAGTTAAATATATGGCTAAGGGGTTTACTAAGTTCCGAACAGCAACTTTTTAATAGCTTATTACTTATGTCATCCCATCTAGATGAGCTTTTACTTTTAAGCAATTTTATTATATTTTCAATTTCTATAGAGGAAGTCAGTGTGATTTCAAATTTATGGTTACAAATTGTAGATTTTGTCAGAAGGTCTATTGCCTTGACACTGGTATTGTTGGTGGGAACACAATTCTCTGCAATATTTATGAAGTGGTTATTAAATGCATTTGTAATATCTGATAGATTGTCTAGTTTCTTATTTTTGTATATTAATGACGTACAATCACTTTTTTCCTTTGCTTTCCCTGTTTCATTTTTTACTATATTCCATATAGTCTTAACTTTGTTGTTTGATTTATTAATTATTTGTGAAAAATACCTGCTCTTTGCTTCTTTAATAACCTTTTTAAGCACATTGCAATATCTTTTATAATACACTTTCTGAGTTTGATTGTTACTGGTTCTGTATTGTAAATAGAGCTCTCTTTTTTTAGCACATGCTATTTTAATACCAGGGGTTAGCCATGCTTTATTATTTAAATTAGGTATTTTAGTAGTTGTCTTTTTTGGAAAGTTGGCCTCAAAGTGTCGCAACACGATATTTAGAAATTCATTTAATTTACTATCAACAGTGTTATAGGTAAATATAGTTTCCCAATTTTCATTTGGAAGATCTTGTTTGAAACTTAAAGTCGAAACATCATTCATTACTCTGATAATATTAATATGGGTATGTGCGGTGCATCATTTTGTCAAGGATTCGTGCCTTTGCTTGCAATAGGGATGTAGCTCGCCAAACTTCTCCGACAGATAGCGTGGGTGTACTAGCCGGTATGCGCTAGCCGTTCGTCACTTGTTTTTCCAGTTTTCTTCTGCTGGCTTAATGCTTTTAAATGGCGTTCCAACTTCTCAGTCCGAAAAATATGTTCGTAATTTTATATTTTTATAGAGGACACGAGGCTACTAAACGTACTTCCTTGTCTACTGGGCCCATCTAGAATGTTGAAGTGTAAAAAAGACGAAAGAAAAATTGCAGCAGATAGGCTCTAAATAACAATAAAAAGGAAGAATTAACTAACAAATATTGTGAGATATTTCCGATATAGACGACATTATTTTGTATTCGACTTGCAGTAATATGTTATCAATGTATGAATATTTATATGCAGTGCGGGGATTAGATATTCTTTAATGTTTAAATTAATATTAAATGTACCGTGAGCATCGAGAAGATGTTATGGGTCATTTAAAAATAGAGTAAATTACAATAAATAAATTAAAATTACCTAGTAACGCAATAATAATTACAGTACATTGTATTAGTTTTATACCTTTGTTAAACTGTATCTTTAGTGCACCTTTATATTTAAAGACCACTTGCCTGTTAAATTTATTTAGTTATTTTAGGCCTATTTATTTTACTTTGCTGTATAAATATGTGTATATTAGGCTACTGTAGCCTTCTATATATATACAAGAGGATGATGTGCCAAATGGGAAATGGAACTGCCCTAAATGTATTGAAGATATGTCTGCAAGTTCTGGAATAGCAACAGATATTAAAGATAGTGAAAATGAAATAGAGACATTGCGTGAGATAATAAAGGTGCTTCAAAATGACTTAACCTCACTAAAGTGTGAGTATAAGGAGTTAATAAGTAAAATCACGGTGAATCAAAATGCAATTGTTAGAGACAATGTTGAAATTAGGGAAGAAGGTACATCAACAGATGGGCCTACGATTCGTAGGTCTAGTTCTCATGAAAGTAACCAATCAGAAAGCTACACAAAATCACAGAAACCTCAAAAAGGATGGGAATATGTATCTAAAGGAGGAAGGTCTGGGCAACTAAATGTAAGTCTAAGTGATTTTCCACTCCTACAAAATAAGTATTCTATTTTGTCGACTTTAGAAGGTGAAGATCAGAGGCGCCAACTTCTGAAAAACATTGGGTGGGCTCAAAAACTTAAAAAAAAAATTATTATAGAATTGTATTAGAAACGATTTCAGTGTTAATTAATAACAATCATTTATACTTAGTAATTCAACTGTCAAAAAATAGATCGTGTAGCCTAATTAACGGTAATGCTTTAAAGTTTATAGTCGTATATTTTGGATCTTAGATAACTATTAAAATAAAGTAAAACACAGACTCACCATTATGTACCACGGCGTGTTGCAAACGTGTTTCTCCTGACTGCACTTCAGCCTATAAATTCGTCACAAGCGTCATCAAGATCCAACTTTTCTGTGCTATCCTTATGTATGCTTAGAAGAGCAATGTGGTTCAACCTTTTCTGGGACATTGTTGAACGCAAAAATGTCTTTAGTCTCTTCAATGCGGAAAAAGATCTTTCGGCGGTGGCTGTGGAAACTGGCATTGTCAGAGTAAGACGTATAAATTTAATAAATTCCGGAACAATTTCGCTGACAACATTGGACTTCAGATTAAAATTACTCAATTCTGCACCCACCATTGCTGCACTGTCAACCACCATATTCCTCTGCGAACGTAATACTTCATAGTCACAAATGTCATCGTTGAAAACGCACTTGACGTCGTCTTCTTTTCCGAGAACAAAATTTTCAATTTTATTTAGAATTTCACTTTCCTGGAAGCGCTCTTTAAGTGATACATTCACACAATCTACAAGTTCGTAAAATTTACACCCAAAATACTTTCTTACATCAGTAAATTCGTATTGTGTATGATGACGATCACCTAGGCGACGAGACACCTTCCTCTGTTTGGGGGCCCTTGGTTCTGACAGGTCCAGCTCACATGCTTTTTTCGTCGTTTTTTTCCAGAACACGTCAAAGTTATTACGAATTCCCTGGAATATTTGTATCAAATCCTGAATGAGACCGTTTGCTTTATGAAAGTTTCAGAAGCTGGTAAAAATTACTTGTTTTGTCCGTATGCCCCCTGATTGCCACTCCCTGCTTTGCTAAGTATAACAATGATGAAAATAATTTATATAAAGCTATTCGGGATTTTTAAGATCTTGCAACTTTGAAAGATTCAGACTAGATGCAACATTCACTCCACTCTGCACTGCCATAACTTTGGTACACGATTCTTTGTGACACTGTGAGGTTTCGTGGGAACTAAATTTTCTTAAAGCATGCTTCCAGTTGGAAAAGCCAGAAGAAATAAAACAAGGGTCTTCTTTGCTGGAAAAACTTAACAGTTTTTTATCATGTGCTTCCTTGCATACTTTACACAATACTACCTTTTTGTTTTCTTCATACAAAATCCACGGATGCTTACTTTGCCACGAATTTTGAAAAGTTCTACCTGTAGCAGCACTTTTTGTTTCACTTTCACTTGTTCGTATATTATCACAAACTCCCGAATTATTCGACAAGCTTGATTTATCAGTGATAGATTTCCGAACCGAATTTTTATAAACAATATCCGGGTACTGATTGTGGGTATTTTCTATCCGCGGTCGTTTGATCAGAAATTTATCCATGATCGATAACACGTAAAAAGAACAACAGACACTAGAACAATGTTCACGTCTTCTGAAATTAGTTTCAACTGATTACTCCCGGGGCTGTGAACAGTGTTGCCACTAAGATCTGACTGTCTGAATTTTTGGGGATTTTGTATATAAGTCGAAGTGACGTTAAAGATTATTTTGCCATGTTATAATAGACAATTTCCACCCTTAAGATGCAATAATCGAAAGGAGGAAATTTTGCTTCAGAAAACAGACGGCTGTGAGTTAATTTATGGACTGAAACATGAGAAAACTAACAACTACATAAGAGTATAATATGTTTTCGTTTTCAAAAGGAAAGATAACATTTTAAAGCACTTAACCACTACTTGGGTGGCACCAGATTCTGTAACATGGACTAATAATAAAATTGTCCCTGTCTGCAACCTAAACTGTCAACTTAAAACAACACAGATACAACTCTCCCCTCATTCTCCCATTTACTTAAAGACAGCCCTCTGGACCCTCTGTCTCATTAACTAGAAACTGACCAGAACTAGAAGCTTCTGCTTTGAGACAAGATGAGATCATGTTACGCTTGAAAGAATAGCTCGATTTTCGTTTTTCACTTATTCAACAACGAAACCACCTATTTCTGGTAGTAGTAGTAGTATTGATAATAATAATAATATTAATAGAAAATTATGAAAATAATACTCGGGAAATTATTGGGTGGGCTCGAGCCCCATGGGCCCATATAAGTTGGCGCCACTGGTGAAGATAACGATAACAGCGTGAATACCCTAATAGCTAGTTCAAGAAAATCAGTGTTAAATACACTGTCGAACAAGAACATATCAGTATTAAATAAACAATCACAAGTCCAATTAACGAAAAATATAAAGATCAACCTCTTTTCTGATAGCCATGGTAGAAAATTGTGGCAGAACATTCAAGACCGGAGTAATTTTTTAGTTCAAAGCATTGTCAAACCCTCAGCTAAATTTCAAGATGTGACTGCAGACTGTAGACTACCGCCTGGAAGGAATGACTTTTCTGTTTTAATTGCTGGGTCCAATGATATTGGAAAAAATGAAAGGCGTAATCTACTGATTGTACTTCGCAGGAAGTTAGATGAACTAAGAGGCTCGAATGTTATTATAGTGTCTGCGCCTCACCGGCATGACCTGCCCCCCTGGTCTGGTGTAAACAAGGAGGTGCAGAAAGCTAATGAAGAAATGTACAGACTATGTAAATACTTCAATAATGTTGAGTTTTTAAATATAAGTAGATTAGGTAAGAGGTTTCATACGGCACATGGCCTCCATCTCAATAGGTTAGGCAAGATGCATTTAACTAATAAGATCATAGAAATTGTAACAAATATTGTGAGACCAAATAACGCATCAAAAACTATACCAGTTAACTGGACAAAAGAAACATTAAACGCGTCAACATCAGTTAACCAACAAAAAAACTGAATCATTTGACTGATCAAATAGACCACGCCAGCACCAGATGTGATTAGTCAGTAATATTAAGTAGCTTGAATTCCAAAGAAGTTACTACTGATGGGTTAAAAATAGGCTATCTTAATATCCAAGGCCTAGAAGGAAAAATCAATATTGTTAATGAATTCTCAAACATAAATAGGCTAGATGTCCTTTGTTTAAATGAACATTGGCATATGAAAAATGAAATAAGTTTTAAAAAACTTGAAGATTATCAATTAATTAATAATTTTTGTAGAGAACACCATATCCATGGTGGTGTGTCAATATATGTTAGGCAACGGCTAGCAAATACTTGTTGCAAGATAAATATAGATTATCTCTGTTCAGAGCTAGATTTTGAAGGTACAGGTTTGTATTTTAAAAACATGAAGTTAATTATTATGGTTTTATACAGATCACCAAAGGGTAATGTTGTTACTTTCCTGGAAAAGTTAGAAGAATTGTTGATATTTTTGAACAGACCTCCATGGGCAAAATTTAATGTTGTAGTAGGGGGGGGATTTAAATTCACACTTTGACGTAACAAAGGGAAATCAAAGCTCTACAAAGGATTTTATCAATCTCCTTAGACAATTCAATTATAGATATACTAACTCTGAGCCGACTAGGGGGCAAGCTTGTTTGGATAACATTTTTACTAATATCAATAGATCAGACCTGTTCTCTAAGGTTGTTCATTTCCCCTACTCAGATCATGACTCAGTATGTATTACGGTGAATAATATTATGTCAAATTACAATAGTTCTGTGGAAAAAAAGGTCATTGTTACAAGGCCCATAAATGAAAATAAAATATGCTATTTTAGATCTGCCCTATTAAGCGTTAATTGGCAGGATTTCTATACCAACCACAAAAATTGTTCCGCTGATATTACTTTTAAATATTTTATGGAAGTGTTTTTAATGCAATTTGAAACGTATATACCAAAGAAAAAATGTAACGTTAATTTCAAGGCAACTAAAAATAAAGGTAAAATAGATAGTAAAGAATGGTACACACCTAACCTGACAGACATGAGGAATAAAGTGATGTTGTATTCTGGTATATATAGAATGTGCAAGACAGATATAAGTAGATTAGTTTTCCTAAACTACAGAAAGGAGTATCAGTTAGCAATTAATGAAGCAAAAAAGAAGTATAATATCAGACAGATTGAAACTGCAAATAATAAATGTAAAACAGCCTGGAGGATAATTAATTCTGTTACAACAACGAGTAAAAAAGAGGTTGTTGGTGTAACCCCAAATGAATTTAATAGTTTTTGTATTCAGTCCGTTCAGGAAATCTCAAAAAACATTTGTAAACCTGCTGTAACAGCTTCAGATTTGCTAACCCACAACATTAGACATATAGCAGATAATTTTCTGTTCAGAGAGGTGACTTCTGAGGAGGTTGTGGTCATTGTTAAACAGTTTAGGCGATCTGACAGTGTAGATGTTTATGATCTATCCTGTAATTTGTTAAAAAATGTGATTGAATGTATAGCTGAACCATTAACGCACTGTATAAACAAGTGCATAAGGGATGGAATTTTTCCAAATGTACTTAAATTATCTAGGGTAATTCCCATTTACAAAAAGGGAGAAAAAAATCATCCTGCTAGCTACAGACCTATATCGTTAACTCCTGTTTTTTCAAAAGTTTTAGAAACTGTAATATACTCTCAGTTGTGTGTCTATCTGGAGCAGTTCAACATAATTTGTAACCAACAATACGGTTTCAGAAAGGGTAGATCAACAACTGAAGCCATGGAATCTTTAGTCAGAAAGGTTCTTCATATTTTTGAACTCAGGGGCTTTGCTCAGGCCACCTTTTGTGATCTGAGCAAAGGCTTTGACTGTGTTGAACATAATGTGCTTTTAGATAAGTTAATTTATTATGGCCTCAGTCAGCCAAGCGTAAAACTTTTCCAGTCTTTTCTTGAGAACCGCAAGCAAATAGTTTGTATAGGTAGAGAAAGATCAGATGTTGTAGACGTTAAATGTGGAGTGCCACAGGGGTCTGTGTTGGGACCTCTGTTATTTATTTTAATGGTGAACGACTTACCATCTTGTATAAACACTCACAAAATAATGTACGCAGATGATACAACCTTCTTAAATAGCAGTGTAGATCTCCAGTCACTTCAAAATTTAACTGATGATGTGTTGTCACAGGCATCTATATGGTTTAGATCGAATGGGTTCCTCTTAAATGAAAGTAAGACTCAACAGTTATATTTCAGTTTAAGAGAACTTCCTCTAGAAAACAAAGTAAATAGTATAAAGTGCTTAGGTATTTGTGTAGATAACAAATTAACCTGGGAGCCTCATGTAAGTTACATTTCGGGTAAACTCTCGAGAGTAGTGTTTTTGTTGAGGAGTTTAAAAAGTCATGTACCAAGAAATTATGTAAGAGGTGCATACTGTGCATTTTTTCAAAGTATAATTACATATGGAATCTTACTATGGGGAAATAGTAGTCATGTCAATAAAATATTGTTACTGCAGAAAAAAGCTATTAGGATCATTTCGGATGCACACAATGCAGAACATTGCAGACCACTCTTTATTAATTTACAATGTTTAACCGTTATAAATCTCTACATTTTCCATGTTTTGTTATATATTAAAAACAATATATCCGATTATTATACGGGACGGGAAATTCATTCTCACAATACTAGGAATAACAAACTTATCAATATTCCTTATAATAGATTATCTAAATCACTTAACAGTTATGAGGTATTAGGCCTAAAAATGTACAATAAGCTCCCATCAAAAATTACTCAGCTTCCGGTAAACATATTCAAAAGTAAGCTTTTTATTTTACTTGTTAGGAATCCATTTTATGATATCCAAAAATTTTTTGAATGGGAATTATCCTGTTAATTGTGTGTGTTATGACATAACGACCTGATATAAAGTTTTGGGTACCACAATTTAGTTTCTAATTCAATCTTTGTAACCTTTAGCCTGTATAATTATGTACACTTGTATTTTTATTATATTTTTAACTATACTGACTTTGTCTATTGCAATTTCATTGCCAAATGACAATAAAATTGTATTATTATTATTATTATTATTATTATTATTATTATTATTATTATTATTATTATTGCATCTGATATCAAAATATAAATTCTGTGATTTCTAAATAGCCAAGTTAGATTGACGGCCTCGAATAAAAATTGTGACAATAGCGTTGCCAATTTAATAGGCTACATAACTTAACGTATGATAATTATTAAATTCTGCCTTTATAATCTGCTATGTCATGCAATGAAATATTCTTAACAATATTCTGTTTCATAACTAGAAATGAAAATCATATAACGATGGTCTAGCATAACTTACCGATAATAAAAGGAATAAGAAAGAATTAGGAATGAGAAGAAGAAAACAAAGGCCTAATCGATTCCCAAGTTCCCATCTTTTTTAACTACGAGGGACAGGAAAGGTAAGTTTTCGTGATGTAAACCTATTTTAATATTTTGATTTTGAATACGTTTTTAATATGACGGTATAAGCTAAATATGCATTTGATATAGAAAATAAATAATATTAAAAATGTCTGCGAATACACACCACATAAATCAGTGTTTATCACGTATATCAATTAGTATTTTACTGTCTGAACCCTAGAGGTATATTCTTTTAGTTACTTTGAATCATACCCAATCGCCAAATTAGCATTACTGTATATAAATATTCATATCTGCATAACATTTTGTACGTCGGGAACATAGTAATGTAACTAATAGCGGGCATTTCTCACAGTATTTGTCAGCTTATTCTTCTTTCTTTTCGACTTATATAGCGTCTATCTTTTGCAATTTTTTTCACGTAAATATATTCTGGAAGTGTCCAGTATACAAAGAAATGCGCCTAGTAGCGTTTTACCCGCTACAAAAAAAGAAAAGTTCGAACGTATTTTTCAGTCTGCTAAGATGAAACGCCATTTAAAAGCATGGAACCAGCAGACAACAACTCGAAAAACAAGTGACGATCGGCTAGCGCATACCGGCTAGAGCAGTGGAGACATCTGTTGGTTCTAGTTCGCTACATCCCTATACATTACATGGTATCTGTCATACGGTTCACCACAACGCTTGCACTCGCAGTCTTGTCCTGTGTAAGTGGTATCCTACTAGAGGAGAAAGTGTGATGACTGAGGTAGTTCACTGGTTCCGCCGCTAGGTAGCAGTTACTCTGCTTGAGATTCACGGGAGCAAGATTACTACGGGCGGTATAGGAAAAATTACAAACATTCTTAAACAAAATAATACATTAATCTATTTCAAAATGACTCACCTTATCTAAATTGAATTGTTAGATACTTTTGACAATTTTCGGGCTGCTTTACCCGTCTTGGAAGATCTGATCTCCATAAATAAACATGGCCGTGTGTAACAGTAATTTCTCAGATTGCAAGAGGCTGGACCGTAACATTTCGTTCCACATCTTTCCAAAAATCGAATATGTTCACAAGCAATGAACAATTATATAATATAGGTATGAAACAGCTAAGGGATGTTGATCTAATATTTTGTTGCCTAGAAAATAGGGTAGAGGGTATGTTAGTATAATTTCATGAGAATTTGTTAAAGAATGTACATTTGTATAGAAATAACAACGTATAATTAGGGTAGAAAACAGCTAAGGGATATTTTATAAATTAATATTAATATTACATTGTATAAGAATATTACTGAGTATTAATTTGTATTAATATTGTATTAATAGTAATATTATTTATATTAATATTAATTTTCTCCTGGCTGTATGGGGTAAGCTATGTAGGTGAAACACGGTCAAAAGTGTAGATCTGTGTACAAATTATGTGAACAGAGATGATATAAACTAAGAGATGGTTTGTGAATTGCAGGGCACGGAAATGTTCATAAGCAGCACTACAAAAATAGGGCGCGTGATCTTTAAAATTGGCGTCTCAACATCCGATAAAGACGCACATACGCAAAAATTGTTTTGCAATGCATTCTACATATATCACACAATATTTCAAAGCATTTTCCCTGATTTTTTCATTAAAAAATTAAATCCTCTTGCCTTAACTACAGCCCGCTATTTGCTCAAACCCTCGACCATTCGCCGTTCGCTGTAACTGATGTATGTCTTATGTTGTTAAATTATATTATTAAAAAAAGGAACAAGATATTAAACTAATAAGACATTTGCTATGATAATTATACATAAAAATTACTAACATAAGTGAACAGAAAATATGATAAATAATCCAATAAATGCATAAATAAAAGTAGTGCAGATTTACTAAGTTAGAAAAAAGCTTCATTCACTCCTTTTCCCCAGCGGGTCAATGTTGCAGTATGGGTACTAGTAGTCAGTTAATATAGTTTTATTATTGAGTCCACGAATAAATTATGTAAAAATGTTTACGTTATTGCTGGTATTTTATGGAAAAGATACCTGCTAATACCTCAATACCATTCTGATAGCTTTAGCTTTAGAGTAATTACTAGACTTCGGACTTTTAGGTCGCTAAAAATGCTGTTTTAGGTACCTAAAATAGGCTCTAAAAATTGAGAAATAGGTTGTAAAAATCGTAAAATAGTCTCTTATAAAATCATTAAGTTGCCAATTTTCTGAAATATCTCAATTGCAATGCAGAATATTATATTTATTGAAGTCACCAATAATCTATAATCATGATAAAACACAGATATAGGCCTATGGTACACAGAATGATATAGACATATTAGGGCACTAGGGCCTGTATTACTACCATAACAGTGAAAACCTAATCCCTGCACCCAGAAGCTACGCATATCATACTAGCATATTCAACCCCTTGTATCCCTCAGTGATTCAGAGAACTACGGTTATTATTTTTTTAAAAATTTTAACTGGATGTGGGAGTTGGGAGAAAAACACTACATTTCCTTAGGAATTCCAAGAAATTTTTCTACTGAAGACGAAACATTCCTTACTACTTAACCACGTCACAAATGTGCCATGTACTGCACATTCCGAGCTAAAAATTTAGTACGAACTGAAAATAAATGCTAGAAATTATAATTAAAAAATTACTTATTTTGAACTTTAGAGGAAAAACAAGCAAAAAAGGCAATATTAGGCTCTAACGTAAAAATAGGCTGTTTTAGGTCCTATAAAAGTATCAGTTTTAGGCATAGTCACTTATGAAACATGTAAGTACAAGTCTTCGTCCATATATCACTTAAGGATTAAAATAGGTTTTTAGCTAAAATCCGAAGTCTAGTAATTACTATTACTCGTTAACCATTCTAGATATATAGGTGGTACTCGATTTATAATAAGATCCAAATATTTCACTAAACCTTACACGCTTGATCTCTTTCTGGACACAAAAATAAAATAACAAATGTCGCATAGTCGAATTTGCTTCACCCTCAACATATCACGATCGTCCCACATCATTCATTCAGCTGTAGCGCTCGGAATAATTACCACTGAATTACTCGTAAACCATTCAAGATATAAAGGTGGTACTGAATTTAAAATAAAGTTAAAATATTTCACTAAAACTTTCTCGCTTGAAGTTTTTACGGAACAAAAAAAAAAATTGGCCCATAGTCAAATTCCGTTTCACCCTCCATGAATTTTGTGTAATTGGTGATGTTTATATAATGAAATAAAAACATTTATGTCCGCATTTTTTAAGTCTCTGTTTTAACCATCAGAAGGACTGTGTTGTGCAGATTATTTCTGCACAAATTTCACAGAAATAGAACCAAGGGTTAATTAAAGATTGCGAGTTTAATCATAAGATGCCAAACTATCATGATGCAGCATTGAGAAGTTGAAACGCAAACGAAGGTGCTGCCAGTGTTTCGGTGGACCGCCGCTCTCCCTATACCCACCATTGTATTGGCGGTGGAGTCATCACACTTTCTCATTCTATTCATTATGGTTATAGTTATAAAACTATTCGTACAACGTCGAGGCATTCTCTCTGACCACACGTGTATTTGTATACTCCAGGTTTGCCAGGTGTAGCGATTTTTCGCATTCTTCCCGACTAAAACCATTGAGCTGGAGAAGAACTGGAGTTAGCAGTCCAGCACAGAAAGTGAGGCCGACTGTTTCGACTAGCTCCGCCTGGAAAATATGGCAAGAAGCTATTTGTCTCCTCAGCAAGAAATGTCAAGTAGGCATATATGCCTGAAAATTTATTACGATAGAGTGAACAATACCTTACCTTTAACTCCAAATAATTTATTTTTATCAATACTATTGTTTTTACCCATGACTTCTCTTTTCATTATGACAAATTCGCGCGTATTCAATACATATCCACAATATTCTTTAAGCTTTTTTTATGGGCAGTAAACACTGCTTTCCCTTTCGTAAACTCTACTGTGAAAATAAGAAACCTCGACAATAAGTGGTTTAATAAACAGCTACAGAGTTTAAAAGCAAAATGTGATAAACTCTATTCGCTCAGCAAAGTATATAAACTTAAATCACTGAAAGATAGTTATAGACATCATAATGATTTATTTAAGAAGGCTATTAAAAAAGCAAAAATTCAATACAACAATAATTTAATAAATAAATCTCAAAACAAAGGTAAGGCAGCGTGGAATATTGTAACTAATCTTACTAATTCGAACTGTAAAGACCATATCAGCAGCAACATTTCCTGTAAAACATTCAATGATAAATTTATTGACTGTGTTACAGAAGTAACCAATAATATACCTGAAAGCATTAATGATTTTGTACATTATTTGAGAGGTTTTGGTACACATGAAAAGCAATTTGCTTTCAAGCATGTTAAGGTGGAAGAAATGTATCAAGCTATTCAGGCTTAGTAATAGTAACTGTTTAGATGTAAATGGGTTAAACTCTAAAATTCTTAAGATCTCTGCTTGTTTTATTTGTGAAGTGTTGACTGTCTTGTTCAATGAATGTATTATTGATAAGATTATCTTTCCCACGGAACTAAAAAAAATTAAAGTAATACCGATTCACAAAAAAGGGAGTAGAAGTGACCCTTTAAACTACAGACCCATATCGATTGTCCCTATCGTATCTAAATTATTTGAAAAACTACTTCACTCTCAACTCTCCAAATATTTTGAATGTAATGGTTTATTTTCTGTGAAGCAATTTGGATTCAGATTACAGAGAAGCACTCAAGATGCAGTACTAACCGTAGTGGACAATGTTGTAAATGGCATAGAGAAAGGGTTTTCAAACGGTTTTCGATCATACGATATGACAAAAGCATTTGACACCGTCCAGCATGACATTCTTTGCAGAAAGCTTTGTTTTTATGGGACGCAATTTGTTTATAAAGATGGTTTATATTCCAAGGGTAGAAACATTCAGTTTGGAGTACCCCAAGGGTCTATATTAGGACCGTTATTGTTTATTATCTACATCAACGATTTGCCTATTACCATTGATAAACCTAATATAGATACTTTACTTTTTGCAGATGACCTAGGATTGAAAATATCTTGTAAGAATTCGAAAGAATTAACAGAAACGTTAGAGACAACTTCTATGGTAGTAAAGGACTGGTGCTCGGCTAATAAATTATCTTTAAATGAAGCAAAAACTTGTGATATAAATTTTAGTTTTAATAGCATTAATGACAACGGAGGTATTCTTAAATTTTTGGGCATTTGTCTAGATCAGCGTCTAACCTGGGAACCGCATATTAATATGGTCTGTGGTAAGGTAGGAAAGGGCTTGTACCTATTACTAAGACTAAGATATGCTGTTGATATAAATATACTACTGATATAAATAAACTACAGACTAGGGATGGGTCGATACCAGGTTTTCTCGATACTCGATACTTCGATACTCGATACCATCAACATTTCCAGTTTCAATAAATAGGTACATTACAAATAAAAAGTTGAGAGAACTGTGTAATACCAACTAAATGAATTAAGTGTGCATATTTAATGAGACAAAATTTAATATCATCAGTAGCCTATAATTATTTTTAAACTCTACATTAAAAGTAAATTTTGTTTTTGAAACAGTCCACTTACAAGTTTTTGTTCAAAAATACTAGCATTCTCACTTTTTCGGGGTCAAGTCTACTTCTTTTTCTGTCACATTTGAGTCCTGCTGTGCTAAACAGTCTTTCAGAGAAAACTGTTGCTGGTGGTATGGACAGGTATTTCACAGCTAACTTCTTTAGTTTCTGAAATTTTGTGTTTGTTTTCCAGTAATCTAATGAACTAGAAAGAGGAGGTAACAAATCGTCTTTGAGATATGCAGTGATTTCTTTCTGGGAACTGTTTACTGGCTGTGAATTTGACATATTATTTTCTTGCATAATGTTACTATACAGGTACCACATTCCTGGCAATTTCTCGGGCTTTGACGTCTGTGACATTTAAAATAAAATAAATAAAAATGTTCTTGAATGATCGATTCTTACGAGTACGTCAGTACTACATTACTATTCCCACATATATGTAATTTTGGAATAAAAAATTAAAAATCCTACCTCATCATTTTTGGAAGCAGTACATTCCTGTTGGTTAGCAAGGTCCACCAATCGGTCATTAGCAGAATTGAGAGCACTAGGACTGCGAAAAACTCGTCCTTTCACTACTGTTTCTTCTTCAGGAGTTAAATTTCCACTTCCGCATAATTTTTTATTAAGAGGTTTTGAAAACGCAATTTTATGCACTGATGTAACATGTTTTTTAAGGTTACTAGTGTTGTGAGATTTTCCACCATGAGAAAAACGTTTTTTACAAATGCGGCAAATGGCGCGATTATCACAATGAGGGTCTATTTGAAAATAGTTCCACACTTCACTCATATTGACTGGAAAAAATATATATGTTATCGTACGCAATACACACATTATTCTTCTGTCACGTAGGGATATCAACTGAAAGCCGGTATGCTGACTTGTTTTAAAAGCATACCGAAATAGATTGCTTATGAATGGATAAAATAATCATGTGACGTTCTACTCAGATCACAGAGCAATACAATGAACAAACTGTTTTAAGGTTTGCAGAATAAGCAGTAACTTAATCTCTGCAAGGGAGCAGGGTTTGGACAGTCAGCTTGCTTGTTGGTTGTTATTGAAACGTTTCACAGGAAACAAAACAATTAAGAATCTCTTCTGTTTGATTTTTAAAGTCGGAAAGTCTTTATTTATGACCAGACAAAAGTCACAGAGTGGTTTTCTCCATTTAAAGGAGAAACAGAAGTATTTACTATATTTAATAGACTACTAAAAGCAGAAAGAGATACGCATTTCCTTAAATTGCAGAATTACCAAAGTATCGAAAAAGTATCGAGCGAGTTTTCTGAAGTATCGCTCGATGCCGATACCATGCAAGTATCGAGGGTATCGAGGACCCATCCCTACTTATAATGCATGCAAGAAGAACTGTCTTACAATCATTCGTCAACAATATCTTCAATTTCCAAAACCAAACATGTGATAATTCCATATAAGAAAGGCGATTTGACGTTTCGTATTGAGCAGACAAATAGTTTCTTGCCATAGTTTCCGGGCGAGACTAGTCGAAAAAGTGGCCTCACTTCTTAGTACAGGGGAAAGGCTGTAGTGCTAACTCCAGGTATAAATGGAGCTCAATGACTAAAACATAAACACCCAATGAAACTGCTTTGGGATGAAATTTAGATAGTAGAAAATTAAGTGGCGGGTAACTGGCCGTTTTTATTACGTCTAAGATAAAAATACTATATAAAAATAAAGGAGACACTGAAGACCCGAACTCCTACAGAGGTATAGCATTAGAGAACAACCTATTCAAAATATTCACCCAAATAATAACCACAAGACTCGAAAATGAAATAGATATGCTTAACTTATATCAGAATGTCAGTTCGGATTTCGAAGGAAAAAAAGCACACAACAAGCGATCGGCTGTTTAATGAAACATATCGAAGATGCCCTGAGGATGCCAAAAGGAAAATACTATGCAGTCTTCGTCGACTACCGAAAGGCCTTTGATTTACTAGTGAGAGAAAAACTTATGAAGAAAGTAAAATACATCATAGGCAGTGGCGGCTCGTGGCCGGAAAATTAGGTGAAGAGAAAAAAAATGCCACATGCTTATGTTAATAATGGAATTCACCCAATAGCGGCTCGTGGCTCAAAACGAGGGTGTGCTGCAAATACCATTTCATGCAGCAAACTTAAAATATTTTTAAAAATTATTAGTAGGCATATCTAAACTGCACGTCTCTTAATCCATCTCTGGGAATTCTCACGCGATTTTCTCTACCCTAATTATTTTTTTGCTAATTTCTCTCGTCTCGTCGAACGTTGTGTGAGTTGTGTGACGAGAGAAAATAGCACAAAAAAAATCTGATGTGAAAGTCACATAACTTCCTCTGACCAAATAATTCACATATCCTTGTACAGAATCGCAAGACACAATTTTACGCTAATTATCCTATAAATACCTCTTCTTTCAACGATGCGACTAAAAGCACAGGCTATATAACAAACTTAAAAAAAGAACAAGTGACTGCAGACGTTTATTGAACTTTCCGCCGTAAAGAATAATTTCCGAAATTTATCGAATATTTCCTTCAGATACTTCTTTACCCTATGCATGGCCAACAATACATTTTTATCACTTCACATTCTTATAGAATCATGAAAGAGCGCATATTCAGTTGTTCATCACGCAAGACAAACTTTCTACAAATAGTGGGTGAACAGTGGGTGGCTTGTAACTACCCTTCAGATAATTTTTTCGAAAAAAGTTTCAAATATAAGTTTTAGCTCTCAGTAAAAGGAACACATGTGCAAATTTTAAAGAAAATCGTTAGAGCCGTTTTTGAGAAAATCGCGAAAAACGAAAATTTTTTCATGTAAAGTCCCCTTAAAAATAAGGGAAACTTATCGCCAATCTTCGGCTCACATCTTCAGAAGGTACCTTACCCAAATACGAAATTTTGATTTCATACGATTTTCCGTTTTGGAGCTAGCTTGTTCACAGACTTTTCACACACAGAGACAGACACACTGACATACAGACATGTTATTTTTGGATTCAGGGGGCCTCAAAACGTGCATTTATATAAAAAACTCAACTTCGAATTTGGGGGTCGAAAACAATACTTCCTCTATGGTACGGGCAGAGGAAGTAAAAATAATAATAATAATAATAACAATAATAATGATAATAATAATGATGATGATAATGATAATGATAATAATAATAATAATAATAATTAGGGCAGGGAAAACCGCGTGAGAGTTCCTCGGAAATGGAATAAGAGACGAGAAAATAGTATTTCTAATTATCGAGGTAGAGGAAGTCGCTTAGTGTTCCCAGTGCGACAGAATTCTTAATCGGGGTTGTGGAATCCGTGTTTTTCTGAATTTAACACATTCGAATCTGGCGGCGTCAGACCATCAGCCTTGGGACCCACCGCACACAAACACGTGTCATGTGCAATTTTTCTGTCACCAACGTGTGAGTGGCACCCAGTAACATTTTCAAGATCTCAGAAACTGATCTTAAACTTATTCGTCAATCCTTTCTCACTATAACAGCAACGGTGTTGACCTTTTCTTCTGTCAGAGCAGTAACTGGAGCGCCTGGTCCACTTTTCTTTGATATTGATTGTCTTCCCTCTTTAAACACTTTATACCATCTTCTAGCTGTGCTGTAGGGAAGAACAAAGTCTCCGTAGGCCTCATCTGAAGATTTTTTTAGTCTAAAGCGGAATTTTAAAGCCGCATATTGCTCGTCGCGCGTCACCTCCATTGAAGCCGTAGGCGATATTGAACATGTCTGCACTTGCAGGCGTCTCACAAACAGGAATCTTGAGACATGACGTTGAAACTTACACCACGCGTGCATGACACATCAAGTCATGGCCGTCCGGAAGGGGGGGCAGGGTAGGGCCGTTGCCCCCCTCTGGAAATTTTGTTTACACATAAATTGATAAACTAAATGATTATAAGCAAGTAATATGAAGTGAGGCTTAAGTTTCCACGTACTATTGTTGGAATTGTTAAAAAAAAAAAAAAAAAAAAAAAGAAGAAGAAAGAAATGTAACAGCTGAGTACCTTAGATATGAGTATGTAGGAATAATTCACAGAAATGTTTTTCTAATTTTATATGAAAAGTACCTGTAAAATCTCAAGGGATATATAGGAAATCAAGGATGTGGATGATGATAATGATTATGATGATGACGATGATAATGATAATCATAATTTTAAAATATTAAAGTAATTGTAGTAGTATCAGCATAGTAATGGTAGAGGTGGCAGTAACATGTTCATTAGCCCCCCCTTGACAAAATTTCTGCGGACGTTAATGTCATCAAGTTATCACATGTCATAAGGAAAACGTTTAGCGTGATAAACTATGAACGTAAAAAAATTATGATCATTCTTTATTGAACAGCCCTCGTAGAATAAGAGGCCGTGAATGTCCGCGTATTGAGTTGTTCACCAGGCAAGACAGAGTATCTACAAACAATGGGTAGTTTACAACCATCCTTCAGATAATTTTTTTTGAAAAAAAGTTTCAAATAAAAATTTTAGCTCTTGGTATAAGCACTCCATGTACACAATTTAAAGGAAATCGTTAGAGCCGTTTTTGAGAAAATCGTGACAAACGAAAATTTATTCGTGTAAAGTCCCCTTAAAAGTAAGGGAAAGTTGTCGCCACTCTTCGTGTCACAGCCTCAGAAGGTACCTAACCCAAATACAAAATTTTGTTTTCGTACGACTTTCCGTTACATGGCACCGTATTGCAAAGAGCGTGTATTCACAGTGGGTGGCTTATAACTACCCTTCAAAGAATTTTTTCGAAAAAATGTTTCAAATAAAAGTTTTAGCTCTTAGTATAAGCAACCCAAGTGCATAATTTAAAGAAAATCGTTAGAGCCGTTTTCGAGAAAATCGCGAAAAACGAAAAATTCTTCATGTAAAGTCCCTTTAAAAACAAGAGAAACTTGTCGCCAATCTTCATCTCACATCTTCAGAAAGTACCTGACCCAAATACGAAATTTTGTTTTCATACGATTTTCCGTTTTCGAGCTAGCCTGTTCACAGATATTCCACACAGACATGTTTCCGAAAATAGTATATATGCTAAAAACTCAACTTCGAATTTTGGGGTCGAAAACAATACTTCCTCTACCTACAGAGGCGTAACGAGGGGGGGGGGGGTCCCCATTGATTAAAAAAAGGAAAATGTTACAATTTCTTTAAGTCTGCTTATAAATTACTTAATACGAGGATAAATCCTGGGAAGCTTAAACTCGTTACTGTGCATCTTAATTTTTAAAATTTTCCGGGGGAGGACCCCCGAGCCCCCCTCTCCCTGGGGGGTGTTCCATACCTGGGTGTATGGAATACCCCCAGACATTATAATCCCCCCATATGGTCGGCCTAGTTATGCCTATGACTACCTATAGTACCTATGGTATGGGCAGAGGAAGTAAAAAAATTAATCAACTTACATATACAATTAGTTTATAAAACTGTATCTATAGTCAAAATAGGTTGCCCTTTTAATATATATCATATAATGACATTTTTCTATGTTAAAATGCGTCCTACCTTCAATAGACCATTCAAATAAATTGTTAAGATCTTCTTGCATTAATGAAGTCAAGAAGTGAACGACATGCTTTCAATACTTTACTATCATCCGCACACATCAGGCATTGACAATCATAAACAGCACTTTGTAAGTCATTAATAAACATAAAAAACAAAAGAGGGCCTAGATTGGACCCTTGAGGGACACCGGAAGTTACAATAAATTCTTCTGATTTGTGTTTTTGTAAATGATGTACTGTCAATAATTCATTAAATAACTTTCTAGAAGAGCTAATAAGGAGCCAATAATACCAAATGTAGTCAGGTTTATCAATAAAATATAATCATCAATTGTATCAAACGCTTTTTTAAAGTTGGTGTGTAAACAACTTCACCCTGACTGCCATCATCCATTTCTTTTGTAACATAGTCACAGAAGGTAACTACACTGACCGGCAAAAAAAAAAAGTTCACTTAAAGAAAATTTTAAAAATCAAGTTTAAATAAAAATGATGTAGTAGGCCTAGTGCTTGAAATAAAATTCCTGCAATTGTATACGTTTTTAAGATTAAAATGTAATGGCACATTTCACACTTAATTCCCCATTTTTCCTCTTGCACCGTGGTGAATGGTGAGCCTAAGGTTGCAGGGGCATAACGGAGGCTGCATCCATCATCAATTAGAGCAATAGCTTTGGCAACATCTTCGAGACTGAGAGGTGTAATTTCAACTAAACTTACTGACAGAATCACTTCTATGCGAAGGGAGACAGTTTCCGTTCAGTTTGGAAGGAAATGACGCAATACAACAATGAAACACCTAGCAATATGTACGACAAGCTAGTGCTTATAATCATATTGGAATCACCATATTGCGATGTTTTTTTTTGTTTTGTTTGGTGATAAAGTGAAGATATGAAGAAAGCAGATATGCTGTATCTATAGCTAATGATCCATTAAAAATAATAATTCACCCTCACCAACAACAATGTATAAACATCCAATCAAAATTATGTTTAATCTTAAAAGTACAACAAATTTTACAGTGATCGGTTTTTTTTGACGGTCAGTGTAGATTAGCCACAGTGGATCTACCAGCCATAAAATCATGCTGATCTAGAGTGTTCTTAACTGAAAAATAAATTTTGTCACATAACATTTTCTCAAATAGTTTTGAAAAAACAGGAAGAATAGATATGGGTCTATAAAAACTTCAACACAAAAAATATAAAATTAACAATGGGTGTAACTTATAACATTAATATTCTGACGTTTCGGCCCAACCACTAGGCCTTCTTCAAGTACAGCTAAAATAGAAGTTCCAACTGACGACAACAAACTCGCGGAGTATCCTTGGCTACGACTCGAAACGTCGGAATATTAATGTTAAGTGGCATCCATTGTTAATTTTATATTGTTTTGTGTTGAAGTTTTATTGTACATACAATGGATAAAGGACTATCTGCAATTTTATGGGTCTACAATTTTTAATTAACAAATAGGATTACAATTAATAGAAGAAACATCTTTAACAAAAGTATTGGGAGATATACTACTTGCTATATAGACGCTCTGAAAATATCCCTTGAAAATATCCAGCGAAAATAGTGTATTCATGTTCTTCGTGTTCAAACCGAGAAGGTAAACCATCACTAGTATTCCTATTGCATCTAATAAATTACCAAAAAGTTGATCGGTCTCTCCTCTACGTATTTCCTCTATATATTTATTATGAGCAACATTTATGTCATACAGATCCTCTGATTGTAGATATATATACTACTACTACTACTACGATATATATAAGCATTCATGAACCACAGATTATTGTCTGTTGGAATGTTAACTGTACAGTGGGAGCCCGGTCACAAAAATCACTACTTAGTGTGCCTCACAGTATTGCATATGACATAACTTGTCTGTCTGTGAGGTAGACCATTAGGGCAATCAGTCATACAAGAGAGGTTCCATCTGGCGCTGTGAATTGAGCTCCGGCTTAGCTCACGTCAGTTGGTACAGCATTGGCGCGAATAGCCAAAGATCCTAGGTTCAAGTCCCAGAGCCAGAGGAATTTTTCTCCTATAATATTCTCTGATCGTAGTTTTTCATAACAGAATTAAATAGGCCTAGAACCTGATTTTTTGTACTTTATTCTACATCTATACTTCCTTTTAATTTTTGTAATGATATCAGATGTAGACCAACATGGATAAGTAAATTTTGAGTTGCATTTTGGAAGATTTATCTATAGTACTCAACAGTAATTCATAAAAACAATCTGTTCCAGAATTAACATTGGTTTCTTTAGTGACCATCATCATTTTTTAGTAAATAATATAACTGAAGAAAACCACCTTTCTTAAAATTGTATGACTTTGGCAACATAATAATATTATAATTGTTAAGAATTATTTTGGGGGCAGGCCTACCAGTATTACAAAAAAACAAGCACTTGATGATACGGGTCATACTTGACTAGCATATCATCAGCAGTCTGCTTCTCTACCTCAACACTGTGAATGTTGTCAAAGCTAGATCTAAATATCTACCCATGAAATTAGCTCATGGGTTTACTTGTTTTAACTTAACAGTCTAGAAATACTAATAATTCTTGAAACAGTATGTCATTGTTAACCCTACCAAATTTAGGTACATTAAAGTCTCCCACTATAAATATACGAGGGTATGCTGAAAAGTAATGCACACATGCCTGTACAGCACGGACAAAAACAAATAGCAAGATCGGGCAAAAAATACATTAAAGTACAATTCTTAATCTTTAAAATCATATATTTATTTTTTAACATAGTCACCATTAAGGCTAACATTTCTCTCAAGAAGAACTGCAAAGGTTCTGCAGAACCTGAAGTTTGAACCTATTCCACACCCTCCTTACCCCCCCGATCTTGCACCTTCTAATTGAAATTTTATTGATTACTTTTTGAAAAAGTAATTTGTAATTGTAATTAAGTAAAATGTCTCAGGTAATTGTAATTTAGCCCAATTACTTTCTTTTTGTACTTTTCCCATCACTGAAAACCACTGATTATTTACTAGCTTAATTCTGACTCATAAATAATATCTGAATGAAGATAAGTGATCCATTCACTATGCAAATCATTCTGAATCATTGACCTAAAGCTTTCCCACAAGGATCATAATCCCTATCCTTGCTGTGAAATAATTCTTGAGTAGAGATGTCAGAATTTAAACCAGTTTCAGTTAAACAGATAATATTGCAGTTATTACATTTAGATTAGATTTAATCATAAGCCATGAACATTTTGGTAATATATCTATGTAACTCAAATCACTAACTTTGTAATTAATCAGGTTCTCACGATTACAATGAAAATACATAGATATTTCACCCGAACATGAACTTGAACTTGAAAAACAAAGTGTATAGGTCAAATCCTATACATTAAAAGTAACTTCAAGACACTATCACAAGATAAATTAACTATCTCGGAAGCTGAACTTAAGTGCGTGAAAGAATTCCTAAAAATGAGCGAGTGTTGTGTGGATGCAAGAGGAGGACATTTCCAACAACTCTTGTGTTAAGGTATGTGGTTATTTTCATTGTAATTTGAACTGTAATTGTGAAAACCTGAATCGTTACATCCTTAGTGGTTTTATTTGCGTAGATATTTCACCCGAACACTCAGGAGTTACAGCTGTGGCCACTGCGACACAGAAACCTGCATGATTGGCCAATTCGTACGTGAAACACATTGTAGCATGGTAACTAAATAATAAAACCCTAAATGAAATTATACTTAACACACCCAATAGTAAAGCAGTCAGACGCACAGAGACTTTATGGAAGGGAGAGAGGGATGGGCCAGTGCATGAGGAGTTGCTTAAAAGTCAAACACTCTCACTCTTGCTAGATATATGATGACATCCAATTTGCTGCTTATAAATTTCAAAGTGTATTCACTTCATCTTCAATTAAGTTTGCCTTTTTCATGTCTGAGCATATGTATCCTTAATGGCGTGGGCTGTGCAAAACTTTGAGGACAAATTGTGCACTTATAAGGTTTATCACTGATATGAGTACTAATGTGATAACCTAATGATTGCCTGCTTTTGCTCCAATGGTTACAATGTGCACACTTGTATTTTCTCTCTTTATTATGAACAAATCGAACATGAGTTTTTAAATGACTACTTTGTGTAAACAATTTGCTACACTGATCACACTGAAAAGACTTCTTCCCTAAATGAACGGTATTGATGTGAGTCAGAAGATGCGTTCTCTGCCGAAAAGATTTATGACACTCATCACAATGGAATGGTCGTGCTCCATCATGTAAACGCATGTGTATTTTCAATGTTTCAGAGCATTTAAAAGCAGAATTACATATCTTGCAATGAAAATTTCTTTCCTCACTGTGCTTACGCAAACAATGTGACTTTAGAGTGGCTTTAAGTTTGAAACTTTTCTTACACACACTGCATATGTATTTTCTTTCATCACTGTGAATAACACTGTGTACTTTCAAATGCTGTGCCCAATCAAATGTTTTCCCACATATTGGGCAACCAAATCTCCCGGCTCCTTCAGAGTGAATCAGTAAATGCACATTAAGGGCACCAACACCACGGAACCTCTTATCACAGGAGTCACATTTAAATGGCTTCCTTTCTGGATGCTTCCTGTGGTAGTGTCTACTCAAACAAATACCATCTTTCAATTTCTCATTACACAGTTCACACGCTAGAGGATCCTTAGAGTCATGTATTCTCAAGTGTAAATTCAATTTTGTTCTCTTACTGAACAGTTCATAACATATAAAACAAGCAAAGATTGTCTTGGAAGGAGTCTTACGTTTCTGTTTATTCACCGGATGCTTTTGATTCCTTTCAGTTCTCAAAATTTGGAAATCATTCTTTTCTTTATTGTTTACCTGAAAAATAAGAACAAATGGGTGTACAGAGAGTATCGTTGTTCTGGAAATCATTCTTTTCTTTATTGTTTACCTGAAAAATAAGAACAAATGGGTGTACAGAGAGTATCGTTGTTCTTTTTATACACCCTACCTAATTATTTACTAATTATTAGACTTTGGACTTTTAGGTCGCTAAAAATAGGCTCTAAAAATTGGAAAATAGGTTCTAAAAATCGTAAAATAGTCTCTTAGAAAATCGCTAAGTTGCCAATTTTCTGAAATATCTCAATTGCAATGCAGAATATTATATTTATTGAAGTCACCATTAATAAAAAATCATGATAAAACACAGATATAGGCCTATGGTACAGAGAATTATATAGACCTATTACTACCATAACAGTGAAAACCTAATCCCTGCATCCAGAAGCTACGCATATCATACTAGCATATTCAACCCCTTGTATCCCTCAGTGATTCAGAGAACTACTTTTTTTTTTTGTTACTGGATGTGGGAGTCGGGAGAAAAGCACTACATTTTCTTGGGAATTTCAAGGAATTTTTCTACTGAAGATGAAACACTCCTTACTATTTAACCACCTCACAACTGTGTCATGTACTGCACATTCTGAGCTAAAAATTTAGTACGAACTGAAAATAAATGCTAGAATTTAAATAAAAAAATAACTTATTTTGAACTTGAGAGGAAAAACAAGCAAAAAGGCAATATTAGGCTCTAACGTAACAATAGGCTGTTTTAGGTCCTATAAAAATATCAGTTTTAGGCATAGTGACTTATCAAACATGCATATACAAGTTTTCGTCCATGTATCACTTAAGGATTAAAATAGGTTTTTACCTAAAATCCGAAGTCCACTAATTATAGGGCATTAAGGGCCCCAACAGAAACTGCTGTATTTACTCAGAGACAACTCTATGTAGCCTTTTCAAGAGTCACTGAATATAACAATATTTTTGTATTAATTACACAGACCAACAGCCATTTTGGTACTTTAGAATTTATACGTCTATTCTTGGGTATATTTAGGTCGCTGATGCCAAATGTGCAATTAGTTTTGCCCTATCAGCTTTAGTTTTTGAGATATGGTATTACCATTATGCTTATTATCCCATTTTACGTTTGATATAAATAAAAAACAGCCTATTTTTAGCTTCTAAATCATGAGAAGAAAACAGCAACACACTAACATTACATTACCATTACAATAACAATATAACATGGGGTCTGTCAAAAAATTGATATTATTACATATTGTACGGCTGTCAATTTGAGGGCCAAAAAATAATCCAGCTTTTAGTTTTTCTGTACTCTCTAGCTATATTATCAAGCAAGATTTTGTTTTGCGAAAGAGGTTATAAGTTAATGGCACTTTATATAAAAGTAGAGCTGATAGAGAAAAACTGTTTAAATATTTGGAATAAGCATACTAAGGGCCGATTGTATAAACATCACTGACTGGAGATCAATTTTGATCTAAGTTCAGAAAATGATCTGAGTTCAGGCTCAAGTCGTATTGTATAACACTGATCTAAGATCAACTAATTGAAGTTCAATTTTGATCCTAGTTCATATATGATTGCTTGGCAACATCGCAGAAACAGCTGAGTATCGCAAGGTGAGACCATTGTTACTCTGTTTTCCTTCGTACTCAGACCGTGTGCTATGCGAAAGGAAGGGAAAATATGATCGAAATTAAGCAGAAAAAGGATCGTTCCTTAATTTTTCCAAGGAGGACAAGGATGTATTGATTGAAATTGTCTTGGGGAATTCAAAAAGACGGAAGCGATAACATGCGTACAAGAGCAAAATGCGATGAAAAATATTCTGGTAATTTCATTTCTGGCAATATAAATGGGCTTAACATTTTCACGGCTAAGGATGTATAAATGCTTCGTCTCATGAGATATGTATCAGGTTATATTTCCACCTAAGCACTAGTATAAGATGAAAAGAATAGAAAAAGGTTGATAAGGAATCAAAAAGCCCTAGAAAATTAATTGTATAGTTTTTAATATAATTCTAAGAAACCAGTTTATAGAAGTACGAAAAAATGAAAAAAATTTTTACGTACAGAATTGATTTGTATAAGTGTTACACATAGTCATTACAGATAAAACATTGTACAATATTAAAATTAGAATTACAAATGCGTTGTACCAATTACAATATTTGAGAGAATAAAAAGTCCTTGTGGATTATATCGATAAAAGTTTCTATATTACTTGCTAAAGACTGATAAAATTATGTACATATGTATTTGCAGCTAATTAAATATAAGAAAATTATGAGGATATAGAAGATACGTCAATAAATAAAAAACCAAGTACACAAACTGTGGATTAATCTTCTATAGTAGAGCTGCATAACATGTGATACGTGAATATCAGTGTTAGGTTAAAATCTTCTTATAGATGTCTAGATTTTATTTTCACTATAGTTATTAGACATAAGAAAAGATTTGTAAGGAATATAAGATGTGGCTTTAATTCAGTTTTGATTCCTTGTCAGCGTAGTCTATTCAAATTTCAATATTTCAATATTTCTTATATTTAATTAGCTGCAAATACATATGTACATAATTTTATCAGTCTTTAGCAAGTAATATAGAAACTTTTATCGATATAATCCACAAGGACTTTTTATTCTCTCAAATATTGTAATTGGTACAACGCATTTGTAATTCTAATTTTAATATTGTACAATGTTTTATCTGTAATGACTATGTGTAACACTTATACAAATCAATTCTGTACGTAAAATTTTTTTTCATTTTTTCGTACTTTTATAAACTGGTTTCTTAGAATTATATTAAAAACTATACAATTAATTTTCTAGGGCATTTTGATTCCTTATCAACCTTTTTCTATTCTTTTCATCTTATACTAGTGCTTAGGTGGAAATATAACCTGATACATATCTCATTAGCACTAGCTGAAAAATGAAATTTATTAATTCGTCTCATGAATTGTATAAAAGCGGAGATGTAAGATTAATAGAGTAATGCTTTAAGTAAAAACTTGACGATTTTTTCTTCATCTGTTATGTTTGTCATTCATGGAAACCAGGTATTCCACGGAACTTTTCTCTATCAATTTTAAACTTAATAGCCCACTGAAGTTTTTATCTGATGACTGCCTTATTACAATGTAAAATCTCAAGTTCTGAAAGAGTTAATAGGTAACATAAAAAAGATAACGAAGAAAGTATTTGGGGAAAATAAAAAAAACAGGTCGACCCTTAAGCTCCCCCCACTCGAGATTTCCTAGTAGTTCCACCAGTCGCCTAGATGTATCTCGTTTAGCAGCGTTTTGAAAATTTGGAAAATTTTTATTTCCCCCCCCCTTTTCCTCTTTCTACTATTCAATCCCTATTCTCCTTTACCCTACCTACCTATTCCTATGCAAAAAAATTTGGACCTAAGGGGATTCGAACACGGGACCACTAGCATGATAGCCAGTCATTTTACCACTACGGCATCGAGTGATATTTAGGGTGTGTAGCGAGAACTCATGTATTTAAGTTCAGAGAGCTGTATGAAATGGTGAAGATTGATAACTTCGTGTTAACTGCAATTGTGGTACAAGGGTTATTTTCGTATTGTTTTAATTAGTGCAAATACTTTGGTAAAGCAGGAAAAGGACTAGCGGGCCGTCGCTGTAGGATCGCAACAACTAAAGTGGGCGGAGCTTAAGGGCTATCTGTTTTTGGATTTCGCCAGCATTTGCTCTATACAATATAAAACACATCAACGAAATTCATCATTTTTATAATCACGAGATATCTGAAAATTGGAATGAGATGACAATAATAACATACAGGTTATGTTGTAGAGTTATGTTACACTGCATTATAAGAAGCCTAACATAGCCTATATACGCACAACTACATTATAGCTAGAAATGTATGAAGTTGTCTTTCGTGTATTTTCTTGATATTTATCTTAACCACACAGGTAGGCCTAAAATCATGTTTATAATGAGCTAATCTTATGTCTCAAATAAGAAAACATCCCCTTGAACTGAGATCAACGAGTTTGATCGGAGAAATTTCTCCAGTCAAAACTGATCCTAGTTCAGTGCGAATTGATCTCAGATTAACGTTTATACAACAAAAATTTCCGAGTTCAGCGTGAACTGAGATCAGTTTAGTCTCTGATCCAAGATCAAACTGTTTATACAATTGGCCCTTAGTATGGCCAAATTCCGGTAAAACATCTGAGGACCAAACAAAAAGTTCTTTTTTGTTGGGCTGTGTTATCATAGCAAGAAACAAAAAAAATTCAAGATAACTGCATTCTGACTTCAATTGTATATAAGGGAAGTATTGTAAATTGTAAGTATACTCAAACTAATAACCTCTTTGCTATTTTCTTCACTGAAAATTTAATTTCAACAAGCCAACAAACTACTAAATAATTTTCTAGAGGACGGAGCAAGGGAAGGTTGAATTTGTGAATTTTTCACATGAGTTTGCTAGCGAGTACCATTCTTTTAATATCATATGACAAATAAAAACAGAGTGGTGACAAGGAAAATTATATATAATAAATAAAAAATATGGTATACACTTTATGTTAGGAAAGCCAAAATAGAAAGTACTGAGAAATTAACTTATCCTGTAATAAATGCAAGCCAGCATGGTCTATCATAAAAAGTGAAACTGAGCTCATCAATTGAACAATGTAGTTTTTTAGGTAGATTTCGAAGAAAAATCTACCTATTGCAATGGATACCATGTCATGATTTTCGAAAAATTCTTTCATATCTTTACGTTTCATGCTCCCCTAAGTACGAAACCACCGCCCGTTCAAAAAAAAAAATTGTGATATTTATATATATATATATATCTTTACACGATAGCGGCCGTAATTTTGAAGATATTTGAACCAAATTTTATTATGTTATTTCTAGGCCAAATAGTTCGGACAAGTTCGTTAATGGGCAAAATTGGCCCAAGGGGGTGGTCGGGGGAGGGGGTTGAAATTTTAAAACATTTATATCTCGGCCCCTATGAAGTATAGAGCGAAACTTTGTTTGAATAAATTAGAGTACTCCCTATGGAGTTCACAGTGACACCAACAATTCGGGGGTTCGAGTGAGGGTGGGGGTGGGGGATGAAAATTCGAAACTTTTGAAACCACGTCTTGTGGGGTATCGTTGAAAAGCTCTTGATGAGTACTCTACAAATCAATAAATAGTTTCTTGATAGCTCTCATATGACGCGAGATTTTAATGTTTGAAAATAATAACACTTAAAAGAATTATTATAATATCATAATTTTGTCTTGTTTAGCGGCTTTGCTAATTTTATTCATTGCTAATCTTGCGCACGGCCTCTTGTTGTCAAAACAAATGATTGTAGGCTCTTCCTCTTTACCGAATTCAGTTCTTATTACTGCAGGTTTGCCATGCCAAGGCTAAAGAAGAAGAGTGCTATGCAGCGACAATAAATTAAACCAAAAGCACTTCGAAATCTACCTCCGCCTGTAGGCCTGCCTAAAGGGATTTTTTTTACTACAATTATCATTTCCAATAATTGTAAACATATTAGGCCTAGTGACGAAGTTCCTGCTGTTGAGAATACTAACTCTGCCAGCATAGGCCCTTCCAATATATCCGTATCTTTATTTAAGGAAATCTTAGTACAGTACAAAAAGTAGTTTCAAATCACTCACCCTCACACTGTGAAGATGTATGGCTTATATGGCCATTTAATCTAATATATAAAATCGAAAGTGTGTGTATGTATGTATGTTCCCTATACAAATCTACATATCTTGACCAATTTGTACGAAATTTTGCACACATACCCAGTTAAGCCCAGGAAGTAACGCGGTCAACATTAAAATTCAAACAAACCACTCCTTTTGTTGAAAATGTATGTAATATCTGAGAATATTATAATGAAAAATGAAATCCAATTCAGTTGTTATGACAACAGTGTATTGTTTCCAGTGTTCACATAGGGCTTTGGGAACTACATAATATTGGAATTCTGATGCTATCGATGTAAGGTAATACATTGGTGAAAATAAATAATGAATAATGAAATCCACGAAAATAATGCACAGTGTGATACAGTGACATAACTTTCTCTGGCCTGGACATGAAGAATATCATTTTCTCACTTCACATTTTGATGTAGAATAAGAGGGACAGCTTGAAGTGTGTGCCAACGAGTATGCTATAAAGAAGTCTGTAAAAAATCCTAAGCATCTAAAAAAAGACAAAATAGGATGGAACATTTTCAGTCCTATGCCCGTAGTATATTATGTCCCAGGTTTTTGGGGAAGAAAGTATGAAAGTGATATTGAATTTCTTTTCTATTTCAGCCCCGAAATGGTTGTATGGTAACATGAGAGTGAGAAATAAAATGTTCCGTCAAGACATTACAATCTTATGTAACCGGAATTTCTGTTTCTTCTTATTTCAATCCCTCCCAGGCATGGTGTGTAGAAACAAAGCTATATCTAGCGTTTTCTGGGGAAAAAGTTTGAGTATGATAAGTAGGGTGGCCATTTCTAAAATGTCAGAAAGGAGGACACACATTTTCGGTAATCCAGCATAGTATAACTTCGCGCATGGACGGTGGACAGCAGATATTACATGGTATAACCCTGACTAATTTTACTTAACAACTGCATTTATATCAAATAAATGATTACTATACGCTGCAAAAAGGGATTTTCATCTCTATTTATGAATGTACAATACAATGCAATGAATGTACAATACAAATGGAGACCTTAACAACAATCAACAACGGCCAACGCCACGTACTGCACCAAACAAATGATAGTACGCTATCATCGTATGGACAAGCGTGCCAACCTTAGGAATAGATTCCTTGGCAGGAACGTACGGGGAAAATACAAATTTTATTAATATGCTTTACCGATCCATCAGAGTCTCAAAAAGGGGGACAAATCAACGTCCGGCATAAAGCCGCGCCGGATGGAGGACTGCTCAGCCAAAAGCCTTACAGTCCGGCCAAAAGCCGGACGTCTGGCCACCCTAATGATAAGTCTTTTTCTTCATTTCAAGTTCTACATACTTATTATATATAAGGACCAAGAGTTTCAAAATCGAAAGTCCTCCATAAGTTAATTTCAAATTACAAAATACAAAGCCCGGGTGATGCCGGACCTTTTCAGCTAGTATTACAATAAAGAAAATTACTGGTTTGATACTCTTACTGCTAATATAGTTAATAAAACTTAATCTTGCATCAAGAGACCTTCCAAAATTCTCTGAAAATAACTTAAGATCATCCCAATTTATAAAAAGCCACAAAAGTAACCCTTTTAACTACAGATTGATTGTAATTGTCCCTGTAATAGGAAATATAATTGAAATGTGTTTAATGAATTAACTAAATGAGTGTTTAGCAAAGAATCAGTTATGATTAATTAATAAATATTCTCCTTTCCCCTCAAATTTCTACTTAAAATGAAATACACAAACCAAATGACCCTCAAAGGTAAATATGAAATTGATCAATTTACAAAGAATAAATTACTACATAAAGAGCAATTATGCATTCAGATCTGGCAGTCAACTCAGTAGTTAGTAAAATACTGAAGGCTTTGAAAATAGATTAGTGAATGGTGTTTACTTGTAAATAAATAAACTGGGTTCAAACTCCGAAAAAACCTCAGGCACACTAAAAAGAAAAATAATAAAATAAACATTTAAAAAACTATCTCCATCCAATACGATCCCTATGTTTATGTAATTTTCAATACCATAATGAAACATATGTTTCCAAGAGAATCCACTGGATGCCTTTGCGCCATAACCAAGGACCAATGAATTGTTCCTGCCACACACAACATGACTAACGAAATGTCTGCTTAGTGGATTGAAATAAATCTGAATAGGCTTCATGGAACTGAATACAATCCCTATCCAATACGATCCCACTTTTAAGTGTGTTGACCTTGAAACTCAAATTGATCTGAATCCCCATTTTCAATAAGCATAAGGAAACTTTGTAACTGTTTTGTATCATATGCAAGATGCCTTGTTCTTGAAATTGATACCTTGTGAGTATTCATGTGCACGTGCTAATGAGATCAAGCCAGGAGTAGTTAACAACGTGGTATAATTCCATGTTGAGGTCAGCAAATCAGTGCTCTACTCCACAGCACTACTTTGCTGAGAAAGCCAGAGACAAAAAGCTAATACTAGAGAATCAACCTGCCATTCTTTCTGGCTTTTCATCTAAGCAGTTCACCATATTATGCCCGCCATTATTAATTGACTCCAGGATTTATAAGAAATTTAAACTGGCAGTTTATTAAAAATGTTTGTGGTTCAGAGCTATGAAAATTGTAAGTAAAAATAAAATTAGAATATTTGTTCATTGTGTTCATTTCACTTAGGCCTTATACAATAAAGAAACAGTTTTCCTAATTTTGTACTCTTCATGAAAGTTTAGATTCCGAGAGATTAACATCGCCGAATATAATCGAGTCTCATGAAGTGAGGGAGTGAGCACACTATTTAGAGCCGTTGAATTGTATAAGAGTAGATACCCCATTCTTGTCCTTGATGGAAAATGTGGGGCTTATAAATGAGTAAATACAGTAATTGCTCCTTAATTGGTGTCTACGTTGAAAGCAAAGGTTACAGTGTTGCCTACAGCAATTTCTCTGCTTGTTTTCAGCCAACGAATGTGTACTGTCAGTTCATGGACTTTACAAACCATTTTCTGTGATCTATGAAAATTTAGCCTGTTCCCAATTTAATCAATGAAATGCAGTAACTCCGCCTTTCAATATTAAAGGTTTTAATTATCAAATATATTTCAATCAGCTTGTGGTCATCTTCAGTGATACATAAGGTACTGTCTGGCTGCGAGCTGAAGGCCGAGCTAGCGTTCCCCCACTACCTTACCATACGCTTGCATTTACTGTCTATGTCTTTCCCTCACTATGCCACCAGCTCGGCCTTCAGCTCACAGTCAGACAGTAGTATGATGTTAAATAATATAGTTTAGGCTTAGGTCTATGTTATTTACATGGCCAGCTCTGAACTGAAAACTTCATTATGAGCACAGAGTAGGCTAGTTTTCTCCCAGTCTGGCCAACATAGCTACATTTACAATTATGATCTGTACAAGATAGTTTATATACCCCAGACTTATTGTATTTATCATGGTTATTTATTTTATGGCCATTGAATACAAGGGTGGATAAATTGTTGTTACTTCTAAATCCAATATTTAAGTCAAATCTTTTGAATATATTAGTGATTTTGTGTATATTCTTGTTAACGTATGTGAATGTAACATATGAGGAGCATCGTTTCAAAACGTATTGAGCCGGCATTCCCGCCGTCTCAATAGTTTTCACATAAAGTCAGCCATTTTTAATGTTTACGTCGCGTGGCGCCGACTAGCGGCGAGATGTGGCAGCTTCCTTACCTTCATCTGTTTGTTCTGCGTATTTACGCGCTATCTGGCGGTAAAGTGTAATATTTTGTTTCCCGGCTACTAGCTTTTGTCACTTCCGGCAACTTCGTCTTCCAATATGGCTATCACCAGAGGTTAGTGCGGGCTTATGCCCTTGAAAGAACAAAACAGTGTAGTTTTGTCTTTTTGGAGAGTAAAGCTTTCATTCATGTTATAATTCTGTTGTTAGTTGATTTCACGCTGGCAGAAATGTTTGTGGCGTCGGCCCTAACGTAGTTACTTTCCAAAATGGAAAAACACATATAGCGTGGGGGACGCTTTCCCCGGTGTTCTTGTAACTTCCTTTTTTTCGAGTATTAGTTATCTTCCTTTGGCCTTTCTTTTCTTTCAAACTGTCTTTTTGGTAGTTGTAGCATTTCTTTCTTTCTTTCTTTCTTTCTTTCTTTTTGGCTTAATGTAGATTTTCTTGCAATGAGTTTTTTCCTTCTTTTCCCGCCAGGCTGAAACATGGCGTCTGTTCCTTGAGTCCGTTTTGCACGCATTGGTTAGGCTTCGTCTCAAACATTCTTGCCGCGTTTTGCAATCTTTTAACTTAAAGTTTTATTTTGTCACATCTTGTTAATTTTCATGCTGTTTTTAATTAATTAATTATTTTACTTGCCTACCTCTTATTTGCCTATTGAGAGGGACCTATGTTTTGGGGCAAAGAGGTACTCCAAACATAGTATTTCGGGACTTACCTCTAACTAAGTTATAATGACATTTTTCTTTTCAGAACTTAAATGATTATATTGTAAATTAATACATGTAAATATATTTTATTTCAAAATCGATTTTATTTAGGGTTCTTTGAAACTGTAAAATTTGTTTATTCATCCTAACTGTTTATAATGAATTGTAATTTCTTCTCCTGTGCTTGACTGTAAATAATACATGAAATGTTGTAATTGATTTAACCGAAGTTTAACTGTACATTTTTTTTTTTAATTGAATTGAACTTACAAAAAAAAAACGACGAATATTTTCAAATTATATCTAGAGAAACTAAAAATGAATGTTTGCCTCAGTATTTTAACCTTGTTCTCCCCGGGAAACCCAATTATCCTCTGGGCGGGTCCGTATTTTGATTTAGGTTAGCTTTCCTTGGGCGGGAACCTTGCACTTCCTTCCACAATTCCCGTAGGGGGGTTCAGTATTAAGTGCACTCTTGGTCAAAATACAGTTTGATACGATTTCACCCTATTTCTTAAGCGCTCTTTAACGCTATCAACTCAGAATGGAACATTTCATGTTATATCCCGTGTTAATTCACTGTCAAAGTTGACGTATTGGATCAAATCGTATTATGTACAACTTTATTTTTAGTGCACTTAATACGTTTTGAAACAATGCTCATATTTTCCATTCTGATTTATTTTGTTTGTTCTTATGTTGTTATTGTTTTTTAATTGACTTATTTATAATATCTTGTACTACTGTATATCAGCTTTATACCCATTCTTCCTAGCAATTTACTTTAATGTTTGAATTTCTTTTTTTCTTTTTGTCATTTGAAAGTGGAATTGACAGCATTCTATTCACCATTGACTTAAGGCCTGCTAGCTTTTGTGACAGTGGATGGTTAGATGTATTATTTATTGTAGTGGCTGTAGTTGTCAGTTTCCTATAGATGCCATATTCAAAATGTTTATCTTTTCTGAAAATTGTTAGATCTAGGAAATTTAGAGAATGTTCATTCTCAATTGCTATAAGCCAACTTAAATTAACAAGGAGAACTTGGACTGTAGGACGCTGAAATCAGGGATTTAGACTTTGATTTGTTGCAACACAATATATTCAGGAATCCTGAACTCTGAGTAATTGAAACTACAGAAACACTTAGCATAAGATGATTATAAATGCAGTCGGACACAGTTACTGATGCCAGGAGCATACACATGTAGTTTCTAGATGCGCTAGCACTGACTTTCTTTGTTAAGAGTACACGTGGTGGCTAGGCCATTAACAAGGGCGCCCATACCCGGGGGCAGGGGGGGGGCCGCGGCCCCCCCCCTAGCTCTCAGGGAAAGGAAAAAATTCTATATTAATAATTATAGTCTGTTTTTTTTTTCTTTTAAGACAATTATTTGAAAGTCAGTAGAGACATAAGTTTGCAGAAGTTTTACCATATCGACACCATGGAAGCAGAATCCACACTGGATTAGAAAAGGGGATCCTGGGGGTTTGGACCCCCAAAAATCAAAACCTAAAATTCTATTTTTGCATTTTAAAAAAATTAATAAATTAAACAATTTTTGTGGGTGTGTCAAATATGATATAGCAGTTATTTTGTTTCCATAACATAATGAGTAGGCCTGTTATTTCCATTGTTCCTTGTGTTATTTAACTTTTCTTATAAATAGTAATGACAATGAGTATTATAACTTAGGTTTGTTTAAGTTCGCATGTCTTAGAGTATGGTAAACAAATTTCCTAACTAGTTTTTCAGAGCTAAAATAGCGTAAAATGTGATTTCAACTAGTTCATTATTTAAAAATTTTCCAGGGGTGGACCCCAGACTTAGGTAACGATTTCTTGTTTACATTGGCACGTAAACAAATTTCCTAACTAGTTTTTCAGTGCTAAAATAGCGTAAAAAGGGATTTTAATTAGTTGAATATTTTAAAATTTTCTGGGGATGGACCCACGACCCCCTTGCTTGGGGGGTATTCCAAATCCCCTGCCACTTCCAATCCTCCCCGAAATTATTTTCTGGCTACTTCATTGTTGCACTTACATTATTATATTATTAATGTAATGTTACAAACTAACCCAAGAAGTTAAAGGGACAAAAAATAAATTAACTAAAAATTTGGCCCCCCCCTAGAAAATATCATATGGGCGCCCTTGGCCATTAACACAATGGGAACATATGCACTTCACACAGAAAATACATTATGAAGCCCGGAATCGCCCAATGCCTAGGAGCGAAAGGGTGTGGATAGAAGATGAGTAATAAGCCTACAAGCTGAACGCTGTCCCGCACAAGGGAGCGAGCGCAACCACACAGCTGTATGCTACTGCATCTCAGACAATATTGACTCGGCTTGGGGGCCAAAAGCACGCCACACACTGCCAGGAAGTGACGTATAACGCGGGAAGGCATGACAGCCTGCACAATCACCACAGAGGCAAATTTGAAACCTATAACTTAGACCCTTGAGCCAACATCTAGTACTACTAGTGAGTCATCAACATATCTAATATATTATGCTAAAATGCCATCAGTGGTGTTAATATCAGGATTTAGGATTCTACTTTCTAAGTTGTTTAAATAGATGTCTGCAAGAATTCTAGATAAGGGAGAACCCATAGCTAATCCCTTCCTTTGCTCATAATACACATTATTGAACATGAAGTAATTATGTTTTAGGATTGCAAGTAAAAGGCTTAAAAATTCATCAATTTCATTTTTGTTTAAGATGTTTTGGTTAGTTAAATTTTCTTCTATAATGTTGACAGTATCTGGAACTGGTATACTGGTATACATATTTACTATGTCATAAACTATAACAGTGTTATCAGTGATGTCTATTTTTTTAAGTATATCTATTACTTCTGCTGTGTTCTGTATAGATTTATTATCTGAGAATTTGAAATTTGTCTTGAGAAAATTATGAGCAAATTTAGCTGCCTTGTACATCGGGGAGTTTCTAAAATTTACAATAGGTTTTGTACAGATCATAATTGTAAATGTAGCTATGTTGGCCAGACTGGGAGAAAATTCCATGAATGATTCAAAGAACATACAAAAGCAATAGCATACAGAAAACATTCAGCTTATGCTGAGGACAAGGCAGACACACAACGTGGTTTTGAAACCATAAGTATTTAAGAAATGCACATTCTACATGTCAAAAACAAAAGTCTAACTCTGAATACACTTGAAAATTTAGAAATTTTCCTAGACCAACTTAATAACAAAGATGGGAAATTTAAATGAACAACTTGCCAACAAAGATAATGTTCTTTTTCATACATTGGCTAACATCCTGTAGCATTATTTTGTATGCCTAGCCTACTCTGTGCTGCTCATAATGAAGTTTTCAGTTCAGAGCTGGCCATGTAAATAACATAGACCTAAGCCTACACTATATTATTTAACATCATACTACCTTATGTATCACTGAAGATGACCACAAGCTGGTTGAAATATATTTGATAATTAAAAACTTTAATATTGAAAGGCGGAGTTATTGCATTTCATTGATTAGTAATTCAATATGGCTCTTTTTTGTGAATATTGTTCCCAATTTGTTAATTAATAAAAACTTAAGATATACTCACTATACAAGGATCCAAATCTGTATATTCTTGATCAACTCTGGACAAAATTATTTTTGGCACTCTAGTAGCAAGAGACTTTATCGCCTGCAGCATTGGGCTTAACTCCATTTTAATGAAGTCTCTGCAATAGAAAATATGTACAATGAGGCAAGACAGTAAGAAGCTGTAGAAAACAGCAGATATTGAAATCTAAAAGGGAAAAATTCCAAATTGCTTCAGTAAAGAACCGAAGCCCTAATGGACTTTGTGTTGAAATACTCATTTAAAAAAAAAAAAAAAAAATTGGAAATATCTCTGAGAAAACTGATATGCCTGTAGAAGTTCTCTGATTTGCTGCCATGAAATATCACTAAATTTGTTGGCTTTCAATAAATGTGTAAATAAGCACAAAATACACACTCTCCAGGACGAATGTTGAGACATTAATATGAAATTTTAAAATTGTACTTGTAGTGTTTGCAATATCTTCTTCAACCTTGCAGTAGCACGCTCTCCTTTTATGCTGTCTCTATGACTGTCGAGATAATATGAATGTCATCAATTCAGGTGTTCCTTCATAGTTTAAGATGTTTATTAATGTAACGTACAGTAATGACAGAGTAAGAAATCTGTATTTTTGTACTTACAGTCAACTCCCGATTATCCGGGATAATGGGTGGTAGCCACCTCACGGATAAACGAAAACACGGTTAAAACAAAATTATACCTAAACATACTGTAATTGAAAAATTATTTAAAACTTACATAGGCCTATGTGGAAACGTCTTGCAGTGCTAGAATCATTCACCATCAGAGGTCACAAACTGTTTCGGCACAACAATAAAACACTAAGACTACCGTATTAACAGTTTGCTTTTGGCAATTTCAAGGAATTTTTACACTTTGCTGAAATAGTCTGTTAACACTTTTTTGTTTTTTGATCGCATTTTCCTTACGTACTGTAAGTAAAAAAAATTAAAGATTATTTAAGGAATACGGTAGCTTAACGGTTAATCCGCAAACCGCACCCGGATAATCGGGAGTTGACTGTAGTTGAAAAAAATTCCTGGCACAAAATACAGGTTGCCAAAGATGGTGCATCCAGCACTATTTCTCACTTGCAATTTTTGGAAAAATCTCTGGAACAGTTCAAGATTTTTTTTTTTTTTTTTTTTTTTAAATTTAACAGATAATGTTTCTCTGACTAATTATATCCTCTGTTTGGAAAGATAACTTATGTCCAAGTTATCTTGCTGTAGTCTTCTGATTTTTTTTTTTTTGGGGGGGGGATAGGCTACTTTTTTTTCCTTAAAAAAATGCCTAACACAAAATTTTAATTTTTGTTATTGTTAGTTAGTACCACTGAGTACTACATTCCCTGAAATGGAGAACTTCCACTTTTGAGTTGAACAGGTTTTACAAACAAGTCAAAATTTTGCCACCAGTTCATATCCTATGGCTTCCAGATAACTTACATGTAACCTACAGTTATTACACTGTGATTGGTTGTGCACGGCTACTTCGGCCTGCAAGCATTGCCAGTTTACGAGAATTTCAGGAGACATAATTGCCATCAACCTGTGGCAGGACTGGATCTACAACTTGCCAGAGTCTAACTGATGTATGTTTACAACACAGATATAAAAAAGTCGAGTGGCATTAAGTGCGACAGTGGACCACCATGATGCTATATTATAGCTACAGTGACCATAATTTGAGACACAAAATGCAGTCACTGTGATTGTAATTAAAGTTCAATCGTTCAAGTGACTGATGCACTAGACAACCATTTTTTGTATATTACTACCTTAATTGCAGATCTCTATCTATATAACATAAGTGACTTTGTCCTGACTGACTGATACAGAATCAATGCAGAACCTAAGCTGCAATAGGTAGAGAATTGGAATTTTGACAGTACCTTCGTTTCATAATGTAAGTTAAGTGCACACTAAGAAACAATTTTGAAAAATTTTGGTTTTTAATACCAAAAATCAAACGTTCTCGAGGAGACGAAATACCATCCATAAGATACACATGCGCAATTCGGCTGCTGTGGAAAAAGTTACTATTAGCAAGATAGTATTAATTGTGAAATTAATTCAAGATGGCCTTGCTTGCTTGCTATCCTGATTCATTTGTTCATGATTTGCCGAGATCTGATTTTTAAAACATAGGTGGAGACAGAAGAGGATCACGAACGCACACCTAAATGGGAAACATTGTATGATTTGGACGAAACTGTGTGGTTTATTTGTTTTTTTGGTTATAGAACTTGAATCTGAGGTCTTTTTTCCCCCCGGGCGGTGCACATTGTTCATGAAATGCACCTTGAGCATTACTCCGAAACAGGTCAACCGATTTTATCTATTATAAATAGACGTCTTCCCATGGACATTATAAATGCGTATACGAAGTTTCATAAATATACGATAAAGCGTATTTGAGTTATTGCGCCTTTAAAGTAGACATTAAATTGGGGTTTACTCCGGTACTGGTCAACAGATTAGGTTCAAATTCAATAGGGCACTTCTCATGAACGTCATAAATGAGTATACCAAGTTTCATGGAAATCCGATACAGCGTATTTGAGTTATGGCGCCTTTCTATTAGAAATGCGCAATAATCTATTAAAATAGGCACTAAATTGGGCATTACACCGGTACCGGTGAACCGATTTGGTTCAATATCAATAGGGTTCTTCCCATGGACATTATAAACGTGTATACCAAGTTTCATTAAAATTCGACAAAGCGTATTTGAGTTATCGCGCGTACAGACACATGGACAGACGGACAGACATTTTTCGTCCCCACACACAATCTCATAAAGTACCATACTGGCACTTAATAAATGTGTTACATGGTATTGAAAATGGGAAACTTTAAATGCCGCACCCTGTATAAAGGCTTATTATATCTGTGCCAATGCCACTCGACTTTCAAAAACAATACTTACCCAAAAACCCCTTGTACTACACCTACATTTCTTCTTATTTTTTAAAACATATTTACAAAGAGTTGGAAGATTTTAGGTTGGTTGATCTCCATTCCATTCCATTTCATTTCTTCACTGTAGTCATAAAGACTAGGGAATTGTCATTGTATGTAAAATATTTTTATTCTGTAGTTTATGCAATTTTATTTGCATTGGAGTGGTCGTCGATAAATTCTGTTATCGAGTAGTATGCTTTTAGTAGTAGGTATTTTCTTAATTTAATTAGAAAAATTTTGATATTTTCTATAGATTTCAGATGTCTTGGTAGTAGGTTATGAAGTTTCGTGCCCATCATCTGTGGTCTTTTACTAGTTTTTAATAACTTGTGCCGAGGTAAGTTGTAGTCTTTTTCAGTGTTTCTTACGTTGTATTTGTGGCAGTCAGTTCTTTTCTTGGGTGGATTTTGTTTTAATAATTTTAAAGTTTCCAGGATGTAGAGCGAAGTTACAGTCAGAATTTTGATGGATTTGAAAAATGGCTTGCAGTGTTCTTGAGGATGGAATATTTCGATGGTTCTCAATGTTTTCTTTTGTAGTATAAATATTTTTGATACTATAGTTTCAGATGGTGTGTCCCAGGCAATTATGCCATATCTAAGGTGGCTTTCAAAGAGTGCATAAATAGGCAATTTTTGTAGTGTTTTTATCTGTGATGTTTCTGATTCCCCTGAGGGCATATAAGGCTGTAGATTTTCTATGTGGAGTAAAGGTAAAGTGATCCCTATACAGGCCATGGAGGCCCAGAGGGTTCCAGGAGGTTGAGGCTCCTAGATTTTGGACATTCGGCACATGAAGGTGGTAAGGTTGTCAGCCTTACGCCGGTGCGTAAGGCTGACAACCGCCTTTACCCCCAGGATTGCTCCTGGTACTCATTTCTGTTAGAGGCTGAGTTGACCCCAGGGCCATAGTGCCACCAGAAGGATTAGGCCAATTGAAAAATCTCAACAACCTCATCAGGAATCGAACCCGCGACCTTCCGGTTTGTAGCACAGCGCTTCAACCACTACTCTACGGCATACCCCCTTTCTATGTGGAGTTTCCAGTTTAAATGTTGGTCAATTGTTACACCCAGAAATTTTGTAGACAGTGAGGTTGAGATATTTGGCATAGTTGTTGTAGTTGAAATATCTGATGTACTATTTAGAATATTTAATGCTGTTTTTGTGTTTGTGAAGTTTATGTTGATTGTTTTATTGATATGTAGGTTTAAGGATGTGCAAGCAATTGTTGCTATATATTATTTTGATAACACCACTGACTATTGGGTGCATTCATATAAGTTCCAGTCAGTGGCAAAAGCCATTAATTGCATAGAATGTTCAGCAAAAAAGAAAAAAACCTGCCTTTAGAAAACCAATGATAATTGTTATGTACGTCCGGAGGGGAACAGATATGACGGCTATTTTACTGTTTAATAAATGATTATCTGTGACTGGACGGAAATCATTGTCAGAGTTTGCCACTACAAAGATTTGGCTAGCATAAAATGAACTAGATGGCTTGATAATACTTGGATCTAACATTCCCTGAAAATTGTTTCTTTCAACACATTAATCAAGGGGAGAAAAAGTAATAAGGAAGTAACCTCACTGACTGACTGTCATTTGGAATTATGTCGTACTCTATGAGATCAGTAATTCCGAGTACGTTAGAACATCCGGGTACTGTTCAACTAACGCAACTGCATCTCTTGCTTTTTCCACAGAGAGATGTGACAGTTTCAAGTCTAGCAAGACACTAATGTCAACCAAGATCTTATGTTTATCGTTACAAATTCAAGGTTTCCAGGTCATACTCAAAGCAAAATATGCACTTCCCCAGATCTAGTAATATTCTAGCCTTGGACAGAAAGTAGACACCCAAAATGGCACCAACAGGTAAGTCCTTTATGTCAAAGAAAGGAAAATCCTATGTATATTTTGCAACTATACCTTATATCGACTTTACCAATGACCATAACTGAGTTTGAACAACACTTTGGCAAAAACAAACAATATAGTCAACTACAAAATGGTTCTGCAAGGTAAATTTATGAGAAACCTGAGAAAAAAGGTACTTTAATCAATAAGAGATAGACAGACGGCTTCAAAGTTATGCTTACTAACGGGAGTAAGTTTAGTTTGTATGGAATGGTTCTGGGCAGCCAGTTTCTGTACATTGCCAGGTAACTGTCATGCTTGATGGGGAGTGTTTAGCTCACAAGTGCTTCTAGGAGGAAACATCGTGAGCTTGAAAACCTCTGCTTCCAGCGCTACTCTAACACTGTTCTTTAGTGTGCAGTATGGTGCCCTCCATATTCCTTCCCTGGTTAGGTTAGTATTACTACTCATTGCAAACTTGTTGAAGTATGACACTATAGAAATGAACTGGCAAATCAGTTGGCAAAAGAAGCAGCAGGTGCCAGCAATTAAGGAATATTTAGAACAGATTTCCCAAGAGTTTCTTATTGACAGAAGCACACAAAATGAGTCTCAATAAGTGGGAAAACAAATGGCAGTGGAAGTGACCAAGGCATAAGAGAGGCTTGAAAATCCACCAACACAGTTACACCAAGCATGACTGCGATTCTCACCAGGACATGGAAAACTGTGATCATATTTCCATTGCTTCTAGATCATGGATGCACCTGAATGTCCATGTGGTGCAGCAATACACACAGCCAATCACAAAATTTATAATTGCAAAAGAACAGTCAGAAACATAACATTTTTGTGAAATGGAGAAATGGCTAACAGATAAACATGAGTTAATTACCAATCAAAGGAAAGATTTTGCTGAATATATAAAGAAAATAAATTAGAATTTACTATAATGTAAATACTGTATATCGCATCGGGTTTAGGGTTACTATCATATTAGTTCGGTTCAAGTAACAAGAAGTTGTAATACACAATCAGAATATCAGATAATATTAGAAACAGATAATTCAAAAGGATTTCAAGAGTAAATTAGAACAAAAGAAACTTGCAGATTAATACTATAGGTATAATTATTTAAGTATATCAAATTAAAGGTAAAAATAGAGTAAATTAGAATATAAGATATTTTATTTATTTTATTTTAAGACTATTAAACTAAAATAATTGCACAGTAGAGTCTATGACAAATAAATAAACAACATTAAGAACACTAAAAGAAATCAATTATACAACACATGTTCAATTACAATAATTACAAATGAAGAAAGTTAACAAATAAAAAAACAATAATTATATTATTTTGTGACTTATGACTAGGGCCCGGATTTGAAGGTAACCTATTTTTTCTCCAGCTTCCTAATTAGGACATTTCAACATACGTTTCTGTTTCATGCCCCTTGCTTCCGAATATATGAATCTTACAGAACCTAAAAAGGGCTAAATCGGATTGAAGGGCCTAAAAGGGGCTAAAGAGAGCTTTTGCTGAAAAAAAAAATAGGGACTAAAGAAGGCTTTTGCAGAAAAACACGATTTTAATACATTTTCCAATTATTGTAAAGGAAAATAAATACATGAATTAGTGCATTTTAAGAAAAGTCATAAAAATAAATTTATACAATGCACTGAAATTAACAATGTAGGCCTTATTGTTTTTTTGTTTGTCACTGTAACTTGAAAATGTGCCATCTCACCGTCGCAGGAAATGAAACCTGAGCTGTCTGCAATACTTTGAAATCTGCAACATCCATTGTTGTTTCAACTTTAAAATAACAAGTTGCGATCAATGACAGAGAAGTATTAAATAACAAATTCGTGACACTCCAGTCCACTTATTTTTGTAGATTGGAAGTGAATTGAGTGGTGTATTGAATAAATGCATCATTAAAGGGTAAATATCTCAATTTTTGTGCTATTTTTCGAGTGCCGATATAAGGGACAGTTCCTTGTTTATTTTGTAAAAAAGTAGAATAACTGTTACATTATATTACAATTTTCGGAGTTAATATTAATGTACATTGCATGTTTTATTAACACGGCTAAAATAGTTTAAAGCCTAAAAAGGTCTATTCCACAATAATAAAAGGCTTTTATAAAAGCCTAAAAATCCAGGCCGTACTTATGATAGCATGCTACAAATTTTGCAAATATTCCTATAAAAGACTGTCTGGATTTATATAGACTTTTATCAATTTCAATTTTTGATTAGAAAAATCCATGGTACTTTTTCAGTAAAGTTCTAACCATAGAATATCTATAGTCAAAATAGGTTGCTCTTTTACCATATATCATATAATGACATTTTTCTATGTTAAAATGTGTCCTACCTTCAATAGACCATTCAAATAAATTGTTAAGATCCTCTTGCAATAATCAAGTCAAGAAGTGAACAATATGCTTTCAATACTTTACTATCATCCGCACACATCAGACATTGATAAATCTTAAACAGCACTTCGTAAGTCATTAATAAACATAAGAAACAAAAGTGGGCCTAGATTGGTTCCTTGAGGGACACCAGAAGTTACAATAAATTCATCTGATTTGTGTTTTTGTAAATGATGTACTGTCATCAATTCATTAAATAACTTTCTAGAAGAGCTAATAAGGAGCCAATAATATCAAATGTCGTCAGTTTTTTCAGTAAAATATAACCATCAATTGTAACAAACGCTTATTTAAGTTAGTCGGTGTGTAAACAACACCCTGACTGCCATCATCCATTCGTTTTGTAACATACTCAAAGAAGGTAACTAGATTAGACACAGTGGATCTACCAGACATAAAACAATGCTGATCTAGAGTGTTCTTAACTGAAAAATTTTGTCACATAACATTTTCTCAAATGGTTTTGAAAAAACAAGAATAGATATGGGTCTATAATTTTTAATTAACTCTTTATCATTCCTTTTGTGTATGGGAAATACTTTGCCTATTTCTAATCTATCGAGGAAAACTCCATGTGTGAATGATAAAGTAAATAGATAATGCTGTGGTCTAACAAGAATATAAAAATAAGAATATAAGGTGGAAGATTATCACGTCCAGTTAATTTTTTGGCTTTAAGCTTTTTTTATAACATGTTGTATATTATCTTCAGTTACAATTGAACCTGGATACATAGGATTACAATTAATAGTACAAACATCTTTAACAATAGTATTGGGAGATATACTACTCCCTATATAGACGCTCTGATAATATCACTTGATAGTGTATTCATGTTCTTCGTGTTCAAACCGAGAAGGTAAACCATCACTAGTATTCTTATTGCATCTAATAAATTACCAAAAAGTTGATCAGTCTCTCCTCTACATATTTCCTCTATATATTTACTATGAGCAACATTTATGTCATACAGAACCTCTGATCGTAGTTTCTCATTAACACAATAAATAGGCCTGGTACAGTGAACCTGATTTTTTGTACTATCTTTCTTTTGAATTTTTGTAACGATATCAGATGTAGACCAACACAGATAAGTAAATTTTGAGGAGTTGAATTTTGGAAGATTTATCTATAGCACTCAACAGTAATTCATAGAAACAATCTCTTCTGGAATTGTCAGTTTCTTTAGTGACTGAAGACCAATCAGCATTTTATAGTAAATAATACAAGGTGCGGCAGAGGAAATGGACGTTTTTCAAATGACTATAACTCAGACGATTTTCAAGTTAAACAAAATTTAATTACACAGAAATGAAGCTTGTATAATGCAGTTTCTGTTGAATATTTCAGATTTACCTCCGAAAAGTAAATGCCGTCAAGTGATGCAACAATGGAATTTTCTAACATGCAATCTCATTAATAATAACCTTGAATGTCCGGGTGGCGCCGTGTCATCATGTCTAAAACCGACGTTTCGGCCCTCATGTTGTGGCCTTCTTCTGGGTATATCCAGTAACAATGTGGTGTGGTGTTGCTAAATTTGGAATCATCGGTCCTTATTTTTTTGAAGAGGACAATACCACAGTGACAGTGACTTCAGCACGCTACATTGAAATGCTCAACAGGTTCCTGCTTCCGGAACTACGCAGACGAAGAGTAAACATGCAGCAAATTTGGTTCCAATAAGATGGTGCCACAGCGCATACTGTGAGAGCATCAATGCAAGTGGTTCGCGACATGTTTCCTCAACATGTGGTCTCCCCTTTTGACGACATTGACTTGTCCATATGTGACTATTATTTGTAGGGTTACCTCAAATCAAACGTTTACTTAAACAAACCCCTCAACATCCAAGAACTAAAAGAGTTCATTCGTGCAGAAATCACAAATGTCGAGGAAGAAATGTTGGGAAGAGCAATGCAGAATTTCGAAGTAAGGTTACAAGAGTGTATACAGAAAGAAGGTCGTCACCTGACGGATGTTATTTTTAGGAGGTAATTCTGAAATAATCAACAGAAACTGCATTATACAAGCTACATTTCTGTGCAATTAAATTTTGTTTAACTTGAAAATCTTCTGAGTTAAGGTTATTTGAAAAACGTCCGTTTCCTCTGCCGCACCCTTAACTGAAGAAAATCACCTTTCTTAAAATTGTATGACTTTGGCAACATAATAATATTATAATTATTAATAATTATTTTTGGGCTGATAGTTCTAGTAATACATAAAACCACTTGATGATATAGGTCATACTTGACTAGCATATCATCAGCAGTCTGCTTCTCTGCCTCAACACTGAATGTTGTCAAAGCTAGATCTAAATATCTACCTATGATATTAGCTCATGGGTTTACTTGTTTTAACTTAACAGTCTAGAAATACTGATAATTCTTGAAACAGTATGTCATTGCTATCCCTACCAAATTTACGTATATTAAAGTCTCCCACCATAAATATACGAGGGTAGGCTGAAAAGTAATGCACACATGCTTGTACAGCACGTACAAAAACAAATAGCAAGATCGGTGAAAAAGTACATTAAAGTACAATTCTTAATCTTTAAAATCATATATTTATTTTTTAACATAGTCACCATTAAGGCTAACATTTCTCGCAATGTGTAAGAAGTTTTTTTCATTCTGTCATTCAAAATTTTTTCTAACTTTGCTCAAATCCAGGACTTGACAACTGCCTTCACATCATCAGCTGAGGTGTAATGATTACCCTTGAGTTCTCTCTTGAGTAGATGAAAAAACAGAAAAACTGCAAGGCGCAAGATCGGGGTAGTAACAACCTCCTCTTCGAGTTTGTCGTGTTAGAGGCAGCCTGGAGTCAATAATCTTGCAACATTACAATGCTTGTCCACACACCTCACGCACAACTGCAAAGGTTCTGCAAAACCTGAAGTTTGAACCTATACCACACCCTCCTTACACCCCCGATCTAGCACCTTGTGGTTTTTATTTTTTATTTTTTCTACTCAAGAGCTCAAGGGTAATCATTACACCTCAGCTGATGAGTGCATTACTTTGTACTTTGGAATAAAAATTAGTATATAGATTCAAAGATAAAAGTGGTGGGAAGTAGCAGACACAGATGTAAAACCACTGATTATTTACTAGCTTAATTCTGACTCATAAATTCTATCTGAATGAAGATAAGTGATCCATTCACTATGCAAATTATTCTGAATCATTCACCTAAAGCTTTCCCACAAGGATCATAATCCCTTTCCTTTCTGTGAAATAATTCTTGAGTAGAGATGTCAGAATTTAAACCAGTTTCAGTTAATCAGATAAAATTTCAGTTATTACATTTAGATTAGATTTAAACATAAGTCACGAACATTTTGGTAATATATCTATGCAAGTCACACCACTAACTTTGTAATTAATCAGATTCTCATGATTACAATAAAATACATAGATATTTCACCCGAACTTGAACTTGAACTTGAAAAATAAAGTGTATAGGTCAAATCCTATACATTAAAAGTAACTTAAAGACACTATCACAAGATAAATTAACTATCTCGGAAGCTGAACTTACGAGCGTGAAAGAAAATTTCCTAAAAATGAGCCAGTGTTGTGTGGATGCAAGAGGAGGACATTTCCAATAACTCTTGTGTTAAGGTATGTGGTTATTTTCATTGTAATTTTAACCGTAATTGTGAAAACCTGAATCATTACATCCTTAGTGGTTTTATTTGCGTAGATATTTCACCCGATCGCTCAGGAGTTACAGTTGTGGCCACTGCAACACAGAAACCTTCATGATTGGCCAAATCGTATGTGAAACACATTGTAGCATGGGAACTAAATAATAAAACCCTAAATGAAATTATACTTAACTAGTGTTGTTATTTTCCCGGAAAAATATTTTTTTGAAAAATTTCCGGGAAAATTTCTGGAAAAATTGGAAAAATAAGGAAAAATTGGAATAAATAAATAAATAAAACACCACCAATAATAGAAAAAGATATAAAAGTGTATTTTCACTGAATATACATTTTCACTGATTAAATGCAATAATTATTATCGGTGAATTACTACCTAGCTAACTTTAGATATGCAAATTCGATACTGAGGCATTCAGAGGATGGCTAGAAGATAACGGAATAAAAACATACGATATTTACCCAAAAGCCAAAACTGAGGATGGAATGTAAGTTAAAATATCATTTACACAATTCCAATAAGTTGACATCATGTAAATGCCTAGAACTGGAAAGAGTACATGAAATAAAGTATTTAGGTCTAACAGTTGGCAGTAAATTAAAATGGAAAAAACCCATTAATATATTACTAAAGAAGTTATTAACTAGTTCACGTCTACAAGCTGAGCTCACAGTCAGCTAACTATGAGAAATGTTATTTATAATGTCATATTGTAGGCCTAATGTTACATGTTGTTACACTGTTATATTATATACTTATAGTTATGGACATAAGGTAAATAGCTCAGCTTGGTATGCACTTTTTTCTTCATCTAAAGTTCTTCTGAATAACTAGAAGTGTCATGGACAGAGTATTCACTTTGTTCTGTGTCACTTGAATCGCTTCCAGACTCAGTTTCTTCTTCTTCTTCAGCACCAGGTGCCCCACACAACACTTTTTTCAGATGCCCTGGTTTGTCATAAGTTACATTACTTTTTTCATTTTGATGTTTTAAATTTGTTTCTGTTGCCTGACTTGTCTCACTTGGCCCACTTGGTTGTAGCGTCTCCCTCCACGCTGGCTTTATTGACGTTTGTTGCTTAATAAGTTTAAGATTATGTGCTATGAACACAAGATCGCCTGCTCTTTTATTGGTCAATCTGTTTCTTTTAGCTGTATGAATATTTCCATATGTGCTAAAGCTGCGTTCTGTTGCGGGTAAGGACAGGATTGATGCAGCAAGGGGATTTCCCTTTCTGAAATAAGGAAGGGGATTTGCTACTCTCAATAGATGATGAAATGAGGAAGGGCCCTTTCTGAAATAAGGAATGGGATTTCCCTTTCTCAAATAAGTGGTTCAGGTTAGGTGGCACCAGGCCTTTAGCTTGAAATATATAAATATGTATAAAGGAGAGGAAAGTGCTAAAGAACTTACCAATTGGCAGGAGAAGCTCTGGTCACTTAGTAACACACCTAAATAAAACATTAAAGTTGAAAATTTCCGGACAAACTCTGTCCTTTGTCAATCACTTCATTCTCCAAGTGATTGACAAAGGACAAAGTTTGTCCAAAAATTTTCAACTTTAATGTTTTATTTATGTGTGTTTGTATCAGACCAGAGCCAGCACCAATTGAAGACCAGCCTGCAAATTGGTAAGTGCTCTGGCACTTTCTTCTCCTTTTTATATATATATATATATTCCTTTCTCAAATATGCAATTGGATTTCCCTGTCTCAAATAAGAAAGGGATTTCACTTTCTCAAATAAGCAATTTGGCTGCCTGGGGCTTTGACACATACACACACTTAAAAAAAGCACTTAATCATATTTTTCCTATTTTTCCATATTTTTCCGACGTTCTGAAAAATTTCCAATTTTTCCGTTGAAAATTTTCAGACTCACATCACTATACTTAACGCACCCAATAGGACAGCAGTCAGCCGCATAGACGTTTATGGAAGGGAGAGAGGGATGGGCCAGTGCATGAGGAGGTGCTTAAAAGCCAGACACTCTCACTCTTGCTACATACATGACGCCATCCAATTTGCTACTTACAAATTTCAAAGTGTCATATTTCACTTCATCTTCGTTTAAGTTTGCCTTTTTCATGTATGAGCATATGTTTCCTTAATGGCGTGGGCTGTGCAAAACTGTGAGGACAAAATGTGCACTTATAAGGTTTATCACTGATATGAGTATTAAAGTGATAACCTAATGATTGCCTGCTTTTGCTCCAATGGTTACAATGTGCACATTTGTATCTTCTCTCTTTACTATGAACCAATTGAACATGAGTTTTTAAATGACTACTCTGTGTAAACAATTTGCTACACTGATCACATTTAAAAGATTTCTTCCCTAAATGAACTGTACTGATGTGAGTTCGAAGATGTGTTCTCTGCCGAAAAGTTTTATGACACTCATCACATTGGAATGGTCGCGCTCCATCATGTAAGCGCATGTGAATTTTCAATACTTGAGAGCATTTAAAAGCACAATCACATATCTTGCAAGGAAAGTTTCTTTCCTCACTGTGCTTACGCAAACAATGTGACTTTAGAGTGGATTTAAGTTTGAAACTTTTCTTACACATACTGCATGTGTATTTTCTTTCATCACTGTGAATAACACTGTGTACTTTCAAATGCTGTGCCCAATCAAATGTTTTCCCACATATTGGGCAACCAAATCTCCCGGCTCCTTCAGAGTGAATCAGTAAATGCACATTAAGGGCACCACCAGCACGAAACCTCTTATCACAGGTGTCACATTTAAATGGTTTCCTTTCTGGATGCTTCCTGTGGTAGTGTCTACTCAAACAAATACCATCTCTCAATTTTTCATTACACAGTTCACACACTAGAGGATCCTCAGAGTCATGTGTTCTCAAGTGAGAAGTCAATTTCTTCCATGTACTGAACACTTCGTAACATATAAAACAAGCAAAGATTGGCTTGGAAGGAATCTTACATTTCTGTTTATTCACCGGATGCTTTTGACTCTTTTCAGTTCTCAAAATTTGGAAATTATTCTTTTCTTTATTGTTTACCTGAAAAATAAGAACAAATGTGTGGTACAGGGAGTATTATTGTTCTTTTTTATACACCCTACCTGTTATTCATATTTACTAATTATAGGGGATTAAGGGCCTATACTATTTCCAACTAAAGAATAAAGTAGATGTAAACAAACACACTGATATGTATTACTCCGTTTCCACGTGTTCGTTGACACATTGCAGACGTCACAATTTCAATGCAAGAGGAATTCGTTAATATTGATCAAAGTAAGCTAGCATCTACAGAAACAAAGCTGGATTTCACAAATATTAAATATGCCTACGTTTAAAATGCTAATGCATTGTAATATTTCAATGTCATAATGAAAATCTACCTACTGCAAAATGTATTAAAAACATTAAAGATCACAGTTTTTTCGCCACAATTTAACGGCTTTCTCCGCTTGTGCTTAACAACACGAGGTGGTGAGGCCTGATCAGCTTCAGCCATTGCATTGTATTGCTGACTTTCATTATTTATAATAGCTGTGGTAAGTTTGTTTTCACCGTATCAATTAAACGTTAACTGTCTTCGAGGAATGCATGACAAGTGACTGTTATTTTCTCATACCTTTGTTGTCTTCAGGCATGCGCGTCGCATTACATTCAACCGATAATATCAAATAATAATATTGGTATTGCTTAAATCACATAGAAAGTGTTGCAACAAACTTGAGAAACGTCCTTAATTTAGTCTTACACCAAACATCAAACACATTACTTACTTTTTATGTTTTGAAGAAACTACATTAATACTCGGAAGAAGACGACAAGCAAGAGCCTGGAGGGGTTGTGCGTCCAACTGCCAATCAGAACCCATCATGTCATGTGGTTTTGTTTACATCTACTTTATTCTTTAGTTGGAACTAGTATAGTGCACCATCATCATGAATATACTCATAGATAAATTAAGATATTATGATGTTGAAGCATCTTCTGGACAAGATATTATGGTTTTAAAGAAAGGTTGCTTATGCAATCATAATTAAGTGGAAGGTTTCAAAAGGTTTTCTTGGGTGATAGTGAGTCTAATTTTTTACCTGTTAATCATGGAGTTCCTCAAGGATCCATTATACTATTTATCATCTACGTTAATGATCTGCTGAGTAATATCTTATTACCTACTGTTAGTAGTTATCTTTTTGCAGATGATTTAAGTATCTGTTTTAATAAATAAAAATTGTAACCGGGATTCACAGTGAAGTAATCAAATATACACACTTAATTCTGTTTTCCACTCAACTTCACTTATATAAGTAATGACTTACACATAATGCATTTCACAGCTTCTTAGCTGCATCATCAGATGAGGTCAACTGCCGAGTTTGCTGGAAGACCGGTAGATGTCTCTGTTGGGCGTATCAGTGTAGTGATGTCGTTTTCCTTTGGGATATCGAAATTAACCAAGTTATTCCTGTTCCTTTGAATTGATAGAACTAACGGTATGGGAAAAAATTTTCATTCAAAGGAACAGGAATAACTTGGTTAATTTCGATATCCCAAAGGAAAACGACCTCATCACTACACTGATACGCCCAACAGAGACATCTACCGGTCTTCCAGCAAACCCGGCAGTTGACCTCATCTGATGATGCAGCTAAGAAGCTGTGAAATGCATTATGTGTAAGTCATTACTTATATAAGTGAAGTTGAGTGGAAAACAGAATTAAGTGTGTATATCTGTTTTAATGCTGATTCAAAAGAATCATTGGACTTGGTCATTAGACCTACATCTGAGATTGTTAAAGATTGGTGTTCTGCAAATTTATTGGGTTTGAACAATGACAAAGTTCAGGAATTAGCCCTTTCTTTTAATGGAAATGTTCAAAAACAAAATTCTGTACATTTTTGGGGGTTCTTAATTGATCAAAATTTAAACTGGGAGGAGCATTTTGCAAGAATAGAATCAAAATTATCCAAGAGTATTTATTCACTATGTAAGCTTAGATTTTGCATCACCTTAAGAGTTCTTAGAATTGTATATTTTGCTCAAATATATAGCCATCTCAGCTATGGAACAATATTATGGGGACATAAATATTCTTGCAACAGGTTATTTATATTACAGAAACAATGTATAAGATTAATATGTGGCCTTTCATCACGTGCTCATTGTACAGGGTGGCGCATGAAATGTCATACACTGAAAATATGTAATAAAACGTTTAATTTTGGGTTTAGAACTTTCAAATTTTATGACGATTAGCCTTAATCCATGCATGGTTCGTTAGAAGGCAGCACTTGTCAATGCCGCGCATGCATGGTGTCAACCGATTCGATTTGTGAAACATTGCGCATTGTGCGCATTTAACATTGTTATTATTTGTGAAACATGGCGGACAAGGGTTGGTTGACGCTCAAACAGAAAGTGAAGACGGTGTTGTTTTACGCCGAAACGAGTTTAGCCGCGACTCAGGAATGTTTTCGTGTTTATTTTCGTATGAGGTGGGCTCCCTGCAGACAGACAGTGTATAGACTAGCCGAAAATTTGAAGCACATGGTACTGTTTTAGAGAAGAAACGATCTCGTGCCGCCACAGTCCGTACTCCAGAGAATATTGAGGCAATGAGAGTGGCCTTGACACGAAGTCCTGCTAAATCCACCAGACGAGCTTCTGCCGATTTGGGCATCTCACGTCGTTCTCTTCAAAGAATACTGCATGCTGATCTGAAATTATTCCCACACAAAATTAGAGTGCTGCATAAACTAATGGCGAATGACAAGGAACGGCAAGTACAGTTTGCTGATTGGGCTCTTGCAGAAGATGATGCCGTGATTCATAAGACGTGGTTCTCTATACACTGTCTGTCTGCAGGGAGCCCACCTCGTACGAAAATAAACACGAAAACGTTCCTGAGTCGTGGCTACACTCGTTTCGGCATAAAACAACACCGTCTTCACTTTCTGTTTGAGCGTCAACCAACCCTTGTCCGCCATGTTTCACAAATAATAACAATGTTAAATGCGCACAAAGCGCAATGTTTCACAAATCGAATCGGTTGACACCACGCATGCGCTGCATTGACAAGTTCTGCCTTCTAACGAACCATGCATGGACTAAGGCTAATCGTCATAAAATTTGAAAATTCTAAATCCAAAATTAAACGTTTTATTACATATTTTCAGTGTATGACATTTCATGCGCCACTCTGTAGATCTAGCTTTATAGAGTTAGGTATAATGACGGTTCCAGCTTTATTTATTTTCCAATGTCTTCTCTATGTAAAAGAAAATTTTTATGAGTATGAAGCGTTAGGCTTGAGCCATCATTATTTGACCAGAAACAGGGATTCCCTAGGACTGTTTAGATGCAATTACAGAAAGACTCAAAGTCCTTTTATTACTTGTCTTTAAAATTATACAATTTTCTCCCTTTGCACATTAGGCAATTACCTTTTTCCAAGTTTAAACAATTTAATAAGAAATTAGTAGTAGTAGAGTACACAGATCGCATGCGATCCTTTGTGATCCAGTCGGATATACACAGCAGTGGGTTGCCAGCCGTATTATTCAAATTGTCTCTTTCTTGCTTTTGTAACCTGATGTGTCAGTCTCTTCCATTGACTTTTATCCTGTACCCGATCAAGAGAAATTACTTATCGACTATTGTCTATATAAGATAGATGAGCTTTTTGATATTGATGTGGACAGAATATATTTAATATAGTAATTTAATATATATATTAACTTTTTTCTTTTCTTCTAAGATGCTAGTGTTGATTAGTGTTGATTATTTACAGTATTAATACAGTTTGTAAGGCTGATGATTGTATTACACTTGAGATATCATGTGTTTTATTTATTTATTTATTTAATTAACAAAATTGTTTTAGAATTTTGTAAAGCCGGTGAAGTAAATTTTGCAGTGTAATAACTAGGGCTCAGAAGTTGAAGATCTTTTAAGTGCCTAAAAAGATCTATAAAAATCCTAATACCTGGAAAAACAACATAAACATGTGATGCAAATTAATAGGCGTTAACTATTTTAAGTAACTTCTGTAAAATGAAGAAGACTTAGAATATTCATTACCACTACCACCTGGCCCCAACAGAAACGGCAGATTCTTTTTCTTCACAGCCCCGGAAGCTTTATTGAAGTGTTTCTCGCATCCAACATGCTGTCACAAAAAATAAGTTTTGCTATAGGATTTTCTTTAGACATATTTACGGTGTTGCTTTCTTCCACCAATGTAATTGTCACAACAAGGCACCAAATAATTGCTGTCAGTTCGAATTGAGAAGGAGCAAAGTAAAAGTGTAGTCAAGAGAAGATGATGTTGCAAAAACTGTTAAGATCTTAAACAGGGTGTCCACACAAATTTTGATATAAATTTCCCTGACTTTTCCCTGACTTTCCATGACCAAAGTTACCAATTTCCCTGACTCACAAAAAGAACATTTGTCAGACCTCTGTTATACAGATAAATCAAAGTATAGTCGTCGTTCTGTCTTCCACAACATACCTACAAAGGAACTACAAGTTTCATAACACCAGTGTCTTTCAAAACACAACCATAAAGGAACTACAAGTTTCAAAAATCATTTCATAACATCTTCTCAAGCACTGCCTTCTTCTGTTGAATTTCTACATCTTCTTTTTTGCGCTCATAATTCATTTTTCTTTTCTTTTCCTCTAGCTCTCTAAGTTCTTGCTGAATTTTTCTTTTTTCTCTCCTCTTTTTGTCTTCCCTCAGCATTTATCTGTCTTTTCTTTTCTAAGTAAGCCTGATATCTTCTCCTGGAAGCTCTCACAGAAGTTAGCATACTTCTTGTAACAGTCACTTCTTTTGATCCACCCATACTCTTCACAGCATCATATACGATACGTTGAGCCACCAGAGATTCTTCTAACAAATTTTCAACTAAGAGACATTTGTTTACGGAAAAGCCACTTTCAACCGAGGCATTACCATATGATAAAATGAAGTGCAGCTTTATGACAAACCATAAATCATCAAATCTCTTGTCATTTCCAATTAGTGTATAAAAAAACTCGTCAAGTGCAACTAGTGATGTGAGTCGGAAAATTTTCAACGGAAAAATTGGAAATTTTTCAGAACGTCGGAAAAATATGGAAAAATAGGAAAAATATGATTAAGTGCTTTTTTTAAGTGTGTGTATGTGTCCAAGCCCCAGGCAGCCAAATTGCTTATTTGAGAAAGTGAAATCCCTTTCTTATTTGAGACAGGGAAATCCAATTGCATATTTGAGAAAGGAATATATATATATATATCTAATATATAAAATCGAAAGTGTGTATGTATGTATGTATGTATGTTTGTTCCTTATACAAATCTACATTTCTTTACCAATTTACACGACATTTTGCACACATACCCAGTTAAGCCCGGGAAGTATAGCTGTCGACATTAAAATTCAAACAAAATACTCCTTCCCTTGAAAATTATATAATTTCTGAGAATTTTATACTGAAAAAATGAATTGCTGTTTAGTTCACATGGCAACAGTAAATTGTTTACTATGATTACATAGGGCCTTGGCAAGTATATAGCCTAATGCTTTAACGAATTATGATTCCATCGATGTAATATATTGGCGAAAATAATGACTGAAAATGAAATCCACGAAAATAAAGCACAGTGTGATGTAGTCACATAACTTTCTCTACCCTCGACATAAGAAATATTTACTCACTTCACATTTTGATGTAGAATACGAGGGACAACTTAAGTGTGTGAGTATGCTATATCAAAAGTCTGTAAATAATCCTTTCCGCTGATAAGTTATCCATACCTGTAGGCTTTGTATTAGTTGAGAAATAGGGATGTTTATCATAGGCCCTAAGCATGGGATGGAACATTTTGAGTCCTATGCTCGCAGTATATTATGTCCCGGGTTCTAGGGGAGGAAAGTATGAAAGTGATACTGCATTTCTCTTTTATTTCAGCTCCAAAACGATTGTATAGTAACATGAGAATGAGAAATAAAATTTTCCGTCAAGTCAGTACAATCTTATGTAATTTGTGTTTCTTCTTATTTCAACCCCTCCCAAGCATGATGTGTAGAAGCAACGGAATGCAGCATTCCACATCCTCTATGAGCCATAAAAAGCTATATCCAGCGTTTTCTGATGGAATAGTTTGAGTGTGATAAATATTTTTCTTCATTTCAAGTTCTACATACATAAAGTCCTTCATAAGTTAATTTCAAATTAAAAAATACAAAGCCCGGGCGATGCCGGGCCTTTTCAGCTAGTATATATATAAAGGAGAAGAAAGTGCCAGAGCACTTACCAATTGGCAGGGCTGGTCTTCAATTGGTGCTGGCTCTGGTCTGATACAAACACACATAAATAAAACATTAAAGTTGAAAACAAGTTCAGCTTGTAGACGTGAACTAGTTAATTATATCAAACTTAACTTCTTTAGTAATATATTAATGTGTTTTTTTCCATTTTAATTTACTGCCAACTGTTAGACCTAAATACTTTATTTCATGTACTCTTTCCAGTTCTAGGCATTTACATGATGTCATCTTATTGGAATTGTGTAAATGATATTTTAACTTACATTCCATCCTCAGTTTTGGCTTTTGGGTAAATATCGTATGTTTTTATTCTGTTATTTTCTAGCCATCCTCTGAATGCCTCAGTATCGAATTTGCATATCTAAAGTTAGCTTGGTAGTAATTCACCGATAATAATTATTGCATTTAATCAGTGAAAATTTATATTCAGTGAAAATACACTTTTATATCTTTTTCTATTATTGGTGGCGTTTTATTTATTTATTTATTCCAGTTTTTCCAATTTTTCCTTATTTTTCCAATTTTTCCAGAAATTTTTCCAAAAAATATTTTTCCGGAAAAATAACAACACTAAGTGCAACTGTGTCCTTGTCATCACATGCAAAATCAGTGAATTGCTTCTGCCATTTTTCAGACTGAGCTTCAACTAGCAGTTGGGTATACTGTTTTTTGCCCTCTCAGCCAACTCGTCGCTCACTCTCTTGTTACAATGCAATTCTTCTAGGACAACATCTATTCTCTTCACACCCAAACTTGACTGATAAAAAATGACTCTTGGATCAAAGCAGGTTAACCCTCGTGCAAGATGAGATTTCAACGGGCTTTTGGCTTTCAGCTTTTCAACCATGCTGATAAGATGTTTTCGAAACTCATGCTTAAATACAGATTTGTCCTTGTCGGTACACTTAACCTTCCTTAACAACTTCTTGGCACCATATCCAATGTCCACTTTGTCTACTGGAATGAGGTTTTCACTGTCTGACAGATCTAAAGTCATAAGTTTGTAAGCAGTACTTGCTTCAGCAATACTTTTTTGTTTCACAAACCTGGCCATGAGGTTCCTTATAACTTCTTGAAGTGCTGTGTAAAGGAAAGGTACTAAAGGTTTTTGACTCTGAAACCTTCTTAAAAAGGGTTCACACTCTGCAATCACACTTTTAAAAGCAGCTAATTTTGCTTCCAGAAGTGGATCCTTCATAGACTCCTTGAGATATTCAAGGTTCTTGTTGCCTTGTATACATGCTCCCTTAACAAATTTCTCAACATGACCATATATCTTCAATGCTTGATGAACACACACACCATTTTCAAGCCATCTCACAGAGGTAAACTTTAAGGGAAAATGTGTACTGCCTGTAGTTTCAGTGTACTTTGCTCTGCGAGCTGGGCTGTCTTTGAATAGACCATACATGGCTCTTAAATTGTGATACAGATCCCAATTGGCAGTCAGAAGGCCTGTCTTCACGGCTCCATTCACTGTATGCAGACCACAGACACCGATGTCAAGAAGTGTCTTTCCATCTGGGTTATCAACTTTCAATTTGTTTTCAAGTTTCTTTATAAAACCAAGATTTACATTTGGCCCGTCCATTGAAACTTGTAGAATTTTGTCAAAGGGGAGAGAGAGGCCTTCAACAAATCCTTCCAACAGATGATCAGCAGTCGACCGTCCTAAGAACCTTATTTAAGGATTCATCAAAACATACTACATAATCATTGCAATTCTTTAAGTCAGTTTCCAAACAATCTCTAAAATAAGGAGATAGTCCATGGTTAATTATATATGACGCTTTAGTTTTTCCCATTGCGAAATTCTGCGCAATTTGGCTATCAGGAAACATCCTCTTGAAAGCCGAAACACTTCCATCACATGAATTTAAAGACATCTTTCCTGTCACAACCTTCAGAGCCCACATGATCTCTGCTGATGTGACATCATCTTCATTCACAGAGAAAGTTTTGTCTGGTGCAAAACTGGAACTGAAGTACAAACAGAGACTGCTATTGTTGTAGACGTTGAATCTTCTGTAGAAGGCACAACACACTGCTCGACAGATATAGTTTTTTTAGCAAAATATGAAATGCTGGGCTGCAAACATTTACTTGTCAAATTCTTCACATGTTTTGGCCCCTTAGCATGTGACACCACAGCTTGTCTTCCCATGTTACTAAGCCTAAAAGATTTAAAGCATACTTTACAGTAAGCTGATGAGTCCTCAGGCACCAAATCTAACCATCCAGCAAAATCAGGATTCGATTTATTGTCTAGCCACTGTTTACTAAATATACACTTCTTGGCCATATTGTTCCTCAAACATTAACATCCATTCAAACCCGGAAACAGAAATTCACAAGTTCATACAAACACTATTTAGAAGTTTCTTAACTGTTTGCGTCCACGCAATGTTTTCCCGCCGGGTGTGCGAGCCGTTGGTTGGGCGTTAACGCTCTCATTGGCTGGTGACGACCTTGCACGTGATTGGTCCTATCCTCATGGTTCTGCCAACAATATATTTCGAATGGGAAATGCAGGAAATGTTGCTCATGATGCAATTTCAGACTAGTTTACGTATGTGTAAGACATGTGATCTCCCCAAGAAATAATTAAATTTATATGACAAGAGATGTTAGGTTTAATAAATAAAAAGGGAATTGAGGATGTTAAGACGTACCCCGATGCAAATGGTATTCAAGGCAGTGACTGACCACTACAGACCTACAAGATGGCAGCACTGATTTTGCACCATGTGACCCATCGACACCATCTACCGGCAAAGCTGAACACTTGCAAAAGCAGACATATCAATACGCAGTGTGCCATTTTACGCAAGAAATTTTATATCAAATTTGTTAACACAGCCTGGGTTATGGCAGGCTGGCGCATATAATTTTTCCCTCAAATTACTATCACTGGGGAAACTTTCTGAAATTTCTGCAAGAATTCCCTGACTTTCCCTGACCAATCTCAAAATCCCTGACTTTCACTGACCAATTTCACCTTCCCTGACTTTTCACTGACTTTCCAGAATGTGGACACCCTGTTAAAAAAAGCTATAAAGTCCAATAATAATGATAATAAAAATAAAAAAAGGGCAATTAAAACCACAATTTTCTGGCCTACAGTGAACCAAAATAAACAAACATTGCTTTGGGCCTCATCTATGGAAAATATTTTTTCCTCAACTTCCTAGCTCTAGCAATAACACTTAACTACCATTATAACAGCCCTAAGCTTTAACAGTTCATTACTGGCCGGTTAAATGGTTAACGATAGCAAAGTCCAGAAAGAACTTGGCTGCATTTCTTCATAACTTAGAAAGGATTATTCTAGATTATATTAAAAATATTACTTACTTACTCATTGTCAATAGACAATTCCTAAGCAAGCGAAAGGAATAGTATATATTTTATGGAACTCGAAGGTTCACTGCCATGCTTACCTGTGTCCGCCATTCAACCCTATTCTGTGCTAACTCCATCCAATCATCTCCTACAAATCCTACTTCACTTAAATCCGTTCTAAGATTGTCCTCCAACCTACATCTAGGTCTTCCACATGGTCTTTTCCCTTCGGGTCTCCCAGTCAATACTTTTGAGATATCTTTCCTGAGCCCCATGTATGCAACATGTCCAGCCCATTTCATCCTTTGTGATTTAATTTCTCTTACTATATCCGGTGAAGCATACAGGTCCTGAAGCTTGTCGTTATGCAATTTTCTCCAGTCCCCATTTTCATCCCTCTTGGGCCCAAATATTTTTCTAAGCACCCTGTTTCCAAACACTCTCAGACTATGTTCTCCTTGATCAGTTAGCGGCCATGTCTCACATCCATATAATACAACCGGCAGGATAATAGTATTATAAATCTTAATTTTTAGATTTCTGGACAGAAGACGAGACGATAAGAGTTTCTGAACTGCATAAAAACAAGCATTTCCTGATTTGAGTCTACACTCAACTTCTGCCTTAATATTATTTGTGTCAGTAATTACTGTTCCCAGATATTTGAATTCCTCCACTTGTTCGAACAATTTACTGGCTATTCTATTTTGTGGAGCATTATTTTGATGTTCCATGACCATATACTTAGTTTTTTCTGTATTAATTTCTAATCCAACATTCCTGCAGGCATCAAAAAACTTTCTGCATTTCTCTCGATTGTGTTTATGTCATCGCCCAACAAGCAAACGTCATCTGCATAAGCTAAAATCAGGTGACTATCATTTAATTCTAGGCCTACGTTGTTTTCCTGAACTTTCCTAATGGCATATTCCAAAGCGAAATTAAAAATTAAAGGTGACAGTGCATCTCCTTGCTTCAAGCCGCTATCTGATATAAATTTCCCTTCCCTGACTCTGCTATAGGTTTCATTTAGAAACATTTCGATCAGTCTAACTAACTTCTTTAATAACCCAAACTCAATGAGGATACACTTTTTCTCGCCTAACTGAATCACACGCTTTTTTAATACACAGCTGGTGAACAGAGTTATTATATTCCCATTATATTATTATATATTAACACTAGAGTTGTGAATAAAAACTATTAATGCAGTGGTGGCCGGTCATACATTAGTCTGTAAATTTTGTAGATTATGGAAACATTAAGTTATGATATAGCTGTTGATGAATGATTAAGAATCAGGTTTTTATTGATCACTAAGATGACATGAAGTCAATTTAATGAAAATTTTAACCCTATTTTGTTCATTATTGACTTGAGCACCAAATTGTAATGACTTTAATGCCCTATAGCACATACATTTTACATCATAGAGGAAAAATCTGCTAGTAAAAGCTGCTTATCTCCATCCAATATGATCCCTATGTAAGTTATATGCAATTTTCAATACCATAATGAAACAAATGTTTCCAAGAGAATCCACTGGATGCCTTTGTGCCATAACCGAGGACCAATGAAACGTTCCTGTCACACACAAGATGACTAACGAAATGTCTGCTTAGTGCATTGAAATAAATCTGAATAGGCTTCATGTAACTCAATACAATCCCTATCCAATACGATCCCACTTTTAAGTGTGTTGACCTTGAAACTCAAATTGATCTGAATCCCCATTTTCAATAAGCATATTCAGCATATTCAGACACATTTGAATTCCCTAAGGAAACTTTGTAACTGTTCTGTATAAAAAGGCAAGATGCCTTGTTCTTGAAATTGTTACCTCGTGAGCATTCATGTGCATGTGCTAATGAGATCAAGCCAGGAGTAGTTAACAACGTGGTATAATTCCATGTTGAGGTCAGCAAATAAGTGATCTACTGCACAGCACTACTTTGCTGAGGAAGCCAGAGACAAACAGCTAATATTAGAGAATCAACCTACCAATCTTTCTGGCTTTTTCATCTGAGCAGTCCACCATATTATGCCTGCCATTATTAATTGACTCCAGGATTTTTAAGAAATTTACATTGGCAGTTTATTAAAAATGTTTGTGGTACACAGCTATGGAAATTGTAAGTAAAAATAAAATCAGAATATTTGTTCATTGTGTTCATTTCACTTAGGCCTTATATAATAAAGAAACGGTTTTCCTAATTTTGTACTCTTCATGAAAGTTTAGACTGTGAGAGATGAACATTGCCGAATATACCCGATCTCTTGAAGTGAGGGAGCGAGCACGCTATTTAGGGCTGTTGAATTGTGTAAGAGTAGATACCCCATTCTTGTCCTTGATTGAAAATGTGGGGCTTATAAATGAATAAATACAGTAATTGCTTCTTAACTGGTGTCTACGTTGAAAGCAAATGTTACAGTGTTGCCTACATCGCTTGTCTCTGCAATTTCTCTACTTGTTATCAGCCAACGAACGTGTACTGTCAGTTCATGAACTTTACAAACCATTTTCTGTGATCTACGAAAATTTAGCCTGTTCCCAATTTGTTAATTAATGAAAACTTAAGATATACTCACTATACAAGGATCCAAATCTGTATACTCTTGATCAACTCTTGACAAAATTATTTTTGGCACTCTAGTAGCGAGAGACTTCAGCGCCTGCACCATTGGGCTTAACTCCATTTTCATGAAGTTTCTGCAATAGAAAATATGTACAATGAGGCAAGGCAGTTAGAAGCTGTAGAAAACAGCAGATAATGAAACCTAAAACGGCAAAATTCCAAATTGCCTCAGTGAAGAACCGAATGTCTAATGGACTTTGTGTTGAAATGCTCATTAAAAAAAAAAAATTGGAAATATCTTTAAGAAAACACACATAAATAGGCCTGTAGAAGTTCTCGGATTTGTTGCCATGAAATATAGCTAAATATGTTGGCTTTCACTAAATGTATAGGCTAAATAAGCATAAAATACACGCCCTCCAGGACGAATATTGAGACATTAATATGTGTTTGCAATTTTAGATAGATTTCAAAGAAAAATCTACCTATTGCACTTGATACCATGTCATGATTTTCTAAAAATTCTTTCATATCTTTACATTTCATGCCTCCCTAAGTACGAAACTACCGCCCGTTAAAAAAAAAAAAAAAATTGTGATATTTTTATATACATGTCTTTACATGCTAGCGGCAGTAATTTTGAAGATATTGGAACCAAATTTTATTATGTTATTTCTAGGCCAAAATTGGCCCAAGGGGGTGGTCGGGGGAGGGGGTTGAAATTTTAAAACATTTATATCTCGGCCCCTATGAAGTATAGAGGGAAACTTTGTTTGAATAAATTAGAGTACTCCCTATGGAGTTCACAGTGACACCAACAATTCGGGGGTTCGAGTGAGGGTGGGGGTGGGGGATGAAATTCGAAACTTTTGAAACCACGTCTTGTGGGGTATCGTTGAAAAGCTCTTGATGAGTACTCTACAAATCAATAACTAGTTTCTCGATAGTTCTCATATAAGGCGAGATTTGAATGTTTGAAAAAGTGCTCTTTCCTCTTTTTGCAGTTATTATTCAGCCATTTCACAAAATATGGGAATTTTTCCCTCAAAGAGAGAAGTTATAAAATTATTGTAATTGGGTGGTCAAAAATAAGTTTAAAACCTCAAATTATCTGAATTTTAAGGACTTGGGTGTATTTGAAGTGGTTTCATGTGTAAAATCTGTCGATTTACTTATTTATAGCATTGAGCTACTTTTTTTGCCATTTTTAGCATGATTTTAACACTCTTTAATACCAAGTAGTCAAGAGTAATCAGCTATGTCCATTTTCATTTGAGAAAATATACATCTTAAGGTACAATTTGGTAAAAGATTAACTTCAAAAAATATCTGCGGTTAATTACTATGTAAAATAACAAACAAGGGAATTTTTGTCCCACCCGTAACAGTGATAATTTTGTTAAATTATTATTGATGAGTTAAATAAATGTTCTGACAACCTGGAAACTGTTTATAATTTGTATTGAATCCCTCATACCTTCATTAATAACAACATTAAGACCCTAACAGTAATAGCAGAACAGAAAATGAGCTTATATTTTGCATCATTAAAATCAGTGTCCAAATTATGTCCCACCAGTAACAGATTTTGAAAACAAATTTAAAATATTTAAAATAAATTTTTAATAATGCTTTGCATGTAGAACGAAGGAGAAGCCATAGTAGATTTTACAGAATGTGCAGAACAAGTTCTAATTAATTATTTATGACACATAATAAACAAAAATAGTTGTTATAATTTGATAGAATGTCCCACCCGAAATTATGAAATGGCTGTATTGCGGGTTTGTCATGTCAAAGCTAAAGGAGAAGAGTGCTGCGCAGCGACAATAAATTAAACCAAAAGCACTTCGAAGTCTACCTCAGCCTGTAGGCCTGCCTAAAGGGATTTTCTTCTTTAACCTCGTAGTAGCATGCTCTCCTTTTATGCTTTCTCTATGTTTGTTGAGATAATGTAAATGGTATCAATGCAGGTGTTCCTTCATAGTTTAAGATGTTTTTTAATATAACGTAATGAAAAAGTAATAAACCCAAACTATTCCTGGCCCGAATACAGGCCGCCAAAGGTGTTGCCTCCGACACCATTTCTCACTTGGCAAAATCTCTCTCTCTGGAGATATTTTGTTGTGTATTTTTATTTATTTAAAAGATAATGTTTTTCTGATTGAAATTATAACTTCCGTTTGGAAATATATATCCAGGTTATATTGTTGTAGTCTTCTAATTTTTCTTGGAGGGGGGAAACTTTTTCTTAAAAAATGCCTATCCCGAAATTTTTATTTTTTGTATTGTTAGTCAGTACCACTGAGTACTACATTTTCTGAAAAGGAGAACTTCCAGTTTTGAGTTCAACAGATTTTACAAACAATTTAAGATTATGGCTCAAGTTTCTTATTCTATGGCTAGCAGACAAGTTACCTGTAACCTAAGGTTACACTGTGGTTGGTTGTGCACTGTTACTTCGGCTTATAAGCATTGCCAGTTTATATGTTACAAGGGACCATCACTTAATTGCCAGCACTGAATCTGCAACTTGCCAGTGTCTAACCGATTTACTACATTTACAATACAGATATAGAGAAGTACTGAGTGAGACAGTGAAGATGCGTTGATGTGTGGACCACCATATTGCTATATTATAGCTACAATGACCATAATTTGAGACACAAAATGCAGGTCCCAAATGTTTAAATGATTGTGATCCACTAGAAAACAATTTTTTCCATATTACTAACTTACTTGCCAATCTATATCTATATAAGCAGCTTTATCCTGACTGATCGACTGACCGACAGAGAATCAACGTAGAGCCTAAACTACAAAGCGTAGAGACTTGGAATTTTGATACTACCTTTGTTTTGTAATGTAAATGCACACTAAGAAATAGACAAGCAATTTGATTATGGAAAACGTTACTATTAATAAGACAGTATTCAGTTGTGAAATTAATTCAAGATGGCCTTGCTCGGTTGCTATCTTGATTCACTTGTTTACGATTCGCAGAGATCTGATTTTTTTAACATAGGTGGACAGAAGGGGAGAATAAATGCATGCATAAATGGGAAACATTGAATGATTTGGAGGCTAGGGAACTTGAATCTAAGGTGCACTTTGTTTGTGAAATGCATCTCGAAGCTGGGTTTTTAATTTTTAATTATCAGTCAATATAATAAAATCTGATGCATGATTTGGATAAGGTTCATGAATCTGCTAAATTTTCTACTAAAGGAAGAGGTCTGAAGAGTGTATTGATGAGGATATTGTAGTTTCGGCAGCAAAGTGTTACGAGTATGGGTGAACAGACAGGTGGCAAGGTTAATAGCCTTAATTTTATGACGATATTGTAACCAGAAGTAAGGAAATTCTTTCATCCAGTGTGCCAGTGAAGGATTGCCATTTATGCAAAGAATGATTTTATATATATTATAGATAAAAATGTGGTATTTTCGATGAGCTTGAAGAGAGACATAATGAAATGCTATAGAACCATATTCCAATGTTGAAAGAAAAAGAGGAGTAGGCCTAATAAGATGGTTAAAATTAGATGATCTGCACTCCAATATTTACCTGATACTTCTTTTAGTAATTTAACTCTGTTTTGACAAGTCTGTAATTTTTTTTGGAAGTGGTCAGTGCGCATAAGTCGTGAGTTGAGGATGACTCCTAGAAATCTTACCCTTGTTTCGGCTGGTATTGTGATATGTTTTAAGTCCAGTGTATGTTTCACGTGAGATACTCCAGGTGTGAAAATTTGTAGTCTTGTTTTTTGTAAATTGATGTTGAGGTCTAAATTTGCTGGTGCTGTTATACGATGCCATACTATCGACTAAGGGGCATATATCCACTGCTGATGCCACCATGCCAAAAAATGATCTTTGTAAATTTAAGTCACTAGAGAGAAGAGTCAGTGTCGAGCAGTAGAGTCTCCAGGAATTTTAAAATTTAGTCTCGTTTGTGCTTCCTGGCTCTTATATGCCATGTATGTGTCCATTGTCTGGTGGAGTCTGTATTGTTGAAGTGTAGTCTTCGTACGTTTACAGCTGCTGAGCATTGTCTGTTCCACCAAGGTGGGTGTTTAGGTGGAAAGGATTGGGTGGTAGCATATGGCTGATGGTTGTGAAAGGTATGTAGGCAATATGAGTTCCAAATCTTTGTAAGTGATGTTGTCAGGCACCAGTGTCTGGAGGCATTGAGTTAAGTATGAAGTTAGTTGGTCCCGATCTTACCTGTTCTGTGTGTAAAGAATTGTTGATTCCAGAGATTGAAAGGGTGTTGAATTGTGATGTGAATTGGGAAATGGTCACTATTACAGGTGTCAGGGATTTTTTTCAGAATGGATGAAAGGTAGTAGGAACAGTTAGTCTTCAGCAATGATAAGATCTGGCATGGAGTCGGTCTGTTGTATATTCCCTAATCTTGTGAAATGAGCAGTAAGGGTGTGCCAATGATTGGTACTTACTGAGATTAGTGAATGTGGAAATTGTCCATGAAAATTATCTCTGCAAACAATCGTGTCATAACCGGGAGTGATCGATGAAATTCTGTGCCATTGCTCTATGGACAAGGGAGAGTGATCTGAATTATAAATAATGTCCTACAGCCCATAAAAAATAAGGGGAAAATAAAATGTTTAAAAAATCACAAAAGATATGTTTTAATGTAATAGCTACCATATAATTCTGTTCTGTATTGTTAAAACATTCGAATCTTCCGCCTCGCCATGCGACATCATTCACCCACTAATGAACTGGAAGATGTGCTGATCACAAGATCACTTTGAAAAGGAGGGAACTGCACGTGCGTTAACCACATTTTCGCTTCCCTGCATGTATCGAAAATCTCTTCAAACGGCTCCCCTCTGTGCTCTCCACTAAACGAGCCCAGATCAGAATAGCCAACTGTATTTGGTAACTAAAACTATATATATTTAAAAAAAAACAATATAATTATGAAACATTTAATTTTTGTGTAGGGAACATGGTATATAATAGTTGCTTTCAATTTTTCTAGTTAATAAAATTAGAAATGTATATTAACTTTGATAATATGAAATTAAGCTGCATTCCATTGTAGACTGCTACGAGTATTACAATCAATGCGTTGGTGACGCCAGACATGCTACACGCAGGCTCAAGGAACATCTATGCTTTAAATTCCTGTAATAGTGGCTTGTGTTTGTTACCATATTTTACGGACTATAAGACGCTCCAGACCATAAGACGCACTTGATTTTAGGGTGAAAATTTAAAGGAAAAGATATTTAATGTGATTCTAAACAAAAATAAATTTAAAGGGAATATAATTCACTCCATAAACAAATTATAACCTTGTACAATGGAATTAGTGTAAATCACTTCTAACTTAAGGCGAAATATAGATATATGCTGCGCCCCGGCGAAGCTCCACCCACTCTCGCCTGCCCGCTCTTTTTCCCTGCTGACCCTTGTTTCCGAGCCAATGCACACGTTACTGCTTGCTCAAGAACCCCTACATCTCCTATCATGGCCATGTACTTGCTCAGTGCCGATACTGCAGCTTGCTGTTGTAGCCTTTGTCATATACGTATGAAGCATGTTAAATTAAGACGGCAACACAAAATAAAACAAATATTACAACAATGACCCTTGCAACATATCAAAACTACACGAAATAAAATATTACGTAAATTACAATTGTAGCGTAGTAAAAATACTTTATTAATTAGGTAATAAAAAAAATATTACGATAATTACACTAGCAGGATATCAAAAATTCACCAGAGCCTCTTTAGCACAACTCAGGACCCGCCACTTGATGGCAGAGGTTTAGGTTTAGGAAGGAGAGGTTGTATTATTAGTTAGCAAGCTAACGTCACTTCACTTCCTCTTGGGTCCCTTTTGAGAACAGTTTAATCAGAATTCTTAGGTGGATATACTGAGAATATGTCCGACAGGAAATCCTGGAATGTGTGAGTTTTCCCTTTCCATTTACGGTACATGAAAGCAGCTAAGTAGCCTTTGAAAGTTAAGTCTTTCTTCCGATTGCTGCAAGGCATACTGCATTTAGCAATGCCCACAAACCCTCTATAGTGTTGTAAGATTTGAGGCTTTCCTGGCGAATCTTATGTAGAAAATCTTCTCGGGTTTGCAGCCAGGTGAGAAGTTTGTTGTGGTCCAACGTTTCTGAGGCTGACGCTGCCCCGCCCAACACGGGTTGGTATATATATCCCTTACATGTTAAAACTCGACACTTCAGATTCCCTGAGGATGGAGGCAGCATCAGCCTCGGAAACGTTGGACCACAACACACTTCTCACCTGGCTGCAAACCCGAGAAGATTTTCTACCTCTATAGTGTTGGTGTGCACACCCGTCTCCCAGTCCTTGAACTGAATCGAGTGGTTTACAGTCGTATGACGGTACCCCTCCTCGTTCAGACAATCATATGCCTTCCAACAGTCGGAATAAATAGCCGTTCCTGGCTCGTCTATTTCGACTATCTTTCCAACACCACCTAGTTTGCTTTCCTGCTGTTCCAAAACACACATTACAGTTTCCCTGCAAAAGTAAAACCATTGCTTCACACCAGGCACGCTCACCCCACAGACTTGAGATACGAGTTCCACTGGTTTCATCTGTACAAACCAGCAGTACGTAATCGCAAGAATTTGGGGAATAGCCAGGCGGGATTCCTCGAACCAAGTACCCTTCCTGATTAAGCGAGAGACATGATGTGGGGGACTGGTAATACTTTTCTTTGTTCTACAGATCCAGTTTATACCATCAGAATTACCGATCCTACTGACCTGCTTCATTGCATTACCGCAAGTGAGGCACAGATAACACGAGCTAATTAGTCCGTGTACCTTACAGAATTCGATTGCTTCTTTTACCAGATTTGACTTTATCAAATTCTGGAAAAAGAACAATGATAATTCTGGAAGTTGCATGGCATTAGCTGAGCTACTGCTGGTTCCTTATCTGTTCTCCATATTATTTTCCACACAGGGCACTTCAAGGCACAAACAGTAAAGTGATCTAATCAGCTTGACTGCTGGCAGATAAGTAATAAATGAACCAGGACTAGTCATGTGGTATTGCAATGAGACTCCCCTCTGTTCTAAATGAACTTGTCTAGGTTGACGCGACATATTATGCGTTATAATATGGAATATTATGACTTGAATTGCCCGCCGATTCCTTCCCCTCACTTCCGAGCATGCGCACTCACCTATTTTACCATGGCTTCCTTGACAGTTTTAACGATGTTTTATAAAAGGTGTGGAAGGGTAAAAAGCTTCTGCATTTAGTTAAATAATGATAGGTAAATTCTAGGTCAGTGACAGGTTTTGTTAGGTTAGCAACATTATGTTAGTTTTGGAGCAACATACTGAATAGCACGATGCCTATTATGTCTCACATTGAATCTCTTCTGAGATAAAACCCTAAACCCCTAATGGGACCCGCCTTCTGAAGCGTTAGAGAGTTCGGGGAAAATGGTATATTGTGACTCCCCAGAGTCCCCCACCCCTACTTTCAATCCCTCGCCTAGCGGCTGCATTTGAAATACTAGCAGTGACGGTAGCGCCATCTCTTAATGAACTGATGGAACAGAAAAAATAATTTGTTTCTTCTTTATTCTCTTCCTTTCCCATCTCCTTCCTCTCACCTCCTCTTCACCCTACCTACCTATTTGAGACCTATTCCTAATAGTAAATTTTGGATCGACCGGGATCCCTAGCATTATAGCTAGGAGTCTTGACCACTACGCTACGAGTGAATGTTGAGCACTGAAGGAAGCTTTTGTATATTAGAGTTATGTTAGGGGGATTTCATGAGTTCTAACGCAAGAATCGGTTTTTATAATTTGGTGCAAGGGAATTTTCCTGCATCAATTAAGCCATATTTAATGTTATAATACAGCGGTTTTTATAATTGTGAAATATTATGTATGGTACAAGCGTATTTTTGTATTGTGAAATAGCCTATTTTGTTGCAAGGGTCGTTTTTATAAATATGAAATATTATGTGGAGGTGCAAGGGTCTTTTTTTATTGTGAAATATGTGGAGGTGCAAGGGTCTTTTTTTATTGTGAAATATTAGGTGACATGTCAATTGCAATTATGCATTACTGGCGTTGAGCAGCGGCTACAGGCATGGTGGCATACGCTGCGTTGAAGCAGGGCAGGCAGCATGCGGTAAGCAGTCAGGCGAGTGGAAAGGGGAGTAGGGTGAGTTGCAAAGTACTAACTTGTGAGAGTTCATGGGAGGAGCCTAGGGCGCAGCATAAAACTATTTTTTCCCTAACTTAAAACCACCGTTGTACGAAAATCACTTCTGTACAGATGGGAATGCGTAAATTTTAATAACTGAACAGATTTTTAGGTAATCTTCTAGTTGAGCGTAACTAATGTCACTGCCTCCCTAATAATTAGAGACCGGATTTTAAAGGGAATTCCTTTTATTTTATTTTTATTTCATCACAAAATGTGATAAAATTGAACAGGACATTACTGAGTAAGTTTCAACTGCAAATAACCTGAATTAACCTTCCTTTTTCTCCCTTTTTTAGGCTCATCTCCCTTTTTTTTTAGGAACTTTCCCTTTCCAGTACCTTTTTTGCTAATTTATTTTGAAAATTTCATAAATTATCCAGTATTTGGTAATATTAAAACATTAAAAATTGTTTTCATTGATTCACCATTGAAAAATAATTCCTTTCATCCTAACGAATGTTGGAATAGTCTATGAGATTTTAAGGGATGTGAACAACAAAGCCAGTACTGTCTCCAGATAAGAAGAATGCAAGCTACAGCTGCCCCCCATTTCTCTACCTGCAAGCGGGCTCGTCCTAATCTTACGTTATTCAGTCAGTGAGCGGGCGTGAAAGTTCGGATTCCTCCCCATCACAGCGCGCCAGACCAAACGCGTGTCACTTAGACTGTTGCTATGACGCGGGGAAGTAAGTCCACACTGTACCACCTTTCCTCTTCACCCCGCACTTGTATTCATCTCATATGGCGGTCAATGACATCCCGACATGATTGATAGCATGACAAGGACAAACTCACTTAAAACTCTGCCAAATAACAACTGACTGGCCTTCAACAACCACCCCCTAATCCCCCTCCCTTCACCCGTTTCCTTCATATTTTCTCCAAACTTGAGGCTTGAAAACCCAATCAAGTAGTCACAGACCATTGTTAGTGTGAAACTTTCTCTTCTCTCTTTCTTGGGTATTATTGAACCCCTCCTCCTTCTAGTACATCATTTCGTTGTGTAAAATGTAGTTCTGTTTTAACTTTGCTTTGTGACAGTATACAGTGTATTAGTAAGTTTTAACAGTGAATGTGACAAGTTTTAATAAAATGGCAAAGAACTATATCAGCAGCAGCAAGCTACGGAATGTGGCTACAATGTTCAAAAATGATTTCATTGAAACAGATGGTACAATCATTCGATGTTCATTGTGTGATGTCAACATTAAAGTAGGTGAGAAGCATATAAAGGACAGAATAATGCAACATCTTAAATATGTTAAGCACCAGAAAAACCGAGAGATACGTGGGAAAGCTACGAAGCAGTCATTCATTCAGGAATCATTGCAGAAAGCGGAAGTAAAAAGCAAGGAACAGAATGCTTTTTTCACAGACATCACAGCTACCTTTGTACAATGTGGAATTCCTCTCCATAAAGTTAATATACCTGCAATGAAGAGTTTCTTAGAAAAGTACACTCAAAGATCTGTTCCAGATGAAAGCACTCTTCGAAAGTATTACTTGCAGCCAATACACGAAGCCAACATAAAACAAGTTAAAGAGGTTGTTGGAGACCATCCTGTTTGTTTTATTTTAGATGAAACAACTGATTCTCTTTCAAGAGCTGTTCTTAATATACTCGAGATACCCTTGACAGGAGAACCAACTAAACCAATGTTGTTTGGGATGTATGAATTGGAAAAAGTTAACTCTTCAAACATCATGCGGAGTTTTAATGACTGCTGCTGTAGACTCTGGCCCTCAGGAATACAATACGACAAAATATGGCAAGTTGTCACGGACCAGGCAGCATACATGGTTTCAGCATTTGCACAGTTGAAATCCATGTATTCCAATCTCCACCACATAACCTGCATTGCTCATGCCCTGCACAGAATATGCGAGGCCATCAGAGTTGAATACGGCACAGCAAATGCCTTCATCTCTGAACTTAAGAAGACTCTGATTAAGGCGCCCAACAGAATAGAGCGTTACAGGGAAATCACAGGCTTGCCATTGCCTAAGTTTCCTATTATAACAAGATGGGGAACTTGGATTTCGTGTGCTATTTTCCTCTGTGAGAATTTCAACAAGATAAAGGAATTTATTCAGTCACTAGATGATACGGAATCAGCAGCTGTAGGGCAAGCAAAGGCTTTACTTAGAAACCCGAATTTGGAGACTGAACTGTATGCCACTCACACGTTCAGATTTCTACCAGGGGCTATCACGCGACTGGAGGAGTGTTTATCTAAGGAGTCACAGTGGTAGAAGAAGTCTTTAACATGCTCGAGGGATTTGACAAAGAGAAGCTCAAGCAGAGTTTGTGTAAAAATCCAGACATTGAAAAACTTGTAAAATCCACTGACTTGGAATTCCGAGTTCGAACAAAGTATTCGCCATTGGTTTCCGTCGACGTTGAGAGGTCATTTTCTTTGTACAAAGACATTTTACACACAAAGAGACAGAATCTGACATTCAAGAATGTGGAAATGTTAAACGTTATCAAGTTCAACTCTTTTCTAATGAAGTAAAGTAAAACATGGCATAAACCAAATATCGGGTGCCAAATAGGCTCCGCCCATCCCGCATTCCGTTGCCATGGCGACAGCAGCTGTCGGCCGGCGACCTCTCGCTCGGCTCTCGCACCGATCTTCTTCCGACCGTTCCCGAACGTACTCCCGACCGTGTCCGCCTTCACTCAAAACTCAACACTACCCCTATTGAAAATACGATTCCCACGATGCGAGAGTGCCCCTTGTACCAAATATTCAAAATACGAGATGCCCCTTGTACCAAATATACCCACCTAAGTATTTACAAATTACCAAGGCACCATTACACGTCTCTGTAGTACAAAGGCTAGAAGTTTTCTCGATTTTTATTCCGAGCCCTCGTGGTGTAGTGGTTAAGGCGATGGACTAGAACGCTAGCGGTCCCCGGATCGAATCCCCGTAGGTGCGAAAATTACTAGGATAGGAATAGGTCCCAAATAGGTGGGTAGGGTGAAGGAGAGAAAGGAGGTAATAGGGAGGAGAGGAGAAGAAGAGGAGAAAAGAGATAAAAGGAGAAAATAAAAAAATTAATTTTCTTGTGTTTCTGCTATTTCCGCCAGATGTCTCTGCGCCGCTACTACTAATTCCACCATTACCTACTAGATGTCTCCCACTGTTTCATTTAGTTAGTCCCGCCCTAAACCCCTCCTTCCCGGGCGGGTCCCGATAGCGAGTATGGGAGGAGCCTATTTGGCACCCGATATTTGGTTTTTCCCAATGCTTGTAGCTTTAAATTCAGGCACCGTACCATTCTGATGTCATTAAACATTCCAGTGATCCGTTTTATTTACTTTTATCTACAGTACCGGTACGGTACAGTGTGCAAATACAGTACATGTTGCAAGATAAAAAAGCTCAAAAAGTATTAGAAGGTATTTTCAATAAAAACTATAGTCTATCTGCAGATTTTTTTTTTTTCAGCATAGGTTTTGCCGTTTTAGGTTGGGTGGTATAAGTGCACTTTAACTAAGTTTACGATTTATATGAAAACAATTTTTTTTATGGATTTCAAGAACCACTCAAATTGTTCAGGAATTTTCACAGAATTGAGGGTTAGAGGGGTGTAAAAGTATTTAGGAACGTTTATGTTAGTTTAGGAGCAATATACTGAATAGCGCGACCTACAACTCTTCCCTCCAAAACTAACATAAACGTTCCCAACCTAACACAACATGTAACTGAGATCTCCATCTGACGTATTAGTAGAGACCCTTTATTTGGTTTATGCCCAAGCATTACTTACTTGCAAACACATGTCTAATCGAACAAAAACGTGTTAGCCTATTTATTTTATGGCTCTTCAATATCAAGACCCTAAAGATCATACGATATATATTTTTTTTTCTTCATTTATTTGTACAAAGATTGTCATGGCATCGAATCCTATGATCCCTGACCACACGTGTATTTGTTTACTCCAGTATTGGCAGTGTGGCGAGTTTTCGCATTCTTTGCTACAGTGGCGTAGCCAGAAAATCTTTTCGCGGCAGTTTCCGGGAGGGCCAAAGTAACTTACAGAGTTTTTTTTTTTTTTTTTTTTTTTTTTTTTTTTTTTTTTTTTTTTTCACATATTTTTTTTTATAGGGGTTTGTGGGGTATGGAATGCCTTCAAAGGAAGGGGGGTACAGGGGTCAACACTGGACATTTTAAAAAATAATAATGAAAATCACATTTTATATTATTTGATTTTAGGACGTTTTAGCAGTGATCCTATGTATGAGACACCACTGTTGGCTCTAGAGAAACCTTGTTCTTCTCATTCATGGTTCTGCATCTCAAAGTCATTCACACACACATGAATGAATGCATCTTGGCTCTTAGAGAAACCTTATTCTTCTCCTCATTCATGGTTCTGCATCTCCAATTACACAGCACACTACGTATAATATACGAATAATCTACGTATATACGTATATTATACGTAGTGTGCTGTGTGGCCAAGTCACTCACAGACATATGCTTCAGAATGAATGCATCTTGGCTCTAGAGAAACAAATTATTCAACAAATTACCACCCTCCATCAGAACTTTAAAAACTAAACTCCGTGGCGCTACATCCCTGGAGGGACTTGGCCTACCACCCGACCGCTGCGTCATCTCCCGTAGGCAGATGGCAGGATTGGGGGGCATGTGGTCAGCATGCCGACACCCACGGCCGTTAATGGTGGTTTTCTTGACCGGAGCCGCTACTTCTCTATCAAGTAGCTCCTCAATTTTGAATCACGAGGCTGAGTGCACCCCTACCAGACCTCCCTACCTCAGAAAAATCCGAGGAGGTACCGGGAATAGAACCCGGGCCGACGGATCTGTAGTCAGCGACGCTAACCACAAGACCACACCGGCGGACCCCATCAGAACTTTAGAACCTGTGAAATACAGGAGAATCTTAAAGAAACTGCTTACTCGAAATTGCTTCTATACTACAGAAGAGTTCCTGAATTATACTTTCTTGACTGGCTTATAGAATAATTTTGACCTTTTGTACATGTTGTAGTGTCTGTTAAGGTATTTATACACTATTTATTGTATACAGGTTTTATTTTCAACATCATATGTATAGTAACCTATTGTATATCAATGTATTTTTTATATTAATTCTTGTATACTTGTCTATAGAAACATTACACTGTAATTGTATTGTGAAAAGTCAATAAAATTCTATTCTATTCTATTCTATTCCTTCTCCTCATTCATGGTTCTGCATCCCAAAGTTATTCTCAGACACATGCTTCAGAATGAATGTATCTTGTCTCTAGAGAAACCTTCTCCTCATTCATGGTTCTGCATCTCAAGTTATTCTCAGACACATGCTTCAGAATGAATGCATCTTGGCTCATCTATATTGAAATAAAATGCAGAATTGAACCTGTCTACATCAGGGTTGTTATGAAAAAGCCGGCCTGGTTTTACCCGGCCGGTTTTATCCACTTGAAAAAAGCCAGGCATTTTATCCGGCTAAAATCAATTTGAATAAAAATAATTGAAGTTCCTTTCATGTTTTTATTTCCAAACATCACAAATTTAAAAGTTACAAGCTCAGAACTTGTAGTAGGCCTACTTAGGCCTACTGAGTGCAAATGCAGAGCTACCAGTTTTATCCACTTGAAAAATGCCAGGCATTTTATCCGGCTAAAATAAAATTGAATAAAAATAATTGAAGTTCCTTTCATGTTTTTATTTCCAAACATCACAAATTTAAAAGTTACAAGCTCAGAACCTGTAGTAGGCCTACTGAGTGCAAATGCAGAGCTACCAGTTTTATCCACTTGAAAAAAGCCAGGCATTTTATCCGGCTAAAACCAAATTGAATAAAAATAATTGAAGTTCCTTTCATGTTTTTTATTTCCAAACATCACAAATTTAAATTTACAAGCTCAGAACCTGTAGTAGGCCTTCTGAGTGCAAATGCAGAGCTACCAGTTTTATCCACTTGAAAAATGCCAGGCATTTTATCTGGATAAAATCAAATTGAGTAAAAATTATTGAAGTTTCTTTCATGTTCTTATTTCCAAACATCACAAATTTAAAAGTTACAAGCTCAGAAACCTGAAATTGTATTTAGTGTAATTTAATACAGCGAGTCCCACGCAAGAGTTGGCCAATTACACAGGTTTCTGCGTCGCAGCGGGCACAGCAAATAAGGCCGCGATCGGTGTATTGCTTCAGGTTCTCACATTTACAGTTAAAATTACAATGAAAATAACCATGTACCTCATCACAAGAGATGTTGAAAATGTTCTCCTCTTGCATCCACACAATACTGACACCATTTTAGGAAATTTTCTTTTACGCGCATAAGTTCAGCTTCCGAAATAGAGTAAATTTTTCTTGTGATATTGTCATCAATGTATGGGAAATTAAACTATACACTTTATTTTTGAAGTTTCCCCATAAATAATAGTCACATGCTGTTAGAAGAACTTAAAGACAATATCACAAGAGAAATTAACTCTGTCTCGGAAGCTGAAATTATGGGTGTGAAAGAAAATTTCCTAAAAAGGTGCCAGTATTGTGTGGATGCAAGAGAAGAACATTTCCAACAGCTCTTGTGATGAGGTACATGGTTATTTTCATTGTAATTTTAACTGTAAATGTGAGAACCTGAATCATTACACTGATTGCGGCTTTATTTGCGTAGATATTTCACCCAATCGCTCGGGAGTTGGAGCTGTGCCCGCCACATCACAGAATCTCGCGTCATTGGCCAACTCTCGCGTGGGACTCAACGTACCACTTCACTGTGTAATTCCCAGCAATAGTTCATTACCGTAATTTACTCCAATATAATGCACCCTCGAATTTAATGTGCACCCTGATTTTGAAACTTAAAATCATAAAAAAAAGAGTTTGTTAGCAAATATAATACACATCAATAGGAGGATATTTTATTTGGAATTTTGTCATAGTATTTATAGAATAATGAACCAACACATAAACATTTACAGTTAACTGCCAGGCCTATATGCATGGCTCATCATTATTCATTAATGTGTTCATCACTGGAATCCTCGGAGGTGCTTATTTTTTATTGCTAAATGGACAAACAAAACGTTAAATGAATGTTTCACAATAAAAGCTGATACCGCTCTTAAATGAGTTTAAAATCGACAATGCACAATATTCCACATTTGTACTATAGAACTGACAAAAACAATTTTTTCATTATGTTTCAGAAATTAAATTTCATATGGTGTAGGCTAACGATAAAATGAACGAAGTCGAGAATTATAGCAATGCATTGTTATGTAGATCAATATTACCTCTGACCTACGAAACGGATTTGTACTAGAATTTAACGCGCACCTCAGTATTGAAATCTACAAATGGACAAAAATAGGGCACGTTATATTCGAGTAAATATATGGTAAATTCACCATTCATCATAAAACTCTTGCATATTTGCTTTATTCTGCCTGTTGATGTATACAAGCTTCTGGGCTTTTTCATTTTGTTTATATTAACCCAAATGAAGAAAATACTCTTTCGATTGATGCAGAACTGGCCGGCATACGATGTAAAGATTCTATGGCTTGACAAAATTCCAGCGATAGGTGATTACGCTTCAGATTTGTGTAATTGATGGAGAAATAAGTATAAAATAATTCCTTTAGGTAGGCCTACAGGGCATAGGCTGAGGTAGATTTCATAGTGCTTTTTATGAATTTATTGGGGTAAGTGTACAATAAAAACTGAAATATTTTTTATAAAAAGAGAGTTGTTAATGATGTATTAATTGATATCTTTTATTATTACATTTTTAATTTGGCCAAGGATTGTTGTTCTAAAGATATTTAACTATTATTTTTAATATTTCAAACTTTATTTCATTGGTAATTTTAGCCTCAGTTGGTCCTCATGAATTCATTTCGGCATGCCTATTGGCTGAGGTATATTTTAAAGTGTTTTTGACTTTCAAAAATTCAAATCTCTCCTTATATGAGCGCTATCGAGAAACTACAGTGCCTTTTTTTTTTTTACTCGTGGCCGGGCAGTCGGCTGGAGGTAGCTGCGAGCGCACAGTGCTTCTCACCGTTCCTGGCTCCCGCCTTTCTCCCCGTCAGTGCATGTGCGGTCGTTGCTAGCGGAGGTTCTTGTTTTCTTCTTTGTGGTTAAATTGTGATAGTTCTGTTATAATGCCAAGAAGTGTGTATACTTTAGCACACCTAATATTCATGTATGATTCCTATGTGCAAACAGAGTTCTGTAGAGAAGTGACACGGCTATTTGTAGACAGATTCCCTGGTATCCCTGTGCCTCACAGAGAGACAGTTCGTAAACTTGTAAATAGATTAAGAGAAACGGGTTCTGTTCTTGATAAGAAATAAAAAATAAAAACATTCGCTGTGTGCTTGCAGAGAAAAAACTCGATGAGATAGGACAAAAGTTAGAACGTAGCCCAAGAAAATCTCTGAGTAGGTTATCACAGGAAACGGGGGTTTCACAATTCTCGGCTTGGAAAGCCACTAAACTTATGAAATTAAAACCATATAAGATAACCATAGTTCAGGAACTGCAACCACGTGATACTGTGAGTAGAGTAAATTTCTGCAATTGGGTGTTGGGTAAAGTTAATGATGGCTCTATGGAACCAAAGTTAATTTTTTTCACAGACGAAGCATGGTTTCATTTACATGGTCATGTATCGACACAAAACAACAGATACTGGAGTGCAGAAAAACCCGATATTGTACACGAAATGCCATTGCATGACCAGAAAATTGGTGTTTGGTGTGCTGTGTGTGTGCAATGACGGGGAGAAAGGCGGGAGCCAGGAACGGTGAGAAGCACTGTGCGCTCGCAGCTACCTCCAGCTGACCACCCGGCCAAGAGTCAAAAAAAGGCACTGTAGTTGTTGATTTAAAGATTACTCATCAAGAGCTTTTCAACAATACCCAACAAAACATGGTTTTAAAAATTTTGAATTTCCACCCTCACCCCCACAACCACTGAATCATTGGTGTCTAATTTATGTAGATCAAGTTTCCCTCTAAACCCCATAGGGCCCTAAATATAATTTTTTCAAAATTTCAACCCGCTCCCACCTCCCCCAACCAGGAAAAATTGATTTTAGCCGGCTAAAATCATGATTTTATCCGGCTAAAATTGAAAAAAACCACTGGTCAGGTCTTTTTCAATTTTAGCCGGCTTTTTTACAACCCTGGTCTACATCAGTCTCGGATAATTCGGAGAACTACAATGCATTAAATTTACCTTTGTGATTGCAATCTGAAAAAGGGAGGGCTTAAAGAACACTTGTAAACATAAAATTCACCACAATGCAATAACAACATGACAAACTGAAACGAGTGTAACATAACTTTTTCAGTTCTAGAACAAAGAAAATTACTTTGTATCTTCATTTTTGTAGACATCATTTGTGAATGTTAGATAGTTCTTTTTCAGGCATTTTCAGGAGTAGATGGTGTAATCAACATCTTGAGCAAGCACCAAAGCCTGTCACATCTGAACTGGTTCACTTGTACTCCTTCACTAACAAAATGGACTTGAAAATAACAGTCCATCATTGGTGGATGGATATGGCAGATACTGAAACTGAGGCAAGAGCATTTTTCCTTGGATGTGGCAGGTTTTGAAACTAAATACAATTCTTGCCCTATTTAAATGGGATGTGGTTCAAACTTAAATAAACTCTTTTTATGTATATGGCATGTAATAAAAATCACCCTATTTAACATGACTTCATTTTAAAAGACAATGAATATGGTACCAGTAGATTTTAATACTACACCCACTGTGCTCCCACTGCACGAAACCATATTGGTTATTCAATTTACTAGTAATCATGACATTGATAGCCTATATGATTATTGGTTATGAATAATCAATTACACTTGACCAATAATAAAGTATAGACCAATCGAGTTTTGATACAAAATTGATATTTTCATTAAAATGGCAAAAAATACGAAAATAACGGTACTGTCTCATTCAAAACAGTATGTATGGTCAACCTAGTACTGATTCTAATGCACATGCAGCTACTTGTATTAAAATTAAAAATCCAAACAGCAAAATATACCAACTGTATCTTGAATAGTGTATGATTTAACTGCAGTAATTTAGAAGGTACTTTTACAATAATTAATTCAAATTTTTAATACCTATTTCGGGTTTAGTTTTCTTCATTATGCACTCTGCACACTTTAGTCCCGCACATCGTACCAACTTCCAAGTCTAGGTAAGTGGCAGGGAAGTTAGGTGAAGAGCTAGAGAGCGGTCTAACTAGGAAGACACCGGTAAGGGTAGATTGCATGGAATGGAAGTCTACCATTGCATTGCATTAGCACTTCACCTACTTCCCCTGAATAACCACCACTGTTACCGGTATGAACAGTGATATTAGTGTTGATTGTCATGAAAATCCCAGTCTTGTTTCTGGATCACGTGACCCATGCGCAACTGCCACTGCCAGTCATAATTCTCGCCTTCCAACAGCTATTTTCTATTCAGAGAATGCCATTTGTAGGTTAGAAAAGTGACATATTTATTTTCCCAGTAATTTGGACACTTTCCAGAAAAACTAAACTACTATATGGTTTCAATGGTTTGTGGAGAACCCAACAAGAACCCAACCAATTTTGAATATTTTTTTTTTGTGTGTATGTGTGTGAATAAATGTAGAGCGTAATCATGGAAACCATCACCCTAATTTCCTTTTCCATATTCAATCAAAACAAAAACAATCAGTAGTACATATAGAGTGCTTCAAAAAAATGTACATACTTTGAACTGTCATAGAAAATTTATTTCCCGTTCTACAAGGTTAAATTTCAGGGAGAATTTAATGCTATTATTTCTTCAACAGGTGACAGCAGAATAGTTTCAATAATTGTCCAACAATCATCCAACAATGAAAAGTACCTAACAATGCTTGCTGATTCCATATTTCCTGCCATTCGTGCATTATACGGTTTTATTACCAACAAGATGGCACCCCGCTGCACTATCATACGAGCATACCTGGATCGAAATATGCCAAGGTAGTGGATATTATGCAGGGGGCCCAATCGACTTTCCTGCATGCTATCCAGACCTTACGCCGCTGGATTTCTTCTTATGGGGCACAGTAAAAAGACGAGGTGTACAAAAAATGTGTATACATTTTTTTGAAGCACTCTTTATTTTTGCCATCACTCTCAAGTAAGATACTGGGAATAGAAACTAAGAGTGGTGATGTGTTTTCTGTAAGTCAATTATCACAATGTAATTAAATTAGGAAATTTCAATTTCAATTGAATTGTATACCCGATCGTATGTTTGGATTATCAGATCGGTGGGTGGTAAGGTAATTAGCACCGAGATGGGCACCAATTTATGACCGATCACTAGGGGGTCATTGAATTGGCCTAGAGTTGGGTGACCAATTTATAACCGTTGGTTAAGGTGGGTGTCGATTTATGTGGGCGCCTTTCTTCTTTATTATTATGTTATTATAAAATAAATATAATGTCCAGCTAGTGCTTTCTCAGTGGGTAGAGCAAGAGTTCTTTCTAGGGCCGTGCTCGACGAAGTTAATATAGGATATAAGATTAGGGAATGCTGGGTAGTAAAATAATGTCAATTAGTTATGTACTTGAATAATAATATTTGTAAGTTTATTTTGTTCTTAATTTTGTCGCTTAGTCTGTAATTATCGTAATATGTCGGGAGGAAGAAAACAGTTACTTTAAATAATGTCTTTATCTATTCACTTCGTCGTCGCCAAAATCACTTTAGTTTATTTATTATTCTTATAACATCTGCACGTTTTATCGCAGGAATTTTTAAGTTATTTATCTTATGGCGGTATATATTCTTTTCACTTCACAATACAAAAATAATATATATATATATATATATAATCTTTTCTTATTTCGTTATATAAATTTCTATCCTCGACCGTATTACTTGAAAAGTCGGTATAAAAACAATATTCGTATTCGTCACTATTTCACTGTATAAAAGTCAATATTTCTAACTCCTGTTTCGTCTACAAAAATAACGTCCGTGTCCTCTCGATCAGTGTCTTCAAGTCGCGTAGTTGTTACATCGAAGTCTAAGTCACCAGTCTCTTCTCGTGTCGTTTGCTCGTGCTAATATCTTTCTGTGTTAAAATATCCTTTTCATTGGTTCTGTCAGTTAGCTTTGTCTCTTGTGATTGGGAATTAGCTAAGTCTTCTGCTATGGTTTAAAATATTTGTCGTTAAAGTGGAGTGAGGTTTGGGGAGAAACATATCTGTCAAACGTCAAGCCAAGTGGTGGCATCAAGGGTCTTTCTAGACAGAAGAGCACCGCCTACAATACATTGTATCCCTCTATTTAGTTTAATAATTCATAATGTATTTGTCACTATTGTCTGTAATAAGTGTAGTTGTATAGCTTTCTTGATTACGCGTTGAATGATGTCATTTTCTAGGTTGTCGTGTTAATAATTAATCGTTTGATTAATTATTTGTAATTGCCGGTAATGTCTTTTGATTCAGATGGTCGTGTTGCATATCAAATTGTCCGTGTAAATGTCCTCTGTCTTGTCATGTAATTTGTTTTATGGTCATTGTAATAGTCTAGGCGTAATGGTAGTTTTTTAGTAGTCGATAATGTCGCGGGAAGTTCAAATATTGTCCGTGAAATGTATTTTCTTGTATTTAATTCCTTATTTTGTATAAGCCTATATGAACTGATCTGCTACAATTGTCCTGATACTAACAATGTAATGAAATCATGTACATGCTAGTAGGGTAATATAATAACATAAAACACTCTATTATAGCGTGGTAACTAAATAATAAAACCCTAAATAAAATTATACTTAACAGACTCAATACTACAGCAGTCAGCCGCATATAGGGGTACAAGATGTCCTTATTTAGCAGGATACCCTATAAGAGTTAGATAAAGGAAACGGGAAGCTGTGAGTTTCAATACTTTTTTCACAATAAATTCACTGTTATATATTAAGAAAGCTAGTCATTAAATGATGATCTTAAGGAGACAGTGTATAAGAAGAAAATTGAACATTGTGGTTCTGAATAATCCACTCATGGAAAATATCATTAATAGCTGTGATGTCAGCTTGCTGACCACATGCCCATAATCCTGCCACCTGCCTATGGTAGATATCGCAGTGGTCGAATGGTAGCCTAGCCCCTCCAGGGATGCAGCACCATGGTCTTCAGTATCATGTTCTGAATGAAGTTAATGGGGTATATTTTGTATATAAATGCACTTTATTTTTTGTATGTTGCATATTGAGTAATATTCAGTAATAAGTAGGGGGCGGATTTCTATGACCTAAAAAATAGGATATATGCATGCATTTATGACCTAAAAAACATTAAAATATGACCAATAAAATTTAAAATATGACTTTACCACTTACACAATGTGTATATTTTTTTATGTTTCATTACAATACATTTTATTAAAATATAGTGTTAATTATTTAAAATATCTGTAAATTCTCAAAAAGTACCATTATAATGCAAAATTTACAAAATATGATATGAAACTTCAAAATTTCTTTACTATGCACACAAATATGCCAAAAATATGATCTAAATATGCATATTCATACTAAATATGCTACAATAGTTGAAAATTTCCTAAATTTGCAGTTATATGCACAATAATGGCCGTTCCATTTTCACCAGGATGTTTGGAATCGGGTTTAAATTAGTCGGAAACCTGAAATAATGCAAAGGGGAAAAATATGACATGTCATAGAAATCCGCCCCCTAATAATAAGTGTTCAACTACCCACGTGATAGTCTGTAACAAACAAGACCTCCTATGTGATTAATTTAATAATTTAATAAGCTTACATATAGCATTCATTCTTGTGTCCGACTTTAGCGTTGTGTAACAAATAGTTGAATAAAAACACTTTCTTTAACGCACTTTATTTACCTTAGTGAGTGAGTGAGTTGGCACTCTGCTGATGATGCAGGAACACCACCTGGGAAACGGCCGTCCAGAAGTTTACTAAGGTAAATAAAGTGCGTTAAAGAAAGTGTTTTTATTCAACTATTTATTACATATAGCATTTAATTAATAACTTCCTACTTACATAATATATGTTACAGATTTCATTTTTAAAACTTCTTTCTATACATTTTTTAATCTCCTGAAAAGTTGCAATTTATAACATAGGAGATATTGTCTCCTGAATGGTGTGGGCTGTACAAAACTGGACGGACAAAATGTGCACTTATAAGGTTTATCACTGAAATGAATATTAATGTGATATGTTAATGTTTGCCTGCTTTGGCAAGCACACTTATATTTTCTCTCATTACTATGAACAGATTTCAACGTCTACATTGAAGTTTGCCCTTTTCATGTTTGAGCAAATGTCTCCTGAATGGTGTGGGCTCTACAAAACTGTGAGGACAAAATGTGCACTTGTAAGGTTTATCACTGAAATGAGTATTAATGTGATATGTTAATGCTTGCCTGTTTTGGCCCCAATGATTGCAATGTGCACACTTATATTTTCTCTCTTTATTATGAATCAATCGAACATGAGTTTTTAAATGACTACTCTGTGTAAACAACTTGCTACACTGATCGCATTTAAAAGACTTCTTCCCTAAATGAACGGTATTGATGTGAGTCAGAAGATGCGTTCTCTGCCGAAAAGATTTATGACACTCATCACATTGGAATGGTCGTGTTCCATCATGTAAACGCATGTGTGTTTTTACCGACCCTAGGCACTTTAAAGCACAATTACATATCTTACATCGAAAGTTTCTTTCCTCACTGTGATTATGCAAATGTGACTTCAGAGTGGATTTAAGTTTGAAACTTTTCTTACACATACTGCATGCGTATTTTCTTTCATCACTGTGAATAACACTGTGTATTTTCAAACCCTGTGCACGATCAAATGTTTTCCCACATATTGGGCATCCAAAATTCCTGACTCTTTCAGAGTGCACCACTAAATGCGTATTACGAGAATTAGCAAGACGAAACCTCTTATCACAGGTGTCACATTTATATGGTTTCCTTTCTGGATGATTCCTGCGGTAGTGTCTACTCAAAGAAATGCCATCTTTTAATTTCTCATTGCACAGTTCACACACTAGAGGATCCTTAGAGTCATGTGTTCTCAAGTGTGAAGTCAATTTTTTCCTCTTACTGAACAGTTCATAACATATAAAACAAGGAAAAATTGGCTTGGAAGAAATCTTACGTTTCTGTTTATTCACCAGGTGCTTTTCACTCTTTTCAGTTCTCAAAATTTGGAAATCATTTTTTTCTCTATTGTTTACCTGAAAAATAAGAACAAATGGTTGTACAGAGAGTATCATTGTTCTTTTTTATACACCCTACCTATTATTCATATTTACTAATATTAGGGGATTAAGGGGACCGCCGGTGTGGTCTTGTGGTTAGTGTTGCTGACTACAGATCCGTCAGCCCGGGTTGGATCCCTGGTACCTCCTGGGATTTTTCTGAGGTAGGGAGGTCTGGTAGGGGTACACTCAGCCTCGTGATTCAAGTTGAGGAGCTACTTGATAGAGAAGTAGCGGCTCCAGTCATGAAAACCACCATTAACGGCCGTGGGTGTCTGCATGCTGACCACATGCCCCCAATCCTGCAGTATGGCTACGGTAGATGATGCAGCGGTTGGGTGGTAGGCCTCGTCCCTTCTGGGATGTTAGCACCATGGAGTTAATTAGTTAGGGAATTAAGGGCCTAGTGCATCATCATCATGAATTAACAACCGTAATACTGGTTAAGTGCCTAAAACGATCCATAAAAGACTTAATAATTGGAAAAACAACATAAAAATGTGATGCAAGTTAATAGACCTAACTACTTGAAATAATTTTTGCAAAATAGAGACAACTTAGAATATTCACTACCATTACCACTTGGCGCCAACAGAAATTGCAAATTCCTTTTCTTCACAGCCCCGGAAGCTTTTCTCAAGTGTTCTTCATTCCAACATGCTGTTGGGCATGCAACCACTTTGCTACACTAACTTCCACAGAAAGTCTACTTCCATCAGTAGAAAACACCTCCATTTCATATTCAGACACAAACTGTCTTACTATAGGATTCGCTTTAGGATTACAGAATTATAGTCTGGCTTTCTTCCACAAATGTCAAGGCGATTGTCGCAACAAGGCACCGAATAACTGCTGTCAGTTTGAATTGACAAAGAGCTTTAAAAATGTAGTCATCAGAAGGTGAAGTTGTAAAAACCGTTAGAATCTTAAAGAAGGTTAAACAAAAAAAATCATTTCCTGGCCTGCAGTGAACCAAAATAAACATACATCAGATTAGGGGTACATATTTAGTAATATTACTCAGTACAAAAAGTGCCCTGCTTATTTTTTGTTCAAGTTTGTATACATGGCCATCCCACGTTAATTTGTCATCTATGGTTAAGCCCAACACTTTTGTTTCGCCTGTAAGTTCTATTAAGTTATCATCTATTCTAAGAGCAGGTTGAAATGGTCCGGTTTTGTAGTTGAAGTAGATAAATTCACTTTTTGTTGGGTTTACATTTAATTTGAGTTCATTAAAATATTGTATCAAAGTACTGCAAATAATGTTTATATCTACTTCCATCAGTTCTAAGTTATTGTTACTGATACATAAACTTGTATCATCCGCATACATTGTAAGGCCACTATGTATAGGTATGATATTTTGTATATCGTATACATATAATATAAACAATAAGGGCCCTAGAATGGATCCTTGGGGTAGGCCAGTAACTGACCTGGGAATCTCACATAGACATTGTATGTAGTAGGTTATCTATGTGATACAACTTTTAAGACAACTCAAGCCTTTAGTACCCATGAATTATCTTAGAACTGCATATTTTGCATTACTTTTATAGTATAATGACATATGGTATAACCATTTGGGGTAATGGTAATAGAATTATCAGTTTTAAAATTGCAAATAAGTGATATTCGCATTTTAACGAACTCAGCATATTGACGCGCACAGCAAGCCATTATTTGTGTCGGAATGTGTTTTATCTGTAATTAATGTCTATATATATATTTGTAGGTGTTTATATATATCACCGCCATCTCGAGAATTACACTGCCTGTCCATGCTTAATTTTAACATGGAGTTCAGAGTATTGTTAAATTGCCTAATTTCTACAATAGAGGCGACACAGTTCACACCCAGATAGCATGAAATTCCAGCATATTTCAGTTTCCGAGTTTATACTTCAGAGGCCAACACAGCATACGGTAATGTAAAGGGTATTGCAGCTGGGTGTGAAAGGTGCTGCCATCTGTAATGTCGCCGCGTACGCAAAATTACCCGTATAAGACAGACAGTGTATACACGAGTCTAGAAGGCAGTGATATATATATATATATATATGTGTGTATGTGTCTATTAAATATAAAGGAGAATTTGAGTAACCTTAACAATGTATCTTCTGTGCACAGTAATTCTACTAGGAATAATTTTAATCTTGTTGAACCACATGTTAGACTAGCCAAGTCTAAAAACTGGAACAATTCCATTGCCATTTCTACGTTTAAAAAATTGCCCCAGCAGTGTTACATTAATGGTTTTAATGAATTTAAAAAATCTCTTCATAAATGGCTAATAGATAACCCCTTTTATTCTATTAAAAAATATTTTTATTCTGATCATAGTGGTATAATTCGATTTTACAAGGCTTTGAAAATGGATTAGTGAATGGTGTTTACTTGTAAATAAATAAACTGGGTTCAAACTCCAAAAAAACATCAGACACACTAAAAAGAAAAGTAATAAAATAAACATTTAAAAAAAAAAACTATCTCCATCCAATACAATTCCTATGTATGTGCAATTTTCAATACGATAATGAAACAAATGTTTCCAAGAGAATCCACAGGATGCCTTTGCCCCATAATCGAGGACCAATGAAATGTTCCTGCCACACACAAGTTAACTAACGAAATGTCCCCTTGGTGTATTGAAATAAATCTGAATAGGCTTCATGGAACTGAATACAATCCCAATCCAGTATGATCCCACTTTTAAGTGTGTTGACCTTGAAACTCAAATTGATCTGAATCCTCATTTTCAGTAAGCATATTTAGATAGATTTGAATTCTCTATGAAAACTTAGTAACTGTTCAATATCGCAGGCAAAGATGCCTTGTTCTTGAAATTGTTACCTCGTGAGCATTCATGTGCACGTGCTAATGAGATCAAGCCAGGAGTAGTTAACGTGGTATAATTCGATGCTGAGGTCAGCAAATCAGTGCTCTACTGCACAGCACTACTTTGCTAAAGAAGCCAGAAAGATCTGTATGCAATCAGACAAACAGCTATGAGGACTATTTTTTTCAACCTCCAATGGGGCATGAAATGAAAACTACAGCAAAAATCAAAACTGTTTTATTTGGAACATTTAGGTACACCTTCTAGCTACTTCTCTACATCGTCACGCTCTGATTGAGAAATTTGTCGTAGCGTGGTACCAACTTTCCAATACCCTCTTCATAGAAGCTTGCTGCCAGCATGTTGAGAAGGGTCTTCACAGCATTTTGAAGTTTTTGTTGATGTGGAAGCACTGTCCTCCCAGATCTGCCGAAAAAGATGAAAGTCACTCGGCATGGGAACAGGTTTTTGAAATCGATTGTGACAGGGTATGAAAGGTGGATTCCTTACGACAATCCAGAGTCAAAAGAACAATCCAAACAATGGAGGCACAAAAATTTCCTGAACAAACCCAAGATATGGCTTCCACACCAACAAAGAATTTCATAACACTTCAAAATGCTGTGTAGACCCTTCTCAATTCGTTGGCAGCAAGCTTCTATGTAGAGGGTATTAAAAAGTGGTTTCCATGACAAATGTTTCAGTGTGACTATGTAGAGAAGTAGCTAGAACGTGTACCTAAATATGTTTTCAAAAACAAATTGGTTGACCTCAACACACTTTAGACTTCACTTTTACCTGTATTCTGCAGAATTTGTTTTTGAAAACATAGTGTAGTGCTCCACTGTTAAAAAGTTCCACCAAGATACTGTTTAATAGTGTACCTAAATGTTCCAAATAAAACAGTTTTGATTTTCACTGTGGTTTTCATTTTAGGTTAAAAAAAAAAAGCCCTCATAATACTAGAGAATCAACCTACCAATCTTTCTGGCTTTTTCATCTAAGCAATTCACTATATTACTGACTGCAATGTTTTAAATATCCCAATCCTATCCTTGATGGAAAATGAGGTGCTTATAAATGAGTAAATACAGTAATTGCTCCTTAATTGGTGTCTACGTTGAAAGCAAAGGTTACAGTGTTGCCTACAGCAATTTCCCTGCTTGTTTTCAGCCAACGAATGTGTACTCGCAGTTCATGGACTTTACAAACCATTTCCTGTAATCTATGAAAAGTAGCTTATCCCCAATTTGTTAATTAATAAAAACTTAAGATATACTCACTATACAAGGATCCAAATCTGAATGTTCTTGATCAACTCTTGACAAAATTACTTTTGGCACTCTAGTGGCGAGAGACTTCAGTGCCTGCAGCATTGGGCTTAACTCAATTTTCATGAAGTTTCTGCAATTGAAAATATGTACAATGAGGCAGTAAATACCTGCAGAAAATAGCAGATATTGAAACCTAAAAGGGCAATATTCCAAATTGCCTCAGTAAAAAACTGAAGCCATAATGGACTTTGTGTTGAAATGCCCATTTACAAGAAAAATACCTAGAAATTTGGATATATCTCTCAGAAAACACACATAAATATGCCTGTACAGGTTATTGGATTTGCAGCCAGGTGATATCCATGAAATATTGCTATATTTTTTGGTTTTCACTAAATGTGTAAATAAACACGAACAATCGGAAATCATAGTTTACATGAGGATCCATGGCATCAGAGCCATAGACTTTGCTACTATTAATAAATTAATAATTAAAAGCACATACCGTATTTTACAGTCTATAAGACGCTCCGGACCATAAGACGCACCTAGATTTTATTATGGACATTTAAAGGACAAGAAATTTAATGTGATTCTAAACTAAAAATTTTAAAGGGGATAATAATATACATATAATATAATATAATATAATACATATTTAGTGCACTTTCGTTAATTTGCCATACAGGGAACGATATACTTCATTGCATAAATAAATTATAACCTTGTACAATGGAATCAGCATAAACCACTTCTAACTTAAAACTTTAACTTAACTTCTAATGTAAAACTTTAAACTTTACAGGGGCAATGCATAAATTTTAACTGAACTAATTTCTCATGAAAGAATGAAAATACTTTTACACCCTCTAACCCTCAATTCAGCAAACAGTAAGTGTAATGAGACAAGGCTGTTTAAAGGTCATTGCCTTCATTTCAACCACCCGACGAAGACACTCCTTTTGTATAAAAGAACTCAACATTCCTTTCTTTTTGCATTGTATATCTGGGTTCCAGCTATCCTTATTTTATGATTGTGACAAGTGCACTGATGTACAGTTTGTGCCAAAATTTGTAACTATCTTATCGTTGTTTATAGCTATCATATTCCGGCAATATTTACCATAATTTAAATTTTTTAGTGTACTTCAGACCATTAGACGAGCTCAACTTTCAAGCTCTGTTTTCGAGGTAAAAAAATGCGTCTTATAGTCTGTAAAATACAGTATTTCGCCCACATACAGATACATAAAGTAACGCGGCAGTCCTCGGTTGGGAACGCCAAAAATCAGATTGATCATGCTATGGTGGACAAAAGGCATGCATCAAATGTAATAGATGTAAGAAGCTGTAGAGGTGCAGACTGTGATACAGATCATTTTCTAATTCGGGTTAAATACCGACAGAAAATAGCAAAACAAAGAAATTTACTGGGAGTTAGACAGGAATATTTACTGGGATGTGGAAAATTTAAAGATGAAGGAGTAACATCAATGTATAAAGATCAGTTATTGAAAAATTTAGGGAAAGATAAAAAAGTAGAAATAGAGGAACAATGTTAAGTGAAATGGAGTCAAATTAAGCAATCCATAGTATCCGGCAACTGGTTATGAACCTAAAAAGAGAAAGAAATGAGTGGTTTGATGAAGAGTGTAATTAAAGTACAAGAAAGAAATAGTGCCCAACAGAAAATGTTAGAGAAACAAGGTTAAATGTTTAAACTTATAAAGCAAAAGAAAAGAAGCTAAAAAAAATGCTGTAGGATGAAAGAAAGAGTACATGATTTTAAAATAATGGAAGACATCGAAGAAGCGAATAAGAAGCGTAATACAAGAGAATTTTATAAAAGAATAAAGGGTTTTAAAACAGGATTTCAACGAAGAACCATAATGTGTAAGGATAAATACAATAACGTAATAGGCGATGACACCCAATTAGTTAACAGATGGAAAGAATATTTCCAAGAGCTTCTGAACAATGATAATGAGATATAAAGCGAACAAGTAAATAATGAACAAATAAACCAAGAACTGGAAGCACCAACTGAGATGCCCACACTCACTACAGAAGGTTATGAGACTATTAAGAGAATAAAAAATAGTAAAGCACCTGGAGAGATAATATTAATTCTCAAATGACTAGATTTGGAGGTCCAAAATTGTGGGACCACATCCATGAATTAATAGAAATAATTTGGTCTACAGAAACAATGTCAGCAGAATAGCAAACAGTTATCATCTGTCCAAACTTTAAGAAGGGGGATAAATTACAATGTAGTAATAATTACCCAGGTATTTCTCTTTTATGTACATGTTTTAAGATTTTAATGCCTTTGATATAGGCTGGCCCCATATGTCAAAGATATTTTAGGAGTTTATCAGAATGGTTTTAGGAGAGGTAGCTCAATTACAATCTCTTTTTAAGATAATCAATTGAGAAATGTTATGAATTTCGAATTGATTTGCACCTACTGTTTGTGGATTATAGACAAGCATATGACTCGGTAAATAGAGAATAGCCTACCCGCAAGAAATCTTAAAAGAATTTGGAATTCCAAGCAAATTGATTAACCTGGTTAATATGACACTCCACAACTCCAACTGTAAAGAGAAAATACAAGGAAATTTATCTTATAGTTTTATGGCTAATATAGCACTTAGAAAGGTTGATGACCAGGGCCCGGATTCTAATGACATGTCATCTTTTTATTGATACTGCATAGACATTGCCAACTTGTAGATAAATCCTAATCATGGCCTCTAGATTATAGAAATGCATTTTTATTAGATAATTTTTTGTCATTTTATGCAATTTTATATTTTTAGGGCATTTATTTCAATTTTACATCATTATTTTCTTATTTTCGTGTCATTTGCTTCCTTATTTAGTAATTTTCATGCATTTACATTGAGTGTATTAACTTTTTTTCGTCACTAGCGGTTCTCTCTTTGAAGTGTTGTTTGTTTAATGCAAGAAGGAAAAGTGTTATCATGTCTCAGTCGGAAATGTAAATCTAAGAAACGCCAAAATTTTGTATTATATTAATATTGTCATTAGAGTGACTTGGAACTTGCTTGGATTTGAGAGTGCAAACTACTGTTTACCCTCAATAAACAATAATATAATCCTGCATACAGCAAAAGTAAATGCCGAAGTTTGACTCGCCAGTGCCTCAGTGCCAGTATAAATTTCCGTGAGAAAAGAACATCACACCATTACAGTTATTTACAATTATTTAAAAATTAGTCTAAAATTTTGTGTGTACAATAATATAATTTTTATAGATAAAATATCAGTTTTAGGCCATTTTTGTATATTTATTAAGTCATTTTCTTTTTAATAATTATTAAGTTATTTTTATAATTATTAATCATTATTAATCATTAAGTAATTATTAAGGGTCATTTTATAGGTCATTTTTAAAACAATTTTAGGTCATCAGAATCTGGGCTCTGGTGATGACTTATCAATAATTCTTTTTAACTGTGAGTCCGCCGCCATGGGTAAGTCGGTAGCGTGCCTGCCTTCCACTCCAGCGGCCCGAGTTTGATTCCCGGCTGGGGTGGGGATTTTTCAGTAGTGAAAAATTCCTTTCCCGGGTTCAGGACTGGGTGTGTGTGTCCTTAGGTTTAAGTAGGTAGGGGACTGGTACACCCCGGTAACAAATCCATTAAGAATATCCCCTTATGGGATCACCAGGGGTCGCTCGCGAACCTGAGGAATACCTTTTCGAAAAAGAAACAAGAAATATTGAGATAAATCGAAATGGAACAATTTTTAAAAGGTCAATGCAGTATTTGCAATATGCAGATGATCTTCTTATATTAGGATGATTGGTGACAGTGCTGGAAGAACCATTGATGCAATTAAAACAGGGATCAAGGAAAGCAGGATTAATATAAATGATACAAAAACAAAGTATATGAGAATATCAAGAACAACAGTAAACCCAATCTTGGAAATATTCTCCGATGGTCAGAAATTTGAGATTGATAATTTTAAATAACTGGGCTCTCTAATCACCTCCAAAAATTACTTAGGTGAAGAGATTCGAGAGAGGATTACAACGAGAAACTGATGTTTTATGCACTAAAACAAGTGTTTAATTAAAGTGAAGACAGAAGTATGGGGATATAGTTTCCAGTTACATCCATAAGTATAGTCCAGTTGTAAAATGACACTCCCGTATTGTCTCTAGTTTTGGTACCGTCAGTGAAATATATGTGATATGTAAGGTCCTTAGTGAGTTTCTTGATGCATTGTCGGAGAAAATAGGCTGGTAGGAATGTATATTGAAAGAAGGTGGTGATATCTATTTGTGATGTCAAGGACGGGTTTTCGGTCCATAAAACATCTCGGGTGTAAAGGGGTATGATATAAATTGTCATATTGTCGGAAGTCATGTGTGCTAAATTTTCTAAAGCAAGGGGTCTGCGGAGTGGATGGCAGATGGTTAATTCTTGAAGACATTGTAGATTGGGCAACAAAGGATTAAGAGTTTGGGTGAACAGATGGGCGGCAAGGCTAATAGCCTAAATTTCCTGACAGTATTGTAACCAGAAGTAAGAAAATTCTTTCATCACGTGTGCCAGCGAAGGATTGCCATTTATATGCAAAAGAAAGATTTTGAATTAATTATAGATTGAAGAGTGGTATTTTCGAGCTTGAAGAAAGATAGCCTCCAATGAAAGGCTCATAGAACTATACTCAAGACTTGAAAGAAAAAGAGGACTAATAAGATGGTAAGAATTACGAGGGCTGGTCAATAAGTAAGGTCTCCAACATTCTAGCCCAAGCTCACAACGTCGGACGAGAGATTTGGCGCCACGGCCATGTCCCATTCTCTCCCCTCTTTCAAACGAGCCATTGCTGCAGCCGCTGAATCTTTTAGCGTCCAAGATAGAGCTGTTTGAAATGGATCTCCCGATTTCCGTCCCTGCCAAGTAATAAGTAAGGTCTCCAACACTCTAGCCCAAGCTCACAATGTGAGACGAGAGAGATGGCGCCACTGCCATGTCCTGTTATCCCCTCTCTTTCAAACGAACCACAGCTGCAGCCGCCGAACCTTTTAGTGTCCGAGATAGAGCTGTTTGAAATGGATCTCCCGATATCTGTCCCCGCAAAGTGTGGCTTCCGCGAACCTACCTCGCACAAACCTTATGGAACATCAATTTGTCACTCAAAATGGTCTTATGGAACCTTTAGAAATGTCAGGAAGCAATAAACAAAGTTCACGAGTAGTGACGCATCGATCTTGTCGCACCAATTCATTGACTTTTGCCACCATCTCATCTGTGACGGCTGTTGTTGGTCTCCCACTTCGTTCTTCATCATGAATATTTGTCCGGCCCTGTTTAAACTCACGAACCCATTTACGCACATTTTTATGTCCATACATCCCTCTCCATAAACTTCGCAAAGCTGTCTGTGAATTTCAATCGGCGGAACTTTTTTTGCAGTAAGAAACCGGAGTCCGCACTTGGCGGGGACGGAAATCGGGAGATCCATTTCAAACAGCTCTAACTCGGACACTAAAAGGTTCAGCGGCTGCAGCAATGGCTCATTTGAAAGAGGGGAGATAGCGGGACATGGCAGTGGCGCCAAATCTCTTGTCCGACGTTGTGATCTTGACCTAGAGTGTTGGAGACCTTACTTATTGACCAACCCTCGTAGATGATCTGCACTCCAATATTTACCCATTATTGGAAATGTACTAAAAATTGTGAATACAAGAACTGCTATAAATTCAATTGCACACTTATTTAAAAGTTTATTGACTGTTTTTGAAACAAACGAATAGCACACATTGTTATGGCAAACCTAGGTAACAAGAATTATATGCATAATATTCCAACATACTCCCACCTTAAGTTAACAAATTCTTGATGAGTTAACTTAACACCTATTACATGGATCAACTGCATCTCTGTCACCCGATTTCCTCAACAACCGCTCACATACATCACTGTCTTCTCCTACGACACCCTCCCGAGGATACAGTTGCTGAACTGGTCGAAGAAGCATTCCGATTGATGTCTTCAAACGTACTATTCGAACTTCACCATCACGTCCAGGTATCAATTCCTCCACTTTAGCTAAAGACCACTCTAGTCGTTTCATGCTATTGCTTCTAACAAGTACAATTTCTCCCACCTTTATCTGTCGATTTCTTTTTTTAGTACTCTTGAAATGCAATTGTCCCAAAATTCTCGCCGAAATCTTTCTCTAACAGCCTTTCAGAGGTTTTGCCTGTAAGAAAATCTAGCATTAATGTGAGAAGAATCTATTTGATCAATGTCAGGCACTCTAACTTCTTTTATTTCTTGCAAAATCATGGAAGAAGTCAATGCCACCAGACCTTTGAAATCATTAGACATATAAGCCAAAGGCGAGAATGCATCAAAGCTTCGCAATCACAGAGGATGGTGGAGGGCAAACGGTTTTTTATTAAACGAAAACAAAACTCAAACTTTAAATTTCAGTCTTAGGGATGGTTTTACCAATGTTGATATATCAAGCATAAAGTTTTTAGGTATATATGTGGATAGAAATTGTCTTGGGAAGACCATATTAATTATATTTCGGGTAAACTATCAAGAGTCATTTATTTATTGAAGCAGCTCAAAAATCACGTCCCGGCAATGTATGTAAGATCATCTTATTATGCGTTTTTTCATAGCATTATCTCTTATGGCATTCTATTGTGGGGAAATAGTAAGCATATTAAAAAGATCCTTCTATTACAAAAAAAGGCTATTAGAATAATATCAAACTCCAATCAAATGGAACACTGTAAGCCACTTTTTGTTAATTTCAAAATAATGACAATAATAAATTTATATACATATACAGTAGTAATGTACACAAAAGTGTCTATAACCAACACACAGTTAAGGCAAGATATTCATCAGTATAATACGAGGAATTGCAACAAAATAGATTTACCATATTGTAGATTAACTAAATCTCTAAATAGCTATGAAATAATCGGAATGACTCTGTACAATAAATTACCTATGCAAATAACAAGTGCGCCACCCAAGAAACTTCAAAATTGGCTCTTTAATTGGCTTATATCAAACCCCTTTTATAGCTTAGATGAACTTCCTGAAGTGATCTCAATTTAAGGAATGCTATAAATTACTATGCCTGTGATATTAAATAAAAATTTTTCATTATCTGGTGATAATTGTTATGCATATTTATGTTTTTATGGTTTTTATGGTTAGTGATATTACTTATGTGTATGTTAATAATGGCTTTGTATCTTATTAATGGCTTTATATCTTATTTAATATGTGACTTTGTCTATTGTTCTTTGAACCCAATGACAATAACATTTGATTTGATTTGATTTCTTCATAATCTAGTTTTGCTCTTCCAAGAATTTTTCTAAGAGTTTCTTTCAAGATTCTTATCAGCCTCTCCCACCATCCTCCCCACCATGCAGCACTAGGTGGATTAAATTTCCATTGAATTCTCGAAATTGCTCCTATCTTTGACTTGGCACGACGTTTTCTCAATAACAGCTTCCTATTAAATTCGATATCTCTTGACAGGGAATATTTTACTACATGTCGATGAGACAGATAATGGCCAAAAGCGGCTAGTTCTGACTGTGGAACCGGTTCTATTACTCCCTCATTTTTCCATTCATCTAGCACTTGTTGGTACTCTTTTATAAGACCCTCCTTTTTTAGTTTTTTATCATTCATATCCTGCCTCTTCAAAGCTATTTCATAATTATCAGGCAAAGGTGCATGACCTTCTTTCCAAGGCATGTGCACTTCATAACCTCCCTCATCGTTAATTGTCACAGTCTCCTCAAAATGTTTCAGAACAGCCTTATGTACATCTTTAGTTTTCTGGAATACTGGATCCCTGATTCCGATGAGTTCTAAGTCCCATAAATCTGATATTGAAATGTTCTTGACAAACAATGATGTCACTAGCATACCACAATTTTCTCTTGTCTGTTCCTTATTCATTTTACCCATTACCGTCCATCCAAGTTTAGTGTGTATAGCTACCAATCCACACTTTAATTTCTTACATGATCCAGTAAAAAGCTTCCCAGCTACATCTGCACCAATCAGCACTTCTATTGGGACAGTGTCATCCCTTACATCAGTTAGTTCAATATTTTCATCTTCAAGTTCCTGTACCCACGGTCCTCTTTGGATCGGATTAATATTTCCACGTATTACTTCTTGATCCAATACCTCAAGAGTACACAGGTAACTGTCATTTAGACTACCTAAACAAATTCTATATGTGTTGTGTTCGCTTACTTCTGTTTTACTTCCTCCGAATAATGAATGAATAATCTTCTCTCCCTTTCTTTGTTCATAACCCATTTCCATAGCAGCTTCCTTAAGAACATATGACCTCTGTGACCCTGTGTCTATGATTGCTCTGACTATTCTTTCACTATTTTTTCCTATTAATCTTACTAACGTTGTCTGCAAATATACTTTAGCAGAAGGTAGCGGTCTTGCATGCAATGCTTCCACAGATTTTGTTTCCTCTTGCTCCCTTTTAGCTGATACATCTAACTTCTTACCTACCTTCAAAGTATCCTCTAACTTCTTACCTACCTTCAAAGTATCCTTATTGGTAGGCAAATCTGGACACATAATACGATAATGTTTTCGGAGACAAATTATACATTTAAGCGAAATTCTACAGATCTTTGCGCAATGTCCAGGCTTCAACACCTTTTATTTTTTTCTCTTTTCCTCGAGACTTAATTCCTGTGCTCTATAACACTACTGCTGACATGATTACTTCTGCAGAATATACAATTATTAGCTAGGCCTACCTTATTTTGCTTAATGACGAGTAAGCCTGCGACTGTAGGTACATCTGTTTTGAAACCCAATTGTTTCTTTTCTTTGTTTACCTTGCCTCTTTCAAACTTGATTCCAGACTTTTTCACTTATTCCTTTGCATGCTCAAAATCTATTACATATAGGTCTTTTCTGAATCGCCATTGGAAAAGTATTTATTTGGAAGCCGACTGCTCAAATCCCATATCTGTACAACACTCCGATGAGGAGAAAACGGCTTATTTAAAAATAATGAAATACCTTAAAATAATGCTTGCTCGTTCCTCTTAGTGAATAGGCATGCATCTCCTTTCTCTGTTAGACAGACACACCTGCTGAGTCATCAACGCCGCACGTTGCATAACATTCTATTGGCTTATCATAGGTTTGTTCGCAAAGCAAGTCCATGACTGCTTGAGAATTTGTTGTAGCCTACTGCGCATGTCCAGTCTGTAACTTATCCGTGATTTGCACTTTGGGCATAAATCAAATGTAAGTCGCCCCTTATGCTCCACTCACTGCGTTGCTATGGCAACCACCTCGGAACTCCCGGCCGTGCCCTCACACGACACTCCTGACCGTACCAAATACCAGCTACCAACCCTTGTACCAAAATGACAACCCGCTAGCTCACTCGGTAGGCTACTCCCAACCGTACCACAATCACCTCTGCATGTAGTCTAAATAATGTATAATACTAACTACACAATTAAGTGCGCGAAGCGGAGGCGGCAGCCGTAGTGAAGTACCCTTGCATTTTCGAATAATGTACGATACACTGTTTGTAGGTTTTGAAAATGTGGCATATTCCCTAGTAGCACAGATCGTTGGGCCAATGTTGGGGAATGATCGCCATGTTTCGTTGGTCAACGGTTAGGAATGTCCGTCGGGGTTCGGTTGCCAAGAAGCGTTTTATCCAACCAACTACCAACTGTAGCCAACCAATATACAACAAAATCCCAACAGTTGAGAGACATCTATTAGGTAATGGTGGAACTACCACGCAGCGCAGCGCAGAGACATCTGGCGGAAATACTAGAAGCACACAAAATTTAATTTTTTATTTTCCCTTTCGCATCCCTTTTCTCCTCTTTTCCCTATTAACTACCTTCTCTCCTTCACCCTACCTACCTATTCCTATCGTTTAAAATTCGCACCTATGGGGATTCGATCTCGGAACCGCTAGCGTTATAGTCTATCGCTTTAGCCACTACGCTATTAGTGATGGTTGAAATAGAAATCGAGAATTCTTCTAGCCTATTTACTACAGAGATGTGTAATACATGATAAATAGTAAGAAGGATATACATCTCGTATTTTGAATATTTGAAGTGAATATATGATAACGTTATTTTCAGAGAACAAATAAAGAGCCCTAATATTAATAGAAGTAAAAACACCATTCGGATTCTTCAACATATCAAGATGGCGAATAACTGTTGTATCTTCATGTCTTCGTTTCTGTTCTGTGTTCGTGATGACCCGAACTACGCCGGAAATTGCCGAAGACTAGCAGGAAGAGGTGGAGCGAAGTAAATTTTTATCATGTAACGCGCACAAAGAGCTCGAATAATTAATGAATTAAAACTGTTTTATTTTATAGGAAATGAAAATTTAACGCTTATAATGTTATTTCAACACTTTTTAATTTTAACAAAAATGCGATCACATTACAACGAGATTTATTGTTGGACCAGCAATCATAACCCCAACGGTAGGAACGGTAGGAAGAGCCCTCGTTGGCCTAACGTCATAACCCCAACGGTAGGACTTGGCGCATGACGCAACGGAAACGTAACGTGGGCTAACCGAGGAAATTACAACGAACGTTTTCCCAACATATCCCAACCATGCCAACGAAATCCCTCCGTTAGGCCAACGAAGTGTGCTACTAGGGTTATATCTCCCAGAGATTTGTCAGCCTGTCACCACCAACGTCCAATCACGAGTTTCTTCGTAATATGACAGAAGAAATTGATAGATCGTGGTATATAAAAGAAAGTGCATCACAAGGATGCGGTGGGCGGGAACATTCATCCCAAGGTGAGACTTAAATTTGTTTTTCCCCGCTCTTTGCGAACAGATAGACAAATTTGGAATCGATAGTTTCTGCGTTTAATCGTTTGATAAGCAAATAAAATTTGTCATTTCCCTTTAACAAGTTATACATGCAATATACACCGGCAGTATAAACTATACTTTAGGAAACTTTTAATTATCTTCCATTATTCATACATGTAAGTAGCCTATGCTTATAGATCTGGATTGGGCACTGTTATAGCAGCAATTTCATTCCTATCTAAGTGTATTTCGGGGATTGACAACAAGGACATTGTCAGTGTAAAATTGTATGATTTATCCAAGGCATTCGACACTGTGTCCCATTCACTTTTACTTGAGAAGTTAAGGTATTATGGCTTTGAGGAAAGTGCTGTATCTCTCATGCAATCTTATTTAAGTGGGAGACATCAAAAGGTAGTGATAAATGGAACAGAATCTGGTCTACTGCCAGTTGTGCATGGTGTTCCACAAGGATCCATCCTTGGTCCTATCTTGTTTATAATTTATATTAATGACTTACCAATTAACATCTCAGCACCTACAGTTAATAGCTATTTATTTGCAGATGATCTTAGTATTTGTTTTAATGGGAAGGATCGCAAGACGTTAGATTTACAAATAAAATCAACATCAAAAGTGGTACAAAACTGGTGCAATGCAAACTTACTGTGTATTAATACTGGTAAAATACAAGAATCAGTTCTTACATACAGCACTAACGCCACAGATGATATAAATAGTTCACTAAATTTTTTGGGTTTCCTCATTGATAAAAATATGAATTGGAAAGATCATATATCAAAAGTGTGCTCTAGAGTGTCGAAAGGGATATTTCTAATACGTAGATTAAGGCAAAGTCTGAGCTTAGAAGTTTTAAAGACAGTTTACTATGCACAAATTTATAGTCACTTGAGTTACGGTACTTTGCTTTGGGGCAATCAGACAACAGTTTTAAAATTATTAAAATTACAAAAAACATGTATAAGGTTAATGTGTGGACTTCCTGCTAGAGGACATTGTAGATCAAACTTTGTTAGGTTAGGAATTATGACAGTCAGGGCACTTTTCATTTTTCAATGCTTATTATATATTAAGGAAAACATTCATCTGTATGAAGAAGTGGGATCTACACATAACTACCAGACAAGAAATAGGAATGATTTAGGGTCTCTTAGGTGTAGTTATAGTAAGACTCAGAAAACTTTTTATTACATGTCAACTAGATTTTATAATTTTCTTCCTTTGTCATTAAAACAGTTGCCCTTTAATAAGTTTAAAAAACAAATACATAATGTACTGACAGTGAATTGTATATATAATATTGATGAATTTTTTGATATAAGTTTCACCAGTTGAAATTGATTTGTACAATATGGACAGAGTGGAATCAAAGTGATTACTAGGAACGAGAATCAAAAATGGTAATGCTAATTAGTTATATATAATAATATATTTTTATTGCAGCCAAACTGGCAGTTATAGTTTTTGACGATTGTAATACATTTGATGTTCTCATCTGTTCTTACAATAAAAAAATATTTCTATTTCTATTTCTATTTCTATAAATCTGGCACAAGGTTAATGGAGGGAGGAATCAGGTGCGTGAAAATAGGTTACTGCACATGTCTCTGATAACAATTCAGGAAAACAGTAGCAAAGGCCATGCACGAGTCTCCCACTCCAACACGCCTGGAAAGTAGAGTTTTTGGGTGGGGGAGACATCTAGCGGCAGTGTTTGAACTACTAGCAGTGACGGTAGCGCTATCTGCTACGCAACTAGTGAAACAGAAAAAATAATTTATTTCTCCTTTATTCCCTTCTTCTCTTCCTTTCCCTCTTCCTCTCACCTCCTCTTCACCCTACCTACCTATTCGAGACCTATTCCTAATAGTAAATTTTGGATCGACCAGGATTCAAACTCGGGACCCATAGCATTATAGCTAAGAGTCTTAACCATTATGCCACGAGTGAATGTTGAGCTCTGAAGGAAGCTTTCGTATATTTGAGTTATGTTAGGGGAGATTTAATGAGTTTTAACGCAAGAATCGGTTTTTATAATTTTGAGATATTTAGTTAGTTATGAAAAGAGCAGTGTTGGTGCAAGGGAATTTTCCTGCATCAATTAAGCCATATTTTAAGATATAATAAGGAGTTTTTTATAATTGCAAAATATTATGGATGGTGCAAGGGTCTTTTTTACTATGAAATATTTATCACTTGGAGACATGCTAAGAGCAGCCGACGGGATAGGGGAAGCGGCCAGGCGAGTATCGAGTGAAAAGGGGAGGAGTGCGCAGCCCATATTACCGATTCGCCAACAATTCATGGTAGAGCCTGCAAACTTTTCTTATAGTACAGAAACTGTCCGTGAGAACTCATCGAACAGAAGATTGAAATCAGAATCACGAATTCTCGCTTTGCGAACGCGTGTGGAGAAAGAGCGCATGCGCGAACGATGTGTTCCTGGATTTTGACTGCTTTGCGAACAAACCTTGTATGTTCAGAGCACCGCCCTCTCGAGAATTACACTGCCAGTCCTATGCTTAATTTTAACATTGAGTTCAGAGTATTGTTAAATTGCCTAATTTCTCCAGTAGAGGCGACACAGTTCACACCCAGATAGCATGAAATTCCAGCATATTTTAGTTTCCGTGTTAATACTTCAGAGGGCAGCACAGAGCATAGAAGCAATGTACGTTAATGTATAGGCTGCATTCGGGGAGCTCGCTTTCAGTGCTAAAAGCGTGCTTTGGCCGTTCAGGGAGACACTTCGTAGTCCTGTGAGCGCGTATGTGACATCACCGTTTGAAAGCAGCTGACATCACCGCTCGTGCTAACAACGCTTTTTCTGGAGAGGTGGCACACGAGATGCTGCGGACGCTATTAGCGATTTCATTGGTTCCCGAACGTCGTCTGCTGAGGTTCTTATTCTCATCCCGTGTAAAGTTTGGACCATGGCAGAGAAATGCAATGTTCGCGTTTCCTTAAGCTGCTCAGATGGAAGGGTTTGCGAGACAATCTTCAATCACTTCTTTTATAATTAGCGCAACAGCAGTCAAAAAACTTTCCTGCGACGCTCTGTTTAAAAGCCCCCTCGTTGCTAAGAGTGTTCGGGGAGCTTGGTGGCACGAGCTGCTAATAGTCTCCCCAAACGACACTCTGAGCGTTTCGTACTCATAGCGCGAAAGCGAGCTTCCCGAATGCAGCCATAGTCTATTGCAGCAAGGTGTGGTAGGTGCTGCCATCTGTAATGTCGCCACGTACGCAAAATTAGCCGTATAGGACAGGCAGTGTATACACGAGTAATACAGTCTAGAAGGCAGTGGTTCAGAGTTGATTTGTGTTTATTATAGTATACAATACGCCATTTCATATGATCAAACTGTTTAAATATTAATTACAAAGGTTCTAAAAGAGCATTTCAATATTAAATATAATCTTTTTCGTATTTTTAGAAAAAGAAAGACTGGATGCAGTGTCGTAACCGGTCCCCAGTAATTTTTCCTTCCTATTTGTATACTGTACTGTATATAAAAGGATGAGTGAATACAAGACCACTCGAAAGTTTAATGACATCAGAACTGTACGGTGCCTAGTTTTAAAACTACACTCATTACTTACTTGCAAACATCACATGTCTCGTAGAACAAAAACACGAATTTACTTTATGGCGCTTCAATATCAAGACCCTACAGATCATACGTTATATTCACTTTTTTTTAACCTATTCGTACAAAGTGTGTTGTGGCAACGAATCCTCTCAGCCCTGACCGCACGTGTATTTGTTTACTCCAAGTGGCGGGATTTTTCGCATTGTTTGCTACTTTTTAAAACATAGCCAATAAAACTGCTTTGGCGATGAAATTTTGCTAGTAAAAAATTAAGTGGCGGATAATTGCCCACTTTTTATTACAATTACAAACAAAAAGCAAAAGATATACAAATCTGGGTCAGAAATTTTGTTAGGAACCAGAACAAACGTAATGAAAGAATACAATTATGGTAACATGTTAGTAACTGAGTACCCTATCACTGTAAAGAAGGCAGGATGTAGTCCCAAACTTTGCAGTGCCGGAAGCCTTTATATTATTTACCCTATCCAATTGAAAATAATTTACGGTCCTATTCTTTCCACTATACTTTTATTAAAAAATAATATACTGGTAATATAAACAATGACACTTATTTATAATAGTGGATAAAACAATCTTTTACAACACACAACGTTTCAACCTGCCCTCCAGGCCTTTCTCAAGTGTACTGAATTGAATAAATCGTATGCTCATTTATCCATTCCCTCGGGATATCAAAGTTATTATCATAAATTGATCTTGGACAGGGAAATCTTAGAACTCTATATGTTCATAATCACTCTTCCCGTAAGTCTCCCTCATAATTATTTAAGCAATTATCCCTCCTGCCAATGATATTCACGGCTTCACTAATTTTTCTCTGTACGCGGTTGGCTTCTATCTTCACCACTTCTAATTCGCCATTTTGTGTCCTCCTTTGATCATATGTTGGCTCAACCCTGTACAACATTTTTTGTTTTTTATCTCTCTTTCATGCTCACGTAGTCTTACACTAAATGTTCTGTTTCCCCTATATATATCCCTTCACAGTCATTGCAAGAAATAGCATAAATTCCCGGTTTTCCATCTTTTCCTTGTCCCTGGTGCTACCAAATTTTTTGTGTTGTGCAAATAAGTTCCCAATGTTTAAAATTTGTTACAGACACAGTAATGGCTGCTAGTCATGTTTGGCGTAGATAAAATACGATCTTTGCTGGTCAATACACACAAATATTAGCACTTTTCTTGATGGCAATTAGTCACCTCTGGCACTGAGCCATCCGTATCAGGTCATATTTCCTTAGCACTTTGCACATGCCTTCACTCAAACCAGGAACATAATTAACAGTGTGTTGTAGAGATTGTTTTATCCACTATTATAAATAAGTGTCATTGTTTATATTATATTATTTTTTAATTATTTACCCTCTGACGGAGGGGAAAAGGTTTGGATTAAAAAAACCGAAATAAATGCTATAATGTAAGACACAGTGTTTTACAATTAAGTAGAACTACAGTTTAAGTGCATGACTTATTAAGATTTCTAAATTTGTTGTAAATAGTATCCTAGGTAAATCAAATCTATATCTAATATTTTAATATGGTATACTATAATAATTAAGAATTGTGTAATCAAGTTTAAAAAAAAGCATTAAATTGAAATTGAAAAATGAGGTATGTCAATCCTCTTTAAAAATGAAAACCTATATGGGTCATTCTACAGAAAACCTGCATTTTAATGTCACAGGACAATATATTGGAAACTAGTTATAATATTTGCAATTTTTCAAAATCAGATATTAAAATACAATATTATCTATTAGTTAGTACTTTACTTTGGGAAATTTTTTTAAAAATTAGCTGTAAAAAGTTGTCCATAGAAGGTGATTTCTCACTTCCGTGGACTGTCACAACCCTCAGGTAGAGAACTTCCAAAGATCACAGATACTGTACTTCTTAACATTTTCACTTAAAAAGTATAGTATCTAGTCAGAAAATACTTCAGTTTAGCATAATGATGAATGAAATATTTTTTTTTTTTTGTCTCCACTGTCAATATTTGTCAACCTGAGTTCATGTCACAAGGTTTGCCATCACTTCTGTAGACACTCAAAAAATGCCTAAAATATTCATCAGTGTGTGCTAGTTATCTTTTTCTGAGATTCAGCTGAAGAGGAAAGGCACCCATATTGCAGAGTGGAGTGTCTTTGTTCTTCTGGATTGGATTTTTTTCATGTATGTATCAAGTTTCTATTCACTTTTTGCATAGCTCATCCAGTCACTTCTGTGGTCTTTATTAAATTTAGTTTTTAAGTTAAAAAATAATTTTTAGTACACATGACTTTTAGAACGTGATAATCTCAATAACCTGAAGAGCTTTTGTTTCTGACCTCACAATGCAAAGCAGTTTGCAAAGAAACATAACTTTTTATCACTTCCGTGGACATCACTTCTGTGGACATGTGGATTCCACGGAAGTGATATCTGTCCACAGAAGTGATTTGATCCATTATTTTTAAAATTACGCACTTGCTGTGATGTATCCAGTTGACCACTAACATTAAATTTTATAACATGCTGAATAAAAAAAATATTTATTAATATTTTAGTTCCTTACCACTATTGTTACATTTTATCTTTCATAAATAGTTAATTCTTATTCAATGAGTATACTATCATTAAATTGTCATTTTATTAATTAATATTCTACATTAGGCCTCTTTAGTGCCTCCTGATATAGGTCTACTCCTGCCCATCATAATTAATGGGATGGCTTGGGGAGGCTACTTAGGCCTACTACATTATATCTTGAACGGTAGGTTACTTATTATTTTCAAAACAAATTATAGTATCATGTATTTGTAACAGCAGGGTTTAGAAGATTTCATGACTAATATCACTATAATATAATATATTATATTACCATGGACAAGTCTAATGTTCATTTTTAAAGCATAGATTTTAAATATTTTGATATCTGTACCAAAATGGCAAGAGTAAAGAAAAATTATTTGAGGAAGAGAAGGAAACGAAAAAAAAGGAAGTATGAGAAGAGCTAGAGTAAAAATGTAACAGGATTCAGCGAAGCATGAAGAAGAGAAAAGAAAAGATAGGGAGCGATACCAAAGGGAAAAAAAGCAGGAAAGGAAACCTGTGTCACAGCTGACACACAGGAAGAGAAGGAAAGTTTGAAAAGAGTGGAGAAAACGTTCAACGAATTACAGACAGTCGAAAGAGCAAAATAATCATACTAGTTGATTTCACTGAGAGTCATACTCCACCTACCAGTCCAGAAATTCAAGAACCGATGCCAGGCTCCACTACTTCTCCTGATTTCGTTCAGTCACACGATAAGAGCCCTTTACATTTACCAGTTATAAAAATGAGGATCAAGTAGAAGAGAAAGGGGAGAGATGATAGTAAAAATACAAGACAAGAGATTACTTGAAATTACAGAAAGGAAAAATGCGAAGCTTTGGCAGCAGAACCATTGTTTAAAAAAGCACAATGGAGAACTACGCTGTCAAGTGGACAAACTTTGAGAAAAATGAAACTGAAAAAGATAAGAGAAGATGTGATAAGATTCTTAGAAAAAGATGAATCTAGCAGACGTTAACTGCAATAACTGTTCACTGAAAGTGACAAATTGTTTTCGTTTCCTGACATGCCTGATAAAGATATGGTTCCTAAAGAGAACATTATAAAGAAATTGAAAACTCCAAACATGAACACTAGGGGATGTTATGTATTTGAGAAAGACCTGTATCTTTTTGTAAACCTTTAATAATTTCTAAGTTTTTGTTTTATTTTTTAGTGACATCTTGTGTATGTTATACAGTGGTCACTCTGTGGTAGTAAATTAATTTCTTGAATAATAAACCTAAATCTGTTTTTCCTTTAGAAAAAATAGTGTCACAAGCATAATTTATAACAAAAGTCCATTATTATAATCAAAAGTCACTTCTGTGGACATGCAATCACTTCCATGGACAGTATCTTTCTTTTAGGTTTTTTTTTAAAGAAAACCAAAAAGAGATGACCTACGTCACTTAAACCACAGGTTAAGTACTTTAAAACTAGTACTGTAAATATTTTTTTAGGACATTTCTGATAAATTCGTTTTTTTATTATTCTTGCATCAAAACTGCAGAGTTTCTGTAGAATGACCCATATTCCTTTTTTCAAGAGAAAAAACAATATATTTTTGAAATATAATAAAGATGAAATAATTATGTTTTGTGTTTTCTCAGCCTGACCAATAATGTGGAAAGCGATAATTATTTTATCTCAATAAGGTAATACCAGGTGAATTCATGGTTGACATCTCACACACCTTATTCAGATTTTTTAAAATTATATTCTGCGTTCAGATTTTTTTATTATATTCTGCGAAGTATTACATCTCTATTGTCTTTTTGGTCTATCTGAAAGATTGCAAACTCCCAAAATTTTCCCTGGCTTCTTTTAATCAACAAGTCAGAGTTCATCTTTCCTGAATTATAAGGTGTGCTTTCTCAATGTAGCCTTCAACATTTTTGTTCACAAACCAACCCTCAAATGGGGATGAAGGATGCCTGTACCTTGGTATACCACATCATTTTCATTTCACAAAACTACATTTAGAAGGGTGAAAATGGAAGTTGGGGAAGAAAAACAAACTATGTAACAATTGTAGGCACCTACAAAAATTATTCACAATCTTGTACCCTCATTTGTTTTGTAAATTTATAAATGTATATGGTATACAGAGTCCTTTGTCCTATCTTTGATGGAATACAGTTGGTAAATAAATAAAGCAATAGGCACTTGAAAACAAATGTTGCTAGAGTTTGATAAATAGTGGTATATAGCTTTTGACATAATTCCAGATTAATTTTATTCTGATAGCTGCTTTTTTTTTCTAAAATGAAGAGTTAAGTAGCATATGTGCCTTACATAATACAGTAAAGTACCAGTATAATGAAATTTAGGGACCTCATAAATGAATTTGTTATAATGAAATTTTACAGGTGTACAATGTTCTGGACTTTATTTTTTGAAAAAGTCAAAATAGTCACCAACCACTGGACATGAATTTAAAACGGAATCTGGTATACTACTTTGTGATAGAAGAAAATCTTGAAGACTATGTGCCATGTGTTTGACTGCACAAGAGTCAAACTCTGTTATCACTGTGTTGCACACCTTTCTCTTCAACCTCAAAATGTCTGCCACAATTCCATCATCTGTGATATCTTGTTACACTATCACATCACAGTCCACACTGACATAGTCATTAAGATTCACTCTTGCAGGCCAACCTTACTTTTCACACTTCTGTAGCCTAGTTCTCTTCTCTTTCACTCATCTAGCACTTCACTCTAGCTTTTCTGAAGCAGTTAACAATTATTATTTCTTCTTTAAGCTATTTCCATTGAGCATTCACCACTCAGCATTAATATCTCTCCCTGAGGCAATATTACATATCATATGCCGGAAAAAATAAAATTATATAGGCCTACAGGTAAATAAGCAAAATTTTATTTTGTTATACTGAAAGTTCTAATTTGTTATAATGAAATATTTTAATACATATTAAATAGGAAAATGAGAAGGGGCCAATACATAATTTTGTTATACTGGTATTTTACTGTATGGCCATAGTTTGATCGAGCTGTAAGCAGTAACGGTCTTTGCTATGCGGAGAAGAAAACATGAAGGAGAGGTCAAAAGAAATCAGCACAACACTGCGGCTAATACTGGGTTTTATCTTTATTTTAAATTCTCACACAGAAAGGACACTTTAAACCATTGCACAAAATGTAAGCAAAATACTGCCTACCATATTTTGTAATTTCTTGACCATGTAATCATTAATCAAGTATGATTACTGTAATAACCCTTTAAATGAGTATCTAGTACATCAAAAATAACATATTATATATTATCTTATTTCATTTTCTTAAAACATAATTTGGAATTTTCCCCGAATAATAATTTTGCCTTTATTTTTAAAGTAATATACTATAATGTAATATAATATATATGACTGCAACCACCCCATCTTTCCTGTAATATTCCATAATCCCATATGAAAGCTGACATGATAAAGAAAAATACTTTGTTACTTCATTACAATAAAGATACTGCACTTGACCCAACAAATGGGGCACTGGTTAGTGAGCAGTCCTCCCACCCCCCTTAAAAAAAAAAAAGCCAAAAGATTTCATTTTGGTAACATATTACATTTAATGTGATAGAAATTACCAATTACCCGAGACACTACTTTATACACACTTGATAAAGAAACATGGAACAAACTCTTATGTCTGAGATGATAATGAACAGGCAAAAGTTGTTGGAATGCTTCTACAAAATAGTGAACTGAATACAGTATTTTGTTTTATTTGTTCCTACCAACTTTCTTTGACATTGCTCTTTTAAGAACTAAATTTCTAACAATGCTTCTTTAGGTCAGCTAGAAGCTAGTGTTCCTAAAGATAAGCTCCAAACGCTAGCTATCAACATCTTGGTTGTGAGAGCGTCATGATAAACCACATTCCCTTCCCTTATTTAACAGATGCTGTAACTTCTGCAAACTACAATACAACATTGGATGCTTAACTTTTTCAAACAAAAGAACAACATAACTGTAAACAAAGTGGTAATTTCACACCATCAAAGAAAGCACTTGCATAGGATTTCAAGGTTTGTTCAGTATTAAGAAACATTAGAGATTAGATACACAAATCCTCAGAAACTTTGACAATTATTATTGTGTGAACTGGAGAAACTTTAACACCTTCACATTGGTTTGGTAAATGTAAATAACTTTTTCTGTGAAACATGAAATTATACATCGTTATACAATACCATATTATCTCCATATGTTAATTTATAGAACACATTAGGAGGGGAAAAAAAAAAAGACCAAAGCCATTGATAAACATTAACAGTTATATTCAAATTAGTGTCAGTTATTTATTTTTTACAACATAATCCTGAAATTCTTATAACTTTATTGATTTTATGTATCGTAATCCTTCGCATAAAGGGGATTCAAAAGTAGTGAATTTACATAGTTAAATGTATTAATACTGAACGATTGGCATTTCATTTAAATAAATACACCAGATTTCCACTTTATACTCGTAAAACAAGCTAAGAATAAAAGCCATTAACGAATTTGAGTTCATGTATTTTAAATTATATCACATAATAATTATATAATGAATATTGAGAAAAGTTGAAAACAAACACATTTTTAACTCCACTTACGTAAATTTTTAAAAAGCTGGACTAGTTTCAGGAGTGTTTCTCCCATCTTATTTGAACTTATTAAAATGGAAGGCAAATTACAATTTTTAAAAATGTAATGAAATGTGTATTTATTGCTTTTGTCTTTACTTAAATAGGCCCTTCAATGGTTAAGTTAATTAGTTTTTTTATTTTAAACAGAAACTACAAAATTTCTTTTAGTTTAAGGGAATCTATATGTTTTTGTTTTCTCAATTACTGTAGTGTGCTGTAATATTTAATAGTCATGTAATCTCGTAAGTAGACACCAGATTTTTATGTAATACGAAGGTATAAAATATTTCCATATTTATGTAGGAAAAATAAGCTCAATAATTATGTAATATCATGAAAATATTTATAAAAATCTGGCAGTTATAGATTATGTAAGGCAAGCTTAAAGCAGCGGTTAGCAATACTACGCGGAAGGTGTTAAGTGCAATAAGCATTTTGCTGACCACTAATTTAAGGCATTGGGACTTATTTTAAAATTCATTTTCATCCAGTCTGTTACAAAGAACACAGCTGCTTGTTGTTAGATCGAGACTAAGAGCCAATTAAAACCTATAGGCATTTACAAACTTTTGTTTAAAAAGTGAATTTCTGCCTCATTCAGAAAGAAGGGATTATTTTGCGTTCCAACCCACAAGCATAATTATCTTCCATTTGCTAGGAAAATCACTTTTCTATAAAGAAGAGAGCATGGAGGGAGGATGAGGCAATTTTTTGCTTTACATTTATAAAATAATTTTTGGTAAAATGTAGTCATCAACTAAATGTATTTCTGAAAACTGCTTGGCTTCAGGCTATAAGAAAGATTACAAATTTTATTTACCTTGCAAATAAATAATATTTTTTAAATAAAATTATCAAATGTCCCATCCTTTCTAACTGGTAGGTGGTATGGGACACTGTTCAAGGAGGTATGGGACGGACTTTTTGAGCCTCAATGTCCATATAAATTACAATAGAAATCCTCATAAGTTTAAAAAAAGGTTTTTTCAATGCATTTAAATAGAACATAACAAGAGAGTTATAATAGGCGATTCAGAACAAGTTTCTCATAAAAATGTTAAAGCAAACAAGATCGACTTCAACTTTGATCTTGCCTTATATCCAAAATTAGACCTATCTCACTATGAAATAGAAGAAAAACACCTTAAAATACATTTAAAATATTGCAAGAAGGTTGGCAACATTTTTCATTAAAATGGTATCTCCTCCTGCTTACAATGTCCCATCCTTCCTGCATTGTAGTTATCAAATGTTTTAATTTATAACCCCAAGCTATCAGAGCTATGCCTTGCTTTCAATTGTTCTACATAAGTCAAAAGTTTTCATAAGTTACAAAATATTTATGGAAGTTTCTTAATTTTAAAAATTACAAGGTTATTTGGAATTTCCAAAAAATTGTAATTTATTGACAAAATCGAAGGAAGTTAGTTTCCCCTGAAAGTTACAGCGTAATATCCACTATACTTTCTAATATGGCAGACTATCATTTGTTGCCACATTTTGAGACCAATTTGGCAGGAATTTCAAATGTAGTTTTTGTATTATATTCAATATAATAATACTGTGTCCCATCCCTCCACATTCTCCCCTACTACATTTTAAAATAAGGATAACAAATCAATAACCTGAAAGCTATTTATTTTAATCTTTTAAAGATGTGTGTAGAACAATTATCTTGTTTTGGACAGCTAAAAAGCCTTTTTAGAATTACATACTTTAAATTGTGAAGCTTCCCATCAGTTTTTTTTAGAGATGTAAAAAATGAATAAGAATACTAAATATGTAATTTTATGTCATCTCAAATTTTAATATATCACTGGTAATTATAATAATTGCGGAGATTCGTTACAGTATTTACATATGGTTACATATGGTTATTTACATCTTTAAAAGATGTGGCTTTACGCACTATGCACCGTGACTTTACAGACACCACAATATATATATTTGTAGTTAGGTTGAAGAACTTTGAGATAGCAGAATAAGAGAATTTGATTTTTTAAATTCATCAGACCTCACCAGGTACACGCTTTTCCAAAGCAGGATTTAACTGTTGAGTAAAGGATGGAGACAATGGTTCATGAAACATGTCGTGCCAAAGAACTGGTATATGAAACAAAACATGTGTCCCTTATGTGAAAAACTAAATAACCTTTAATATAACCAATAGGATATCAAATTTGCTGTGCACTGTTTCTCTGAATGATGTTCATACATTAACAAAAATATTTAATAACATATAAAATGAGATTCTTTTTCTCACGTTGGTTCATTTGAATATCTCTGATTTGGTCCATATTTCTGCTTTAATATTTGCCGGAATTTTTACAACAGTTTTTAGTAAACCCTAAAAAAAGGTCTGTATGGTTGGATTTCTTTCTGTCAGAATTATTTTTACTTGAAAAATTCATGAATATAGGATTGGCGCTTCTTCCCACAAATCCTTCCAATCTGAATCCTCAGCTTTCCTGGCATATTCAGTACGAAATAGATTTTTATTGTATATGCATAGCAAATACATGAACATATAACCACGTAGGTTTGTTCACAATTATCTTATTCTTCTATTTGACAAATATGACACCAGTAATGTGGTTTACCATGTTCCTCCCTCATAATTGATACAAAATATAAGTATTCAAATATCACACACTCCATTCTTATTTGAGCATTATTATCAGTTTGAATTGGTTTCTTCTTGTCTGTGGAAAGAGAGCATCCAATGGTGACTGGCAAGACATAAGATTCCTAACTTAAGTGGGAGATAGATGAAATGTTGGCCAAATGGGGGAAAAAAATTTCCTTAAATGATTTAGCGATGTTCAGTGAACACAGTAATCAAGTTTTAAAGTTGTCTAACAATTTATTGGAAGTGTCAGTTATGGCATCATATTTAGATGGATCCACTGTTTAAATCCCTCTGGATGCAACCCTTAAAGCTTTGTCTTATATTTTTATTTTCAGGGTATTTTCATATGTTCAAAAAATGTTCTACAAGCTTGATGCCAAAAAATGATCCAAGTAATTTGTTTTAAACAAAATACATCACTTCCAGTACAGCACAACACACTACATTATAAAATGAATCAGGTCATAAAGATAATTTACATTATTAAAGAATTCTTTACTGTTAGCATATTTCTTAAGAATATTAATCAATTTTTTAAAAAATCTTCTAGGGAACAAGAATTTGGGCATTTTCAGGGAAGTACTAAAAACAAGTGGTTAATGAAGCTATGCATCATTTTAAAAATAAAATACATAGTTTTAAAAGTAAAAATCAGTTTATATTCTATGTTGACGTTTCAAATTAAATTTTGAAACTTGTATTTTTTCCTAAACATGACAGAAAAGTTATTAACGGAATAACATACTGCACACATTTTTTGGCAGCATTTTGGTCTACATTTTGAAAATATGAAAATCCCTGCCCCTTAAAATATCATACTGCTAAAAAAGAATTAAATCAAACAATGAAATTCAAACAGTGGAAATAGAAATTTCACCTATCTCTTTTTAAAAAAGCATATAAAACTACAACCAGTACAGATAATTATATAAACAAAACTTTCCACTGTCATGATATACAAACAACTGATGAATATAAAGTTCCCTTTACAAGTGTGTGGTCTTTGAATAACACTGTAAACAATTTCAACATTCCTTTATAAAATTTGCAGTCACACCTTTTGGAGCTACTAAGTAAGTACAATGACATATGGAGGATGTGATTATTTTATCAAATGTAAAATGACATCTCAAACAGTGTACCAAAAAGAAGAAAATTAACAGTCTCTTTTACATGCACACAAGTATTCTTGTATACATGCGAACAAGAACTGGCAATACAACATGAATATACAGCACTCTGCTTGACCACTAGCTTCATATTTCTAATCTATTTCTCATTATTATTATTTTTTTATTAAAGAAAAAAGTTCTTATAGCAAGTTATTTGTTGCAGCAGTACAACTGAAGACCTTGGCACAAGAAGGGAATATCTTACATTTTTCATTTTTGTTTATTTTATATATTACAGTTGACATAACATACTATATTTTGTGTTCAACAATGTACTTTTTGTTTTTGTTTTCTCTCATATCAATGCATTTCCATCCCAAGGTTCATTCAATTAAAATAGTAGTTTGGATGTTCTCTACCACCACACAAAAAATCTGAACTCATTTCACGTATGTATGTATGTGTATATAAATATATATATGTACACATTATATACAAGTGGCAATAAGGGAAAGAAACTCAGAGAAACTTGGAGGATAGCAACTGAAAAGAACATAGGTGATGGAATCCAGAATGAAGGAATCAGAGAATTCAGTACGATTCTGGTGAAAAAATATATATCAACACTTTTTTTTGAGACAGAGAAAAACAACTTAAAATTCTGAATACAGAATTCATTTAGGCTGGTTGGAGGATGTAAGCTTTAGCCACATTAACAAAATATGCTCATTAATTCTGTGTTTACAGGGTGAAAAGTTCTTAAGTTTTGGCCAAATTGAGTTAAGTACAGTGTCTATAATAATTAGAGTAAAATGACTTAAGTTGGAAAATACACAAATTTTGCTTTTTCATAATTGGTACAACTACTTTAGTTCTAGTAAGCTATATGTCTATTGTATGAAAAGGCAATTTACATTGTATGAAAAAGCAATTTACATCAGATAAAACATCACAGCCACAAACATTTCATTAAGCTAGCACTCATAAAACATAGCTCAATAACAAAAACCTTGTTAAAAACAAAGACTTATGACTTAAGAACTTTTACCCTGCGACCACAGAAACAGTAATATGTGACAACAGAGTTACCCCATGTTTACTCCAGACTTTAGATCTATTTTAAATATAAGTTACTTGTATTTTAAAAACTCAGTTTAATGCAATATTATGGAGGAAAATGCATAATATAAGAGACATCATTCAGGGATTCTTATCAACCACAGTTCTAAAACCGGCTTACAAGCGTGTCATGTTATGCATCAATGTGCCTACTTCCTGGAGGATATACATACACCAAATTTGTAGCAACGGGATATCTCCAATTCTATCCCTTTCTTATAATAAAGTAATATAGGAATATGATTCTAAATCTTACAAATCTTAATGGGGTATTTAGACCCATTCTGCAGAAAAATGTGATTTTTTTTTACCTCTAAAAAATGCATTATGATAAAACTAACTTATTCCCTTTTGTTCCAAGGATTTTCAGTTCCCATTGAACAGATTTTTTGCATTAGCTCATGCAAATCACTAGAATTAAATGCTATGAGAAAGTATTACTTAGAACATATCATAAGCTTTGTACAAACACCAGTTTAACTTGTAACAGGTATAAAAAATAGACAGATATTAAGGCAGGCACTATAATAATGTTAAGAGGAGACACCACTAAAAACTTGATTCTTCCCCCCCCCCCACCAAAATTGTGATTTTGCATTTTTGAAATGCGTATTTTCAGACACCCTAAAAGATTTAGTCAGGTTTGAGTTAGAAATGTGCTAGTATGGACTACACAAGGACACTGCACATGGACAACTGTCAATGCTTCCATTTTCTATCAATTTATTTTTCTCGCATCAATACCAACTTTTAATGCCAAATACTACCCAAACCCAATTAAATTTTCAGATCAACAAATAGTAGGGTAACTGTATGTACCTATGTATTTAATACTGTGAGAAATGCTATTTTTATATTATACACGTTTCATAGATGAACTAAAAAATAATATAGCACAGTAAAGTGTTGAAATCTGTACCAAAAAAATAGCAATAAAGCAAGTAATAATAATTATTTTTTGTTTCAAAATCTTCCTACTGCATTAGCAGGTTGCCATCAAGACAAAGAGTACCTTTAACATATGCAAGTAAGCTATTTATATAAAAAGCTAAATTATGTGGAAAAGAATGAGTTCCTGCATGATATTAAGGACCATGTTAATAATTTCTGAATATAAGAATGGAACTTTAAAGTGCGATGATAGTGTATGAGGGTTTGGAAGTTCTAATTGTTTGTAGAAATCAGTAAAGAAACAAGTATTTGTCCCTCGAACTGAAGATTGTATGTTTCTTTGAAATATCCAGAAATTAGTGCACAGATATGCCTCTTCTCAGCATCTACACATTCAAGATAATTTTCTTGAGATTCAAATTGTGTGGTGGGAATATAATACAGAAATTTAAAATTTGTATATCTCCTCCAATTATGCATCATTCAAGCGACTATGCTGCTTTTTTTGTTGTTGTTGAAAAGGTTGAATTCCTTTCGTTCCAAGGGCACATCAGACTGATAGAAAGTGTGAGTTACTTAAAAGTTCACTGTGGGGATAGGACCCCCAGGACATGAGCAAAAGATTCACTCTTTGCGTTATCACCAACAGAGGATGCTGTCTTGGGATCTACCTGGTAATCTACACTTCATATAGATAATTCATTTGCAGTCATTTTATCAGGTGATGATGATAAGCTCATCAAAACGATCATCCTAATTTGGAAAGTTTTTACTTACAAGAAATGTGTGAAGATGAATATTTTCATTTTTAATATATAATGACACTTCACAATGTTTTCCCAATTAAATTAATCAAATAAATATATTGTTACAAGTTCACATTTACTTCACAGTATTAACAGACTGCTCAAATAGACATAGGGGTACTCCATGGTGCAATTGGCCTAATTCTTTCGGTGGCATTATTGCCCTGGGATCGACTCAGCCCATAAAAGTTAGTACCAGAAGCAATCCTGGGGGTAAAGGTGGCCAGTACATTAGGCAGTACATAATGACAACTTTACCACCTTTATGTAACGAATGTCAACGCTGGGAGCCTCAACCTCCTGAAACCCTAAGGGCCTCCAAGGTTTGTACTGGGATTACTTTACTTTTACTGGTAATAGGGTAATATGAAACATAGGAGGCATAGACATATTTTCCCTCATTTTCTAAAAAAATAGTTTACTAATTTTATATTATACTTTTCTAAATGTGTTTTGCTAAGAATAAAAAAATGAAAAAATATTTATGTGGGAATTTTTTTAAATTTCTAAAAACAGAACAAATAATAATACACCAAAATAATTTTTATTATAACATACTAGTAACTGTAGCAAATCTAATTTTATATGCTGTGTATATATATATATATATATATATATATATATATATATATATATATATTTGCGTTAATAGTAAACATATTGAGGGACAAAAAAGTCCATACTCAAGTATAAATGTAGCAAGACATTTTAATTCACTTGTGTACTAGAAATTGCTACTCAGAAGCATTCCTCTTTTCACAATAAGAACTGTTAGCAATATTTTTTCTTTCTTTCAGTTTTTCAGGAGAATTTATTCTCAGTCTGTTTTTAGTACCAGGGTACTCCTCAGGCAATCTGTAGTTATTGGCTTCTGTCCATCATATGTTTTTCTCTAGCACATCTGTTGGGTTAAAATGTGAAAAGTGCATTGATGTTTTATTCAATCTGTACTTCCGGATGTCTACAGTTTCTTTTTTTGCAGAGCACTCAATTACAAAATGATAGGAGAATATTTCATTTGTATCAGCTTCAAAGTCTAGAGCAGCAAGTTGTATGGTATAGTCACCATTGGGCTCCTCTTCCACAGAGCCACATCCATCCTCAATCAATTCTATAATTATTCAAATTATGCAAATAAAACTGAAATGGTCCTCAAACGTTCAGGAACATGTAACAGATGTTTTTGTCAGCATCCATAGCCCACAACGGTAAAAGCACTATCGACCTGGTGTTCATGAACACAACACTCATCCGCTCAAGCCAGAAGATGGGGATGATGTTCTGCCAGAACACCAGGTCAATAGTGCTTTTACCGTTGTGGGGTATGGATGCTGACAAAAACATCTGTTACATGTTCCTGAACGTTCGAGGACCATTTCAGTTTTATTTGCATAATTTGAATAATTATAAAATTGATTGAGGATGGAGGTGGCTCTGTGGAAGAGGAGCCCAATGGTGACTATACCATACAACTTGCTGCTCCAGACTTTGAAGCTGATACAAATGAAATATTCTCCTATCATTTTGTAATTGAGTGCTCTGCAAAAAAAGAAACTGTAGACATTCGGAAGTACAGATTGAATAAAACATGAATGCACTTTTCACATTTTAACCCAACAGATGTGCTAGAGAAAAACATATCCTGGACAGAAGCCAATAACTACAGATTGCCTGAGTACCCTGGTACTAAAAACAGACTGAGAATAAATTCTCCTGAAAAATTGAAAGAAAGAAGAAATTGCTACTTCTAGAGAAAGGAACAAGCAGTGGATTATTAAACATAAGACTGGCCCCTATCTTGTTTTTTCTCCTACAACTTCTCCATGAATTGACTGAAATTTGAACTAGTTTTGAGGGATAAACAATGGCCACTGACCATGGGGAGGCTTGAGACTGAAATTCTAAGATTAAAGTTTGAGTAATAACCTTTTCATTCTAATAAGTTTCGAAACCCCATTAAGAACCATGAAATTTGAAGTCTGGTGTAATCACCCATAAAAAAGTAAAGGGTATAATTTAAGAAACACACCCTTGCAAGCAAATGGAGATGAAACCATGTTGGATAGTGGGGATGTGAATATTGCTGCAGCGCGAGCCGTGCCAGGTTGGAACTCTTTAGCATGTTCTGGGTTTCTATGCAGCCAGGTGCATTACTTCAAATGTTGGATATATTACCAGTGCATGGCTAGAATATCACCATGATCTGGCTTTATAATTGCTCCTTGCATTTACTGTATGTTCTTAAGTAAAGGCCAGCATCAACATCTATAATTCTATCATCCCCTATAATTATGATAAATACCATCTGAAGGAATTCAAAGTAACCAAACTTATGGAAGGTGCAAGAGATCTATCATGATAGATGTTACTATGACAACCTATAGAGGATCCATTGCTATATTCAGGAACCATTACATAAAGCAAATTCTCAAATTTTAAATTTCATAGATCTTTAATTTCAATTATTCTACCTTTCAAAATGTTCATTTTATTTTTTGTATTATTTTGTACTGTCTTTGTAGGTGATCCATTAGTTATGGGAAGATCAAATTAAATTTAAAAAACACAGTGGAAAATATACGTAGTCCAACACTGGAGATCACAACTATAAAATGTTAACTGTGAAGAAAAGGGCACATTCTGAATGGGAAGCAATTTCACGTCCCAGTGGGCCTTGGCCCCTACTTTGTGAGCCCCACTAATGTAAAATTTATTGCAGTGAAAAACCTTACTTAAAAGGAAAGATTACATAGCTTGTTAATTTTAACAGGGAAGAAGTCATTATAGCAGGCTACTGTTCTATTTAATTATCTATATTAAGTAGCATACTCTCTCGTTTTCTCAAAATTACAAAATTAAACAGATCTTTGAACCAAGCCTATGTCTAAGTGCCCATACGCTGGTGCCAGTGGTCACTGCAGTAAATGCCTTTTTTTTTCTTTTTATTACGTTACATAGAATTAAGCTCAGAGCTATGAACCATGTTGTAACATTCAGACCAAGTTACATGGGAGTTAACGGTCTGTAACATTTGATATGATGCGGGAAGGTCCAACAGCTTACTAACAGCATTCATCACTCAAAGCTGCCATAATAAATGGTGTTCTAAAATTCAACTACAGTCTAAAATCTCTATTGACCAAAACACTTGTTACTATTATCCAGATTAATAAATGACTGAAGATATGAACTGTGCCATCAGAGGTTAACAAGAAAAACACTGCACCACTTGGCTTCCATCATTCTAAGAAGGCAAGTTTTCTCCAAATACATCAATCAACTGTTCATCTTTTTATGCTTATCTTTGTTTAATTGTCAGTATTATGCATAATTAATGCTATCAATTCTTTATAAATCATTGTTAATTTGCAGTAGATTATATTCTGCCTTCTCAGAAGACAGCCATTTAACAAACTCTTCTCTAGTCACATTTTGTACTCTAACATATGCGCTAATATGAAGATGACAACAGTTGAGGAAATGCAATTTAATATTAAGCTCTTTATTCCTGATATGTCAGGATGCTGGTTTCCATTTAAGATATTAAATATTAAATAAATTAGACATGAATAAATAAACACTATGTGGTAGTTATTTAAATAATTAAAAGAAATAAGATTCTGCTATGCTACACAACCTGTACGGTACTTAATGTTATTGCAGACCTTTGAATGTACAGGATGTGTCAGCAAATACTGCAAACCTATGTCAATTACAATAATGCATAGACAGAAACACCCATGAATATTAATTGTCTAGGCAAGACAAAGTACTACTTCTAGGCATTTCCAGCACAACATTGTGAGCACCTCTTACTATGTGGTCCTGCCCATTCATGGCACTAAGCTAGGTAATCCTTGCTACGCTAAAATATTTTGATCAATATCTGTGAATAATTCATTATTCATCTAGAAATACAGTGTTATTATATCACCCACAATTAATATATTAAATCTACCACAGCCCATTTAATTAGTATTTTATATATAATTATATAATAAGTTATGAGATTGTGCGAGTGCAAACGGGAATATGTAATGTCGTCACACACGGACCCGAGAGGATGAATGTCACAGACTGCACACTGACATTAATAAATTTCAACAGAACACATTGCTTGTGTCTAGGAGAGTAGAGGCACGACGACTTAGCCTAATGGCAGTTTTTACAAGAATAGGAAATCTACCTAAAACATCCAGCAAGCTCCAAATAAAACATTTGCTCATCCTCTTTTATGTATCACAACCGTTTGGTCATTGCAAACGCACTGCCCCCGTTAGATGGTGCCGCGCTGACATCATGTTTGAAATGACAAAAGCATACTAATGGTAACTGCAATAAATAAAGGAAAAATAAATAACTTCAATTCTACATGTATTCATGTTAGGTGTCAATATTAAAAGTGCATATCAGCAGTTAAGAAATGTGAAAGATTCAGTTCATTGCTAAATGAAACAAATAAAAACCATGCTTTCGCCATTTTCAACAACTTAAAACTGAACTACTTATTGCAAACTACTTAAAAACTAATTAGAGTAATCAGGTAAAGCGAGGTTGAATCCTCCTTTCAAGATAACACGACAAGTGCTTTGCACATCTTCACATGCATTAACACCTAATATCCAGGAATGATCACAAAACTCTTATCGTTAAAATTTCAATTAAAAAACAACTACTCTTAAAAAGTTAGGATGGAAGCATTTACATTATCTTGCACATTTAGTGACATAAAACACTTTACAATTCATATTGGTTCGTTAAAAATAGTTTAGAAAGGGTTAAAGTTGAATTTGTCAGTGAGAACCTTTGGTCATGGGGGAAAAAAATGTAGTGTGCTAGATAAAATCTCACAGACAAATAACACTATTTACAATGAGCATTTAATGCTTACAAATAAAATTCATTAGGTTCTCTGAAGTGAGTGAAGGAAGGATCTAAGTCCCTGAGTACTAATGGTATTAGGCATCTCACAAGCAACTCAGAATTTCTCTACCATTGTTCCCAATATCACATATTTAAAATACACAAGTAAAAACATCTGCAGTTCTCACAAGTAATTAAAAGTAGATTCAATAAAACTCAAGAGATTCCAAGTACTAAACAAAATTAAAAAAGAGCACCGACAAAGTGAGGCATGGCCCTTGCAAGAAATCTCCAAATAGCGACACCACCAGACCGGAAGCACTAGCAAAACCTGACAACAATGTACAACAAATACTGGAATAACTTTCCATGGCCAAGGGTTCATGTCGCAGGGCAACCTAATGGTACATCACATAACCCATAATACCATACTAAAGTCGGTTTTTTGTGCTTTGTGGTCGCAACTGACTTCCGTTTAGAATTCATGATGGTGTAACCATATAATATCTAACAACAAGTTGCAAAGCTATTTTGTATAACACCTTAACTTCAATACAATAATGATATGGTGCTGTTATAAGGAGTAAGTCACACACTTACAAGTATAAAATACTGGCTATCATCAATTCACATTCAAGGTTGGAAACAAGTTTTAAAAGATATTTTAGAGTTATACAAAGCAGACTTCATGCAGTTCTCCATAAAAAAAACTTATATTTGCTAAACTAGGTTCCTTTGAGAAGTTTGGTCTCTTCGAGTCATTAGAGTTCATATCACATGCATTACATTAGGATTGTCCTATTAAGTTTTGACAACTAGCGTTGATTCATCTAAACATTTATAACATTATATGCTGGGATGTGTAGTTCAGGATGCTACCTAAATATTGGCGTGTTTAAATATACATATATATATATATCACAGTTTAGAATGTCAGCAATGCCAAAGATAAGAAGCACCAAACCAACAGAAATGTAAAGAGGGACATGCAAACTTTCTGCGCCTTGTCAATGCATGTGCAGTTAATTTCAGTCCAATTATTTTGGTTTCTTTGTTGCTATTGATAATACTGAAATGCAATATGTTCTAATACAGCCAATATGAGGGCACAGCTGTTTACACAGCGAGTCTGAAGAAGCTTGGTTACCAAGAGGCATTGACAAAGACGAACACAGTTGAGCATACAACCAGAATCAAGCGCACCAGTCATTTAGTGCAGAATTTTAAAGCGAACAAATGGCATAATAAATATAAATATAAATATATAAAAATGAGACCATTCTTTCAATTTTTTCAATAAAAGCATAATAACAATTTAAACAGTTTTTGCACCAAACAATCCGATGCTTAATCAGTCAGTCTTGAAAACAGCTTGACTTATAGTCCTGACCAGACTTCTCAGTCCAAATCCTCAATTAAAAGCAATTTGTCTCCAATGCTGCAGATATTAGTAAAAAATATCGGAAAACTCGGAGGAAGGCCGGCACATCAAGCTAGGAAAGAGAATCTGTAACTCGAAGAGAACGCCGAACGCGTGACCCGAGCGATCCAAAGGCAATTCCATGGCCACGACAATGAGAATGGCTGAAATTTCATAAATGTGGAGGTTGTTAGAGTGAGCATGACTAGTCACCAAACACTGAGGCACGGGAAAGAAGAGAATACACTCGCATTCACACATGAGTACTAAAACCTTGCATCATATGAAAACTAGTAACAAAATCTAGCCCTTCTCCTTAGGCAGTCGATAAAGTGTCGGCGAGTGGATTCTACACTCGGTAAATACCAACATCTAGCTAGCATCATGTAACATTAAATATTGTTAGAATATCTTCAAAAACGTCAAGAGTATTTAAAATCAACTAAATCGTGCAGGGTGCAACAGCATGGCAACCTGCACCAAACCATACATTTCGCTCAAACTCTTTACTTGACAACACGACGATCTTTGATCGCCAACAAACGTCATTGCATACACTGCATTTCCTTTTTTTAACACCCACTGTAAAAACTTCAGACTATTAACTCTATAAGGGAATCTATTCTATATCTTTAAGGTAATCTCTACTAAAAAACTAGCCAAGTATTTACTGTTACAGGTTAATAAATAGTTAAATAACTTAGATAAAAAGTGTGATACAGAATCATGTCAATGCTTATAAACAAATGCATCAATGAGCTGGCATCTCTACCTGCAAGATTCTAGCCTCTAATTTTGTGATAACTCTACTTGCATGCAGTAGCTTCTGTTTTCTCCGTAGCCTCTGTCTCCTCCTCCTGCTCGTGCCCCAACAGCGTCACCACCAGGGCGCACCACATACCCGTACGAGCCTTGCGAGATCCTGCACTCAACTCCTGGATGCTTGCTGCTAAAGCCAGAATATCTGCAAAATCATGCATCAATAGTGCTATTTAATATATTGCTGGGTCACTTCAAATTCTGATATGCTATCAATGCAGTGTAACCATCAATGCCAGTTCATATCCACTCTCTAGCAACAAATAAACATAGTCCCACACACATAAATGCCATCAACCTGGGCTGGGATCGAATCCACCGCAATACTGACTGTGCCACCCAAGAAGACTCACAACGGAACCGTATGGGTTGTCATGTCGAAACCTACACTCAAATTTTACATATAGATTGACACATGTAAAAAATTAACTTCTCTTAACTGTAAGTAGGTGAAAAAGTGTTTGTTATGTTCCATAAGTTAACAACAGTGGACACTTGTAGAGCTTGTTTGAGTAGCCTGCATGCTACAACTTTCTTCACAAAGTTCAAAAAATGATTCATGTTTATTACTTTCGAACACAAAACCTCCTGATGAATGATGCAGTGGACATGGTGAAACTTACTGGTAGGAGAGACTTCTTTCTGCTTGGCTAGCAACTTAGCAATAAACCCGTCTGTTGCTACACAGACAAATTTTGATAAAGAAAGATTGTATTTTTCCAGGATCCTACTTATTTCATTAAAGATATCCTCACCAGTTGTCATATTTTTAAAAAGAACTATGTCCAACAACTCCTCAGTAATATTTAAGTCATTATCACAGGCCCGAATAAACACAGCTAATTGTGCCAGACCACTAACATCTGTACTTTCATTGACTGCAATGGAAAAATGCTGTGAAACTTTCAACTTTTGCTAACAACTGCTCATTTAAATTAGTCGCAATATCAAATACCCTCTCTACAACAGTATTTCACGATAAGGAAATGTTTTTGAAAGTTTGAACTTTTTCAGGGCATACAATTTCAGCTGATTCTATAAGGCATTCTTTTACAAATTCACTTTTACTGAAACATTTAGAGTTCTGTGCTAGAAGTTCTGCAATTACATAGTTTGCTTTAACAACGGTTTCATTGTCCCGTTTCACACTCGTGAAGATAGATTGTTGCTTGCAGAGTGCAACTTTCAAGTCTCACAACTTACAGCATCTTCCCTCAACTTTTCTTTGTACTGATCATATTTTGCACAATGGGTCTCATAATGACGTCTTATATTGAAACTCTTTTGGAACACTTATATTTTGTCCACAAATCAAACAAGTTATTTTACCTTTAATTTCACAACAGAAATAAGCGATTTCCCATTTTTCTTTAAAAACATGGCGCTCACTTTCAATTGTTCTTTTTTTGTTGCTTGAAGGTTTAGATAACGACAGTATCCTTATAAATGTACTGTATAATGTATATATTGTCACAATGCCGCAGAAACTACGAGAAAGATCGCGGCTCTCTTAATGGACGGACTGTAACCATGTGCCGGTGGGTGTGGCTTAGTGGAGACACGTTGCAGTGAGTGAACTATGCGCTCTGGGAGGGAGGCCTGTGGGAGGGGCTGTGCACTAAGGGGTGTGGCTGCGCACTGCCACAGACTTCCAGATTGTGTGCGGATGGAAATTTCTCATCGATTAACTCCAGAACATTCGACAGCCCTACATAAACCCACGGAGCTAGCCATGGGAACGAATGAACGAAGGATTGGTGAACTGAACTGAACTGAGACAGTGCCGTTCTGGTGAACTCAGCACAACGGGTGGACCGTGTGTTGTGCAGAGACAAGCCAGCGAGGACTGTGGACTGACTGACGAGGCATCGAGCTGCCGGGACTTGGGAGTCCGCACAGTGTGTGTCAACGGGGACAGTGCTGTGACTTGGAGTCGGAACAGTGGAAGTGAACAGTGAACAAGTGAACTGGAGATCAATCAGGAGTTATCTGCTTGTGTATTGAGTATTGCTATACGAAATAAAGGAAGCTTCCTTCTTCAATCAGAAGATAAGTGTTCTGATTTCAAACCCTCGATGAGCCCTTACTACAAAATATATATATATATATATATTTACTGAAATGCAATGTGTAATCATAACTTTCTCGGTCAACACACTTTATACGCACTCCGTCACTGCGTAAAAATCACTGACAGTGAGACTGAAGTACTGCCGGGACCGGTAACAATTCTAAACCCCTTCTTCAGGGGTGAAAATTGGGTGAGGCTGTGGCATTTACAGTGCATTAACCTTCAACAGAAGTTGTCCCTGATAATCTTCACAAAGCGTTAGCTGCAGAAACCCTCCCTGCAAATTCTGAGAATCATCATCTTTTTAACTTGTTCCTTGCCCCTCAGTTGTTGGAAAATTTATGTTTACGAAAACAGTTCTGCATTTTTCTAGTTTTCTACTAATTTTACGAGAAAATATATCAATTAAATCTAGAAGTTCAGGGGGATGCACCTCGTGGCTTTGGGGGCCACATGTGGCCGGCAGGCTGCATGTTTTACACGGCTGGTCTAGTGCATTGAAGACTTACCGATGTGCAAAATTTGAGGGTAGGTTTCACCATGACAATTCGTATCGTTCCCTTGTCAGTGACATCAGTTAAACAAAGTGGGTGTATGCATCGGTGTGTGTGTGACCTTGCAGTGAGTGGGAATGACAACCACATATGAGCAGTAAGATTCATCTACCAATATCTCTTAAAGTGAAAGGCATGGAGAAATTAAACAAAGGCTTGTAAAAATTCTATTATATAATTGAAATTTGCAATACTATTGTGGACTGCTCCTTTAAACAGAATCTTTAGAGCCATTTTCAGGGAATTTGCAAAACATGGCATTTTCTTTATGTAAAATGTTAATAAAGGAGAAAGTCTTTACTAATCTTACTGTCAAATCACACAGAAATATTAATATATATATTTAACCTATGTACATGCAATACCATTTCTATAACCAGTGCTTTTTTTCTATAAAAAATCTAATGTGAAAGTCACACAACTACCTCTGCCCAAATAAAAGTTAGCAGTATTCACTTATCCTTGTACAGAATCGCAAGACACAATTTTACACTAATTATGCTGTAAATACCTTATAGCCCCTCATTTTAATGTTGCGACTAAAAACACAGGCTACGGACAAACTAAAAAAAAGAAGAAAAACAAGTGACTGCAAACGTTTATTGAACTTTCCGCTATTCAGAATAATTTCTGAAATTTATCGAATATTCTCCTCAGATATTTCTTTACTGTAAGCATAGCCAACAATACATATTCCTCACTTCACGTACTTATATAGAATAAGAGGCCGTGAATGTTCGCGTATTGACTTGTTCACCAGGCAAGACAGATTATCTACAAACAGTGGGTAGTTTACAACCACCCTTCAGAAAATTAAAAAAAAAAAGTTTCAAATAAAAGTTTTAGCTCTTGGTATAAGCACAAAATTTAAAGGAAATCATTTGAGTCGTTTTTGAGAAAATCGTGACAAACGAAAATTTATTCGTGTCAAGTCCCCTTAAAAGTAAGGGAAAGTTGTTGCCACTCTTCGTGTCACAGCCTCAGAAGGTACCTAACCCAAATGCAAAATTTTGTTTTCGTAGGACTTTCCGTTACATGAGGCCGTATTGCAAAGAGTTCACAGTGGGTGGATTATAACTAGCCTTCAGAGAATTTTTTCGAAAAAATGTTTCAAATAAAAGTTTTAGCTCTTAGTATAAGCATCCAATGTGAAAAATTTAAAGAAAATTGTTAGAGCCGTTTTTGAGAAAATCGCGAAAAACAAAAAATTCTTCATGTAAAGTTCCCTTAAAAATAAGAGAAACTTGTTGCCAATCTTCAGCTCACATCTTCGGAAGGTACCTGACTCAAATACAAAATTTTGTTTTCATACAATTTTCCGTTTTGGAGCTAGCCTGTTCACAGATATTCCACACAGACAGACACACACACACACACACACACACACACACACACACACACACACACACACACACTGACACACAGAAATGTTTCGAAAAATAGTATTTTTGGATTCAGGGGGCCTTGAAACGTGTATATATATGCTAAAAACTCAACTTCGAATTTGGGGGTCGAAAACAATACTTCCTCATGGTACGGGCAGAGGAAGTAAAAATATTAGGGATACTATAAGCAGAATAGCCTGAGGCAGAATGACATGTGCAGCAGCATTAATGCAAATAAATGTAATCTGAAGGCAAGAGAAAAGGGATACAACAAACTCTTGAGCATGTGCTAATGTTGTATCAGTAACATCAGCAACATACCGTAATCACTGTAGCTCTCATTAGTTTTCCTGATCGCAGCGCTAATATCAGGCCCCACCTCTCAAAAATCATGGTAACAAGCATAACACTAACAATAGCTACTTTAATGCAAACGATGCACATAATCACTTTCGTTATTTTGTTTGGCACAAATTTCTTTAGATTTCAAAATTCTGGAAATTAAAGATTTTCTAATATATGAAACTGGAAAATCTTTAAGGGGGTGTGTATGCGTACCCCCAGAAAAAAGCACTGCCTATAACCATGGTCTTTTCTTTGTTGTGTCAACTGTCATTAGACTCTGAAATTTTTTGTTAGTTACCACCATTAGCTCAATTAATTAAGATAGGTTAAAATCACAATCCATCGGCACAGAAACAGGACAAGCAGTATGATCACCACAGACCTGAGGTTGGACTATTGAGTCCGAAACATGTTGACGACTCAAGAAAAGTTTTTATAATGACATTTTTAAGTTTTATTCATTTTACATATTTTACATACAAGGTGATTTGTGTTTTATAATACGCATGCTTGAGCAATTGTGAACTGATTGTGATTTTTAACCTATATTAATTAACTAATTGAGCTAACGGTGGTAAGTAAAAAAATTTTCAGACTTTAGTTCAACGGAAAAATGAAACTTATTGAAGAATATCATTAGACTGTTGCTGTAACATGGACGTCATCTTAGGGCTGTTTTTTTTTCAACCTCCGATGGGGCATAAAATGAAAACCACAGTGAAAATCAAAACTTTTTTAATTGGAACATTTAGGTACACCTTCTAGCTACTTCTGTACGTAGTTTCGTTCCGATTGAAACATTTGTCGTAGCGTGGTACCATTTTTCCAATACCCTCTTCATAGAAGCTTGCCGCCAGCGTATTGAGAAGGGTCCTCACGGCATTTTGAAGTGTTTTGAAGTTCTTCATTGGTGTGGAAGCTCTGTCCTTCCAGATCTTTCTTCAGCTGCCGAAAAAAATGAAAGTCACTCGGCACGGGAATAAGTTTTTGAAATCCATCGTGGTAGGGGATGAAATGTGGATTTGTTACAACAATCCAGAATCAAAAGAACAATCCATACAATGGATGCACACAAATTTCCCGAACAAACCTAAGATCTGGCTTCCACACCAACGAAGAAATTAAAAAAAAAACTTCAAAATGCCGTGAGGACCCTTCTCAATACGCTGGCGGCAAGCTTCTATGAAGAGGGTATTGGAAAAATGGTACCACGCTACGACAAATGTTTCAATCGGAACGAAACTACGTACAGAAGTAGCTAGAAGGTGTACCTAAATGTTCCAAATAAAAAAGTTTTGATTTTCACTGTGGTTTTCATTTTATGCCCCATCGGAGGTTGAAAAAAAACAGCCCTCGTATTAATTGTAGTGCTGTATGCTTTAGCGAGCATTCACACCGAAGTAACATAGCATATGAGTTGCACTACCTGGATGCAGGATGCATATCGAGCAGCGTAGCTTACAGTTTTGCAGCCTTTTTACTTCCTCTGCCCTTACCATAGGTACTACAGGTAGTATTGTGTTCGACCCCAAAATTTGAAGGTGAGTTTTTAACATGAATACTCGTCTTGAGGTCCCCTGAATCCAAAAATACTATTTTCAGAAACATGTCTGTCTGTGTGTGTGCGAACTACTTAGTTCCAAAACAAAATATTGTACAGAAACAAAATTTCGTATTTGGGTTATGCACCTTCAGGGGATGTGACACAAAGATTGGTGATGAGTTTCTCTCATTTTTAAGCGGACTTTACATAAAGAAAATTTTCTTTCTTTGTGATTTTTTCAAAACCGGCTCAAACGATTTTCTTTAAATTTTGCACATAGGTTGCTTATACCAAGAACTTGTAATCAGTTTTGGTGCTTGTCTTTGTACTCTTCTGAGGGGACTAAGATGATGTACATGGGACAACTTGCTTAAGATTAGAGATCATAATTGTAACAGTGATGATCTTTAGTGGTCAAGGACCAATCAACAAGCGATGTTTGTTGGCTTTTGTCTTTATTAAACAAGACCCTATCTGTCCATGTATATTGTATAAGCATGGAGTTTAGATTCACAGTATAATGAGATCACTCCAATTGATTTCACATGCTATAAAATAAAAATCACAGGTCAGATGATAGAAAAGCACATAATCACATTAGTTTATCTTTAGCAGGAACCTCACATCACATTTTCATATCTTTCTAACAAATTTGTGGCCCTATCGAATTCACCAATACTTCATGATGGTCTGATGTTATCCTGACAATATTAAATTTTTAAATTCTACTAAATGCATAATAAAAGAATGAATGGATTTATTCAAAATCATTCAGGAACTTCTCATAATCTGTCTATGTTAATACTGACATCAAATAATGCATTGTTGTACATCACTCTTTGTCAGTCAATGCAACTCATGCGATAATTTTGTTTTAAGTGGACATGGTTCTGAGAATAATGTCTCAGGACTGGACTAGCACTTTCTAATGTACATACCATTTGAGATTGTTAAATGAAGTTTTCAAATGTGTCAAATAAAATAAAAACGTTTCTTTTTAATGGTGGCAACATTGGACCCACCATTTTAGTGTGTGTGTTTTGTTTTTAATGGGTCATTAGGCTGACCCCTCTAAGGACAGTTTAGTTGTTGCTCGGAAATGTCCGTTACAAGAAGTAGTTGTGTTCACCATGTGTTCAGTTCAGTTTTTCACTGTGTTAACATCAAGAAAGACTTGTTGTTTCAATGAAGGGCTTTAATGTGTGAATGCAGATTAGAACAAAATGGATTTTCAATGTTATTAACAAATAAAGTACACTTGACTTATAAACTCTGCAAAGTTAGTTTTTAATAGGTTATGGGCCCAGGTTACGAGACCAGTGTGTCTAATAAGTCAAGGAATTTCTCAAGGTTATAACGAAAATTCAAGATGGATCTAGCAAAGCACATAAAACCGCTAAACAGTGAAATAGAATGGCCTATGTGGAAACGGAAAATTCGAGATCTGCTGGATTACCATGAAGGAGCTTTAGACGTAATTGAGGGTAAATTGAAGAAACCAGATCCGCTATTAGAAGGAGCCAATGAAGCAGAAGCTAGAGCTCACAAAGAAAAGTCGGATTTGTACAGGAAAGCTAACAGTTACGCAAAATCTACGATAACGAGTGCAGTTACTGATGCAGTTTATCAGAAGATCATGGACACAGAAACGGCTTATGAAGCATGGGAGGCTTTAAAGAAGAATTTTGAAGCTTCGTCTAGAGATCAACTTTTCAAGTTATGTACAGACTTCTTCGCCTTTAGTTGGAAATTTACAGAGGATGTGTCAACACATGTTGCAAAGTTAAGAAGTTTATGGAATGAATTAAATAACGGACTTAAAGCTAAAGATGAGGCTGCTTTACCTGAACTGATTCTGGTATGTAAAATCTTGCATATTTTGCCAACTAATTTTGAAACATTTAAATCAAGTTGGATGTTGTTATCAAAAAGTGAAGACAAAAAGTTTGAAGAATTACATTCACAGCTTTGTATGTTTGAAAGAAACTTCACAAAAGGTGGTGAAAAAGTTGAACAAGAAGCATTAGTGGCCAAATTAAATGCAGATAACGTAACCAGAAAGAAGTTTGTTTACAAGGGTAATTGCTATTACTGTAAGCAACCAGGTCATTGGATCAAAAGGTGTAAGAAATGGATAGCTGATGGTAGACCGCCCAAGAATGCAGTAAAGAAAAGAGAAGAAGACAAAACAGTGGTAACAAATGTGACATTACTATCTGTTTGTAGTGAGGCTTGTACTACAGAACTTGATGAAGATAATTGGTGGATTGACAATGGTGCAACAAAACATGTAACAAAGTGTTTAGATTATTTTGTCAGTTTTGAGATATTTAAATCTCCTCACAGTGTCAAGGCAGTTGGACAAGAGTCTCTGAATGCAATAGGAAAAGGGTCAATAAGAGTCTTGTCAACAATTGGAAACAGATCTGAAGAAATCATTCTGAGTGATGTCTGGTATGTACCAAAAATCTCTAAAAACCTTTTCTCAGTTTTAGCTGCTCAAGACCGTAACGAGAACAGCATTTTTGAGTCGACACCTACAACCTGTACTTTGAAAATTAATGGTCAAGTAAGACTGGTTGGAAGTCGTGAAGTAAATGGTTCTCTGTATAAAGTGGCAATTAAACCATTAGTTCCTAAGCAAGGTGCTGACGTAAACTTAGTTGAGGAGAAATCAGACCTTTTGCAACTATATCATGAAAGGTGGGGTCATCAAGACAAACGTCATGTTAAAATGAAACTCAAGAGAGACTTCAACATTGAGGTTAAGTTAAATGAAGAGATTTGTGAACCTTGCACGTATGGAAAGGCACATCGCCTACCCTTTGGTACAAGAGAGAAGTCAAGTAAGCCTGGTGAGTTGATATCAACAGATGTGTGTGGTGCTTTTGATGAGTCATTCCAAAAGAAGCGATACTTTGTGTTGTTCAAAGATAATTATACAAAGTTTAGATACTGCTATTTTCTTGCACAGAAGTCAGAAGTGAGTGATGCATTGAAGGACTTTCTTAGGCATACAAAGACACTAGGATATTCTGTCAAAGAAATGTTAAGTGACAACGGCAGGGAATTCGACAATGAAGAAGTTAGGTCTATTTTACGAGCAAACGGGATCACACAGCGCTTGACAGCTCCCTATACTCCTGAGCAAAATGGTATTTCTGAACGGGACAATAGAACAATAGTTGAAATGGCTAGAACATTGAAGTACTCCAATCCAGAAGTAATCTATCCTGAAGGAATATGGGCTGAGTTGGTTAATACAGCTGTCTACATTTTAAATAGAACAGGAAAGTCATCTATAGATGGTGTTAGTCCTTATGAATTGTGGTTAGGAAAGAAGCCTAGAACAAAACATCTTAGAATTATTGGTTCAAAGTGTTATGCACACATTCCAAGTCAGAAACGAAGAAAGATGGACAAGAAAGCTGTAAAAGGACACCTCATAGGGTATGATGGTGATGAACAGTTCAGAATTTGGATTAAAGAAGATCATAAAGTTATTCTGTCCAGAGATGTCAAATTTGAAGAAAAACTTGGTTGTTGTATTGAACAAGTCAAATTACCATTTCAAGATGTAAACAATGAAGATAAAAAAGTTCAAGAGAGTGATGAAGAAACCATCAAAGAAGATACCAGTAATAAGGAAGAATATGAAACTGAGACCGATACAGAGATGGATGATGAAAGCCATAAAAATTATGAAGAAAAACAAGGTGTTTGGTTGAGAGATCGCTCATCCTTGAAGAAACCAAATTTCTTGAATGAATATGTAATGGCAGTAGAAAATCTTATTAATGTGAATAATGTTCCTGAAACATTTGAAGAAGCATTAAAACAAGAAAACAGTATTGATTGGAAAAGAGCAATGGACAAGGAAATTGGTTCATTAAGGGAAAATCAAACTTGGGAACTTGTAAATTTGCCAAAGGATGCCAAGGCAATACCATGTAAGTGGGTTTTCAGACTAAAAACCAATGCAGATGGCAGCATAGACAAGTATAAGGCTCGACTTGTTGTCAAGGGTTTCAATCAGCGCGAGGGTGTTGACTACAGTCAAACATTTAGTCCAGTTGCAAAAATGACAACTATTCGATCTATTTTAAGTGTTGCAGCAAATAAAGGGATGCATATTGCACAGTTTGATGTATCAACGGCCTTCTTGTATGGAGAACTTGAAGAGACAATCTATATGGTACAGCCAAGAGGGTATGAAGATGGCACTAACAAAGTATGTAAACTGAAGAAGAGCTTGTATGGCTTAAAACAAGCGCCAAGATGCTGGAATAAGCGATTTGGGAATTTCTTACTTGGTCTTGGTTTTGAAGTGAGTCAAGCTGATCCGTGCTTGTATGTTAAAAATCAACATGGCAAACAATTACTAGTAGTTTTGTATGTGGATGATGGGTTAGTTGCAGCTACTGATCAGAAAGATTTGAAAAACTTTTTCGAGAAACTGAAAGCAGAATTTAAGGTCACAACGTCAGAGGCAACTTATTTCTTAGGCTTACAAATTGAACAAAGCAAAAATGGTAACATCAAGATTCATCAGGAAACATATGCAAGGAGCATTTTGAAACGTTTCAATTTTTCAGAATGCAAGGCAGTGTCTACTCCAATGTTGAAAATTTCGGATGTTCAACAATCAGGGAAAGAAGACAATGAAAAACAGAAGTTTCCATACAGAGAAGCTGTTGGAGCTTTAATGTATCTGATGCTTGGGACTAGGCCTGATCTAGCCTTCAGTGTGAGTGTCTTGTCAAGGACTCTTGAGAATCCTACCGCTGAAGATATATTAAGATTAAAAAGAGTGTTCAGATATGTGGCAGGAACAATTAACTATGGAATCACATATAAGTCAAAAATAAAAGGTGACAGTTTAGAGTGCTATAGTGATGCAGACTTCGGAGGATGTACAAAAACAGGGCGTTCAACATCTGGAGTTGTTATTAACTATGCTGGAGGAATTATTTCTTGGTTAAGTCAGCGACAGGCAATGGTGGCAACTTCAACTACAGAGGCTGAAATAGTTGCTGCTCATGAGGCTGTGAAGGAAGTTATTTGGTTATCTAGACTATTTAATCAGATTACAAAGCTGAATCACATCCCCATGTTACATATTGATAATGCAGCAGCAGTAAAGTTAGCACAGAACCCTGAATTTCATCGTCGTACTAAGCACATAGATATCAAGTATTTTTTCATTCGTGAAAAACTAGCTGAAAGAAAACTTGAAGTAGAACAGATTTCAACAGAGTGTCAAGTTGCAGACGTAATGACTAAACCTTTGAACAAGATTCGTTTGCAGATTTTATGTAATCAAATGGGATTATTGTAAAGTCAGTTTTTATTTTAGTTGACAAGGGAAAGTGTTAAATGAAGTTTTCAAATGTGTCAAATAAAATAAAAACGTTTCTTTTTAATGGTGGCAACATTGGACCCACCATTTTAGTGTGTGTGTTTTGTTTTTAATGGGTCATTAGGCTGACCCCTCTAAGGACAGTTTAGTTGTTGCTTGGAAATGTCCGTTACAAGAAGTAGTTGTGTTCACCATGTGTTCAGTTCAGTTTTTCACTGTGTTAACATCAAGAAAGACTTGTTGTTTCAATGAAGGGCTTTAATGTGTGAATGCAGATTAGAACAAAATGGATTTTCAATGTTATTAACAAATAAAGTACACTTGACTTATAAACTCTGCAAAGTTAGTTTTTAATAGAGATTACTCGCACTTTCAGCTCTCATGTGGACAGTAAGCGGAATGGTGAGGACTTTCAATAGTAAAGTAGATCAATCACAAAAGGAAGTTATGAATTATGTGATAAGTTACCTTTGTCTTCCTGGATGCGTGGAGTCTGAATACCAGCCACAATGTTGTGATGGCGGTTTGTAGAATTAATAATCTCGTCCCTGCGTCGAGCTTGTACCTTCTTAATGGCATCCAACCAAGCCTCCATGGAAACATGGATCTGTGGATTCACAGGTTCCCCTCTCAATCGCTCCATTTTGGCAATCAGTGTTATCACCTGCAAAAGCAGTCAGTTCTCAAGCAAAGGATGGATTTTTATAACACATTATGCTTTCATGGCTGGTGCTCGGGTTTGTAGGTGATAGTCAAATGGGAATTCTAATCCTGAAAAAAATTGTTGCACTATAAAAATCTGCTACTTTGCTGTCATTAAACAAAGTATTGTGCCTGCTAAAATTGTAGTGAAACAAGTGTAGTGTTTAGTGTGACAAGTGTTAGGGTGTAGTGTTAGTGTGTAGAGTGAAACCAGATTTAATAAGACTGTATAATCTAAACTTTGAAGCTGTTCAGAGACAGCCTAGTGACACAGAAGAATCCCCTGCACATACATCAGGTGAAATTACTGTATTTTATGGACCACAAGACACACTTTTTTACTTTGAAAACAGAGCCTTAAAAGTTGGGTGCATCTAATGGTCCGAAGCACACTAAAAAAAATTATGGTAAATATTGCTGGAATACCATAGTTATACACAAGGTGATGTAAAGATAAGATAAGATAAGATAAGATAAGATTTATTCACCATAAAATTTCAATACAGAAACTATGGGCTTCGTCAGTAAACTAATCCTAGGCTTATTGGCTAGCAATTCTTACAACAATTAAAAGTAACACAAGAATGAAGAAATTTAAGGTGGATTCCATTACAGTGTAGAGTTCTTATGTAAAAGTTACATGTCAATTAAGTTATAACTAAATAATAATATTATAACTAACATATATAATTAAGGATATAAACATATTTAATTTAGGAGTTCCAGGTTCAAGAATTCATCAACGGTGTATGGCATATGATGTAGGAGCATTTTTCTGAATGACTTTCTGAATAGGCTTGACTGATAAGCTTTTATGTGGTCAGGAATTTTGTTATATAGAATTATGCCCCTATGGAAAATACTTTTAAACAATAAGAGAGTTACAAATTTTAGCACAGACTATACATCACTGCACTTGTCACAATTGCAAAATGAGGGTAGCTGGAAACCAGGTATAGAATGCGAAAAGAAAGGAATATTGAGTTCTTTTATACAAAAGTAGTGTCTTCGCCGGGTGGTTTAAATGAATACAATGACCTCTACAGTGTTTTGCAGATGACAAACAGTTTATTCATCTCCTTGCTTAGATACGCGGTCCAATCAGAGACGACAAGACGTAGGGAAGACTCGAACTGCTAGCGACACTTCGTAAGCTCGTACACGTGATTGGCGGTGAAGGAATCTGCTTCTCATTTGAAAAATACTGTAAACAGCCTTGTCCCATTACACTAACCGTATGCTGAATTGAGTGTCAGAGGGTGTAATGGTATTTTCAGTCTTTCATGAAAAATCAGTTCAGTTGTTAAAATTTATGCGATGCCACCTGTACAGAAGAGATTTTCATACAATGCAGGATTTAAGTTAGAAGTGATTTACACAGATTCCATTGTATAAGGTTATAATTTGCTTATGTAATGAAGTGTATTATTCCCTTTAAAATATTTTGTTTAGAATAACATTAGATTTATTTTCCTTTAAATTTCCATCCTAAAATTAAGGTGCGTCTCATGGTCCGTAAAATATGGTGCACAACCAAACAAAAGAATGTGCACTGAAAGAGAAGATGATACTTTTGCAAGTACTTCTGGTGAGAAGCCCCAACAAAAAAAAAAAAGAAAATGCCTAGTCTTGTTGACAGAAAAGGAGCAAAATTAAGGACAAACTGTGAAAACTGTTCAGAATATACGGAATTTCTTTCGGAGTCTTGTACAAAACAATCGAGTTTTGGAGTAAAAAATGTGAAAAAATTAATGTCACAAGCTACAGGAGTGATTTATAAAAAAATATACTCAAAGTTTGAGACCCAAGGCAGCAATTGTTCATTTACTAAACACCTCTCCCTGATTCATAAGAAAGGGATGATGACACTACAGTGTTATAGTGTGCACTTCCGTTGAAATTTCAAGATCATACAAATTAAAAGTGATGTCTCACAAAAAAGTTTGGCGATTGTGAAGCAGAAAAAGAATTCAGCATTTTAGAGGCGTGTCTTATTGGAGGGGGGGGGGGAAAGACACACTAAAAAGGCAAAAAGTGACAGTAGGACATTTCATGGTCTGAGGGCTAGGAAATATTCTGCTATAGTGCATGAACCACACGAACGTTCCCATTTTGCCCCGTGCATCCATTACAGAAAAGCTATAAAGGTGTTATTTTTGGTTCACAATTATACTGACTTAGATAATATTAATGAACTAATACAGAAGCCACATAAACTACTCTTTGCCCAGCCTGATTTTCGGTCCAACAAAAGAAATGAGGTTATTGTCTATATCAGTAATACATCGAGTAATGTGCCTCACCAACAGGAAGCTTGGGCAAAGGTTGCACCTGTTGGAGATTGAAGCAAAGGGATATAAATGAGAAAAGGAATGTGCACAACGTGCACAGGGTTTAAACAAAAAGATATAGAATCTCAGTTATTGCAACAAGATAGAAAGATTTCCTTATACCATACAGTGAGTTGAGATCTATGTTTATTCTTCTTGTGCTTTTAGTACTGACCACTAATATAACATCCGTTTTGGTGTCTGATGATGTTTTTCCATTAGAAAAACACATGCAATATAGACATCTCAGTGTTCACTGCACCATTGTGTTTCACTGGTGGTCACATTTTAAAAGATGGACACCACGTTTTGCTCTAAACCAAGAGCTGAACCGATTATGTTTTGTTCTGAACTAAGCATTAGACTGATCATGTTTTGAATCGAAGCACATATTTGAGACCTAATTTAAATACTGAAAGGTTACAATTTGAAACGAAAACTTTTAAAGTATCATACAGAACACCTCAGAGAGTGCGAATCCGCTTCAAACTAAATGACGATCGGAGGTGGATTATCACGTGTTGAAGCGATGCATCTATTATGTGTAATGCTGATAACAGTGCTACTTACATATATTATTGTTATAGCTCCCAGTGATGCACATTGATAACTAGTTCTGTTCCTCAAAATATACAGTGCAAATCAGTACAGTACATGAAGCCATTGGACTTCTACCGTGCATAGCGCATGGCCTTCACTGGCCATCAGGCATCTGATTGCTACAACAGTTTTTAATTCCCTCTGCTAATTCCAACTCATGCCCAAGATTCAAGTAAGCGAATGCCTGAATTAAAAGAATAATTTCATTTAACTCGCTTATCTAAAAGCATATGTTGAAAATGCTGTCCCTTCTGAGCTATATTTATGTATCCGATGACAAATATATTTTATATGGATGGAACATTGAACTTATAGATCCCCTTAACACCAGTGTTTGAAAAATCCCAAGTTCCTGATCTAAATGGCTAAACAGAGATAGAGGTCTACAACTTAGCCAGGGCTGGCAGCCAATATTGGCCTCTATCCCTTTCAAATAGAGCATAGACCATGAAAAGGACCATTTACACATGCCACACAACTTAGTCCCCCACTCCACCTAGCATTTCTTGTCTCTCCCATATAGCACAGACCTTTTCCCAATTAGATCGCTTCTCCCAGAAGATGGCAGTGGAAACAATGCTACTACTCACTCAGCTGGAAGTCCAAGAAGCCATAATCTATCCCCAACCAGAAAAATCTCAAGTCACATAAAAATATATATGTACATTTAATTCTAGCCCTGACAATAAAATTACACTTTAGCCATATTAATCATCATTTTTTTTCTTTCTTTCTTTCTTTCTTTTTTTTTCAATTAAAACTTACCTACCTTTACCTGAGATACTGTTTGCTAGCAACATATATGAAAAGTATTTACTATGCATTATTTCAATCGGCTGCCAGATATGGATCTTGAAGGCTCAACCAAAATACACGACATTCTATTAATACAAAAGAAAGTCCTTAGAATTTTAAAGAATAGTGACTACAGATCTCATTGCAAACTGATTTTTATTGAACTTAAAATCTTATCTATTGTGAATTTGTACTTATTAGAATTACTTATTCATGTACCCTGTAATATTTCTGACCATACATCCAGAAACGAAGTACACAGTTATGACACCAGAAATAACGCTGCTTTGAGATTGTTAAAACTTTCCGGGCTCTGTAGCCGTGGTCCGTCAAATGAGTTTAAGTTCTGCAGCGAAGTTTCCTCGGTCAGTCGACAGCAAGACCTCGCCGAGGAAACTTCGCCGCAGAACTCACCGCTGAAGATGCCTGCCGCAGTTGTGGGCAAAACGTCCGGAAACTCATCCTACGGACCACGGCTGCAGAGCCCGGAAAGTTTTAACAATGTGGACACCAGCCGTGAAAGCCTACATCATGTTAAATGCTGCTTTGAATTTGCCACAATTTAGACTCAGTAAATCAGTTAATTCTCATTTATATTTAGGTCCTAAGTGTTAAAACAAGCTGCCTTCTTTTGTAAAAATTTATAGCAAAAATAAATTCTTGAATACACTTTTTAAATGGTTAGTAAAAAACCCGTTCCATACTATGGAAGTGTTTTTAAATCTTCATCCTTGTGTGATTTTATGTTGATGTTATGTCTTATATCTTACATCTTATATTTCAATGTTTGTATTGTGCCAACTGACAAATACATATAAAATATAAAGTGTAAAATATAAAGTCGATGTTCCACGATCCAATTGTTTGGTTGAAAAATTTGTATCAAGTAGCATTTCTATACTATTATTTCTGGTTATGCACACGAGAGTGATCCAATATATAGCATGCTGTTCTCCCTAAACGAAATTTGATAGCTACCGGTACAACAATTGACATGGGGGTCGATGTGCATGCACTTCACACTGGTAACATTTCCAATGGCATATTTGATATAAGGAAAATGGAGATGCTCCAACTCCTAGAGCATTAGCAACCAACCAACAATTCCTATGGCATATTTTTCATAACTTCTAGAGCACCTCACCATTTATGCTGGTTGTAATAATGGTTATAGTTAGTACTGCTGGAAATTCAAAGTCTGAATTAGCATCTATTAATCTTCCTACCAAATACAGTGAAACTTCCCTTAACGGACAATTCCCAATAGCGGACATTTTAAAATTCCCATGCAAAATAACAATGACCCTTATGATAAAATTCTTCCAATTAGCGGACATTTTCAAAAATGGAGGCAGACACGGAAATGTATCCTCCAACGACAATTAAAACACCCAAATAACGGACACTGTGAAAGAAAAAGACTGTTGTAAATTAAACTGAATTCTAACGGAATTCTTTGCAACAATCATTATCGTGCATTTTTACTGTTACATTCAGTTCAGTCACAATCTCTTAACAGCCAGTTGTTAGCTGTGATACATGAGCAGGTCGTACATTCTTAGTTTGTGAAGTTGAGTGTTTGGAAGTGCAATCATATTAAAAAGTCACAAAAACGTAAACGTTTGTCACTAAAAGATTTCTTTGGGTAATGTGAAGGGGTAGTGACAGATGTCATAGAATTCCGGAATAAACTGAATTTGCCTTAAAATGCAAGTTCTGTATTGTTGTACAAAGTTTTGATACTAGTTTTGTATTCATAGTATACATTGTATACATAGTTTTGTATACTGTAGTTTTGTATACATAGACCTTTTTGTACAAATTTTCTTGACCACAAACAATCTCACAATCTCACTGTCTACTGTACTGTACTATAAACTATAGTGTTCAATGAGATTTTTTTGTACCAACGATTTTCTAAATAGCGGACACTTCTTAATAACAGACATTTAATTTTTCCCCGGCGGTGTCCACTATTGGGAAGTTTCACTGCATATTGTTTTATCTTTTAGATTATGTTCACTGATGAGTGCTGGCTGGCATTAGAGAGAATCAGCTGAACAGAAGAAGCTGCCATGTTTCTATGTCATGGAGGTCACACGGGAAGAGAATACCACTCATTGGTTGATTTCATATTTTTTTATAGAAAACCAGAAACAATTCTATTCTTAAGTGGAAGGAAAGAAAATAGACATTAAATCCATGTCTGGGATATTAATACAAGTAAGAATCAGCTTGAAAAATTTTATGTCATAACCGGGATTTGAACACGGATCTTCAGCTTAACGCGCTGATGCTCTACCATTGAGCTACCATGACAACATGCCGTTGAGAAACCTCCCGTGGTCTGCCTTGTATCCTGAATCAGTTGAGGAATTTGATGTTGTACTGGCATGTTGTCATGGTAGCTCAATGGTAGAGCATCAGCGCGTTAAGCTGAAGATCCGTGTTCAAATCCCGGTTATGACATAAAATTTTTCAAGCTGATTCTTACTTGTATTAATTCTATTCTGTTGAGTACAATACAATTGTACGAAAAATATAGGTTGAAACTGCATGCAATGGCATTCATCCATGTCACATCATCCAATCTGATGGTTTGTAGACATTAGGACCAAAAATTGGATCTTGGGACATTGGTTTAACAGTGATGAACTGTTGAATAAAGGTGCTCACTTACCCTGGCATGTTCTCGCAGTTGATCCACAATCAGACGATCCACACGTGATGGGTTGGGTGGGAGTCTTGGAACAGGAATGTTGTTTGCTGAGGACACTTTCTTTCCTGGATTGTGGCGTGCCAATTCTGCTTCTGTCTTCTTACGCTCCTTCTCCAGATTCTTAAATTGGTCATAGCATTCTTCCAGACGCAGATGTAATTCACTGGATGGCCCACTCCGCCGAACAGATCTGAAGCCATACATATGTGGTGGGAAAGGAAACATTCCTGCCACATCGTAAAACGGCAGCATATCGGATGATGAAGAAGGAGGTCCAGGAGGAAGATAGCCAAGACCTGGTCGGTTCTTCATCAGCTCTGCATACAATTCTGTAGGGTAGGGGGAGCCATCCAAAGGTGGTGGAGGAATAAGATGATGAAGTGGGGGAAGTGGACTGGTTCCATAAGGCAAGTGCAGATTCGTGCGTGGATCTGTCGGGAGGAAACTAGAGTTGCCTTCCAGTGGTGGTGGGGGATTGGCAGAATTGAAGTTGGGTGATGTCATGGCGTTGTTGAAAACAGAGCTACTGTTTGTTCCTGGCAACTGGTTCATGCGAGGACCTCCTGGCAATCCTGGCAAAGGCTTTCCTCCTATTTCGTTGTTGTTGTTATTGTTATGATTAAGTGAGAAGCTGTTCCCTGCATTCCTCTCCACAGCAGAGTTCGAGCATCCAAACCTCACTCCATTGCCACCAACATAACCATAGTTTCCGGGATCTCCTTTCCCCACGTTGGATGAAAATGGCTGAAACAAGTTCATATCCTGGTTTACAGGACAAAACAGGATTATAAAAATGTGCAGAGCTACATGTATACCATATCCTCAAATTACTGGATATTATCACTAAGATTAGTCAGATATGATATTACAAAAGATTATCACAACAGCAATTAACTTTGTGACCAATTAATGTGGGATCTCTCACACTTTAATATAAAATTATGGAGAGTTAATACTGATATTTGCAAATAACACAAAACCTCTAATTGACATCACTGAATATTTACATATGATAAAAGTTAAACTCATAAATTGGATAGTAGATCACGCTATAATTACTATGAAATTTTGCTTTCAAATTCCTTGTTGTTTATCATATCATTAACTAGTATTAGCACAGTATAAGTATTAATACAGTACAGAAACTCAGCCCGTTTTTCTGCCAGCCGAGCATGCGCGCGCATTTACTAGCGATCGTAGCGGCCATAAAGTAAGGCTACAGAAACTACTCCGGGAAGTATGTAAATAAATAGGAGTGTTGTATTTATTAGAACACGCTATATTCGAAAGGACCTTATTATTCTGCTGTAAATTTCAGTAATAATAAAAGACAAAATCCTGAATTGCATTTCTTCACTTTCTTGAAACATCCAGAAAGGTAAGAACGAAAATAAGTAATATTTATTGTAGGTCTACTGGCTTACTCGTGATTCTGGTGTGGTTATGTTTCAAGTTACTTTAATGTAATATTTTTATATTTTATTCTGTTGTAATGATTTCTGGTGTATAAAATAGGTCATTAATGGTCGACAAGAAAACCTAGTATCAAAATATCTAAAATATTTGAGTGAAAATTACCGTCTATGCTTGACACACGCCGAAAACAGACAGTTTATGAATTCCTATAAAAACTCGTTAATTAAAACTGCTGTACCGACGGTGTCTTCAATTCCAAATGCTCCTGAATTTTTTGTTTTGTTTAATGAAGTCCATCCTGCAGTAATTGACGCTACATAGACCAACAATAAATTGAAGTCGTATATTGCCATATAAGGCAAAGAATCAAAATACACTGTCAACAATGACGTGTAGGATGAACAACGTGACAGACCTATAATATAATTTACGTAATTAATATGTAGGCTATTTATTATCATAATTTGAATTATAAATTATATTAAAGGGCAATGATTTTAAAGGAAAAATACTAGGCCTAGTTACAGTCCTTAACAGTAGCCTATTTAGGTATTGTTTACCTCTTCTTAACTAGAATATAATACATTATCTGTTTTATTATTTCTTAAATTTAAAATTAGATTTGCATTAAATAAAAATATTCTGTATTTTTCTCTTTTTCTCTTTTAACATAACATATTTTGCGATGTGTTTATGTATTTTCCCAAGCCATTTCATATGATGAGAATGTAGCTTTACTCAATCTCCGCATGGAGCGCTAGTGTCGTCCAGTCAACATGTTGTCATAGGACTTTTAACACACAGTTTCTTTACTGTATTAATACTTATACTGTGGTATTAGTTCAAGTTATTTGTAATATAAAATTATATCATCACAGCTAAATTTGTGTATAGAGGATTGTGAATTAAGCAATATTACGAAATTATGAGGCATTTGTTTATTGGTTGATGATGAATGAGTGCTGTCACAAACAAAAATTACTGACCTCGGTTGGGTATTTCTTGGACTAGGATACCTCAACTTACATTTCTCACTGGGAGTGCTATGTGCTAATTTCTCCTGGTTTTGTTAAGACATTCTGTGCATGTTGGATACATACTGTGTCCACTGTGGACGGTTTCATAAGGCTAACAAATACAGTCCAGGAAATATGCTTACATCCACCAATATTGAACAAGTACAGCCCTCAAAAATTCAGGAATTTATTAGTTAAACTGTAGAGATTGAAGTACATAAGAAAACAAAAAGGAATCTAGAGACTAGAATGATGGAACATCACAGACATATTAAATATGCTCAAATTGAGAAATTGGCAGTAGCAGCGCATGTGTGGAATATGAACAGAACCCAGAGCTAGTTAAGTGCATACAGGGACATAAGGAACTTACAATCTGGGAGAAGATCTTTATCCAGAAAATAGCAGATCATCTTATGTATTTTGACATCTCCACAGATGATGATCTACTTAAAAGTTTGTAGAATGTAAACAAGACGGTATTTGGATCACACAACAGGCAATTGTGTATGATGAGGAAGAAAATGAATTTCTCAAAACAATTTGTCAAGGTCAGTTTTACAATTTCAGTGAAGTTCTTGTGAAAAAATTGTTACAGTAAAATTAATTATTGGAATCAGTATTATTTAACAACGGATGCAATAAAAACATAGAAAAGGTACAATGGAGGCAATATAAAACTTCATTAATTATAGGGATCTTACTTTGGGAAATGACCAAACTCATTGCCTAGTGGTCAGATTCTGCCTACCAGTCATAAGGTTGTGGGTTTGACTCCCAACCAAGAGGAATCATGGACCCACATAATAGGTGTCCCAGCTGGAGGAATGAGGCTACATTGCTGTCAAGCCAAGAACAGTACTAAGCACAATATTAAATTTCACTAAACTTGAGAATAAGGTGACCGCCGTCACAACCGGGCCGTACTGAGTGGGACCAAGTCTACAATGTCGCCAATATTACGAACATGATTACATGCCGATTGAATTTGGCAGATAAACGACTGTTGTAGCAATGTTTTATGAGGAATGTGGAAGGGTAAAAAAGCTTCTGCATTAAGAATTCTAGGTCCATGACAGATTATGTTAGGTTAGGAACAGTCTTGTTAGTTTAGCAGCAGTATTCTGCATAGTGCGGGGTTCATGATATATAACAATGTTTTACGAAAGGCGTGGAAGGATAATAAGGCTTCTAGAAGTAGTGACAGCCAAATTCTAGGGCAGTGACAGGTTATGTTAGGTTACGAACATTTGTATTAGTTTAGGAGCAATATACTGAATAGCACGGGGTTTATTATGTCTCACACTGAATCTTTTCTGCAATGGAAAATTTTACCCTTGCAACAATTGTTTTTCTTTTGTTCTCAGCGGCTCGGAGGGGCACGGTCGCTAATGGCAGAGCATGGCTGGCTATGCTATTCTGAAGGAGTTCCAATTTTGTTATATTCTATGTCCCTTATAGGTAGGGATAGGAATTTTTCGCGATCGCGAATTTAACGATTTCATTAAGAACTGTATTAGGAATGATAACGAGCTTCAACACACACAACAGTACCCTGAAATATGTTTTTTGTACTCGCGAATTGATGCGAATTTTGCATGAAAGCACGAATTTTGCTTGAAAATAAGATTTTGTCGCGAATTTTTACTTTAAAGTGCGCTTTTGGCACAAATTTTTACTTTTTTGCGAGAAAGAGACCGAAAACGAAAAAGCCGGCTGATCTACCGTAGCTGGTTACCCTCTTCCAAGCATCGCCACCTATCGATTATCTCGAATCGCCACGACTATCGATATATGAATCGATTTAACATCGAAAATACATCGATTTTAATAAACATCGTAGAAGAGGCGTAAAATGCGCAAGTGATGTTAATTTTATTAGCTATGTTTATTAATAATAATAATAATAATGTTTTGCGTATTTTGTCATTTTTATAGCAGTATTACAGAATATGCGTGTAATATGAGTTACTCAGAAGTAAAAAAATGCTGTAACATATGGGAAAGTGGTTATGAAAAATAGAAAAATCGCGCGAAATTCAACAATGAACAGTGGCGTACCAAGGGGGGTGCGAACGGGGCGGCCGCACCGGGCGCCGTAGAGAAGGGGGCGCCAAAATTGGAAAACGTCTTTTTTTAGTTTAAGAAAAAATAATTTTTTCAGGGAAAATAAAAGGTTTTATTGGTCAAATTTTCTTTATTACTTTGTTGAATACCGCAGTAATATTATTTAGAAATGATATAAACGTTTCGTTTTAAACTATTTATAGACAATACAAAACAGGTCGTGGGCGCCGAGCACACAGGAAAAGTTTAAGGTGTAATTTAGCAATTTTATCAATTGAACGAGATGTGGCTGCTACTATAGACTTCAACTCTATTATAAATAAGTTTGCATCCATCAAGGCTAGGAAGGCACATTTTAAAATTTTTGTTATGACTCTGAAACTTCTTTTCTCTTTATTTTTTTTTTCAAACAAACTAACCTTATAATACTTACAGTTTAATTTCATTCATATTTTTCTCTTTATAATGTGTTAAAGTAACATACCAATTATTAAAAATAAATAATTGTGAATTAAACTGTGCTTAAATTAAACTCATTGAACCTTGAACCTCTTAGTGTTAGGGGGCGACTACCATTTAATTAGCCTCGGGCGCCAAGTAGCCTTGGTACGCCACTGACAATGAAAGTCATATTAAGTGTAAAGTACAGTTTTCTGTTTTCGTTTCCGTCAGTTTTATTTAATTTTATTAACTTAAGTCAGTTGATACCGGTACTTTCTTTTTCTTATTTCAGGCATATTTCAGCTACGAAATGTGTTACTTTAATATTATGAATATGATGCAATTGATTGTTTCACTTTGGGGTTAATTTAATTATGTTTCCTTTACATTACTGTTAAAAAGGCAGGTGAGGCTTAAATTTAGGGGTGGTTTATATTCGGATAAATACGGTATTAGGATTTGATTAGTATTAGTATGACGTATTTAGTTCTCCTTGGAGTTTGGCGTCGTGGATGCCGTGTGCATATGCAGACTGCGAAAGATTTTTTTCTGCGAACACTAGCGTATTGAGTGACAGGCACCATCGTTTGTCCCAAGAGAACGTTGAACTTTTTAGTGAAATGTTCTCTGAAGGATAAACTTTACTTAGCCTTGTACATATTGTGTCTTGATTGAGTTTAAATGTGTATTATTTAGCCTTTTGTAAATATTGTGTCTTGATTGGGTTTAAATGTGTATAAGTTAATTTGATTGTATGGTTTAAGCACATAAAAGGTATGCTTTCCCGTGAACCTGCTATAGTTTTGAAAGTACCGAAAAGTTCAATTGAAACCACCGAATTTCACATTTCAAAGTACCACTTTCTTCGATTTGAAAACACCGAAAAATTCCTATCTCTACTTATAGGTCTCAATAATACTGTTAAGAGACCATAATTTATTATAACCTAGCATCGTTCTCAACATAAATCACAGAATGTTCTTAATCATTCAGCAGTTTGGGCATGACGAGACTTATGGCAGACAAGAAACAAAAACTGAAAATCTCATAAATGACCATTCCTTCCAAATTACTAATTATTTATTTAAGTTTCCAAAAAATGTAATAAACATGCAAACCATTATAATTATTTTTATTTATGCAGATAAAAAATGCAATGCACACCTGTTGACTGTGGTTGGATCCACGATTGCTGAGATTGCGAGGGAAGCCAATGGGCGAATAGATGGGAGGAGACTGGTGTGAGCTTGAGACTGAGCAGGAGATGGGTGTGGCACTCGCACAAGGATCCTTGTTGTTGGGAACAATGGGCATGCTGTTCTTGAGCTTCATGAGGCTGAGGTTCAGTTGCTGGTCCAAGTTGTTCAGACTCCCATCACAGATGCTCGAACTGTTGCTTGGAGAAACTTCATGTTTCAGCATTCCTCCATATCCATTAGCCAGCTGTAGAAGATTGGAAGGGAATGGGCACGACTGCAAACAGACAAACAATGTCGGTAATCAAATTTATCTAATACCAGTATTACCAGTATTCACTCAAATGCCCCACTCCCTTGAATAAACTGCTGGGTCAGGAAATAATAGGGGAGTTCCGACACATCAAAGCTACATACTCAATTTTTTGGTATACATACTCAAGGTTTAATAGATACAGTTATGGAAAATTTTCAACCCAGTCAATTTATCTGTTTTGAATTATTCAAAAATTTGATATAAAAAATTTACATATTTCAAAATGAAACTTGTCACACAACTTTTCAATAATAATTCTGATTTTTTAAATGGGAATGACAAAATATTTAGAAAGATATCCGTTTAGTTTTCCAACACCTTCACTACAAAAGGAGAAAATATATTTACATACAACAGTAAAAAAGTAGTTTCTGGAGCTAACTGTGCACTATTCAATGCATTTAGGTCTATAAATTTCAAAACTTGGCACAAATTCCTGGAAAATAAGCTAATGCCAGTGTACTCTCAAATCTTCTTCTATAGACAGGGTAAAAGGTCTGTAGAAGCGGACACTTCCAGAGCAACACAAAAAAACCAACCAGGGTGGCTTTCAGGGGACACAAAAGAAACATGTTGCATGTGACAGGAAGGAAAAATAAATGATTCTTCAAAGTCATGCTGAGTTTGTAATGAACACAAGGGGAGGAAAGAAATCTGCTATTTATGCTCTTTTTGCACTATGGAATTTTACAACCAAGAATGTTGTGTGCTTTAGACTGAAGCGTTATTAGCAGATCTGTTTGGCACATTATAAAATTTATGTCCCAATATATTATGTCATTTTATTTCATTTTGAAAAATGTGCAACAATTTCAACAGAGGAGGAACACAGCATGTAATACTATACTACGAGGGTCATCCTGAAAGTAAATTCCAATATGCAGAGAAAGGTGATTAGTTTCTTGACAATGTTGTCACAGATGATGAAACATGGGTGAAAAATCTGAGGAGGGCGATCTTAAACAAGAGACGTGGAATGCTGACAAAGAGGCATTATGCTTATGCATGACAATGCATGGCCCCATACAGCCAACGCAACATGGAATAAGTTGTGTATAAAATATTACCACCTATTCCCTCGTATAAAATCTTTTTGTTGAAAAATCAGTTCATAGCTTTGTCAAAATTAAAATTTATATTTGTCAATATTATAAAACATAGTTAAAATTTATGTCTGTCAATTTTGTAAAATAATTTTCGTGTATTGGACAAATATAAATTTTAATTTTGACAAAGCTATGAGCTGATTTTTCAACAAAAAGATTTTATACGAGGGAATAGGTGGTAATATTTTATACACAACGTACAAACCCCTCGTAGGAGATAAATAACATGAAATTTATCAACATGGAATCAGTTGCTTCAGTTTGGATGGGAGATCTTCGACCATCCACCCTACAGCCCCGACCTCATGCCAAGTGACTTCCATCTCTTCTGTCTCATTAAGCGATTTCTGGGAAAAAAACATTTCCATACCAACGCTCAGGTACAGACGGCAATGATTTCATGGCTCCAGATGATGGCAGCAGAGTCCTATGACACGGGCATACAAATATTGGTGCAGCGGTACGATAAATGGGTATGATAAATGCCTCAATAACGGTGGCGACTACATAGCCAGTGAATCTCTGTAAATATTGCAAAACATATGTTTGGTTTATTGATGTTTTTGTTTTCGTTATCGGTGATCGGAACTTACTTTCCGGATGACCCTCTTATAATACGTGGATTATTATAAAGTAATCCATACCTATGTTAACTAAATCAGCTGAAGTGCTATGAGTAGGGATAGTCACATTTCGTTAATCCCCAAAACACGAAATTAGTAATAGAAGTTCAAATTACTGTAATAAATTCATTTCTCGTGTTTTTTAATTCAAAATATGTGTTTATTCTTTCGCGAAGTTTCGCAAAATGTGATACTTTTTGCGAAATACCCGGTTTTTAAGGTTTTATCCCATTTTTACGTGAAATACGGGCAAATGTAAAAGTTCTACTTTAAATTAACTCATATTTGAATATATTGTATTTTTTATCCACAGAAAATATTTTAATTCAAAATGTGAGCCGTTGATGAAAACGTGAGTTGTCGGCTTTTTTGAAACGCGAAGATGTCAAGGTCAACTGAAGAAGGGACTTTAGAGGAAGAGGGTGGAGGAAGGAGTTTCTGCCACGAAGATGTCGGAGGTCGGTGGCGTAATTCACGACCGAAAAAAGTAAACAAACGGCCAATCTATTCTTCCAGTCTTTATATAATAGCAGAATAATAATAAAAATTTAATAATGAATTAAAACAACCTGTAAGTTACGTATTTCAACAATCTCGCGTTTAACGAAGTGGGTGTTGGAGGCTACAACCTGTAACGTCATGCTTCCCACCGAATCCCGCGTGAAAGAGACGGAAGTAGGGATGAACATCGGTTGTTAAAACATCGATATTTACTATCGATGTTAAAATCGGCGGTAACCATCGATGTGACGATAATATCGATGTATTTTGACGGAAAACATCAATGTATATTTAGAATAAAAAAAGCATGGTTTCAGAAAATTAGGCGACATTCATAAATAAACTAAAATATTTCCATGAAAACTATCGATGTTTTTGGAAATTATGTCAATACGTCCTGAATGTCCGACTCAGTGTGTATATTCATGAAAATTAATGCAAAAAACTGTGAATATTAAAAAAAAGGTGTGCGTGGAACGCCATGCAACAGAAGTGGAACTTGTTTTAATTTTTTGAATTTTTAAATTTTGGATTATTGGATTTTTTCAATTTTGGATTATTGGATTTTTCAATGTTTGATTGTAGAACGTTTAAATATTGGGTTTGTGGACTTTTTTTTTTTTGGATTTTCGATTTTTTAATTTTTTTAAATTTTGATATTTGGATTTTTTAATTTCGGATTTTTTATTTTTAAACTTTGGATTTTGAATTTTATAATTTTGAATTTTGGATTATACATTTTTTAAATTTTGGATCTTTCAAGATTTTGATTTTTTTATTTTTTATTTTGAATTTTTTAATTTTGGATTTTTTAAATTTTGGGTTTTCGATTTTTTAATTTTGAATTTTTGGATTTTTTAAATTTTGGATAAGCCTAATCATTGAGTTGATTGTTTTCTGTGCAGACCGTTCCATCACACCTCACTAATTTTGTGATGATTTTGAGCGTAACACTAATTTTGTGATGATTTTTAACGTAAGGCAAGATCTCGATTTACCCCTACCGCGGCTAAAGAAGTTTCACTTCAAAAACATCAATGTCGGGGAGAAACATAGATTGTTTTCCATCGATGATGTGATGATGACGACGAGTGATTATTTTAACTTTATCCGTACTTCTATTTTTTAAGTTCTACATGTCGACGAATAAAATATTTTAGGATGAATTTGTGCATTTTTTAAACTGCCGTAACCACAATGTAAAGTAAGGAGTTTATTTAATTTTAAACTAAAATACAAGCACCTCAAGTAAATCAGGTAAGCTGTTTCATTTTTATTTCATATGAATTCAAGACATTGTCATATCACTCCTGGATGTTGCTTGGTATATATTATCAATGTACGGAAAAAAATGCAGTTAGATTTAAAAGCTGATTTTCAAGATTTTTTTTACCATTTTTATGACGAAATTCAATTTTTAAATGGCGAAATATATGTAGAAATTTTGCATTTTATTTGACGAAATCCTGAGTTTTTATTCACCACGAATCATAAACTCTAGCTATGAGACAGAAAAAGAGGCATGCTACGATCGCATTATGACTGTATGAGGGAAACGAATTAAGAACGATGCTAGACTATTTTCACTTTAAGTTGAAAGTAGATGTAAACAAACTCTAATGTACCCCTCCGCCGAGCATGTGACAATACCACGTGGAGATTTACCCACCGCGGGAAGAAACGGAATGAGGATTTGGTATATTCCAGTGTTCTCAATAGTACTTTTAAATTATTTTTTATGACATGCATCATTGTTGAAAAATGAGATATTTATTTTGAAAAGATCGATACATCTGTACAAAATTAGGCTTAATATTAGTATTTAAGAAAGTCATGGACAGTTAATAAGAAGATATTAACGAGTATAAAAAATTACTCTCATTTTGCAATGTTGGCTACCCTCTTCAGAGGCATTCTTTTTTTAATGTTGTTCACTATTCATTAATTTCAGTTTGTAACCGCCCCATTCCCTTCAGAGCTGTAGGTTACATGCAACTTTGACGAAATTTTTGTCTTATTCTAGCACACGACTTTCTTGTCCTCATGTACGTATTGTATAGCCGATATAAATAAATAAATGAACGCACATTCAGCAGGTCATACAAAATTCTTGGGAGGGGTCTGTGGCAAATTCATTCCAAGATGGCGTGCTTGAGCACGCGCACAGCCGTCGTAAACGCCTACAATTTACATCTGTTGTAACGGTTTAATTAGTTCACTTAGTTATTATGCGTCAGGAAAATCTGACCAAATTAATTGTGTTTCATACACAGATCGGCTTCAGAAACGTGTTTTTTAATTTCTTTGCTCGAAAATAGCTACGAAAAGTACGGTTAGAACCGAACTATTTTATTAAGATCAAGAGTATGAATACCAAGCAGCAAAAGTTACAGTTCGTTCACTAGCCAATGAGGCGCTCCCTTGTCACGTGGCTTTGTTTACAACTACTTTGAACTTAAAGTGAAATTAGTATAGAGCATTGCCTCATATGGGGCACCTTACCTTACCGTACAATGAGTTTACTGAGCAGCCAAGCGTATATTGCAGTAAATGAGGCATTACTTACTTACCAACTATACAAAAACACAAAAGTACCTTGTTGGGTTCCTTTTTAAGCTTGTCGAGCGAGGACACCTGGGACTGGTTTGAGACTGGGAAGCCTGTCATGCTGTTGATGGCTTCTGTGCTGGAACTTTCACTCAGGCTCAGTTTGTTGGTGTTGCTCAACATCTGCACATAGTTGTACATCTGTTGGTCATTAGGCAGTCCCTGCCCATACATTATCTGTCCTATTCACCAAAAACAACTCGATAAGTATTTTACACGTCAAATATATTTAATGCAAAAACAGTTTCTTATATATGTGAAGTAATAAACTAACATTTAATTGATTTTGACAAGTCCTACATTGCAGTACAATTTTTATGATTTCACTTTTCTTGCCAAAGAACTGAAAGGTGGAGGAAAGTCTGCTCTCTCAAATTTTGCAAGGGTAAAGGTAAAGTAAAGTGATCCCTATACAGGCCATGGAGGCCCAGAGGGTTCCAGGAGGTTGAGGCTCCCAGATTTTGGACATTCGGCACATGAAGGTGGTAAGGTTGTCAGCCTTACGCACCGGCCGCCTTTACCCCCAGGATTGCTCCTGGTACTCATTTCGGTTAGAGGCTGAGTCGACCCCAGGGCCATAGTGCCACCAGAAGGATTAGGCCAATTGAAAAATCTCAACGACCTCATCGGGAATCGAACCCGCGACCTTCCGGTTTGTAGCGCAGCGCCTCAACCACTACGCTACGGCGTACCCCAATTTTGCAAGGGACTGAATGGAAAAGTGGAAACACTCAATAAAACTGAATATAAAAACGAATTTCAAAGATGTTAAGAAAGGTGTATTAATGAGCATTTTAACATTTTGTTCAAATAAAACCATTTTTGCTGGAAATTGTTTAAAAATTGAGATTATGTTAATTTTTTCTTTATTAGGCTGGTTACACACACGGCGGATTTTTTCCATCACGGAGAATTTACCATCGTCGCCATTCCGCAGTAGTACACTGAAGTTAAAGCTTACACAATAGGAGGAAAAAAAAAGATTGGTAAAATTTCCGTTGGTGGTAGCTGTGCAGCCGTCCAGTGCCACTGGAGCCCAACAGAAATTTTATAGTCACTTTGAACTAGTGGTCTATGTGACCAAATGCATGTTTACACATACAGCGTTTTTTCTACCGTTGAGTTATTTGCTCAGTGTGATTTGAATTGTATTGATAGGTTTATCATATTTCAAATATCAATGAATATTGAGCGATATAATTAATACTTGACTTGCAATGCCTTTATTTGTTTTTAAGTTTTGACAACCATGTTAGGTTATTATTGTGCCTTGCTGAGGAGGTGCGACTGAAATAAAAAAAAATATTTAAAATTTAATTGAAATTAAGTTTTTTAATAATAAATTATATAAGCAAATATATCGCATTAATTTCCATAACAATTGAAATGATGAATTTTGCTTTTACACGGCAAGGAAAACATTTGTTTCCTCTGATAATTCAATTCAATATTTATTTCTGAGCATGTAGTTCCTATTATTATTCAAAAATTTAAAATTTTCAAGTCAAAAATTGGATTTCTAAATTTTGGTAATTCCGAATTGGGTTTAAGTGAAAAAAGTTATTATTTTAATTATTTTATTAGGTTTGTATCTATTTCTAGTGTTACATTATTTTACAATTAGATAAAAATTATGACAAGAAAAAAGTTATAAGAATATCCTTATATCTTGGACATCTGCCAGGAAACCCTTTCTAAACTTGAAACAAAATATCTACATAGAATGTTTCTCACATCGTTACCTTTGAGGCAACTGCAATCAATAATTTGAATAACACAGTTAAACTGGTGTGAATTGATTTCAAGGTGAAACTACACTGCATATACCAGCTTACTCATATGACGGTGACGGAAATTTTTCCCCCAGTGTGTAAATGTATGATTTCGTTGAGTGGCGATGGTAAATTCTCCGCAATGGAAAAAATCCGCCATGTGTGTAACCGGTCTTACTATACCTTGCACCTTAGAAGAATTCTTTTAGGAGACAATTAGTACGTTTACATGCAGGATTCAGATCGATCTGAGTCCAATCCCCGTGTTGAAATAGTCATGTAAACACGGACTCAGTCCGGAATGAATTTTCGATCCAATCCGATCCTCTGCAAAGGAGGAATGGATCAGATTCAAGTCGTATTCAATTCCATGTAAACGCCAGCGAACTCAATCCTGGTGTGCGTGCATACACTCGCATGGCGTTCGTCATTTTGTTCTGTCAGCTGATAGTCAACTTAATAAAAAAAAACTCATCACATTATAATATTAACATTATTGTAACTCTTTTATGTCATAATTTGTTTATGGTGACTAGAAATTATTGATAGAACACACTTTTTTTATATATTTTTAATCATGGAATACATGCGGCATTTGCTTAATCAGGTTAGCCACAATAATAGCCATACATAACCAAGTTAGCCAATAGTTCAAAAAATCTCAATCCACTCCTAGAACTTGCCATATAAACAGGGAATGTAATGAGTTGGGATCGGATTCAGATAGATTTCAATCCCACATGTAAACGTGGTAAATTTGTAAGGAGTCTGTCTTAAGTGTACGTAAAGGAACTTACCTGTGTTTGGTAAGCCTTGTGCTGACTGCTGTGGAGTGGAGGTGGATGTGTACAGTGACAGAGGTGATCCTGACATGAAGTTTGACTCTGACGAGAAGTCCTTCACCATACCTGGAGGACTGAAACCCTGAAACAAGCAACCAAATCGTAAATAGTGCAGTCAATGAATGCTTAACCCCCACATCATGAAAATGTAGTGGTAGATATTAAAGCCTGCAAATACTTCTGTAATTATTTATTGAAACCTTTATTTCCTTTAATGTGTTCCTAACCATATTTCTCATTTTTTTCCTTACAACTTCTTTGAAACTTCAAAAATGTTATTTCCGTTTAGTTTTGATATACAGTGAAACTTCCCAATAGCAGACACCGCCAGGGAAAAAACAAAAAAAAATGTTATTCAACACTATAGTTTATAGTACAGTAGACAGTGAGATTGTGAGACTGTTTCCGTCAAGAAAATTTATACAAAAAGGTCACTTTTAGTGAAAAACGTTTACGTTTTTGTGAAATTTTTTAATATGATTGCACTTCCGAACACTCAACTTCACAAACTAAGAATGTATGAACTGCTCATGTATCACAGATAACAACTGTGCTGTAAGAGATTGTGACTTAACTAGATGTAACAGTGAAAATGCACGATAATGATTGTTGTAAAGAATTCCATTAGAATTCAGTTTAATTTACAACAGTCTTTTTCTTTCACGCTGTCCATTATTTGGAAGTTTTAATTGTTGTTGGGGGATACATTTCAGTGTCTGCGTCAGTTTTTGAGAATGTCCACTATTTGGAAGAATTTTATCATAAGGGCCAATGTTATTTTGCAGGAGAGAAGTCCACTATTGGGAAGTGTCCATTAAGGGAAGTTTCACTGTATCTATCATTTTAATGCAACAAAATTGTTAAATTATAGGAAGATGTTTCAAGTAAAAGTTGATTTTCAGCTTTAAAACAGTATACGCATCACTTTGGTTGAGTTACCTATAAGACGTAAGGGAGGCATGAAAATTACCAAGTGTGGTGGGGTGGGTGGAACATCCACCCCAGCTGCACCATTAAATGCTGTTTTGTGGAATACCCGCATATTGTATGTCTACATTAAGCTTTATTTCCCATTTTGTATTCTTTCATTTGTTATGGTTTAATCCATTTTCAGGCAAGTGAGATTATTTAAACTCTTCTAGACCTACGAAAAAAATAATATTGAGATAGATCCATACACTGCTTCCCTTATTTTAATTACTAACCTGAACCCAGGTTTCAGTAAGCCTTCCCACCATGTTCACCAGTTATACTCCATCTGACTGTTGGTCTTCATCAGCATCCTCTCGTGGGCTTTTGATGAACTTCTTGACGAGGTCATTTTCCGAGGGAATCTCAAAATTCATTAGATTGTTCTTATTCTTGTGGATGTAGATTTTCTCCCAAACCGTAAGTTGTCTATGTCCCTGAATACATTTTTTTCAATTCTGGTTCCAATCCTATTTGGTGACCAGTTTCCAAAACATGTGCTGCTACTGCCGATTTATCCCCTTGAGCATATTTAATGTGTCTAAGACGTTCCTTTGTTCTAGTTCCCAGATTTCTTTTTGTTTTGCCTATGTATTTCAAGTTACAGTTGTTGCAATTGAACTGGTAAATTCCACATTTTCGTTCCTGTGGGATTTTGTCCAGGTGCGTGGATTGTATCAAATTCCTAATACTGAACTTATTTACTGGTGCCAAGGTGATGTTGTATTCCCCAAATATTTTCTTTAGTTTCCTGTCTGCAATTGGATGATATGTTATTTTTCTATAGGTTAAAATTTCTTTCTCTGTTTTTTAGGGTGGTTGTTTCATTGATTAATTTATGTTTTTTATATTTTCTTACCTTCTTTATGACTAGGTTTTTGTCAAATCCATTGCTTTCAGCTATACACATTATATTCTTGTATTCTGTTTCATATTCTATTTTATTGAGTGGGATGTTAATCAGTCGGTGTATTAGGCTATTTAGTATTGCTTGTTGGTGCCCAATTGGGCACCTCGTCAAGAAGTTCATCAAAAGCCCACGAGAGGATGCTGATGAAGACCAACAGTCAGATAGAGTATAACTGGTGAACATGGTGGGAAGGCTCACTGAAACCTGGGTTCAGGTTAGTAATTAAAATAAGGGAAGCAGTGTATGGATCTATCTCAATATTATTTTTTTCGTAATATTAACTTCCCTGTATAAACTTTCTAATATTCTATATCTTCTAGACCTATTTTTATTTTTTAATAATATAATTTCTCACTCTTGCATGTAGATTACATTAACGTGCATGAGTATAAATATACAGTATAACCATTAAACTTAATTGCATTACTATCTTATTTTATGTAGTTAGTTGCAAGTTTTGATTCGGGGAAGTTCAACCCCAACCCTTACAAAGGATCATTTCAATATCCACCACCTAAGGACCCACCGTAACCTGGATTGGCTTAACCAGCAGCATTGGATTTAATTTTTTTTTTTTCATTACTGTTTAGGTTCAATATATTGTGTAAGTTAGAAGTGTAAGATCTTCATCTCTTTTCTTGATCTAACAGCATCACAGACCTCCCATCCACCTGTAGGCCTATCTTTAGATTTCCATCGATCAATTAGAAGTGAGATTATAATTTTGATTTATAGCAATCAATATTTAAAATCCGAAATATTTCCAAGCATTGATTCAGTTACGTTTATTGATCCATGTCATTAGCAGTTTCTTCAAGTATACAAAACAACTTGAAATAAAAGTGTCTGGAAAACTTGTTTGCTGTCATCAGGTCTAGTCTCAGATGACTGTGTGAACCATGACAAAGCAAAGATAACTGATAAGAAGCAGGAAAAATGTTTGGAGAGTAGAAACTAAGAAGAAAAGACATGTTTGCTACTCATGCCTGTTACAAGACAGTCAAAGGCAGAACGAAAGAAGTAGTAGTAATCTCTTAGCAATTAATCAACCGTATTCTTTGTGTACGTGTAGCCGACAAAAAAATTAAATATTACCTAGAATGGGCATGAATTCCAACTCTAATAACATGGAAAAAATACAGTACAACAAGAGACGCTCTTACTGGTGTGGCAAACACAACAGCCAAACCACCCCTTCAATACAAAAGAAGTCTGCCACAAGAACAAACAGATGACACCGTAACAACATTTTAATAAACAGTTCTGTTGGCCTAGGAGCCATTTTCAGACCTAACACATTAAATATAAAAGTAACCACTGAAGAAGTTCTAGCAGCTGTGAAGAAAACATCTAGTTCTAAATACATAACTGGTCCAAATCAAAAGTGTGACATATGAGTGATGAACTCACCTGTTGATTTGTTTGGTGAGGATGTTGCTGTTGCTGAGCACACAGGCGGAGCTGATCAGCATATGAGTCTGGCTGCAGAGGTCGTGTTTGAGGTGGCAAACTCAACATATCGAAATCTGTAGGCTCTATTGGACTTAGATTTAGGCAAGGATACTCTGAATTAGAACTCAGCTGAAAAAAAAACAAATTAAGCCTATTACTCCCTTAGTATAACAAACACGTAATATCATACAAACCGGAAGTCAAATAATCATACAGCTTTCATATTGCTCTGTGTACTGTAATACAATTTTTTTGGAGGGGGGGGGGGGGGGAGGTTTATACTTTTCTACTCCACCTCGAAAACGTTTTTCTCAAATGAAGGTCATTTTGAAAGTGACTTTTCTCTGTGAAATCAATCAAAAGAGGAATTAAAATTAACACATTATAACACAGAAACCTAATGTTTGCAAGATGCTTTTTAAAGTTGTTTCATGTAAGAGAAAAATTACTGAATCATTCAATTAGTAGAAATACAATATGACTAGTATTAAACATACCTCTTGTATGCATATTCACTAATGAACAAATTCAATACGCATTCTAATGGAAATCAAGACATGAGCTTCATCCAGAAAGTAAGTTCTGATCCCAGATAAAGAAAACAAAAAATCAATAAATATTTATTGCAATATTCACTGGATACTTCTCTACATAGTCACCACCGTTATTGAGGCATTTATCATAGCGATGCACCAACAATAGAATGCCCTTGTGAGAGAACTCTGTCACCAACATCTGGAGCCATGAAATCACTGCCGTCTGTACCACAGCGTCGTTGTGGAAACGTTTTCCCACCAGAAAGCGCTTCATGAGACGGAAGAGATGGATGTCAGTTGGTGCGAGGTCAGGGCTACAGGGTGGATAATTGAAGATTTCCTATCCAAAATTAAGTAACTGATTCTGTGTGGTGTGGGCTGTATGAGGCCGAGCAATGCTAAGCATGCCTCTAGTCAGCAGTTGGCGAAAGACAATATCAGTGCAGCCAATTTCTCTTAGCACTGGCGTCACAAGACTGCACCTGGACTGCAGCATTCCCACATACTGCCTCTCTACTGCTACACATGCATGTGCACGTCCGACTAATCATACCATCTCTGGACGCGATCGGAACTTACTTTCTGGATGAACTTTGTATTATGGTTATGATGGCAGGATATCCATAATCTACACTAAGATTAATTACGGAGTTCATCATTTCATATGAGACTTGTATCCTACTCACGTGCTACTAGTCAGTAGTTTTCTAAAAATAAACAACTATAAATTTGAAAATAATATCAATGGCTCTTCTGCTTGCGAATAACAGAGTTTTGGGATAAAAATATTCATTATAGGCCTACAGGTATTCCAGTATTCCTAGTTCATTTGTTAGCTAAATCCAGAAGTTTTACACACTCAAAATTTTTAACACTTTTATACCAGCTAGTACCAAGAAAAAAATGGTCCTCGGCTGATTTCAGTCCCTATTATTGATTCTTTGACCAATTTTTATCAAATTATACACATACAACTTGTGGAACCTGGAATAATTCTAGGTAACAATAATATGTGAACAAACTACCCCTTGTCCGCCGCCATGGGTGTACAGGTAGCATACTTGCCTTCAACCCTGGCGGTCCGGGTTCGATTCCCGGCCGGGTAGTGGATTTTTCAGTAACGAAAAATCCCCAGGTTCAGGACTGGACATCACCCAGGAAAATTAAAGGCTATATTAAAAAGCCTTAAAACTAAAGTGTGGTGGTGACTGCTAGAATAGAGTAGAGTAGGGTATTCACAATAGATCTATAAAGGTTGCAGTGTTGAGAAGCCGGCAAAGGCTTATACTACCCCCTTAGTAATCTAATCTAATCTAACTACCCCTTAGCTATTTTCAAACCCTATCGTGTGACCTCTATTGAAATCTAATTCGTGGCCTGATTTATATTTAGCTGATATTTAACAGATTTTATAAAAAGATACTCTAGAACCCATAAAAAGTTTGGGTTAATTAAAATTTGAAAAATAATACTTAACTGCTTTCAACCCCTATTATATGATCTCTATAAAAACCTTCATTCTTAGACCAACTGTTTTCAAATTTTACACCCAGACCATATGAAAACAGTAGAAAATTCTAGGCCAACAGTAATATTTGTAGAAATCATGACTTAGTTCTTATCAACCTCTATTAAGTGATCTCTCTATAAATGGAATTCTTTGAATGAATTTTACCAGCTTTTACATACAGACCTTGTAGAAACAGAGATAATTATTCTAGCCAACACTAATACTGGAACAAACCATTCCTTCTACTTCTATTAGGCCTGAATGAGCTCAACACAAATTTGGATTTTTTCTCCATTTTTCCCACACTTTACACTCAGAACCAGTAAAAAGTTCTTACATACTTACTTACTTATTCAATGGCAATAGACAATTAATTCCTAAATAAGCTAAAAGAATGTTATCTTTTTTTTATGGAACCTGGAAGTTCATTGCCGTGCTTACATCAGTTCACCATTCAACCCTATTCTGTGCTATCTCTATCCAACCATCCCTCACAAATCACACTTCCCTTAAATCTATCCTAATATTGTCCTCCCATCTAAGTCTAGGTCTTCCAAGTGGACTCTTCCCTTCGGGTCTACCAGTGAATATATTTGAAATAAGTGTTTCCTCCCCCACGTGCAACATGTCCAGCCCATTTTATCCTCTGTGATTTAATTACCCTTATTATATTCGGTGAAGAGTACAGGTTATGAAGCTCGTCATTATGCAGTTTTTCTCCATCCTTGTTTTCATCTCTCTTATGCCCAAATATATTCCTAAGCACCCTGTTTTCCAACACTCTCAGATTATGTTCTTCCCGAAGAGTAAGGGACCATGTTTCACATCCACCCAATACAACTGGCAGGAAAAATGGAATGAATTGCATAAAGACAAGCATTTCGTCATTTTAGTGACACTTAACTTCTTTGTATTTGTAATTATTGTTCCCAGATATCTAAATTTCTCCACTTGTTCGAATGCTTTATCGGCTATTCTAATATTTTGTAGTGCATTATTTTGATGTTTTGTGACCATATACTTAGTTTTTTTTCTGTATTAATTTCCAATCAACATTCCTGCAGGCATCGAACATATCTTCTGCATTTTCTCGATTGTGTTTATGTCATCTCCAAACAGACAAATATCATCTGCATAAGCTAAAATAGGGTGATTGCCATTTAATTCTCAGCCTACTTTGTTTTCTTTAACTTTTCTAATGGTGTATTCCTAAGCGAAATTTAAAAGTAAAGGCAATAGGCATCTCCTTGCATCAAGTCACTTTCAATAACAAATCTGTCTGATATGTTTTCCTGCCTTGACTCTACTATAGGTTTCATTTACAAATTTTGATCAGCCTAGCTTTTTTGGCGTCCCAAACTCAATGAGGATATTGTGCAATTTGTCTCGCCTAACTGAATAATATGCTTTTTTAAAAACTGTGAATAGCTGATGAACACTTTTTCTCCAAAATTTGATGAATACAAAATATTTGATCAATGGTTGATCTATTTTGCCTAAATCCACATTTACATGATTTCGTCTGCATATGGGGTTAATCTTGACAGAAGTGTATTTGACAAAATTTTGTGTGACAATGCAAGAGAAATTCCTAGACAGTTATTACATTCGGCCCTATCTTCCTTCTTACGGATCAGTATAATAATAGGTTCTTTCCCTTCCTTTGGCAATTCTTCCTTTCTCCAAATCATAAGAACTTGTTTATGGAATATTATATGTTTAGTTTTCTTTGCTTTATTAATATCTTATGCTCTGCCTGTACCATAGGTACTATAGGTAGAGGAAGTACAGTAAAACCCCGTTTTCACGTACCCGCCATTTACGTTTTCCTGCCATTTACGTCATTTTCAACTGGTCCCACTTTTTAACCTATGCTGACAATACTTAGAATTCCCGCCATTAACAACTGCTACACAGTTGTATTTCCCGCCATTTACGTATTTTTGCCGAAGGTAGTTGATTTTCGATGAAGAACCATTTTCCATGCGTTCTCTTTCAAAGCGAATCCGTGAAGCGCTTCAGTTTTGCTGCAGCGAAGAAAGAACAGTCAAGACAGTCCTTGCGGCAAAACCCGTAAGCGAGATCTGACTTCGCTTCACCAACGCTGCAGCAACCCTGAAGCGCTTTAAAAAGGAACGCAAGGTCTCACTTCCGCTATGTTGCCAACTCTCATACACGCGGTGACAGTGGCTATTTGCATTAGTTGAGAGGGAGTTGGTTTCTTCTGTGCTTGTAGATATTTGATATTCACATAGCGTAGGCCTAATTCATTGTGGATTTTTGGCGGTATCATGGAGGTTAATAAAAACAGTAGAAAATGCATTTCTTTGCAAGAAAAGACTGAAATTCTGCGTCGTGTTGATTCACATGTGGGAACACGTGTTCAGTTAGCGAAAGAGTTTGGACTCTCTGTTTCAACTTTGAATACCATCGTACCAAACAAAGTGGTGTAATGTCCAAAAAGCGCAAATATATATGCACATCATCGTATAATGAGATGGACAAACTTGTGGCAGAATGGTTTGTGTCTACGAGAGCGGCAGGAATTCCAGTTGATGGCACCATACTTCGATCTAAAGCCCTTCAGTTTGCTGCAAAATTGGGAATCACCGATTTTACTGCATCTAATGGATGGATAGATCGGTTCAAGAATCGCCATAATATTGTCTACAATCAACTTTGTGGAGAAAGTAAAAGCGTCAGTGTGGAAACTGTACAAGAGTGGAAGCAAAACCTGCCAGCTATTATTCAGGGTTACGAACCAAGGAATATTTTTAATGCTGACGAAACTGGTTTGTTATATAACATTTTGCCAAGCAAAACTTTGTGCTTTAAGGGGGAAAAGTGTCAAGCAGCGGGTAACTGTTCTGCTAATGGTCAATGCTGACGGATCAGAAAAATTACCCCCCCCCCCCCCTAGTGATCGGTAAATTCAAGAAGCCCAGGTGTTTCAAGAATTTGAAAAATCTGCCCACAAAGTATGATGCAAATGCCATAGCATGGATGACTAGCAGCATCTTCACATCTACGCTTCATGCTTTGGATGCTAAAATGGGAGTAAATCATCGAAAAATACTGTTGTTCTTGGACAGATGTGCTGCCCACCCTGATGATCTTCAGCTAAGAAACATTAAGCTTGTGTTTCTCCCGCCAAACTGCACAAGCGAGCTCCAACCACTGGATCTGGGCATCATTCATGCCCTTAAATTCAAGTACAGGAAGATGCTAGTGGAGAAGGCTGTCTTCATGCACGACAATGCTATGGACCCTAAGAAAATGGCCATAACAGTCCTTGATGCCATGCATTATGTATCCAGAGCATGGTCAAGTATCAGTCCTGTGACCATATCTAACTGTTTCCAGAAGGCCGGGTTTGAGCTTGTGGAAGAAGAGGACTATCTGCCCGAGGAAGAGATGTTAGAGCCCAGCAACTGGGGTGTGGTGGACGAGCCTTCTTCATTCGAAGATTATGTCAACATAGATGCTGATGTAATAACATCAGTGGTGCCCACAGTGGAAGACATTGTTTCTAGCCACCTTGAAGAAGAAGAAGTAGGTGAGGAAGACTCTGACCAGGAACCCAAAAGACCTACTAGCAAAGAAGCCGTGGAAGCAATAGCTGTTTTGAGGCAGTACATTGCAAGTGCCTCGGGAGAGGATGGGGCTTTTGATGCCCTATATGCTGTGGAGAGACAGGTCGAACTGATACAAATAAGAAAAAAGCAAAGACAATCAACCATTTCTGACTTTTTTAAATAGATAATGTAAGTGTACATGGGTACCTGTTTTTTTCCCTTCATATATTAAATTTTGCACTATATAGCATTACAGATTTCACATTTCCTGCAATTTACACTTTCCTGCCATTTACACTTTTTTGCATCAGTCCCTTGAAAAGTGTAAAAAGGGGTTTTACTGTATTGTGTTCGACCCACAATTTTGAAGTTGAGTTTTTAACATAAATACACAACTAGAGGTCCCCTGAATCCAAAAATACTATTTTCAGAAACATGTCTGTGTATGTGTGTTATGTGTCCCGAACGTAAAATCGTATGAAAACTAAATTTTGTATTTGGGTTAGGTACCTTCTGAGGATGTGACAAGATTGGCAACGACTTTCTCTTATTTTTAAGGAGACTTTACATGAAGAAAATTTTGTTTTTTTGAGATTTTCTCAAAAACGGCTTTAATGATTTTGTTTAAACCTTTTACATGGGCTGCTTACACTAAGAGCTAAAACTTTTATTTGAAACGTTTTTTAGAAAAAATTCTCTGAAGGATAGTTACAAGCCACCCAATGTTTGCAGAAACTCAGTCTTGCCTGGTGCGCAATAAAGCTTTGCAACAGGTTCCAACAACTGAATACACTCTCTCTGCAATACGACCTCTTATTCTATATCAGAATGTGAAGTGGTAAAAGATGTATTTGCCATGCTTAGAGTAAAGAAAGTTACACGAGTGCATCAATGTATCCTCTGAGGATGCGATACGACGATGTAACGTCATTCTCTTCATTTTTACAACCAATTTACGTGAAGAGAATGTCATACATATTATATTATACTAAGAGGCAAACTATTAGTTGGGCAGAGGAAGTTATATGAGTTTCACATCAGCTTTCTTTCTTGCATTTAGCAGCTCTGTCTTCGAAATTTAAATATTCGGTTTAAAAAACATGGTTATTAAGGCTATGCAGAGGAATTTTAATTGTAAGCAGCAAAGGATTAATCAGCCTTTTCATACAATGAGAATTTTTCCCTCAAAAACAGAAGTTATAAAACCAGTGTAATCAGGTAGTCAAATAAAAGTTTAAAACCTTAAATTCACTGAATATTAAGGAATTACATGTATTTGAAGTTGTTTCATGTGTAATAGGCCTATCTGTAGATTATGTATTTATTATGTTGCAGTTGATTTTCTTTTTTACATTCATAACATGATTTTAACACTTATTAAAACTAAGTAGTCAAGAGTAATCAGCTATGTCTTTTTTGATTTGAGAAAATATGTCTTAAGGTAAAATCTGGCATAAGATTAACTTCAAAAAGTATGTGGGGTTAATTGCTATGTAAAATAGCAAACAGTGACATTTTGTCCCACCCGTAATGGTAATAGTTTTGTTAAATTATTATTGTAAGAGTTAAATAAATGTTCTGACAATCTGGAAACAGTTTATAATTTTTATTCCATCCCTCATACCTTAATTCCGGGGTGCGCGGGCAAAGAGAGTTAAGTCCACTTTCTTGTTACTGAGAATTAGAGTGACTTAACATACTATACCAGCCCAACATAGCTTTAGAGATGGATAAACCCATGAGGCACACATCCATAACTACCGTACAATTTTGATTATGACTTACTGGACTTAACACAAATGTAGAGAACATTTTTATCTATAACTCTATGGTCACATCTCAATTTTTTAGGATGGTGGACTTAACTCACTTTGCCCACGCACCCCGGAATTACTGATTCTAGTGTAAAGGAGAGGAATACCAGAGAACTTACCAATCATTAAAGAGGGAAAAGTACCCCCAACCAGTGCGACAAAGGGTAAAGTTTACCCGAAAATTATCAACTTTCTATGTATTTAACATGTTTATTGTGCTACTATCAACTCAAGAGGGACACTGAGGTATGATGATTGGTAAGTTCTCTGGTATTCCTCTCCTTTACACTAGAATCAGTTTTTGGCCTAGTGCCTCTTAACCTCTTTGACATATCATATCTTAATTAATAATAACATTAAGTCTCTAAACATTAATAGCAGAACAGCAAATGAACTGTTTTTGTGCACCATTAAAATCATTGTCCATATTATATCCCACCCGTAATAGATATTGAAAAACAAATTTTAAACATTTAAAATCAATTTTAAATAATGTTTTCCATGTAGTATGGAAGAGAAGGCACAGTAAGTTTCACAGAATGAGCGGAAGAGTTCTAGTTCATTATTTATATGTAATGAACAAAAATACTTGTCATAATATGCTAAAATATTCCACCTGTAATTATGAAATGGCTGTAATGTTAATGAAATGAATAACACATAAATGAACCAATTTGTTCAATAATGCAGGTTTGAGTTTTGTTTATTTTTATCTCTTACTTGGGATAGCGTGCCGTGGGAAAGTCTTAATTAAAAAACGTGCCGCGACTCAAGAAAGTTTTGGAACTACTGGTCTACAGTATAGTATCCTATAGTATTAGCTAATATTCTTATGAAACAGAAAACTAAAAATGTGAACTGATATTAAGGTACTGTTAATAACATCAGTGTGAACATTTTATGAAACAGGGTCCAAGGCTTAAAACCTTAATTAAAAAGAATTTTTGGAAGACTGACATTGGTGACTGCATTCCCTTATGATATTCTATTTCTGTTTTACTGTTGGCCTATTAATAAACCATTTATGTGGCAATGAAACATGAACGAGTGTGCCAATCACATCTCTCAATAACTACAAAATATTTATTTAATTAAAACAGCTAAAGCTTTAAGTAGCTTGAATCAATACTTACATAATCTTTGCCAATGCCAATTTGTGTTGGACTGAAATCTGGCATTTTTATACCATCGAGTGGACTCAAGCCCTCCATGTTGCCAAGATTGAAGGAGGTTCCATTCATGCCATTCATGCCATTCATGCCGTTCATGCCATTCTGAAACTGCTCCGCCCAGCGACTGCCTAGCATGTTATGACCATTGTATAGGGAGAATATGTCTGAGTCCCGCTGGGAAGAACTCCTAAAGAATAAAGCAATAATTATAAGATTTGAATTAAAATGATACACAGTATAACACTATTTTAACGTTCCCATTTTTAAGGGATTCCTTTTAGTACAGAGGAATTGCTCATTATTGTCATCAACCCTAACGTCTGTTATTAGAAGACTCAGGGCCGATTATTAAAGCAAGGTTTAAAGCCATAATTTGAAACCAGTCGTGACTGTTGAAACAAAGTTACTTCTCATTTTTCTAAGCTATGGCTTAGAAAACGCCCTCTACAGGAACCACGGCAATGGTAAGTTTAAAACCGAGCAACCGCAAATATTCAATACGGATATACTTCTACAGAAGTAAGGTGATCTTCTCAGGGCACTAAACCCGCTTGTTAGAATATAAGAATGCCAAATCATTCTGACCTACAACATAACGCTAAAGTTCGAGGGATTCCAGTTTTATTGTCAACTAGAATTGGGTATTTCTGGTATATGTCCACTAGAAGGAATCTTTCTCCTCCAAAAATTACGGGGGTATAAGGTGGATATTTAAATATATTATGACCAGGGCCCGGATTCTGATGACCTAAAATTGTTTGAAAAATGACCTATAAAATGACCCTAAATTTTAAAGAAAATGACTTAATAATTATAAAAAATGACCTAAAACTGATATTTTATTTATAAAAAATTATTATTCTACACACAAAGTTATAGACTAGTTTGCACATAATTGTAAAAACTGTAAATAACTGTAATATTTGTGAATGTTCTTTTCTCACGGAAATTTATACTGGCTCTGAGGCACTGGTGAGTCAAAATTCGGCACATCCTTTTGTGGTCTGCCGGATTATATTGTTGTTTATTGAGGGTAAACAGTAATTTGCACTCTCAAATCCTTGCAGGTGGCAGACTCTGGTGCCAAGTCAATCTAATAACAATAGTAATATAATACAAAATTTTGGCGTTTCTTTGATTCTCACTTCTGACTGAGACATGTCAACACTTTAACGCCAAATTTTTCCTTCTTGCATTAAACAAACAACACTTCAAAGACGGCACTGCTAGCGATGAAAAAAAAGTTAATACGCTCAATGTAAATACATGAAAATGTCTAAATAAGGAAGCAAATGACATGAAAATGACAAAATAATGACACAAAAACGACAAAATAATGACCTAAAATTGAAATAAATGCCCTAAAAATTTAAAATTGCATAAAAATGACAAAAAATTACCTAATAAAAATGCATTTCTATAATCTAGAGGCCATGATTAGGATTTATCCACAAGTTAGCAATGTCTATGCAGCATCAATAAAAAGATGACATGTCATTAGAATTCGGGCCCTGATTATGACAATGAAGATGGCATTCTGGAAATGTAGCTAAAGCTTTTATTAGAAGCATGCTATGACAATAATATCTTGTGGTTAAGTTTAATACATATTGACAGTTAGGCCTAAGTATTTCAAAGTGAATGATTTTCTTAAATAACAAACTTTTGTAAATTTAGGCGAGAGAAGCAGTAATATAAAATTTTGCAGATCAATAGTAGGCCTACAAATTTATTTGAAGTCTAAATCACCTCTCCTGTTCTTGGAAATAAAATCATCAATGATATAATTACATATCCAACAAGTAAGTTGGCTTTGAATTACTGTACAACATGTTCAACTGGTGCCTGAAACAAGTATGCAGTGTCTTTTCCTCAAAGAAGCGAGGAATCTAGAAAAGAAACCACTGCCTAGAACACTGAGAACACTCCCTATTATGTTGAGGACAATGCCTCACTAAACGCATCACAAAGGTTGGTTGTTACAGCACCCCTCTCACTAGTCAAAACATTATCTTGAAGCACATGGCCTGGCTAACCTGAAAACTCATTCACAGCTGGTGTGTAATAACGGAGTAGATTGCCAAAGAAAATGTAAGCTCTTTAAAGAGTGGACAAAAGTAGGTACAAAATTCAATTAGTACTGAATGCTGATGATCACAGATAAACAATAGTTCTAGAGAATTATTAAAGAATAGTTAAAACAAAATTCAAAAAATGTATTATGAACAAGGATTAGAAGAACCAGTTGACAGAATAAAAGTTTTGGAAAACTTCAAAAATAATGTTAATTTGGAAACATACCCTGTCATGTAGTCATTAGTTCCATTGCTCACAACAAATGCATCGTCATCAAGAATCTTAGCCACGAGATCATCCACCATGGAATTATCTAAATACAGTGTGCCATCATGGTTCTGCAGCTCTCTTTCTTGTCCATTCTGAAACATAAAATATAAACTCATCAATAAAGGTCTCACTTTCAGTGTATATTATAATTAGGAGGCGGATTTCTATGACATGTCATATTTTTCCCCTTTACATTATTTCAGGTTTCCGACTAATTTAAACCCGATTCCAAGCATCCTGGTGAAAATGGAACGGCTTTTATTGTGCATATAACTGCATATTTAGGTCATGTTTTTGGCATATTTGTGTGCATATTACAGAAATTTTGAAGTTTCATATCATATTTTGTAAATTTTGCATTATAATGATACTGTTTGAAAATTTCTAATATGAAAATGCATTTATTCAAACCATAATGAGCTGAGATAAAATGTGATAAACTGCAAACATTTTCAGTATAGACAGATATTTTAAATAATTAACACTCTATTTTAATAAAATGTATTGTAATGAAACTTAAAAAAAAATATATACACAATGTGTAAGTGGTAAAGTCATATTTTACAGGAAAACAAGGTAGGCCTAGAATTAAATGTCAGTCACATGATTTTAGCTTATGCAGATGAAGTTTGTTTGTTGGGCAATAACAAACACAATCGAGAGTTTTTTCGATGCCTGCAGGAATGTTGGATTAGAAATTAATACAGAAATATTAAATATATGGTCATGAAACATTAAAATAATGCTCTACAAAATATTAGAATAGGCGGTAAATTGTTTGAACAAGTGGAGAAATTCAAATATCTGGGAGCAATAATTACAGATACAAATAATGTTAAGGTAGAAGTTAAGTGCAGACTCAAATAAGGAAACGCTTGTTTTTATGCAGTTCTGAAACTCTTTATCTTCTCATGTTTTATCTAGAAATCTACCCAGGGGTTATAGTATGAGGGGATTCTTAGTGGGTAGGGCTGGACTTATAGATAAGAGATGTTTAAAGTGGATGTAGATAACTGTGTATGTAAAAGTATGTAAATAAAATTCTATTCTATTCTATCTAGAAATCTCAAAATAAAAATTTATAAGACAATTATCCTGCCGGTTGTATTTTATGGATGTCAGACATGGTCGCTTACTCTTCGGGAAGAACATAATCTGAACACATTCAGAATGAAATTTGTTCTGAAGAGTACATCTTAGGGAGAAAACTTCACTGTAGCAAAACATATCAAAGATAAACTCACCTGCGGGAGATCTGAGAGACCTCCATTGAGTGACCAGGGTGACAAATTACCCGGAACCAAATTTCTGTCCATAATATTGCCTCGCATAGCCAGTCCATCCTGCTCACACTGAAATCAAGATGGAGATTTATCAGTACTATGCAAACTGCAACACAAGACACTAGTGTTGAACATTACTGTTTTAACCCACATCTGGTTGCTACCCCTCACAGGTATGATTACCGTAAATCTCAAGTTTTAAAGGTTTATCTTTCCTCTATAACACATTACATTTTGGAAAGTTTTCATTTTCCAGTGCATTAGCATACTGGACCTTTTTGCCAGAAATGCCCCTTTTTCTAAAAGTTCTTATACTTACTCAATTTAAAGCAAGCTAAAGGAATATTATCTACTGTATTTTACGGACTATAAGACACACTTTTTTTACTTTGAAAACACAGCCTTGAGAGTTGGAGCATCTAATGGCCCGAAGTACACTAAAAAATTAAATTATGGTAAATATTGCCGGAATATCACAGGTATAAACAACGATAAGATAGTTACAAATTTTGGCACAGATTGTACATCAGTGCACTTGTCACAATTGTAAAATAAGGGTAGCTGGAAGCCAGGTATACAATGCAAAAAGAAAGGAATGTTGAGTTCTTTTGTAGGAAAGGAGTTGTCTCCGCCGCGTGGTTTAAACGAAGGCAAACACCTCTAAACAGCCTTGTCCCGTTACATTTACCATATGCTGAATTGAGGGTTAGAGGGTGTAGAAGTATTTTCTGTCTTCCAGGGGAAATCAGTTCAGTTGTTAAAATTTACACGATGCCACCTGTACAGAAGAGATTTTCGTACAACGCAGGCATAATGAATAGAATGAGAAAGTGTGATGACTTCGCCGCTAATACAATGGTGGGTATAGGGAGAGCGGCGGTCCACCGAAACACTGGCAGCACCTTCGTTTGCGTTTCAACTTCTCAATGCTGCATCATGATAGTTTGGCATCTTATGGTTAAACTCGCAATCTTTAATTAACCTTTGGTCCTATTTCTGTGAAATTTGTGCAGAAATAATCTGCACAACACAGTCCTTCTGATGGTTAAAACAGAGATTTAAAAAATGCGGACATAAATGTTTTTATTTCATTATATAAACATCACCAATTACATAAAATTCATGGAGGGTGGAACGGAATTTGACTATGCGACAATTTTTTTCATTTTTGTGTCCCGTAAAAACTTCAAGCGAGAAAGTTTTAGTGAAATATTTCAACTTTATTTTAAATTCAGTACCACCTTTATATCTTGAATGGTTTACGAGTAATTGAGTAGTAATTATTCCTGGCGCACAGCTGTCTGAATGATGTGGGACGATCGTGAAATGTTGAGGGTGAAGCAAATTTGACTATGCGACATTTATTACTTTATTTTTGTGTCCAGAAAGAGATCAAGCGTGTAATATTTGGATCTTATTATAAATCGAGTACCACCTATATATTTATAATGGTTAACGAGTAATAGTAATTACTCTAAAGCTAAAGCTATCAGAATGGTATTGAGGTATTGGCAGGCATCTTTTCCATAAAATACCAGCAATAACGTAAAATTTTTACATAATTTATTCGTGGACTCAATAATAATACTATATTAACTGACTACTTGTACCCATACTGCAAGATTGACCCGTTGGGGAAAAGGAGCGAATGAAGCTTTTTTCTAACTTAGTAAATCTGCACTACTTTTATTTATGCATTTATTGGATTATTTATCACATTTTCTGTTCACTTATGTTAGTAATTTCTAGCAAATATTAGAAATAATGTCTAGCAGACATTATAGCAAATGTCTTATTAGTTTAATATCTTGATCCTTTTTTTAATAATATAATTTAACAACATAAGACGTACATCAGTTACAGCGAACGGCGAATGGTCGAGGGTTTGAGCAAATAGCGGGCTGTAGTTAAGGCAAGAGGATTTAATTTTTTTATGAAAAAAATCAGGGAAAATGCTTTGAAATATTGTGTGATATATGTAGAATGCATTGCAAAACAATTTTTGCGTATGTGCGTCTTTATCGGATGTTGAAACACCAATTTTAAAGATCACGCGCCCTATTTTTGTAGTGCTGCTTATGAAATTTTCCATGCCCTGCAATTCACAAACCATCCCTTAGTTCATATTATCTCTGTTCACATAATTTGTACACAGATCTACACTTTTGACCGTGTTTCACCTACATAACTTACCCCATACAGCCAGGAGAAAATTAATATTAATATAAATAGTATTACTATTAATACAATATTAATACAAATTAATAGCCTACTCAGTAATATTCTATACAATGTAATATTAATATTAATTTATAAAATATCCCTTAGCTGTTTTCTACCCTAATTATACGTTGTTATTTCTATACAAATGTACATTCTTTAAAAAATTCTCATCATATTATACTAACATACCCTCTACCCTATTTTCTAGGCAACAAAATATTAGATGAAATCATCCTTTAGCTGTTTCATACCTATATTATATAATTGTTCATTGCTTGTGAACATCTTCGATTTTTGGAAAGATGTGGAACGAAATGTTATGGTCAAGCTTCTTGCAATCTGAGAAATTACTGTTACACACGGCTATGTTTATTTATGGAGGTGAGATCTTCCAAGACGTGTAAAGCAGCCCGAAAATTGTCAAAAGTATCTAACAATTCAATTTAGATAAGGTGAGTCATTTTGAAATAGATTAATGTATTATTTTGTTTAAGAGTGTTTGCAATTTTTCGTATACCGCCCGTAGTAATCTTGCTCCCGCGAATCTCAAACAGACTAACTGCTACCTAGCGGCGGAACCAGTGAACTACCTCAGTCATCACACTTTCTCCTCTATTCATTATGACGCAGGTTTTAGTTAGAAGTGATTTACACTGATTCCATTGTACAAGGTTATAATTTATGCGAATACAATGAAGTATATTATTACCTTTGATATTTTTTTCGTTTAGAACTAAGTACATTAAATTTCTTTTCCTTTAAATTTTCATCCTAAAACCAAGGTGCATCTTATGGTCTGGAGCGTCTTATAGTCTTTATGGAACCCGAAGTTTCATTGCTGCGCTTACCTGAGCATGCCGTTCAACCCTATTCTGTGCTAACTCAATCCAACCATCCCTCGCAAATCCTACTTCCCTTACATCCATCCTAATATTGTCCTCCCACCTACATCTAGGTCTTCCAAGTGGTCTTTTCCCTTCAGGTCTCCCAGTCAATATTTTTTAGATACATCTTTCCTCCCCCATGCATGCAACAAGTTTAGCCCACTTCATCCTCCGTGATTTAATTACCCTTACTATATCCGGTGACGATACTGATAATTTCCTACGGTACTAGGTTCACATGTGTCTGGCCAATTTGACCCTGCTTTTTATATTTTCCCTACTCACAAGGTAAATACTGATTAAAACAAAATGAGCAGAATGCACAAAATTACAATGACAGAAACAGCTGTACAGCTATAAAGAAAATTATCATACTCCTGAACACTGAAAATATTTTACGTTCAGCCTCGGTTGTGATACATGATACAAGATGCGGGCAGGCACTGAGAGTATGCACAGTTGCCAATACTACATCATAGATCTTAGAGATTTAGATAATGTAACAGGAGAGGTTCAGGTCAGTTAGAACTGGATTATAGTACAGTGCCTTTTTTTTGACTCGTGGCCGGGCGGTCGGCTTGAAGTAGCTGCGAGCGCACAGTGCTTCTCACCGTTCCTGGCTCCCGCCTTTCTCCCCGTCAGTGCATGCGCGGTTGTTGCTAGCGGAGGTTCTTTTTTCTTCTTTGTGGTTAAATTGTGATAGTTCTGTTATAATGCCAAGAAGTGTGTATACTTTAGCACACCGCATATTCATGTATGATTCCTATGTGCAAACAGAGTTCTGTAGAGAAGTGACACGGCTATTTGTAGACAGATTCCCTGGTATTCCTGTGCCTCACAGAGAGACAGTTCGTAAACTTGTAGACAGATTCAGAGAAACGGGTTCTGTTCTTGATAAGAAATAAAAATAATAAAAATTCGCCGTGTGCTTACAGAGAGAAAACTCGATGAGATAGGACAGAAGTTAGAACGTAGCCCAAGAAAATCTCTGAGTAGGTTATCACAGGAAACGGGGTTTTCACAATTCTCGGCTTGGAAAGCCACTAAACTTATGAAATTAAAACCATATAAGATAACCATAGTTCAGGAACTGCAACCACGTGATACTGTGAGTAGAGTAAATTTCTGCAATTGGGTGTTGGGTAAAGTTAATGATGGCTCTATGGACCCAAAGTTAATTTTTTTCACAGACGAAGCATGGATTCATTTGCATGGTCATGCATCGACACAAAACAACAGATACTGGAGTGCAGAAAAACCCGATATTGTACACGAAATGCCATTGCATGACCAGAAAATTGGTGTTTAGTGTGCTGTGTGTGTGCACTGACGGGGAGAAAGGCGGGAGCCAGGAACGGTGAGAAGCACTGTGCGCTCGCAGCTACTTCCAGCCGACCGCCCGGCCACGAGTAAAAAAAAAAGGCACTGTATAAGACCACCACAGGATACTGCTATTGAACCAGAGTCCCTATGAAATGAAACAGACTTCATTTTGTGTGTTGAGGAGTCAAAGATATTTTCGAGCATACTCATGACCTCAGCTTACCACCAACTTTCACAGCAGGATTTGTATTGGTCAACCTCTGAGGATCTTGGACTTCCATTGGTTCAGTCAGAAACGTTCAGGAAGGGCCGCTCAAGTATTAGCCTACGTAGGCAGTAAGGGAGGAGTGTGTCCAGGGTCTGCTTATTTTTTTCTGACAAGGGGAGGGAGGTTTCACAACAATTTTTATGTAAGCATTAGACAACGAAGCAATTACAGTGCAACAAAAGCAAGCAAAGCATGATGGGGAAAGAGTGTTCTGTGTCATAAAATCTCGCGTAAGCAAAAGGGGGGTCTAGCTTTACCTTATTTTTTCTTAAAAATGACTAAAAATATGCTTACATAATACTTGAACGAGTCCAAATCGCTTTAGGCAAATTAAGAGAATGCTTCAATTGGACGACAATGATTTGGACGTCTCGGAAAACAAGTATGATAAATGCTTTACAATTCATCCACTAATGGAAATAGCGAATAAAAACTTCGGGAATGTTGGCATCTTTGAAGAAAACTTTGCTGTGGATGAGATGATCATTCAGTTTTATGGTCACCTTGTGCTAAAAGAATTTATCAAGTGGAAACCAATCAGGTTTGGATTTAAACTTTGACCTCTATGTGGTGTTTCTGGATTCTATTGAAATTTCTATTTGCACACAGGTAAAGCACACAATGATAGTAATGTTTAAGAAAAAGTAAAATTGGGAACAGGTGTAGTTGAAATCCTATTTTCAGTAATTGATGAGTCACTGAGCCATGTAATATTCTTTGAAAGTTCTTTTTACCAGGTATTCCTTGATGGTAGAACTGAAAAATATAGGGTTTCATGCCACAGGTACTATTAGAGATAAATGTCTAATGAGATGTCCAAAGTTCACTAGTAAAGAAATGGAGAAACAAGAAATAGGGTGCTATGATTTTCATTTTGACAAAGAAGAAAGAATTCTGATTTTGAAATGGCATGACAACAGTGCAGTTATATTATTGTTTTTTGGGCTTCCAACCGGACGAGTTGAAGGTTTGGTTCCAAGCTTTTGGGAGCTATCTCTGCTGATCTTCATTGCCATCTTCTGGGAGAAATGAGCTGGATTGGGAAAACTGCTTCTTACATAGGAAAACAGTGGATATACTAGAAGGGGTGGGGGGGGGGCCAAAAGGAAAATTAGAAACTGGAATAATTAAATGGAGAGTTCTGATTGGTCGGGAAGGAAAATTTGAGTTTAATACTTTTGTTGGATGTGTAATCCGATCGGAAAAGCCTCAAGTCACACAAAAGTGCAGTTGCCAACATCACCAATCATGATTATGTTAAACCAGTGGGAAACTTGTGATGCTTCAGGAAGAGAGAAAGAGAGTTCTTGTTCCACAGCTGCAAATTCTAAAGGATTATCAATGGTAACACAGCAGGCATTGATAAGCATGACTGGTTAATATCTAAGTACAGAATCTCCATAAATGGAAAGTGGTAAGTTACTGTTCACTCTTCACACGAACGGTTGATATGAGCAATGTCAACGCCTGGATAGTATACAAGATGACAAACGTTCAAGAGAAAACGAAAAAGTCCCTTCTGGAATTTAGGAAGAAAATTTGCATTGCATACCTGAAAGGAGGTTATCCTAGGTCAATGAAGAAAATTTGCATTGCATACCTGAAAGGAGGTTATCCTAGGTCAATAATAACCAAATTAGATAGATATTCAAAATGCCAACATAAATCATATTATTAATTTGTAAATGCAAAAAAGAGAGAAGTAGTCAACTGAAAAACTTTTTTTGGAAACCATGTACATCTCACAGCAATTCCAATATCATGTAGTGTGTTAGCCGTTTTGGACCTTACCACACAATGTAAAATTGCATCTGATCAATGTATTTGTTCTAAAAAAGAGAAGTAGTAATGTTAAAGTCGTTTATAGATGCAAATACTCATAATCAAGCAGAGAGGCAACCTAGTATAACTGATGTTTGAACTTCTAGAAGTGTTGACTGAGATTCGGTTCATTATCTGGTAACCCTGGTTGTTCAGGAGAACAACCAAAGGAACTAGCAAAATTCCGATATTAGAGAGATTCGATCAGAAATAGCTGGATGAAGACTAAATTAAGAACACTTTCAAAGTCGTGATTTCAAATAGATTTCAAGCTCTAGAAAACATTGCAGAACCAGAAGCTATGGATGATATGAATATCAATACAGCCTGGGAAAGTATTAAGGATAATATTAAAGTATCTGCAAAAGGAAAATTAGAACTACTTGAACTGGAACCAAATAAACTGTGGTTTGATGATGAGTGCTTGAAATTAGTAAAAGCAGGAAAGCTAGCAAAACTACAATGGTTGCAGCATCCAAATGAAAATACTGTAAAAATCTCAATAATGCTAAACAAGAAACCTCTACAACCATTAGAACAAAGAAAGACTATCTCAAAGACAAAGTACATTAATTAGAGGAAAATAGTAAAGACAAAAATATTAGGAATCTCTACAAGGGAATAAACGAGCTCAAGGAAGGATTTCAACAAACATAATTAAGGACAATGATGGCACTATACTCGTGGCTACAAATAACATTTTTTTAACAGATGGAAAATTTTCTTTAATCTGTTATAGGCCTAATATGTAGGCCTACATGGAGATGCCCTAAGTGTGAAATATCCACAGCAGAGCTGTTGGTTTCTGAACGGACCCTAACAGAAGTAGAGACAGCTATAAGAAAACTAAAAAAACACACAAATGTCCAGGTGTTTACCAAAATACAGCAGAATTAATTAAGGTAGGTGGAGATAGATTAAATTCAGAGATCCATAAACTCGTTCTTATGATTTGGAGAAAGGAAGAATTCCCAAACTGAATGGAAAGAATCTATTATACCGATCCATAAAAATGGAGATAGTGTTGAACATAATAACTATCAAGGAATTTCCATCTTATTAACATCATATAAAATTTTGTCACTTCTGTCAAGATTAACCCCATATGCAGATGAAGCCTACCCTCGTCATCACACTAAAAAAAAAAAAAAAAACGCTCAAATCTTTTCCCCTTCTTAACCAGTTGATGCCTAATGCTAATAGCTAGTGCCTCCACACGCTTACTTACAGTGTGAGATACAGATTTGAAGAAATCTGCTTTTTTGGCAACATGAGTTTCAAGAAAACTTTTTTACTACATCCTCTTCGGTAGGCAGTGGAAATTAAGAATGTTTTATTTTCATACACACGACATATTTGCTTAACATGGGTGAGAGGCCATAATGGAGTTGCTGGTAACGAGAGAGCCGATGCTGCTGCCAAATCCACCGCAGTTTCGAATCTAAATTATAGCTACTCTCTTTGTCCTTATTCTTATGCACGAAGAAAGATGTGGGATCACATTAAGACTAGGTGGAACAATCAGTGGCTATCTAGTGTTAAAGGAACAGTTACAAAATAATTATTTTTTCCAAATATTGAGACCCCGACTTCAAAGCAAAATTGAATCTGAATTTGTATTAACTCAATTCTTGTCAGGTCATGGAATTTTTTAATCTTACTTTGAAAGGTTTAAAATTATAAGGGAGAATGGTTATTTATGCATTTGTAAAGAAAAACAGACAGTAGAACATCTACTTTTTGATTGCCCACTCTTTGAAAGGAAAAGATTTTCGTTAACTGGACATTTAAACTACTGTGGTGTTAAATATGATAAACCACTCTTAAAATTTTTTAGCAAGGATTGTTGTTGTAGAGAATTCCACTATTTCATATGTTCTATATTTAAGAGTTTGCGATAATTTTATTTAACTTTAGCAAAACAGGCTACTCTAGTATACCAGATAACAGGTACATTATACATTGTAATTAGGCCCTAACATAAAACTACAGCCCTAATGTACCTTATGGTGAAATAGGGCTAAAAGAAATTGTATATTAAATAAATAAATCAACATCCTCTTCGGTAAATGGTTATGCATGCTCACTGATAAGTTTTGAATTCTCATAACTTGTGTTTGTAACGTTTTTGTGGTTCAAATTTCGGTCCTGGGTTAGAAATTGCTATTGATAAAAGATCGTGTCATGATTTTCCTTTCCCTTCACAACACGCTCATGGCAAATGAACTTATCTAACTCAGGAGAATGTTTTGTATGATATTGTCTTTTTTATACTACATTCCTTCATTACCGAAATCAGGCGGGTTACTTGGGCAGAAGAAAAAGACTTGTCATGCCAGATATGATCCACAAGCCACAGTTTGGATGGCCCTGGCAAAAATGAATATTCTTCCACATGCATATTTTCCATATTCCAGATGTAATTTTAGATACCTCATGGGAAATCATGCAGCCTGATATGGAAATGTGTCTACTATAATGTTTGCAGAGTAATTCTAAAATTGTATGATCTTATTGGACCATCCAATAATATAAGAGGGTTAGTCAGAAAGTAATGCCTCAGTTTTGATATTATTACATACATTGGTTATGTGAAAAGTTCGAATAGGGCACAATTTCAAAAAACTTTTTCAATCCATTGAAACAACAGCTTCCCAAGTGGCAACACTGCATCCTATTATAAAATGGCTGACATCAACATTGATGTACCTTTTCAAAGACTATCTAAGACATTGAAAAGCTATGATGTTATTGGACTTAAGTGCTATAACAAATTATCTTAAAGTACAGCAAATTGCCAAAGTAATAACTTTAAGCATAACCTGAATGAATGGTTGATGGGTAATCCATTTTACTCACTTGAAGAATTTTTTAATTTCAGTGATAGACCAATTGTATTTTAATACGTTTTTATCTTCTGGTTAATATTTGTGTACCATATCTATTAATTGATTGTAGTGACGAAATCTGTAAATAATCTGTATATATTCTGTGTTTTATTTGTATATATTCTGTGTTTTATCTGACTTTGTCTATAGCTTGTTTTAGCCTAATGACAATAAAATTATTATTATTATTATTATTATATATAGAGCAGCATTCTGTGACAATTCTTGAACCCAAGACTCATCTCCAGTCACTATTTTTGCCAAGAACTCCTCTCTCTCCACACTGAAGTACTGAAAATGATTGGAGGCTATTTTTTCTTGTCTCTTTATTGTGGTCGGTCAACAATCTCGGTACCCATCGTGCACAAACTTCTGAGTACCCCACTTTTTCAATAAACTCCATCACACTGCCTTTACCAACAGAGAGCATAAGAATCAATTTATTTGTTGCTACCTGGGGTCTTCACAAATAATCTCGTCAACTCGCTGAATGTTGGATGGAGTCAATGCAGTTACTGGCCTGCCGCTCCTCTTTTCATCAACCAACACTTTTGCTCTTCAATTTCTCTACAGTGACAAACCCATTGTCTAACAGTGCTGACATCTAATGTTGCATCCCCATAAACATTTTTCAGGCTTTCATGAATGTGAATGGGTATTTCACCTTCTGCATTCAAGAATTCTATCACAGAACACTACCTTATAATACTACTTTATAATAGAATGCAGTGAAGCCACCTGTTGACTTGGGAAGCTGTTATTGCGGTGGATTGAAGAAGAAGGTTTGAGAAATTGCACCAAATTCAAATTTTTCACATAACCATTTAATTTAAGGATAAAAAAAATTGGAGGCATTTATGACTTCTAATTAATTTTCTGTCCTCAAGAAGCTGCAAGGTTGATTTTCTCCATTTGGCTTTTAGCATGGTCATTCCACTAGACATGATTAGTATTGCAAAGTTTGACTCTACAATGCTTGCAACAGTGATCAATGAGCCAGGAAAAATGTCAGGTCTTGCTGCTACTTCCATCGAAAATGTGTTAGCCACTCAAATAGATGTAAATTATACCTCGATACCTCGATAGAAGAACAATTAATTTCAAGAAAAACTACTACAATTTGAACTTTTGTTGTAAACAAAACAAAAGTTTTAAGTAATAGGCTACTAAATTTAAGCTTGTAATAGACTTTGGGTAGACTCCAAATTACGCTGATTTATTCTACAGTAGAGCCTCGGTAATTCGAGCCCCGGTATTTTGAGGGTCCGTTTAATTCGAGCTGGTCTTAAGAATATTAAAATTTTCCATAAAACTAGAGTAAAATCCTGTTTTTATACGGTGTCCGCTTGTAAATTTTACGCACTTTCGAATGTTTCACATTTTGAGCTTTCTTTCAATTTTTCCAAGTACAAAAATGCAGGTAAAACTGTCCCACTTAGGGTTTTCGTTCATAATACACAGAAATAACCTTGGCTTCAGACTGCTAATGCATTTCTATTACAGATTGACAGAAACCGAGGTTTGATCTTTCTTTGTCGGGACCTCGTGCCAATCAATTGTACAGTGCATACCATCCTTTCAGAAAAGAATACTTTATTGTTTCAGTAATCCCTACTCAGCGAAAATGGTAATTAAAAGTGTTTTCCAAGTAGCGCCGCTTTCCCGTTACACTCCATTAAGGGTCAGACAATGACTTAATCCTCAAATGATGCCAATGTAGAAAATTGGAAATGTTTGCCAATATACATACATGCGTAACACAGGTAGGCTATGTAGGCCTACTATATTTATATTTATTTTTATTTATTTATTTAAACCATTATTGTGCTCATTAAACATTTATTTATGATTTACACGTTGATTTAGTGATATTTCCGTATAATCAGAGTTTTTTGTAATTCAAGGTAGCATCAGCCCCAATTAGCTCGAATTATCGGGGTTCTACTGTATTCAGCCATGCTTTGAATCTGCTTGGTGATCTATATCGATTTGGAAACTTATGAACACTTATTCCTAAATCTAAATCTGTGGTGTTTGAACACCCAAAAATACAACATCTAGGCATTTCTGACTACTGGCACACAAACTTGCGATTACAATAATGAAATACAAGCTGCTTGGCCACACAAAATTTGATTATTGCAGTGAACGGCAGGCAACTAGATTGGGATCTTTGTTGGAAGTCACATTTGCAAGAACGAAGCATCTTAGAAACATGGGGTTTTCCCTACTATATTACTAAACAAAATCTTTATTCTGAGAGTTACTTAATTTTAAGTTAACAGGGCCTTTAAGTTTGTAGACAGAACACAGCTATTAGACTCCTATTTCTCATGTCTAAGAAAAACTATGAAAAGGATCAAAAGTGATTAGTCCAGGAGCACAATGTGAAAAATTGACTTCCTGTGGCAAAATTAACAAAGGGAAGATCAAAGTGGTGTCGTTATATTTGGAAAATATTATGTAGTTCAGTAAGGTAATTTTCCTGCTGATACAAGTGTTGCACATGTCTATGACGACATAATGCAAGATGGCCACCATTGCAATTTAACAAATTGCCTTATCTCGGTTGCTATCTAACCAATTTTAATTTTTCTTAGCTTGTTGGAAAGGTATTGTTAATAGCTAAAAATAATGTCTTAGTAAGTATTGTGAAAAACCAGTATTGCTCCTAATCTCAATATAATGATTACTCCACTATCCACCACTTATGGAACCACTATAACTCGGAATGGCAATAGCCAGTAACTATGAAGATTAATAACGTATTAGGGTACTACCGATGTGTGTTAGTTACATTTTTCTTACATTACATGTAAGTAATTTTCATATGAACATTTTTCTTACATTACATGTAAGTAATTTTCATATGACTTTGTATATATTTCATTTCGATTAGAACTAATAGGCTTACACTAAGGCTGTGTCCAAAAGCTAAAGTCAAACGTGCTTCTAGAGACTAGCAACTTGATTATCAGTAGGGCCTGGATTTGAAGGTTTTAACCTATTTTTCCCCAGCTTCCTAATTAGAACATTTTAATGTATTTTTTCGTTTCTTATCCCTAGCTTCCTAATTAGAACATTTTAACATATTTTTTCGTTTCTTATCCCTAGCTTCCAAATAGGCTATATGAATTTTATAGAACCTAAAAAGGGCTAAATCAGACTAAAGGGCCTAAAAGGGACTAAAGGGCCTAAAAGGGACTAAAGAGGACTTTTGCAGAAAAACATGATTTTTAATTACATTTTTGAGTTAATGCAAAGGAAAATTTATTTTCACATAAGTTATTTAAAATGTGAATTTATGCATTTTAAGAAAAGACATAGGCCTAATAAAAATATAAATTTTTACAACGCACTGAAATTAACCATGTAGGCTATAGACACTTTTCACTTGTCTCTATAACTCAAAAATGTGCTGCCTCGCCGTCGCAGGAAATGAAACTTGAGCCATCTTCATTACTTTGAAATCTGCAAGTAATCCATTGTCGTTTCAACTTCCAAATAGAAAGTTGCCGATCGACGACAGAGAAGTATAGGAGGGTCTGTGTAAAAAAAATTATAATACAATTTTTGGTGTTAATATTAGCATTTTATCATTTGTTGAAAACCTAAGAAGGGCTATTCCACGAAAATAAAAGGCTAAAATACCTTTTGTAAAAGCCTAAAAATCTGAGTCCTAATTATCAGTAACTACACACTACGATCTTTTGACGTGTATGCTTCAATCACTGCCTTCATTTGTCTATGGATTTTAAGGATTTAATGAGATAGTCTAGAACTACAGCAACAATAATAAAATAATAATAATAATAACACTGAAGCAAGCAGTCTTGATAGCTAGCTGCTAAGGACCTGATTACTATAAACAATATACCTTTCGATTATGTCTTTTAACGTCACTTCTATTTATCTAGTTATCGTGGTAAGTGAAGCTTCAAAGAATATGCATTTAATCTAAGTATTAATATCCCAGACATGGATTTAATGTCTATTTCCTTTCCCTCCACTGCATTTAATCTGTTTATATAAATAAATGATACGGCGAAAGATAAATACTTGTAGCACCTTGGCTCTCACTCCACTCTCTGCTGCACGTTGCCATGGTGACAGCCCGCTTCCCCTAGCCTTCAACCTTTCCCCTTGCAAGCTGCTCACTTCAGATAATGCAGTTCACTGTTGTAGAGAGAAAATAATAATGATTATAGCTGCCCTGTCAGAGGTCACCAGAAGATACAGCCTACCAGGATCAGTCTGTTCAATTCATTTTTATGTATCTTACGGTTTTTAAAACAAAATAAATTGCACATAGGCCTACGCATAACAATTGAGAAGGTTGGGAAAAATCAAATGAACTGAAAATAAAAGATAATAAAAAAGAACAAACCTATTGGGAACCATTATTAAAAAGTTGATTGAAATTGTGGTATTAAACTGAGCACAAATGATTGTGTACTATCATTAAAGAATCATGCAGGATTTGTAAAGAAATACCCACTAGAATACTGTGTGCAACCTAAAGCGCCTGAAGATACCCAATGAAAATCAAGCACCAGAGTAGTCCAATGACTTCCCATTGCTGGATGTTATATTTGTCGGCAAAATAACAAGTTTCATAGTTTTGTTCTTTCTCTCTATTCACCTCTGCAGCTTGCTTATCTCCTTTCTCAAATCTTAGCGTTGGATCGATGATATATCATGCACCAATACAAAAAAGACCTTTGTACCATAATTATCAAACAATCACCAGAGCCTCTTTGGCGTTACTCAGCACCCGCCACGTGACAAAACGACACTGCACCAAAACGGCTAATTCTCATTTTATGTATTAAAGCTCTCTAAATTTAAATAGATGAATGTTCACTTCACCGCTCAGCAATCACGTGTAACGTTAATGGTTAAGGCTTCTCGCTATGATGCTAGTGGTCCCGTGTACAAATACCAATCAATGCAAAAAATGTACCGGTAGGCCTACAGTTACGAATAGGCTAGGTCCCAAATAGGTAGGTAGGGTGAAGAGAAGGGATGAAATGGAAGAATCTGCTACACCTTGGTTCTCACTCCACTCTCCACTGCACGATGCCATGGTGACAGCCCGCTTCCCTTACCTTCCCCTAGCCTCCCTTGTAAGCTGCTTAATGTCAGTAATGCAGCTCACTGTTACTAAGTTATATGTTATACTGCACTATGCGCTGTTAATTGTACTAATACGAATCAAAACCCTTGTACCATATCAAAATTACAATCACAATTGGCGTTACTCAGGACCCGCCACATGACCCTGCACCAGAATGGCTATTTTTTGTGTATTAAAGCTCTCTGAACTTAAATAGATGAATTTTACCTTCACTGTTCAGTAATCATCTCATGGCGTAGTGGTTAAGGCTACTAGCTATGGTGCTAGTGGTCCCGGGTTCGTATACCGGTCAATGCATAAAATTTATGGTTCTAGAATGCATGGTTCTAGTCCCTCTTATTATTATTATTATTATTATTATTATTATTATTATTATTATTATTATTATTATTATTATTAATAGGCTAGGTCCCCAAGGGTGACGAGGAGGTGAGAGAAAGGGAGGAAGGAGGAGGAAAAGGAAAACAAGAAAAGGAGAAATAAATTATTTAATTTTTCCCCATTTCACTTTCCGCCTACTAGATGGTACTGCACAGTGTTCCTAGGAGTTCAAATCATGGCGCTAGGCAGATCCCATTAGTGAGTAGGAGTGGGGAGCTAGGGTATAGTGCAGATTCTTTCGTTTTCCCCATCTGGATGCAGATCAAAGGCTCGTGATGTGTAGGCCTTCCAATAATTCTGGACACACAGGAAAAGTCAAGTTGACTTTAAAAAAATCTGAAGGGACTTTTCCTAAAGTTGAGCCATAGTTACCTTCAGTTGAAAATGTAGCTTTCGGACACTGCCTAATTTACATCAGCATGCCAAGTGAGTGAGCAAGTAGGCTACATGATTATAACCTAGTCCCTCTCAAGCTTTAATGAACCCCCCCACCAAACAAAAAAAAAAAAAGAGGACATGCTAGGAGGCATGCCTTTATTTTTTTCAAACATAACACACACAAAAATGCAAAAGTTTTCTTCTATGAATACTGAAACACAAATACTAGACCTACATTTAGGGGCTACTGAATATTGTTGGATTAATTAAATTAGCGTCCTATTAAAGTCTATGTTTAATTTCGCTACTAATTTTCAAAAATGCATTTTATAGGCCCAGCATAGAGTACATGAAGTCAGCCTTATGCCACACACGGCGCTTGTATTAGAAATGGGTCTATGGTGACTTGATGCAAATAGGAGGTAGATCGTTTTTCGCAATATGTACTGTGCTAGGTAGCATGTGATCAATAAAACGTTACACTTTTATTAAAAACTATCGCGTACGACATGATTGACACAGGATTTGGATCATCCTCGTTATGTGTGGCCTACTACTGACAGCTGACCAAATATGTAAAACGCCCACGTCACTTCTCAATTTCCAATTCTACGGCTATATTTCACTCTACCAAGCACTCAAACACAGCACCAGCCTCACAATTTACAAGGATCCTATCAGTTATCGGGCATTATTCATCCCTGTTCTTCGCATCCACCTACACGGCGCATTAAAAGGGTGCAGTGAGTCAATTTGAACACAGACGTCTACCCCAACCAGTTGAGAAATGACACATCAAATCTCTTCGACGAGTTCATCACACATACACCAATTCACAGATACAATTCAACACATTAATTTATACCTTTCGAATGGAGATTTTGTTTGTTTCCAGCAAATTACCTAATCCACGTATCTCAGACAGAGCCATTTAGAATTCACCTGCATACTTCATCTTTTTAACTTCTCCGAGCTCAGGTGCACAACTGCACAATGAATGGGCAATTCCATTCAGCATGCCTCTCCCCCACAATGGTTGTGGTTAAAAACGAACATTGCCGTGATTCTCGGCCACGGGACCATTTTAGTTGTACATGAAATCACTCATTAACAATCCTTTTACATCCATGTTCCATTATTTATGCATAAAATCGAATATTAGACTGAAATATAACCATTAATTTCTTTGGTCAAATCCGATCAAGACACTATTCTCTCATCATTGGTTGAAAGATTTCGTGTCTGCTAGTCGTGACCGGAGCGCCTTATTTGAAAAGCGATCTCAAATTCCATCAGTATTGGTCTGCTGTATCCTAAAAGACAAACTGAAAGAGAGTTAAAAATCAGCTGTAAAAAGGCGTTCACCACTGCATTATTTAAGTTTCAAAGGAAAGCAGATAGTAATGCAAATGCTTGTTTACTACTTGTAATATTACAAACCTCGATATAATGCCACCATCCGTTCTCTAACATTTAATGGCAGAAAGCGAGGGAGGCACTAAAACGAAATTTAATTTTTAAAATAAAAATGGCATAATACAATATTGTCTAGATGCATCTCGGACTAACAGTTTTGATGACAAATGTGATGCAACAGCCTGCTGGATAGAGTTTGGAAATCTTTCACTGTAGTCACAAACTTCTCGTTTCTCTTGAAGTGTAACAACAGCTCTCTTCATTTTAACAATCTTACGAGTAACTGTAGTGTAGTATTTAACAGCTGAATGGACACTGTACTAAAAGAAGTGAAAGCTTGGAATGTCTCATTATATGAAGGGTTATTTCTACCTGCTCCACCCTCACGCAGGTTGTCTGTCCGACTTCTTAACATAGCTTCCTCATTCCACAGCAGTACATTTACAGTTAGTGGCAGGGGAACACTCACTTCTTGGAAATACAGTACAGTATGTTTCTTAAATGGGTTATTCTCCAGAAAAGAGCAGATTCATGTCGCAATTGATTTTCTGGTGTAAAATAAATATTTATGGATTATGAATTATTATGATAAGTTAGATTGAAATAAAGTCTATGTGATCCCATATTCCACTTTTTAAACAAAAGTTACAATTTTCTGCATTTTAGGGCACAGTATGTGAGATCTCACCTCCGTGTCATGTCCCAATGCCTGACTTGTCATTTTCATTATTTCATAATTCAACAGTAGCCCAGTGGTTGGGGAGTAAAAATAAGTCTAATTCGGAATTAATTAGGGGAAAGCTGGAAATTGTTTTAATCCATTCAGTAAAGGTCAGGAATGAACATACTAAGTTTTCCCCCTCCTGCTAGGTGAGCTTTAGCTGTAGCGTAGTGATTTATAGGCGGATAACAAGTTTTTTTAAACTAACACAACAATATCTCAAAAACAATCAACGCTATCAAAACCATTGATCTTACAAGTTTTGTAGAGCTTGAAATTCTGAATAAAATGAGTATCCACACTTAATACCTTTGTTGAAAATTAAGGTCACAGCTCGTTTTTTAAAGTTTTGCTTAAATTGCTAATCATGCGTTTCGAGACAGAACGTACCAAGTTACCAGTCCACGTCGTGCCCAATTATAATACATGTATCATATATGTGTATATATATTATATATACCATTGTATATATTATATATAACTATATATAATTACCAGTGCTGTTATAAATATATATGTAATTATATATAACCATATATCATTATATATTTAATTTATTGAGACCTTCACGATGTTTTTGTCAGTCATTACACCAACATGTATTAAACACAAAATAAATTGACATCTTACAATTCTCTAACATTTATATGCGCAGATATTTTTAACTTTATAGCACCTTGTCACGGACTAACTTATTTCGGACCTGGGTTACGTTTGTAGAAACTGACCAGCATGTGGATGCTAGGGATTCAAGAATTGCAAGAGACGAGGCAGATGTACAGAAACTCGTGAACTGGTTCGCATCCCATGACCCATTTCCAAGTTGTGAACATCTCATGTCAATATCAAGTGATATTGTGGCAGATGAAAGCATAAATTGTCACAATGCTCACGAAATCGGAATTGATTCTTTGTAAAAAAAATGTTGGTAATAACTTTGCCGATGTTAAATTTAAAAGGAAAATCGAGTAATGCCTATTCATGGTTCCAGTTCCAAGGTGAAAGTTCATAATGAATTTATTCCTGTAAATCATTATACAATTTTCAGAAGAATCTCCCTACTGAAAAAGTCAGATGCAGAGTTACAAAAATATTTCGAATTTGAGTTAGCTCCTTTACCATTGTCACTCTGATGAAGAAGGATTGCGTAAGACCCGCAAGTCAGTATTTTATGACTTATTTTCTACTGTGACTGATGTTGTGCATGTCAATACTGCTTGCCATGTGGTTGATGGTGGTTTCTGTTGTATCGGTTAGTGTGGCAGAAAGGGGGATTATTTTCGTCCATCCTGCAAAAATATGTTGAATACGCCAAAAGGCACTTTAGTGCAAGGACCACAATAGTTTTTTATGGGTACCCTGAAGATATTGCAGAAAAAAGTACAAAATCAGCAGAACGTAACCGACAAGCAAAGAAACACATAGGTGGTTATGCTATGTTTGACGAGTCTATGACAGCTCCTATGTCTCAAGAGAAGTTTCTATAAAATGATAAGAACAAGCAACAGCTTATAAGTATGTTATGTGTGAAGTTTCAAAAAGAAGGTTTTGTTGAGAAGCAAGCTGATGAAGATGCTGACTGTCTGATAATCAGAACTGCTTTGGAAATGGAAAACGGGTCACAATGTATTGTAGTTGTTGGTGAAGATATTGACCTCCTGGTAATAATGGCAGCATCTACTACTTCCAAAAATATGTTCTTCTTGAAGCCTGGCAGAGGTAAGGCAGAAAATGTTTTATATTGTGCAGCAACTCTGAACATTCCTCCACACATATTCCCAATCACTACCCTCAAAGAAACAAGCTCCTTCAGCAGTGCTCTCGATGATATCGTGAAAATGTAAAAAGGGTTGTACTAGGCCTATAGCTGTAGGAAATCTGCCATCAGCTTTTCCACAATTTGTTACCACGGCAAAGGGCAAGCTTATACCAACTCTCCGGAGAATGATGACATCATTGAAAATTCATCTAACCAAGAGGATGAAATCGATATTATTGAGGTGGTAATTTCTGAGGAAGTTGATTTACTGCAGGATGAATGTGAACGGTGCAAGTGGACGAAAGTGACAGTGAACACACTGACATTGATGTTTATAATACACCTTCAACACAAAAGAAAATGAAATTGGTGTAACCTCTCCTTTAATGTATGTAATACCATTTCAGCTCAGTTTTTCTCAAAATATCCACAATAAAGGCCTGAAATAATGATAAAAACAATGTGAAGGTCTCAATAAATTAAATATACAATGATACATGGTTATGTAAAATTATATTTCATTACATATATATTTATAACAGTACCGGTATTTATATATAGTTATATATAAATATATATAGTTTATATAATTATATATACACATATATTAAGAATGGGTGTAAGGTAGACTGGTAACTTGGTACGTTCTGACTCGAAACGCACGATTAGCGATTTAAGCGAAACTTGAACAAAGAGTTGTGACCTTAATTTTCAATGAAGGTATTAAGTGTGGATACTCATTTTATTCAGAATTTCAAGCTCTACAAAATTTGTATTGTCAATGGTTTCGATAGCGTTGAATGTATTTGAGATATTGTTATGTTAGTTTAAAAAAACTTGTTTTCCGCCTATAAATCACTACGCTACAGCTAAAGCTCACCTAGCAGGAGGGGGAAAACTTAGTATGTTCATTACAGACCTAAACTGAAGGGATTGAAACAATTTCCAGCTTTCCCTTAATTAATTCCGAATTCAACACCCCAACCACTGGGCTACAGGCTTTAATTTGTATTCCATTTTAGTGTTTTAACAAGAACAAACAGCTCAAAAAATGAGTAATTAATAACTGAAAAGAAAATATATCATTTTGTAAAGATAATTTTTTTGCACTAAACATGCCTGTCCCAAAGTGAGACTTCACCTCCGTGAAACAATATATAAGTTCAATTATTTCCACTGATATGGCACTGTAGTCTTTCTATTTTCCTTGGACTCTAACTTTTGGCAGTTTTCTTATCATTTATATAAAGTCAAGCTGTGAGTGTGCTTTTAAGTGTTGTTTTGTTTGTGTAAAAGGGCTAAATGCAGAGTTGGTAATTGGACTTCCTCACCTCCGTTACCTACACACAACGGTAAAGTTATATGTTTTTATATTTACATTTGCTATAAATTATAATAATAAAGAATGCAAAGTTAAACTCTAGAACTGAGATTTTCTAACCTCAAATGTTCCCAAGCTGCTTGACAAATTAGAAAAAATTCTCACCTCCGTTACCCTCACCTCCGTTACTGTTACTCTCGAGTCCTATCCATGGAGGTGTAATTAATGTTGTAATTGATGACATATTTAACTGTCTGCATTTTTTATTTTTGTTTAAAGAAGATACTGGTATAGCCTAATAGTTTACGACAATATATCATGTTTTGATTTTAAGGTGATAATCTATTTTAACATAGATAAAAATAAGTAAAAAGTTGTGTGTTAATCCATTTGTATGGTAATAAATATTGTTCTTTTTCATGATAACATTTAATACAGTAAATTAAATCTAATTCTCACATAACTTCTATATAATTACTATTTCTTAGCAGTGGCGAAGCTTGACATTGGGTTTTGGGTAAACTGGATTTTAAAATATGAATTTATACCTGTTCAAATGATACACGAATTCCCAGTGTTTAATAATAAAATAATGTTAATATAATGCACATGGATTCGATTTCGTATATGCCTATATAAGTATATTATTGTTACTATTACTACTATTACTAGTTGGCTAGTAGTAGTATTAGTATTAGTACCACAATCTTTATTAATTATTATTATCGAATTTTAGTGGATTTGGATTTTAAACTAAACTAAGTTACATAGATTAAAAAAATAAAGTATAAGATTCAATTTTAGAAAAACACCTAAATCAAGCTTAGAAGTTGGTTTTTACCCTTTGGTTCATACGATAGAGTCGAAAACGGTGTTATCCATACCTATTATATTAAAACGTGCTACACGGAAATAATCACAGTTTTAAGATAAACTAACTCTGGACTCAGTCCAATGACTGATGAATGTAATGTTTATGTTACCGTATCCTTCCCTTTATTCAATCTATTGTCCGGCTTCATACTCGAGCGCTCTTCAAGAAAGCCAGGTATCTGAAGAGACTAAATATAGCATCATTTCCTTCCTTCTTTCAATATTACTTAACTTTACATAATATTATCTCTACATAGTCAATTATTTAACAAGGTTATAAAGTCATGCGAGAGTTGTCAGGTATGGAATAAGCCGCGAGAAAATAGTAATTTCTATGCCTAACTTAGAGAAAGTTGTGCGAGTGTTCTAAGAGGTGAAATAAGTCGCGAGAAAATTGTAATTTCAGTGCTTAAGTTAGACAAAATTACGTGACTATTCTAATAGGTGAAATAAGTCGCGAGAAAATAGTTAACGGTACTTTGTTGCTTAAGATACAGATCGTTGTGTGAGTTTCCCAAGAGGAAGAATAATACGAAAGAAAATGACAAATAAATTATTAGGGTAAAGCAAGTCGTGTGAGAGCTCCCTGAGATGGAATAAGACATGAGAAAATAGTAATTTCAATGCTTCTGTTAGAGAAAGTGAGTGAGTCTTTAAAGAGCTGGAACAAGACGAGAGAAAATAGAAAAAAATAATTAGGAAAGAGTAAGTCGTGTGAGAGCTCCCTGAGATGGAAGAAGACGCGAGAAAATAGTTATTTTAATTCTTATGGCACAAAACGTTCTTTGAGTTTTTCAAGAGATAGAATAAGGCTAGAGAAGATAGCAACAATTTTATTACGGTAGAAAAAGTCGCGTGAGAATTCCCAGAGATGGAACGAGAAAACTGTAATTTTAACGTTTAAGGTAGAGAACATTGTGTTGTGTTTTCTAAGAGCTGGAATCAGACGAGAGGAAATACTAAGGATTTTATTGAGGTAGAGAAAGTCGCGTGATTATTTCAAGAGCGGCAGAACACATGCTGGGGGTTGTGAAATCCGTTTTCGTGAATTTAACATTCAAATTTGGCGGCGTGATGCAGGAGGTGACGTCACAGCCCAGTGTGCTGCGGAAGCAACTCTTCGCCGTTTTCGAAGAGACTAGCGTTCTCAAAAATCTCTTCAGTTTATTTGGTGGTGACTTTATGCCGCTCTTGCGAAACAAATTGGCCTGTCTTCGCAACGAGTAAGTTAACGTTTAGTGGGAGAAGTCACATAACTCGCACTTGATGAAACTAGACTTGCGCAGTCACCGCTTAGTCTCAGCTCGCTCGTCTTTACTGCCGCATCATGAGATTTCGAGGCTGCCTAAGCACACGGCACCCCAAATTGACGCTTTATGCGTTGGGATTGGGGAATGCAACGGCGAAAAATATTTTGATGACACGGCTAATGAGTTTATAATGATTAATGGCTTGGTTGTTGCTGCCTTTATTAATTTGTTTATGAATCCACTATTTCCTTATATTATTTAGGTAGACTCAGTCTCAAAGTCTACCCTTACGCTACGCCACTGTTTCTTACTATTTTCTCACCTCCATGAATGCGCCATTTTCTAACCTTATTAATTGAATGCAAAATACCACTCGGTAAGTAGGGCAAGTATCAGTAGTACTCTGCAGAAAGAAATATTACATAACAAAATTACATGGTCCAAAATAAAAAATAATTTTAAAAAATTCTAACATTGAAATCTGCCCTTTTTTGGAGAATGACCCAAATACTCTTCCTAACATCCACGACAGTTTTAAAAGAATTCTGAAAATGAAAAAAATCACTGCAAGCTATATTTTGTGAAAATTTTATCTTATATTTACTGGCACTAAATGAAATGGCACAGTAACGAGGTTTCTTATGTATTTTATATGGGAGAAGATCCGTTAACTTGCATTTATTGGCGCAGTGTGAGGGTGGCACTGTAAAGAGGGGCATTATATCGAGGGTTGACTGTATTTTAATAATATCAAGCTTAGAACTGAATAGGACCATGAAGGATACATGAACTTATGTTGGTACGGCCTGAACCAACATAAGTTTCTGGTGCTCAAAAAACAAGGGCTGAGGATGACCTTTTTAAGGTCGAAATGCATCCCCATGATACTCTAAAGAAGAAAAGCAGCTGCCAATAAATGTGAACAGTTACATGTACATTCCGAACACCCAACTATCTACAAAAAGAAGATTCACCAACAAAACCATAGACGACCAACTCCTGGAAAATTAAATACACGGTGGTGTGGGTGAACTGTGAGTAACACAGCATTTTTAACAATATTTTTACCACAATGACATTCTGTTTTTTAGGGAATGTGTGTGAATAAAACTCTAGACATTTTTTTTATATATGGCGGACCTAACAAAGATTTAAATTAAAAAAAGGGGGAATAAGACATATAGGCCTAGGCCTACCATCATATGAACTACAGAACTTTTAAGGCTGTTTTTTAACTTTGGTAAATAATAATTTGTGTATTTTTATAGATCCATTAACAACAGTGTTTTTTTTTAATTTTTAACTCTCATAAAGTTTTATAGGCCTACTTAGATATAAAAAACGTAACAAACAACATAGGCCTATTAGCAAAAAATAATAACATATATTGTAATTGTAAACTGTATCTCTATAAAAAGAAAATACAACCTATAATATTGGCAGCTACTAGTTTTTTGTTTAAGAGAATCAAAGTAAAAGAATATATTGAGGGTATAAGGAGGTTTTTATCTAGTAAAAATACATAGGCCTAATACACTATAAGTAGGTCAAGTTTCTGGCTAATCTGGCAGTGGGCAAAATATCATGTCAATGAGTTAGCCACGCGGCTTTGTAGTAGAGATGAATTGCTATTTTTAAACTGTTAATCGGGCGTTACTCCGGTACTGGTCAACCGATTTGGCCCAAATCATTAGCGTTCTTCCTATCGATAATTATAAGTGTGTATTCTAAGTTTCATGAAAATCTGATAAAGCGTATTCAAGTTATCGCTAATACACACGGACAAACATTTTTCCCGTCTAACATTTAATCTTAGAAAGTACCATTCTGACAATTAATAATCGCAAGTATCTGTTTTCCTATTGTCGTAATTAGTGTACCGGGAATTAGGTAAAATTCACATGCATAGTACTGGTATATTATTTAATTTCTGAACTTACATAAAGCGAAAAATGTAGGCCTAAGCTATTTCTGACGTCATATAGGCGTACATACTAATATTATAGATGAGTACACAAAGTCAAATGAAAAAGTTAGATAATGATAATTCCTCTGTAAATTCACCAAGCAAGTACTGGAAATTTGTAAACCAAGATCTCAAGGATGGACAGAGAAGTTCTATACCATGTTTATTAAACGAAAATAATACCTTTTATTCACTTATGAAAACTGAATATGTTCCAGTATGTTTACATTAAACTGAAACTGTTACCCAGGTCCAGAGGCGCCAACTTTTGAGAAACATTGGGTGGGCTCATACTCCCGTCCATTGGTTCATGAAATATAAATAAATATATATATATAATATATAAGCGGGTTTGTCCTGATTGAATGAATGAATGAATGACTGACTGACAGAGAATCAACGTAGAGCCTAAACTATAATAGTTAGAGACTTGGAATTTTGCTAGTACCTTCGTTTCATAATATAGGCCTAAGTGAAAACTAAGAAAGGATTTTGCAAAATTTTGATTTTAAATGCCAAAAATCAAATGTTTTCAAGGAGACGAAATACCTTATTATAACATCTAATCAAATACAAGTCACATTGAACAAACACTTCTCATGACAACAGTGTATTGTTGGCAGGCAGTTTTGGAAGTCCATGATACGGGATTTTGACAAATTAGATTAATTAGATTAATTTATTGATGTAAATAAATATTGAAATCCACGAAAATAATGCATAATGATCCAGTCACATAACTTTCTCTACCCTGGACACAGAGAATACCATTTTCTCATTTCATATTTTGATGTACTGTACAATAAGAATTCGTATTGCAGGGACAGCATTTTCAGTTGTCTCAGCCTGGGTGTGCCAACTAGTATGCAATATCAGAAGTCGGTAAAAGATTCTATCCATTGATACGTTATTCATACCTGTAGGCTTTGTATTTTTAGTTGAGAAATATGGATGTTTATCATAGACCCTAAGCATGTAAAAGGATACAAAATAAAATGGAACATTTTTAGTCCTATGCGCACAGTATATTATTATGTCCTAGGTTTTGGCAGAGGAAAGTGATATTGAATTTCTTTTTGATTTCAGCCCCGAAAAGGTTGTGTGGTAACATGAGGATGAGAAATAAAATATTCCGTCAAATTGCATGTTACCGGAATTTCTATTTCTTATTTCAAACCCTTCCAGGCATGGTGTGTAGAAACAATGGGGTGCAAAATTCTACATCCTCTATGAGCCATAAAAAGCTACATCTAGCGTTTTCTGAGGGAATAGTTCGAGTGGGATAAGTAATTCTTCCTCATTTCAAATTCTAATTACCTATATAAGGACCTAGAGTTTGAAAATCGAAAGTCCTTCATAAGTTAATTTCGAATTACAAAATACAAAACCCGAGCGAAGCTGGGCCTTTTAAGTTAGTGAAATGTAAGACACATAAAATGCAGAATAGGAAGCGCATGGGAAAGCTCATGAGTTCTTTCTGTTCTAAACGTCTCATTTCACAACAACACACTTATTGGAATTCTGTGTTAATTACAGGCCTATTGATACGGTTCCAGATATTTAAGTATTATGTTATGTGGTGGGAATTGTTACATTATGTTTGGTAACGTAGAACTTTCTTTGCTTAAACAATAAATTATCTACAGAAAAATAATACTAAAAAAACTCGCGAACGAAATTCTCCCAAATAATGTATAAACTAACCAGTCGTTATACTATTGCCAAAGCAATACTGAAATTGACTCATTTTTTCCCTTCTTCTTGTTACTTTTCCGAAATACGTAATACCACAGTATAAGTATTAATACTAATACTGAAAAAGACTGATCATAAACTTTTAAATACAGAATTTAAGTTTAACACCCAAATGAGTTTTGCCCTTGTGTGGGTGCCGTTCAGTATTAATTGTAAATAAATACCATTAACAGTAGAGATGGGAATCTGTTACTTTTTTTGGAACAGTTACGTTACTGTTACAGTTACACGAAAGTAACTGTTATTTATAACCGTTACCTGTTACTTTTCTTGTATATTACGTAGTTAATCGCCAGATCACTTCCCACTTGTAGGGGAGTGCCCTTTATCTCCCCCCCCCCATAACAGTTATGGACGTGGGGCTCTAGGGAGGGACCCCCCGAAATAAAAAACAGTTGTAAAATTTAGCTTTCAATTAGGGATGATAATCGATAGTTAAAATATCGAGGTTAAAATCGGAGATAACCATCGATATGACGATAATATCGGCCTGAAAACATCGATGTATTTAGACAAAAAACATCGATGTATATTTAAAAAAGGCCATGGTATCAGAAAATTAGGCAAAATTCATAAATAAACAGAAGTATTTCCATGAAAACAATCGATGTAAAAAATCAATGTTTTGTGAAATTAAGCTCATGTAAATAAAATTATATCGTAGAACCAAGGTAGCCTATTAATCTTCTTTTTGTTACAAAAACATCCATGTCGGGGAGAAACATCGATGTAGCAAATACATCAGTTGTTTTCCATCGATGTAAAATGCATCGATTATCGTCATGAAAATAAACTTTTTGGAATTTTCCTGTGGTTTACAGCCTAAAAGATATAAGTATACCAAATTTCTAGTTTCTAGCTCATCTGGAAGTGGGCAAGCATTCATGTCAGTGAGCGAGCCCTTTTTTCGGGGGTTTTTAGGGCTAAAAATATAAAAACTACTTTTTGGAATTTTCCTGTGGTTTATAGCCTAAAAGTTATATGTGTACCAAATTTAAAGTTTCTAGCTATAATGTCAGTGAGCGAGCCCTTTTTCGGGGGTTATAGTGCTAAAAATTAAAAAAAATACTTTTTTTGGAATTTTCCTATGGTTTACAGCCTAAAAGCTATATGTGTACCAAATTTAAAGTTTCTAGCTCATCTAGAAGTGGGCAAACAGTAATGTCAGTGAGCGAGCCCTTTTTCGGGGGTTATAGGGCTAAACATTTTTAAAAATTACTTTTATGGAATTTTCCTATGGTTTACAGCCTAAAAGCTACATGTGTACCAAATTTCAAGTTTCTAGCTCTTCTGGAAGTGAGCAAACAGTAATGTCAGTGAGCGAGCCCTTTTTCGGGAGTTTTTAGAGCCAAAAATAAAAAAAACAGTTTTTGGAATTTTCCTGTGGTTTACAGCCTAATAACTATATGTGTACCAAATTTCAAGTTTCTAGCTCATCTCGAAGTGAGCGAGCCCTTTTTCGGAGGTTTTTAGGGCTAAAAATTAAAAAAACTACTTTTTGAAATTTTCCTGTGGTTTAGAGCCAAAAAGCTATATGTGTACCAAATTTAAAGTTTCTAGCTCATCTGGAAGTGGGCAAACGTTAATGTGAGTGAGCGAGCCCTTACTCGGGGGTTTTAGGGCTAAAAATTAAAAAAAAAAACTTTTTTGGAATTTTCCTGTGGTTTACAGCCTAAAAGCTATATGTGTACCAAATTTCAAGTTTCTAGCTCATCTGGAAGTGGGCAAACATTAATGTCAGTGAGTCAGTCAGTCAGTGGCTTTATATTATAGGGATTTTATTATTAGTAGTAAAATTATCAATATTATTTCGAATAACTTACTACAGTTATTGAATTCATATTTCATGCTATATACCCACATTCTAAGTTTAAATTATCCAGTAAAGGCAATATCGTATTTTGATAAATTTTTTAAGTGGTATGTAAAGCAAGAAATATATATGAGATCAGACAGCATGAATTCTATGCATGAACTCTTTACGCCCATTAATAATTAAGAAAATAACTTTTTTTAAATTTATTTATTTTATTATTTTTATTTTTTGTTATTTTTTATTCTTATTTTTTTGTTATTTTTATTTTGTTATTTTTATTTTTTGTTTTTTATTATTTTAATTTTTTAATTTTTTATTATTTTTATTTTTTAAATTATTTTTGTTTTTCAAATATTGGAAGTAACAGATGTAACGAAAGGCGAAAGTCACGGATAAAACACTTGTAACAGAAATATTAGAATTAACTGTAACAGGTCAGAGTAACTGGAGCAGGTGGAAATAACAGTAACAGGTCAGAGTAACTGGAGCAGGTGGAAATAACAGTAACGGGTCCGAGTAACTGGAGCAGGCGAGAGTAACAGTAACAGGTCAGAATAACTGGAGCAGGTGGAAATAACAGTAACGGGTCCGTGTAACTGGAGCAGGTGGAAATAACAGTAACGGGTCCGTATAACTGGAGCAGGTGAAAATAATGTAACGGGTGTAACTCTCGACACGTTACTTTGTTCCAGACCAGTTACATTCGCTCGACACCGACAAATTTCTCAACGCAACTAATAATAACAATAATAATAAGTAAATAAATAAAATAAAAATCAAAACAAAAAATAAAAGTATTAAAAAAAACCCTGAGAAAAAGGAGAGCTGCTGAGAAATTTGGAGAAACTATACAGAATTCTTATATATTTATATATCTTTACACGCTAGCGGCCGTAATTTTGAAGATATTTGAACCAAATTTTATTATGTTATTTCTAGGCCCAATAGTTAATGAGCAAAATTGGCCCAAGGGGGGGTCGTGGGAGGGGGTTGAAATTTTGAAAAAATTATATCTCGGCCCCTATGAAGTATAGAGAGAAACTTTGTTGGAATAAACTTAGAGTACTCCCTATGGAGTTCACAATGACAGTAACGATTCGGGAGTTTTAGGGGTACGAGTAGGGGTGGGGGATGGAAATTCGAAATTTTTGAAACCACGTCTTGTGGGGTATCGTTGAAAAGCTCTTGATGAGTACTCTACAAATCAATACCTAGTTTCTCGATAGCTCTCATATAAGGCGAGATTTGAATGTTTTAAAAAAGTGCTCTTTCCTCTTTTTTTGCAGTTATTATTGCGGGTTTATCATGCCAAGGCTAAAGAAGAAGAGAACTGCGCAGTGACAGTAAATTAAACCAAAAGCACTTCGAAATCTACCTCAGCCTGTAGGCCTTCCTAAAGGGATTTTATTTCACTTCACACAAATGCAATTAATAGGAAATGATCAATCTCCGCCATTTCATGCAGATGTCTAAACTTAAATAGATGAATTTTCGCTTCTCATTGTAATGATTGCTCGATGGCGTAGTGGGTAAGATGAAGGGCTAATATGCTAGCGGTCCCGTGTTCGGATCTCCTTGGGTCGAACATTTAAAGGATAGGAATAGATAGGTAGGGTAAAGGAGAAAACGGATTGAATAGTAGGAAAGGGTAAAGAAGTGGTGAAAGGGGGGGAGTCAGAATTTCCAATACTGCTAGTAGTTCCACCATTCACATCTAGATGTCTCGAGTGGGAAGAGCTAAAGGGACGACCTGTTTTTCCCTCGTTTTTTAATAAAAAATCCCGGGGGAGGACCCCCATTTTTTGGATTTCCGAATAATAGCAAACTTTCGTCTGTGTCGGTCCCTCCTTTGAGTATTTTCTGGTTCCACCTTTGGTTGAGACGAAAATAAGATATCCTAGGAGGAGCTTTGGTAACCGTTACTTTTGATTTTTTGTAACAGGTCGTTACCGTTACATACATGTAACAGTTACAAAGTAACAGTTACAAGAAATATTCCCCATCTCTAATTAACAGCCAATAATAATATGGTAAGTAATTATTAAGAAAAATTATGTTTAGTTTACAAAACAACTTGAGATAAAGACAGAAATTTACAAATTCACCTAGAACTAGAAAAAAGAACCGTGAATAATGCAATTAAATGTAAAACTCAAATTAAAATTAATAGAGAACGTGTAAATAATACAAGAAAGAGGCCTGGAACTTTATATGGATGTGAGACATGATCCCTTACACTTCGGGAAGAATATAATCTGAGAATGTTCAGAAAAATATTCAGACTAAGAGAGATGAAAACTGGGACTGGAGAAAAGTGCATAATGACGATCTTTATAACTTGTACTCTTCACGGAATATAATAAAGGTAATTAAATCACTGAAGATGAAATGGGCTGGACATGGGGAAGGAAAGACATATCCCAAAACTATTTTGAATTGAGGTCCAAAGGGAAAATATCACTTGGAAAACCTAGGCGTAGGTGGGAGGACAATAGTAGAATAGATTTAAGGGAAGTAGGACTTGCGAGGGACGGTTGGATGAAGTTAGCACAGAATAGGGTTGAATGGCGTGCTGTAACCGCGCCAATGATCCTCCGGGTTTCATCAAACAGACTAGCAGATGCCCGCGATTATTTACTTACTAGATGTTTTGTTTAAATCATTTAGTTATCGTGGAATGCACTCCAAAGCCGGATTTTTAGCTGTTTCATTATAATTATTATTAGTCGTTTAGTTTAGAATGATTCGTGTGTAGGCTAAGTCTTAATAAACGTGTTTTATTTGTTTTGCTCTTAATTTTTTTTTTAATTAATTATCGCGGGCACCTGCTAGTAGACTTATAAAATATTGATATGACTATGGTATAAATATAGTACTGTAAGCCTACATGAAATGAGTTCATTGTTTCTGAAGTCAAACTTTGTAATAATTGTCTTGTACTCCACACTCTTATCTTGTATCACAATTCCTTGCTTTGCCCATTAAATTCACCACAAGCATAATCTAACTTCTGAATTTAACTTTTCCGCACTCTCCTTAGCTTATATATATTTTGAAAAGCAATGTGATTAAGTTTTTTATGAATGCATAAAAAGCATAAACATATGGCGGTGGATGTGGAAACTGCGTTAACAGATTGACTGTAACCCCTATGGTGGTGCATAGGGCCTACAAGTGGAGGTTTCATTTCCTATACAAATTTTGTTACGCTTATTTTCCGAGAGAGAGCAGAGGGGCAAGTGGTAAGTCCATCGCCTCTCAAGCGTTAATAGATTAAGACGTAAAAATTTAATAAACTGAGAAACAACTTCAGAGAATCGTGAGTTAATTGGAACAAGAGGAGATAGTATTATTATGTCAAAAATAGCCTGATTTTAGCTTTCCAGCGATTCTACAAGAAAATATAGTTTAGTAATGGTAATAAATAATTTAACAAAATAGGCCTAGGGCTTCAGCACCACGGGCCCATATAAGTTGGCGCCTCTGCCCAGGTCAGTATAATATGTACAGAAAAAGTATTTTTATTGTACTGTACGCTACATTCCATTTTGACTACGTCTAATCTGGCGTAGGCCTATATTTGAAATACTGCTCAACTAGGAGAAAATCCACATGGGTGGATTAGTGATTTTTCAGATTCATCAAAGCAATGAAGTAATAAATAGGCCTATATAAAGCGCCCAATTTTCAAAATAACGTCAAGCTATGAAATGGGTACGATGGAAGATCTTATTCTACCTGTGATTCTACAAAAGGTCTTGTGTCCAGTAAGAATAATACACTAAGCTCCGTGTCACTACATCCCTTATGAAACTTGGCCTACCGTTCGACCGCTGCGTCGTTCACCATAGGCAGATGGCAGGATTGGGGGATGTGGTCAGTCTGCCGACTCCCACGGCCATTACTGATGACTTTCATGGCAGGAGCCCCTACTTCTTTATCAAGTAGCTCCCCAATTAGCGCCACGAGGCTGAGTGCACCCCGTTACAGACCTCCCTACCAAAAATCCGAGGTTCGAAGCCAGGTCTGCGGATCCGTAACACTAATCACTAGACCCTGCAGGCGGTCAGTAAGAACGGTACTTCTGTAATAATAATAATAGTACTAAAAATAATAATAAATAAATAAAGGATGCACTGACAAAACCAAAATAACTTTCATCTTGGCACATGACACGATACTCTAAATTAGATTAGAAACTGCTGTTTACATTATTACAAGATTTACCAGCTGATTGTCCGATTGCCAAAAATAATCTAAGGCAGAAAAATTAGCTTTATTAACTTGCAATAGCCTACATTCAAATCTTATGTAATAGCCTACATTGTTATAAAAGAATGCGACTTCCTACTCATAACGTTGCAACTTGTTTTCGTTGAAGTTCTGAATTATTTCACAATTCCCTATAGTTATCACAAGAACTTATGTGATGGATACTGGAGGATGCAAACGGTCTGGAAAATTTCTCCTAAAAGAATCCTACTGGCCTGCCGGATGACAAAGCATGCTAATACTGGTAACCTAACGATATCAGATCCTTTTTCCGACAAAGGCTAAACACGACAAAGGTTGCACGAGTAGTTTTGAGACTATATAACGTACTTCTGTTTAAATATTTACAGAGGAAACATCTTAGCTGACTCATGCAATCAGCTGATGTAATATTAAACACATCTTTTGAGGTGGTATAACCTATTGGTAGGCCCACTCGTCACTTCACAGAACTGATGAAGTAACAAAGTTTTTAATCATAATTATTTGAAAATATAAAATCGGTTCAACGATTTACCTTCATGACGATAAAACTACACACAGCAGTTATTTTCTTTTAGTAATTTTGCAATAGGCCTACACAAGCTCATTCCAGTCTCTTCATTCAAAAATATTCCTTGTAGGATTCTAAAGCAGCGATGCTATGCACAGACCAATCGGAACAAACGTTACTGCAAAAGAAGCAATTACTAGTCAAAGATGCGTTATCATGTCACAATAAAACACGTAGTACGTTTTTACTACAAATACGAAAAATAATTTGACAGAAATTTACGAACAGTTCTTACTTAAATCCGGATAACGTTGGAAGAATTAAAATGCAGTAATTCTGACTTACATTCGTCATTCAACTCTCAACTCACTGAACGAGTACAGTAAATGGATTTAAATCTCATGAATCTTTGCAGTTCACGCACCCTATAGCGAAGAAAATATTCTGATTTTGGAATGGTTCTAAATTCGCGTTGGCCAATGTTTTGGGAGACTCGATTTTCTCACTTCAAACAAAAACATTTGTGGAATCAAGATAATATTGAAGGTTATTCCAAACAGTGGCGGCTCGTAGCTAAAATTAGTTGGGGGTACAGTTGCAGAAAATGTTTAGCCTTTGTTTTAAAATTGTGTAAAAGTAAACATGCATATATAAAAAGGAAATTTAATCAGAAACTTGATAATACCCTAAAAGAACAAAATCGTGAATGTTTACTTTGATTCATGAAATGAACTTATATAATTCAGATAAATATAGAATTGTGTAAAAAAACGATGTCTTTGTTTGAATAATAATAAATTACAATCAACATAATTCAACTGCCAGAAAAAGAATTGTGTAGCCTAGTTAACGGAAATCCGAAAATGAATAATAAACTAAACTCCGTGGTGCTACATCCTTAAAGGGACAAGGCCTACCACCCGACCGCTGCTTCATCTACCATAGGCAGATGAGAGGATTGGGGTAAATGTGGTCAGCATGCCGACACCCACTGCCATTAATGGTGGTTTCCATGAGCGGAGCTGCTACTTCTCTTAAGCAGCTCCTTAATTTGAATCATGAGACTTAGTGCACCCTGTTCCAGACCTCCCTACTTCAGAAAAATCCAAAGAGGTACCGGGGATTAAACCCGGGCCAACGGATCTGTCAGCGATGCTAACCACAAAACCATGCCAGCGGTCTTAAAATCAATGTTATATAAACTTGTTTGTTTTAGGTACTTACTAAAATAAAAGAATTATGTAGCACGGCATATTCCAAACTGTGTTTCTCCTCACTGGAGTAAACTATCTTCATCTCTCCTTAGACCAGGAGCCTATTCTCCCCAGTCACACTATCTTTTTCGTGATTTATTATACCTTGAAGGCCTTTTTAATTCATTCTCTCTATACGTTCCATCCACCCTTCCTTTTTAACCAGTCACCAATGTCCACACTTTTGTATTATAGGCCTATCACAATTTTTTGCCTTGTCCATTAATGGCCTTCCTACGATTTTTTCTCACAAGCATCATCTAAATTCTAAATCTCCTTCTCCTTAAGTATACAGTATGTAGAACAGCGTTGGCTGTGGAAATTGACTGACACACGTAAAAATGTAATGAATTGTTGAACGGTTTCAAATTATTCTGAGGGAATTGAAATAAGAGAAGATCGTACTATACCTTATATGTTCACAATTGCTCGATTTTTGCTTTACAGCGATTCAACAAATAAACACAATTTTGAGTACTAGCAATAAATAGTTATGATAGTAATACATGACAAATTAGTTATTGGGTGGGTTTTAGCCTCATGGGGCCATATAAGTTGGCACTACTGATCACATTCATTCCTGCAAGATAAAATTCTTCCTCGAGTGTTTTTTAAAACAGAAGATCTCTGGAAACAACTAAAAATGTCCATTTGGAATACGACACAAGTTGTCATACACTTTTATTTGAATGGAAATGATGTAAGCTGTTTAATACATACAAAACTTGTAAGCATCCCATATGATTGTAATGAATACACGTGCTGCACATTGATATCTGATTTTGTGGTTTAATGTTCAAAAATACTACTGTAGATTCAGTGCAACATCTGTATGAACCTGCCTGTGAAATAGCACAGCTGGAAAACAAAATATTATACTGAAATTAAATTTATGTCCTGATGATGGGATACAAAGAATGTCGACAAATTTATCTACTTCTTACTATCACATGACACGAAGAAAATTTTGTTCATCATTTTCACAAGAACAGCTTGAATGATTTTGTTTAAATTGTGTACACCTTTGCTTGATATGTAAAGTTTTTTTTCTTTTGAAATTATGTGGAGATTAGTTTCATTTCCTTGCTTTAATTGGGGCACACAGCCACATGTTGGAATAAGAAGTGAGAATTGCAAAATTCATGCTTAGGGTAGAAAATTTGTTTTATGATGTTTAATGTGAGATTAAAAAAAAAATTGAATCTAATCTATCTCATTATGAGCTAAATGTCTAATGAAGAAATTTGCCAAGCTTAATTTATGGTACCAGTACATGCACTAATATTCAAAAGGTTTGGTATGTTGAAATCAAAACTGTTCCTTGCAAGTTGAACCCCCCCCCCCAAAAAAAAATAAATAAATAAATAAAAATAAATAAGTAGGCCTATATAAAAAATAAAAAAAGAATAAATAAATAAATTACACCATTCAGTGATTCTCAGGTCATATATCAAGGTTTCTCTTTATTCCAGCCAGGTAAGAAGGAGGGCGCCCAATTTTCCTTCGTTCCCCTCCATCAACATCTGACAGACGTTCTCCAGCTTTGTTAACTTCACCCCACAAGATGGCTGCAGAGCAGATAGAAGCCGAAAGCTCAGATATCTTCGACCTTCTTACCCGGCTTGAGACGCCTTTAAATTTAACTAATGGGTAATTCTCCAGAAAAGGGCAGATTTCAATGTTAGAATTTTTTTTTAAATAATTTTTTATTTTGGGCCATGTAATTTTTTGTATGTAATATTTCTTTCTGCAGAGTACTACTGAGGTACTTGCCCTACTTACCGAGTGGTATTTTGAATTAAATTAACAAGGTTAGAAAATGGTGCATTCATGGAGGTGAGAAAATAGTAAGAAATAGTAATTATATAGAAGTTATGTGAGAATTAGAATTAATTTACTGTATTAAATGTTATCATGAAAAAGAACAATATTTATTACCATACAAATGGATTAACACACAACTTTTTACTTATTTTTATCTATGTTAAAATAGATTATAACCTTAAAATCAAAACTTTAAATCAAAACGTGATATATTGTCATAAACTATTAGGCTATACCAGTATCTTCATTAAACAAAAATAATAAATGCAGACAGTTAAATATGTCATCAATTACAACATTAATTACACCTCCACGGATAGGATTCGAGAGTAACAGTAACGGAGGTGAGATTTTTCTCTAATTTGTCAAACAGCTTGGGAACATTTAAGGTTAGAAAATCTCAGTTCTAGAGTTTAACTCTGCATTCCTTATTATTATAATTTACAGCAAAAGTAAATATAAAAACATACAACTTTACCGTTGGGTGTAGGTAACGGAGGTGAGGAAGTCCAATTACCAACTCTTCATTTAGCCCTTTTACACAAACAAAACAACACTTAAAAGCACACTAACAGCTTGACTTTATATAAATGATAAGAAAACTGCCAAAAGTTGGAGTCCAAGGAAAATAGAAAGACTACAGTGCCATATCTGTGGAAATAATTGAACTTTTATATTGTTTCACGGAGGTGAGGTCTCACCTTGGGACAAGCATGTTTAGTGCAAAAAATTGTCTTTACAAAATGATATATTTTCTTTTCAGTTATTAATGACTCATTTTTTGAGCTGTTTGTTCTTGTTATAACACTAAAATGGAATAAAAATTAAACCCTGTTGAATTATGAAATAATGAAAATGACAAGTAAGGCATTGGGACATGACACGGAGGTGAGATCTCACATACTGTGCCCTAAAATGCAGAAAATTGTAACTTTTGTTTAAAAAGTGGAATATGGGATCAAGTAGACCTTATTTCAATCTAACTTATCATAATAATTCATAATCCATAAATATTTATTTTACACCAGAAAATCAACTGCGACATGAATCTGCCCTTTTCTGGAGAATAACCCTAATGCAAGGAAAGCTTCAAGTATTTTATTGATTCTTCGGTCATTAACCGAAAAAAATAAAATCTATACAGATCACAAATAAGTTTTCAGCTTTAATAATCTTTTATAGTTATAATGCATTTGTTAAAGGACAGAAGAAATATAATAATAATAGTGATGATGATTTTCATACATAACCTGCAGATTAACCAGCAATAAAGTAATTCTCGTAACTGCAAGTCATAAAATCATGTACGAGGGTCATCCAGAAAGTAATGCCCCACATTTTTTTCTACAACATTTATATACTGAACACAATGAAACTTACACCCAAGAAAAAATTATGTTTCTTCTACACTCCCTATTTTTCCTTCCTGTTCTATGGCCTTCCTCCAGCGAGACACAAGGGTGTGTTTGCCCTGTCGGTACCACTCCTTGTTCTGGTCACAATACCATTTCTGTACATTTCTATCACAATACTGGAGGAGAACGCTTCCCCCTCAGCTTCAAAACGTTTCAGCAACTCAGAAGAAATGTTTTTTCTGAGAGATTTATGGTCCACCGTAAGACAGCATGGAACCCACATGCACTCACTTTTGAATAATCAAGAGCATGGATGATTGCATCCACACTTCCTTTACTGATTGACAGCTTCAGCTGAGGGGGAAGCGTTCTTGTCCAGGATTGTGACAGAAATGTGCAGATATGACTTTGTGACCAGAACAAGGAGTGGTACCGACAGGGCATACACGCCCTTGTGTCTCCCTGGAGGAAGGCCATAGAACGGGATGGAGATTAAGTGGAAAAATAAGGAGTGTAGAAGAAACATCATTCTTTCTTGTGTGTAAGTTTCATTATGTTCAATAAATAATTGTTGAAGGAATAAATGCAGTGCATTAATTTCTGGGTGACCCTCATAATTGTCAGAACTGAGAAATGGTTAAGACTGAAATTAAATTGTTATCTACAACATCCTTAATACACCAACGCAAGTATACATATTGTATGTACACAGCAATAAGAAAATACACTCCTCTGCCTATTAATTTATTTACAATTTCCTTCACTATTCAGTTTTATTTTTGATATTGGAAGCATAATGCCAATTTTATCGTACACATTCACGGCATGAGCTTTCCTTATAATTCACCTCAAGGCAAAACACTAGTAATTCAAAATATACAGACACCTACTGTATTTACATACACTGTACAGGATAATCCTGTTTACCTGAAAATATAATAAAAACAAGTAAACTGATGAAACAAAGTGCCAGAATGTTTTTGTTTAATCAGTGATAATTGCAAATATGATATATAGAAAATAAGTTATTTTTTTAAAAAAATTTCTGAATTAAGCTCTATTTTGATTCATTAAGCAGGGCTTACGGAAGAACAAAGGTCTAGTTTGATAAGCATATGTGAAGGAATACTTAGGTAGTGTTATTTGTCAAAGCTAATTGTATTGCAACTTCCGACAGCCGTATATGAACACTGTAAAATAATATGTTGTCATGAGAACTGATTTGCATTTCATAAATTCTTTCTAATATATTACCATAAAATAGGCACTAAATTGGGCATTACTCCGGTACCGGTCAACCAATTTTGTCCAATATCAATAGGCTTCTCACCATGGACATTATAAATGCATATACCAAGTTTCATGAAAATCCGGCGTATTTGAGTTATCATGCATACAGACACAAGGACAGACATTTTCCTGGCCCCCACACAATCTCATAAAGTGCCATTCTCGCACTTAATAATTAGCAATAAAACAAAATTTATAAGAAAACCATCTAAGGCTGCATACATGCTGGAGTGACCACACTCTAGCAAAGCATGGAGTTCATGTACATATTGGAGCATGTGATAAAAGTACTCTAAGCCCCTTTCATCATTTACATGACATAGTTAAATCGGACAAGGTTGTTTACACTTGGTATATCAGAGTAAATCTAAGTGAAAGGTGGGATGTTAAAGTTTGTTTCGAGTATATTGAAATGAAAATTGAAACTTTCGACTAAGTTACTTATACAGAGTACTGTATGTAAGGTGATAAAATTGATAGTTCATTAATTCTTTAACACCTCATCTCCCAGTTTATCAGAAGGAATGTATTCTTAATTATTTGTCCCAGTGAGTGTAGGTCTATATGAAATTAACTCACTGATGACTTATAATGGAAGATTATTATTAAGTATTTTATATCACACATGACTTTGAAGATCATACAGTCAATTAATATTAATCAATATGCCTACATTTAAATCTATGAGAAGAACCAAGAAAACTGTTTATTTCATTCTCCTTGCTTCCATCTGTGCTCCAACATGCATAACACAGTATTAGTTAATGCAGCAACATTCTCCCTAGTTCTCTTTCAACAAGCTGCCCAATTCTGATGGCCTTAATATTGCCATCCAACTACAGTAGGCCTAGGTCTTTCTACAGGGTTTTACCACTAATGTCTTGTCAGCTGTTTCCAATTTGAACTAAATCACTGCACACTTTAACTTAGTTCGCAGGCTTCCACGGCCAGTGTTATACTTAAAATGATAGTAATTGATATCCGGGTTAGGCCGCGTCGTGTTTTTGGTGTCTTCTGACGTTTCGGACATCATATTGTGTCATTCTTTCTCAGAAGAAGGACACGATATGATGTCCGAAACATTAGAAGACACCAAAAACACGACGCGGCCTAACCCGGATATCAATTACTATCATTTTAAGTACTGCACACTTTAGTTTTTCGTAATTAAAGCAACATTATGTGGTGAGCTCTCATCACTTTGAAGTTTCTCCATTGTCTGTAGATGCCTGCAGATTTTAAGGGCCAAATGCAGAAACAGTGTGTATTTAAAGCCTTAGTCACTGTCTAGTCAAACAACATCTAACATGTAGGCTTATACAAATTTTCATTGGTTAAACAATGTTGTACAGCCAGTGTTTAACAACACTGTTTAAGTTACAACAGCTTCAAAGAAGAAGTTTGGAGTATCTTGCATGAGTCTTTGCCGATCTTGACCAATGGAAACTCTTAAATAAAATGGATGCCATAACTTATGATAAAGGCAGATGACATTACGATTCAATCAACAATGGGAATATGTAAATGTGTTGGCAACTTCTCAATCTAAGAAAAGACAATATAGTGAAAACTGATATTTTTGAAACAATAGGTCTATACAATATAGCGAAAAATTATATTGTTGTATACAACATCATGGGCGCCCAAGCTTGGGGGCAGCGGCCCTCAGGGAAAGAAAAAAAAAAAAATGTATATTAATAATTATAGTCAGATGTATTTCTTTTAAGACAATTATTTAAAAGTGAGTAGAGTTATAAAATGTTTGCAGAAGTTTTACCAAATTGAAAACATGGAAGCAGAAGCCACAGTGGATTAGGGAAGGGGGTCCAGGGGGTGTGGACCCGCAGAAATCAAAACTATTCTATTCTATTCTTATTTTTTTAAAAATATTTATTAAATTATAAAAGTTTCGTTCGTTTGTAAAATATGATAAAGCCGTTATGTTGTTTTCATAACATAATGAGTAGGCCTATTATTTCTACTGTTCCATGTGTTATTTAACTTTTCTTATGAATCGTAATAAGTATTATAACTTAGGTAATGATTTCTTGTTAAGTTGGCATGTCTCAGAGTATAGTATATATTTGCTAACTAGTTTTCCAGTGAATTGATAAATTTCATATTTGCCGTAAAAAAAAAAAAAATTCAAAATAGTTTTCCAGTGCTAACATAGCGTAAAATGTGATTTTCCTTAGTTCAACATTATTTACTGTCATGCTGTCTTCTTCTCTATAGTAACAATGTTGTACAAGGGTGCCCATATGATAATTTCTAGGGGGAGAAAATAATTTCGGGGAGGGTCGAAAGTGCGGGGGGGTTTGGGGGGTGAAGTTTACTTCAAGAGAAATAATTTGTAATGAGAGACTGTGCTTGTTGACCCTCAGAGGCAATTTCTGAGCAATCCTGCCTGAAAGGAGCATACCACTTTTCAACTCTGTCATCCGGGGAATTTAGGCATACGCATGTGAGAAGAATAACAAGCAAGTAGCTGAGACAGAGATCTGCAGGACTCTAATTTTGTGACCTATTGCAAAAAATCCATTCTTTTCCTTCACGCAATTAGTGGTTGTAACACAACCTCAAGGTTCTATAGGCAGGGAGAACTGCAGGCAGAATAATTGTTCAACTGTAGCGAATACCTGCAAGATATTCCTGAGATCTTCAATAAATCTAATTCTATTTAAAGAATGAGCAGGAAAGAGGTTCAATCAACAACATGAAAAAAAGCAGCAGAAGATAAGATATGACTGTGTGACTTGAGGTTTTCCTGGTGTTGAGAATGTATTATTGTTTCTTGAGCTTCCAACCAGACAAGTTGGAGGATTGATTCCCAATCCAGCTCACTCCTTCCAGAATATGGCAGTGGAGATAGCTGCCGTAAGCTTGGAACCAATCCTCCAACTCACCCAATTGGAAACCCAAGAAAAAATAATATAATTATAAGATAATGATTGTTTTAATAAACTAGTAGATCAAGCAAATGCTATTGCTGTCCTCTCCAAGTATACACTCCTGTCGCAGATTCCACTAGGTGCAAACATGGCAAGAAGAATGAGTTGGGAATGGAATTTATACATTATTAAGGACCACCAACACCAATGGCAATAGACAATTCCTAAGCAAGCTAAAGAAATGTTATCTATTTTATGGAACCCGAAGGTTCATTGTTGCACTTATCTGAGCCCGCCTTCATTCTGTGCTAACTCCATCCATCCATTCCTCGCAAATCCTACTTCCCTTAAATCTATCCTAATATTGTCCTCCCACCTATGTCTAGGTCTTCCAAGTGGTCTTTTCCCTTCGGGTCTCCCATTCAATACTTTTGAGACATGTCTTTCCTCCCCCATGTGTGAACATGTCCAGCCCATTTTGTGATCCATGATCCAGATATAATAGTGTCTCTAACCACTTGCGGATGCAAAAAAGGTTGTGGAGAGAAATACATCTGCATGAAAGCTGACCTCGCATGCATGTGAAACTCCAGGAATTCCTCCATCATCTGAACAGCATACACAGGAATATCAATTTCACTATGAAGGTAGAGAAGGAGGTCTCTCTTCCATTCTTGGACATGCTAATACAGTGGAAGACCAACAACCATAAAGTATTAAAAAAAAAAAAAAATCTCACACTGACCTCTACCTCAACGGAAATAGTCATCATCATCCAGCACAGTGTAGTGGAGTTCTTAACACCCTCATCAACAGAGCCATCTAAATACCGACAAGGAAGATCTACCAGACGAACTGAAACACCTCAGGAGGACATTCCAGGCAAATGGATACACCGAAGCAGAAATCCGAATGGCCCTGAAAAGGACTGTTAGTCAGAAAACCTGTCAAGTGAGTGACACTGCAGAAATGACCAAAACTGCGATACTGCCATACTTTGGTAACCTGTCTCAGCGACTAGCCAGAATATTGAGATGGCAAATTGGATCAGTCTTCAAACCACCAAGGAAGATTAAAAGCCTCCTGAGACCAATCAAAGATGAGCTGGGACTCAGGGCACAAGGTATGTACCGCATCCCATTGGTCGACTCCTTCCAACTTGGAAGCAGTATATATATTGCCCCACTCGATACTTCTCGTGTAGTCTTCCACATGACTCATCTTGCCAGTATCCCTGAGGATGGAGGCAGCGTTCGCCTTTGAAACGTTGGAGGAAATTGATCTTCAAACCTGGCTGTCAACCCGAGAAGCCTTCTTTCATATGCTTCGCCAGGAAAACCTCAAATTATAATGAAATTATTGTAAATAAAATGAATGTATTGAAATGTAACCTAAATATTTTTCAACAATCACCTTTTAATTCTTAATTTATGAATACATTCTAAATTTTTAGGTTAGAGAAGATTATGTGCTCTTTGGTGTTTCAGGCCAGGCCCTATAGGCTTTTAAGAGCAGCACTGGTAAAACAATAATTAAAACAAAAGTACTACAATATTTTAAATGTTTAACTAAATACTAATTACATTTTTTACATTTCAAGAAAAATTATCTACACATCATAAAAAAAAAATTAAATACTGGTATTTATTTTCTCACAAAATATGTTTTACATGAAAACTATAAAATCTAATGTAATAATTTACAGAGAACTTAATTACCTATAAAAAAAACAGTCATAATTTGTTTTATAAACAAGATATAGGCCTAACCAATTTATGGTTTAACTTTTTCAAAAAATAAACAAAGCTTTCTGTTTTTCTTTTTGGAAATTTGGCCATTTCAAATTTTGAAATAATTTATGCTGGAATGGAAACACAAGCCCTCTTGAATAATTTTCTTTAGACCAAACCTATAATTAGTTTCTTTATTATGCAAATTTTATGTTGTCCCTTCCTTAAATGATCCTTCTTCATCCATCTAATGTCAAAGTTTTTGAACAATATTGTATGCTCTTAACATAATTTTTGCAATTTTCTTTAGCCTAATTCCTAATATACCTTCCAGTAAATAATTAGATATGCTATATCATTAGTTTTATCTATCATCATCCATTAATATGATGTACTTTTCTCAAGTAACCTAGAATTAAAAAAGAGCATATCATTGTTGCACCTTCAAAATCGGCTATGTGAATTGACAATGTTTTTACAGAAGAAGAAGAAGAAGAAGAAAAAAAAATGTTAATATGGCAGATGCAATACTTAGACACACGTTACAGCATTGTAACAGCTCATTGCTTAGGTTATAATGCAGTTGCATCAATAATAAAATCAGCTAAACTGATTAATTGCTATTCAGTGCTACTAATGTAATTCACTTGAATGTATATTGAACTCATAATCTAGGTATTCACACTGTTAATTTGTTTGGAATATGTTGTGCTTTTGTTGTATAACATGTATTATATATAGTCCAATATCATTTTAATGATCACGAGGACGTAAATAAATAAATAAATATAACAAAATGTTAGATGGAGTTAATAGGGTATAGTTCAGACACTACTGAGTTTTAGGCCACGGTTTCTTGAAAATGTTTGATGAACATAAGTGAAGGAATAAGTGGGATAATTAGAAAATTAACAGAATGAATTTACAACAAATTCCTCATGTGAACAATAGGCCTATTCCTTTAATTTTGTCAAAATATCTGAAGCCGTAAAAATACGCAGTCAAAAAATTTCAGTTTATTTTGGAGGGGAAAAAACTACTTTTTGAAATTTTCCCATGTGTTGCTAAAAGCTATGTTTGCCAAATTTCAAGTTTCTAGCTCATCTGGAAATGAGTAGATATCAATATCAAAATGTGGATGAAATAGAAAAGTGGTCTTCAACATTTTTTAACTAAAGGGCCACTTTCTTTTTGGTGAAAATTTAATAACATAATTCATAAACTTATTGTACTGGCTAACCAGGTTGGCCCATGTCGTGTTTTTAGTGTCTAACGTTTCGGACATTCTATCGTGTCCTCCTTCGGATAAAGATTCACATTAAAAAAGTGCCTGTGAAGAGTAAACAGTCGCAGTTGTCATGACGTCAGTGGATACATTCTTTAAAGTTCTTGCCAGATGTCACTGATCTTATACCCATCTTCCCTGTTTATGTTATGGGGATGTTTAATAATTTCTATGGCGTCTGTAACAAGTCCACTAAAACATGAAAACAGAAGATTCCTAGACTTGTTACAGAACCCATAGAAATTATTAAATATCCCCATAACATAAACAGGGAAGATGGGTATAAGATCAGTGACATCTGGCGGGATACAATTAAAACTTTAAAACTGACGTCATGAAAACTGCGACTGTTTACTCTTCACAGGCACTTCTTTTTAATGCGAATCTTTCTCCGAAGAAGAACACGATAGGATGTCCGAAACGTTAGACACTAAAAACAGGACGCGGCCCAACCCGGATAGCCAGTACAATAAGTTTATGTATGACACCAGCCGTGGAAGCCTATGAACTAATTTAATAACATAATACTTACGTAACACAAATATATGAATTACATTACAATAACTGTAGGGACTACTTAATATTATGTACTCCTGTACATAATGTATGTATGTATGTATATGTACTAACATATTAATTACATTTTGTGTTCCACTTTGGAATTTTAATGAGTAACACAAAGCACAATAACATTCTTCAATTTAATGCGAGACCTCACAGGCCGCCAATAATTGAGCCATGGGCCACATGTGGCCCCCAGATTGAAGACCACTGGTCTAGATTGTCGATATGAATGACATCATGGATATCCAGCCAGTTTTTACATGCTTATGGGCAGCTAGAAACATCAAATTTAACATGATTATGGCTTAATAAATTTATAAAACGGGAGAAGTGGTGTATAAACAGTAAAGCTATTGATTCATTAATTACAATGGACAATTTTTAAACACTTGTAGCTCTACTTACGTCACACTTTTCGGGGAAGACTCTCATCCCCATCATCAGCAGTTGGTAGACTCAACTCAGTCTACCAACTGCCGATGATGGGGATGAGAGTCTTCCCCAAAACTAGTCCGAAAATTGTGACGTAAGTAGAGCTACAAGTGTTTAAAAATTGTCCATTGTAATTAATGAATGATTTTGGCTGTTGTATGTGCCAATATTTCTGCCAAATTTTATGATTCTATCTGTCCCATAACTGTGTCAAAAGTTACATAATGTGAGGAAAATATACAAAATTTACCTAAAATAAAAAATCTAACTCACCTCAGGTATAACCAATGGAAATACAACAAAAAGTCATAGGACCAAATTTGTAGATTTCTCAAAATCCGTTACTGCTGGTGCAATCAATTTCTGATATGGCTTGCCGTTTAACTACTATAAGCCTGCAAAGAAGGTCTATTTAGACTTTGAAGTTTCGTCTGCCATTTTGAATGTTTTTCAGGGGTAAAAATTAAAAATCATAACGTTCTGGAATATTTTTGTCAGTTACAAGCTAAAGCTACAAGTATGCCAAATTCCAATTTTCTGGGTCATCTGGAAGTGGACAAACAAGTATGTCAATGAGTGACTTAACCATGCGGCTATGTAGTATAGAATGATTTGATATTTTTAAACCGTTAATTTGAATTTACTCTGGTACTGGTCAACCAAATTGGTCCAGAATCAATAGCATTCATCCTATTGACATTAAAAGTGTGTATACAAAGTTTCATGAAAATCTGATAATTATTCAAGTTGTTGCACTTACAGACATTTTTCCTGTCCACCAAAAAATCTTAGAAAGTACCATTCTAGCACTTAATAACAGAAGGATGACTGAGTAATTAAAAATAAGAAATTATTTTTAAGCACTGCACATAGCTGATTAAAATTGTGCTTATTTTTTCACATGGCCAATTTTGTTAAGTGTTTTAGTTTTGTATCTGGGATCATAATTATTATTTAGCAATAAATGCTAATGTTTATCTAAGTATAATATGATATATATTAATCAATTTAATGCAAAGCAGGTATTTGTTTCATTACATTATACTGTAATATTAAAAACAGCAGCACTACAGAACTACCCAGAAAGGACTGTTATAGGCAGAACAGTGTTAATGGAGTACATTTCTGGTTTTAGGGTTTGACCCCATAACCTCCTAGGTCTTTTCTGAGGTAGTGAGGTCTGGTACGAGGTGCACTCAGCCTTGTGACACTATCTGAGGGGCTACGGTTCAGTCCAGTAGGAGATTAATAACGGCCATGGGGGTCGGCATGATGACCACATGGTCCAATTCTTATCATCTGCTTTTGGTAGCTAATCACGTTGGAAAGTAGGCCTGGTCCCTCCAGGGATTTAGCGCCATGGAGTTAACACCTTTCCCATAAACACTTTCTGAACAGGTAGACTAAGAAATGGAGTTCCGTTAGTCTTGATAGGTTTGCATTCTGTGACCTTCACTCCACCCTAATCAAAACTAAGGTTTAAATGTTTGGTCATTGTACTTCCACCCCCCCCTCCCCCACGATATTGTGATGATTGCATTACACTCTCAACGTTTATCACAAAGCCATAGAATCCCTTCTCGATTTCTTAACTTTATAACATAAAAGTTTACCTGAAGTAAGAAGCGGATTCAAAGGGACATAGCTATCCTCAGAACCGGACGGAATTAACGGAAACGACCTGGTAAAGACAAGGATATATGATTGGCAACTTGGAATACATTGAGGAGTTGGGAAAAGAAAGGGGGAAGACATGGACAAAAATGAAGAGAAAGATAATGGACCGAGATGAATGGAGGAAATGGGTAAAGGCTGATACTCAATGCTTAACAACACGAGAAAGAAGACAAAAAAGTTTATTTTTTCCTCTTTCAGCATTAGTAAATCAGATTTCTGACATTTAAAATGAGTTGCAGTTAGTAGGCTGCTTTACTCTTAAACCATGTAAACAACGTATATCCTGTATCATTTTTTTAAAAAATATGTCTGTGACAGATTTCCAATGTGTGGAATATTGTCGTAACAAGTTTCTAATGTGCAACAGATCGCTACCATTTTCAATAACTATATTTCAACTGAAGTGTAGTCGTTGAAAATGGTAATGATGGCACTGAAACTAGTTCAGGTAAAATATACCCAAAGTGAAGTTTAGTGTTAATTTCAACTCTCTACATAATTACAGTAAAACCTCTACAGGGTCTGTCCGAAAAGTATTGTCAGTGAGTCAATTAGAAGATATTTATTGATCCGATCGGTACAATACATTAAAGATTTCAAAATAGGTTCCTCCTGTGTTGATATGACGCTTCCAGCGAGATTTCCAGGCATCAAAGGCATCACGGTAGGCCTTTTCCGGAATGTCCTTTGGAGCCTTGGTGCAAGCCACTTTGACTTTGTCAAGTGTCCCGAAATGATGTCCTTTCATGGGAGTTTTCAAGCATGGGAACAAGAAGAAGTCGGGGGAGCCATGTTAGGACTTTAGGGTGGCTGGGGAACCGTTGGCACCTTTGAATTGGACTGGAAGCGGGTCATGAAGAAGGCATTGTCGTGGTGAAGTTTCCAATTGTCTGCAATGTCGGTCAGGATGCATTCGTTTGAGTCTCTTCAGCACTTCTACTTAGAATTTGGCATTGACCATGAAAGGGCATCATTTTGGGACAGTTGACAAAGTCAAAGAGGCTTGCACCAAGGCTCCAAAGAACATTTCGGAAAAGGCCTACCATGATGCATTTGGTGCCTGGAAATCTCGCTGGAAGCGATGTATCGACACAGGAGGAACCTATTTTGCAACCTTTAATGTATTGTACCGATCGGATCAATAAATATCTTCTAATTGACTCACCGACATTATGTGACAGTTGACAAGTCAAAGAGGCTTGCACCAAGTCTCAAAAGGACATTCTGGAAAAGGCCTACCGTGATGCCTTTGAAGCCTGGAAATCTCACTGGAAGCGACGTATCAACACAGGAGGAACCTATTTTGAAATCTTTAATGTATTGTACCGATCAGATCAATAAATATCTTGTAATTGACTCACTGACATTACTTTCTGGACAGACCCTGTATATAACGACCATCGCTGGTTCCATGAAAAAGTGATCTTTAAGAGGGGTGGTCTCTTAATAGGGGGAATGCATTTTTATGTCTTGAAACTGAAAACACAATAGAATAAATACGGTACAATACAGTAGGTGTACAGTTGATTATTACTTACTTTTACAGTATAACAGGGTAATGTTTTCCAGGAAAAGAAAGACATGTCTACTTCCCCTACATTACATTTTGCTTGGAGGACAATGAAAGGGAATCGTCCAGCACGTTTCTTAGAATAGAGAATTTCAGAAACTCCCTCATGTCCACTGAATAAACGTTTTCATAAGAAATAGAATTACCCCTCCGAGTCACTGCAATCATGTAGATAATAAAGGAATGAATTCTTAACAGTATTGAAACAAGTAGGTCAGAGGTAGGAGATTGGAACGTGTCCTGTTCACGCCGCGTGTTGTACAGTACTTGTACACTGTCTACTGTAAGGTATTTCCCAGAAGGCAAAGGGGAAAACAGCCCAAAGCATTGTTCAACCATATTCTCATTTCTGTCCATCACTCTTGTAAAAGTACTGTATTGAAAATTGAAGAGACGTCTTGCAGTGCCCACATCAGTATTTATGTTCAAATGCTGATTAATGGCTACCATTTGAGTAAATATTTTTTTACGATTTTGGTCGTTATAGAGAAGTTTAACGCAAATGAAACTCGGGTCGTTGGTCGGGGTGAGGGGTGGTCATGTAATAGGGGTACAAATACCATTGGCCTTATGGGTTTTACTGTCGGTTCCTAGAAAAATTGGTCTTTAAAGGAGGTGGTCACTAAAGAGGGGTGGTCTTTAAGACAGGTTTTACTGTATTATATTAAAACTGATATTACTAGTTGAGAGATATTCTTGTGTTAATTTTTTTTTCCTTTTACCTCTTTCAATTTCCCCTCAGGCATTAATACTCCATATAGTCAGAGTCTGTGATATTACTGTAATACAATGTAATATTTATCCTCATCCATCTCAAATTATTGGAAATCTACATTTACATTCCCTTGTTGCCAGCTGATTCCTTACTTTCAAGTTTTATTTCAACAATATGTATCTTCGTTTCAAACTGATTTTCAATTTTAATAACTACAAATTTCAACTGATTACTAAAACAGGAAACAATATATTCATGGGAAGTAACAATGTGGTAATTCCAACTTGCCATAGCACTGTCATGTGAAGACCTGCTAACAGAACAGAGACTTGTATCTTTGCTACTGACTACCAGTCTCGACTGTGATGATTCCTTTGCATTGACAAACACACCTCATCAGCTGTTAGGCATCTTGTATTCCGCCGAAGCATAAAACAGGATGTATGCTGCACCTGATTGCACGTCGCTGGAGGAGATATCATTCACTTCGTGGTCGTCAAACTTGAACCACTTATTAAAAGTACTGTTCTTGCAATATGCTGTGTAATGCCCCCCCTCCATACTGCCATAGTGGTTTGAAACACCGTACAGATTATAACTCATGTATCGCTGATTTGGACCTGCCGTAAATGATTCCATGTGCATTTGGAAAGGGAAGTCCACGTATGTTTGCCGTTTCCTCCACCAGCCATCATGATAAAACCTGTAACAAATGAATAGGCATTAATTTCCCCCTTTTTCCATGTTATCTCTCAACAGGGCAGTTCAGTGAATCCTGTCGGAAAGACCAGTCCTATATATTTCTCTGACAGTGGGATTCGAACGCAGGACCTTAGGCTATCCATGCCACTGCTCTACTAACTGAGCTAGTCAGAGTTCGCTTCACAGTGCCAGATGGAACCTCTTTCCTGTAACTGATTACCCTTAATGGTCTACCTCACTGAAAGGCAAGTTATGTTGTATGCAATTCTTGTATAATATTCTCATGTAATGTCCAACAGAGACAATAATCTGTGGCTCATGGTGAGGTGGGTTTTTTTAGTATGTTCAACTGCATTATCAACCTTGGAAGCTCATTTCATTTCCGAAACAAAATTTAATACAATTAAAAGGAAAAAAAAAAAATAAATAATAATAATAATAATAATAATAATAATAATAATAATTCTTTTTAACTGTGCATTGGAGTACGTTATGAGGGAATGGTACAGAAACAATCCGAAAAATATAAAAATTGGAACCCAAAAGGACAATATACAGTTAAATTGTTTAGGATTTGCCGATGATCTAGCATTTCTGGCCAATGATATTCAGGAAGCAAAACGACAAATTAAGTCTCTGCATGAAATAGCCCAAAATATTGGTTTAAAAATTTCATTTGAAAAAACAGAAATAATGCTAACTCAAATGCCGCTAGCAAACAAAATTGAGGTGGGAGGCCAAGAAATAAAAATTGTAGAAAAATTTAAATATTTAGGTGAAATAATCACTTACAACATGAATGAGAAACCAGCATGGCAAAATAGAATAGATAAACTGGTTAGAACACAGCATGTTACCAAGAATACAATACAATAAAAAGTGCCTCTCAATAGCAACCAAATTGAAACATTATAAAACAGTGACTCAACGGCAAATCACGTATGCATGTGAAACACTATTCAAAACAACTAACACAGTTGCAATAGATAGAGTACTCAAGGTAGAAAGGAGAATAGTAAGAACCTGTTTAAACAAAAATTACCAAGTAAATGGAGTCTGGAAACTAGCTTCTAATGAAACAGTATATAAAGAAATAGAACCAGTGACAAGTACAATGAAAAAAAAAAGAATATCATTTTTGGGACATATTTTACGGACACCAGAAAATAGAATTAGCAGAAAAATAATAGAAAAATTATGGAAGAGTAAGAGTAAGAAAAATATAAGATGGATTACAGAACTTAAGGAAGATATGGCAGAGCTACATATTACAGTAGAGGATTTAATATACAAGACAGACACACTCAAGATATTGAAAGACAAACACACTACACTACAGATGAAAATCAACAAACAGAGAATAGGAAGAGTAGTTCCAGAAGCAGAAAGAAAATTGCGGTCAGAAAGGATGAAGAAGTACTGGGCTGACAAAAAGAAGAAAAACCTCAACCAGAAACCTGACTAAAGTGGTCCTATGAAGGCCAAAAAATTAAAATTAAAATTAAATTAATAATAAATAAAAAAATAAAAATAATAATAATAATAATAATCCGAACCTGGTGTTTTAAGATTTTTTAGTTAGTACAAAGTGCGAGAAAATAAGAATTGTCTGTTCTCAGTAGCCTACCTGAAAACACTTGGAGCTTTTCCTCTTTAAATTCAGGCTTTGATAAAAATTGTATTTCACCAATATTGCAAGACATTGTACAATTTGCTGAGTGTATTTACTGGAAGCACTGTTGTATGCTAGAACAGGCTATATTATTATTTATTAATATCCAAGTGAGAAGATTAGAGTTCATGAGTGGTTAGAATTTGGTGAAAAAAGTGTTTTCCCCTGAAAAATTGTGTTAATTATTGGGGTACATCTTATACAACAAAGCATCATATACACCAGAAAATACCGTAAATGACCATGAATTGGTCCACTGTTCTTTCTGTATGCTCTCAACCAATAGCTACCTAGCTACTAGGGTGAGACCCACACATAAAGATGAATATTGCCAATCTCAGCATTGGTGAGAAGTCATGAAGTGTTCTGATCTCAGGCTTAGTAATGTAGATTCAGAGAGATTTCTTTCAAATTGCAGCAATGTTTTAACAGACAAAAAAGAACCAATTTAAAAGAGCAAAATAAGGCTACAATGACAATGTTTTCTTTTGAGTTTTCTTCTTTGTAGGCCTATTATAATATAGTAATAATGTTCCAAATAAACTCACATCCTTATGAAAATAGCATCCCTTTTTATAAAAAATAACAGATAAAATAACCTCGCCTCTTGACTGATGGTCAGCAAGAATAGAGCAGCAACCCCATAACATCACGCACAACCCGTTTAACATCTGGGATGTCCTACAGCATTAGCACAACGAAGCTGATAGAGACAGCACAGCTCCTATTCTGCCAACTGATCAATCACAGCTCTCGAGCTATTGTCTTGACTGGCATTGGTGGCCCACCAAGTAAATGACATGAGAACACTAGAGTGCATAAGGCAGAACATCCCTCAACAGCAGATCCCTTCTAGATCTGGTGAAAATAGCAACATTTGATGTGGTGCTACATGGACAGGCTGAAGAAGGGGAATCTTATGGATTTACAATGGTAATGTATTAAGTTCACATGAAACAACATCCCACATAACCTGTACAATTTGTTAAACTAGCTCTTTAGCATTTATGTTCTCAGACATTTCTCACATCTTGTTAGAATTTCCAAGGCCAAGTGGAACAATACCTGAAGCACAATGAGGACTGGAAAATTATAATTATACCTAAACTGTTTGTGTTGGCTATCCAGGTTGGGCCGCATCGTGTTTTTAGTATTTAACGTTTGAGACATCCTGTTGTGTCCTTCTTCGGAGAATGATTCACACTAAAACGAAGTGCCTGTAATGAAGAATCAACGTCACAGTTGTCATGACGTCAGTGGGTGCATTCTTTAAAGTTTTAATAGTTCCCAGCCAGATGTCACTGATCTTGTACCCATCTTCCCTGTTTATGTTACCAGGATGCTTAATAATTTCTATGGCTTCTGTAACAAAGAATGCGCCCACTGACGTCATGACAACTCCGACTGTTGATTTTTCATTACAGGCACTTTGTTTTAGTGTGAATCATTCTCCGAAGAAGGACACGACAGGAAACGTTAGGTAATAAAAACATGACGCGGCCCAACCCGGATAGCCAACAATCAGTTTATATATGACACCGGCCATGGAGGCCTAAGAACCGATATAATTATACCTGTTTAGGTGGATAACTAGGATGGGGGGTAGCCTCCAGATGTCAAACTTCTTGACAGCATCTCGTTTCTCCTTACACTTTGGACAGTTCCAGCCTGATATTGTTTCTCCATCCAGATACAGCCGCAAACAGTCCTGGAAACAAAACCATTGCGCTAAAACCTACACAAGAACTTATATGAACAATAATTCTAATGGCAGCCATGAAAGCCTAAGCTGATATACAAGAACTTATGTTCAAGCCCCTTGCGCTAATATTATAAACAGGGGTTTAATGGGATAAGAAATGTTATTCCTTCACTAACACAGAATAGCAATCACTGTAAGGAAACTTATTGTACATTAACGGCTGGACTACCCAACCGAACTAATCTATTCCGATTTTAATGTATTTAGCATTGACTAAACCTATAGATACGCATTATTAAAATTCTACCATAAAAATATAAACAAAATTCCTAGCTGTTCCACATGAACACAGCACTAGACGAAATAAAGCTAGTAGGCCTACATCAGTAGAACCCAAATGTTTCACTTCTAAAACATAATATAAAACAATATCACTGATGTTTAAGTGGATAAAACAATACGTTGTAAAACTAAAACACACATGACGTTTTGACCTGCCCCCCTGGCCTTTCTCAAATGCACTCAGGTCGAAACGTCATGTGTGTTTTAGTTTTACAACGTATTGTTTAATCCACTTAAACATCAGTGATATTGTTTTATATTATGTTTTAATAGTGTGTAGTGGAAAGGACAGGACCGTACATTTATTTTAATTTAATATGTTTCACTTCTGCTGGTCTATCACATAGCTCTAGTTTAGGTCCTCATCTGTATAATTCTAAAATCACATTATACCCAGTTTTAGCCATTCTACTTATGGAGTCTTTAAGCCTAAAATTTAAAAAATCTCACATCACTTAGATTTTCATCCCTTTTAAAATAGGTTTATCTTTTGGTACCTACTACTATCATCATAATTTATTTTTCATTATTATAATTATTTTTAACTTATATCAATTGAGTCATGCCTTTACTCTCAGCTTTTGTCTTTTCCCCTAGTAGTCCTACTATTTCAAAGGATGGAACTGTCCCCGAGCACGAGCTCCTTCTCTTTGGGGGTTTTAGGATTTTATATATTATCTATGTACTTGTGTAATTTAAAAAAATAAATAAAAAAATAAAATTAGGAGGAGGTAAGCTTCTCAAGTGTTAGAAACTTATGTAAACTTATTATTTACCCCTTATTATAAATTAAACAGTAATATTATGTTACAAAACACTGTAATTTTAATTCATCCACATATTGTTGGGAGCTGACGAGATGATCTGTGATTTGGTGGTGGCATGCAGGGGGAAGACGGTGTTGTGCTATAACTGCACGTGTAGGGGAGCGCTGCTATTGGCTGCAGATAAGAGTTCCTCAGTCTGGCCAGGGATCATCTCGTCAGCTCCCAACAATATTAGCATCGCATAACACCACCACTGCTCCACCCTATATATCCAGGTCCCAGGGCCGTAGCTAGATGGTGGCGAGATGTGCCCCCACCAAGGGTGCAGGTACAAAGAGGGCGCAAAATTTATCATGAAAAATCCCGCCCTTTTAGACTGGTGCAATTTATCAAGCAATAAAAATTCCACGTTAATGGAAGAAATCTTTCATCAGGTTATTAAAAATTACTGCATGTATCTGTAGTATTATGCCGATTGTCTATAAACAAAAAGCAGTCATGCAACGTTCTTTAATTAACACTTTTCGTATTGACAAGAGTATGATAACATAAATCAAGAACAGTATGGAAAGATATGACGACAATACAAATCTGAGGTACCAGGGATCGAACCTGGGCCTACAGATCGATTTAACTGTTAAAAAAAATGCTGTTTTAAAAAGTTTCTATTAGAAAAAATACTTTCACCTATATTAATGTGTTAAACATTTTAGTAGGCCTCAGGCCTATTATGTACTTTACTTTTGATACTAGATTTTATGATTTAATTATTTTTTCAGTAGTTCAATCATCTGAAAATAAGGTTTTAGTACCTTGAAAGTCCAACACTTAGTTCATTTTCAAATTGAGGTTTAGGCTTTCTTTGATAATAACAGTGTTTTTATATTAAAATAATAAACTGTTTTACAGAAATTTACAAAAAATATTCAGACTTCCCAGTATTGGAGGGCGCAGATTTGTCAAACTCGCCAAGGGCACAGAAGGACCTTGCTACGGCCCTGCCAGGTCCTCTTGACATCTCAATCAGATTCCCAGAAGATGGATTCAAAAGCTGGAGTTTGAAAGCTTGGAGATCTCTAAAACTTTGATTCGGCTGATAGCCTGTGAAGAACTTGTGAATATTTTTATTGACCACCAGAGCAGGAACACTGTGAGATTAGTAGTTATATTTTGTTTCAACAGATAAATTATTACATAACAATGAAGCTTGCATGGTTTGAAAGGACATGTATAGCCTACTAGAGTGGAGATGGGCATATGGATAACTGACTTTAAAAAAATGCTATAAAATATTTTTTCCAAATAATAATAATAATAATAATAATAATAATAATAATAATAATAATAATGCTTTATTGTCACATACGCTTACATGTAATGAGCTAATGCTCCGTAAACAGGTGACTCGTCAGTTGGTACAAAAAAGAAGAAAAAAAAAGTACAAGAGTAGTTAGGTTACAGTATATACAAATGCATAGTTTAGGAGACATTGTCAAAAAGTCTTTAAAAATTGCTGTTTTTCGACCGCCATTCAGCACAGGTTTCTGAGGGTTGCAAATCTGGATTTGTAGTCCCAGTAATGGTCTGAAACACCTCTCCAAAAGTTATTAATACTCCATTTAATATAAGTTCCAATGTAACATTTGACTGAGCTAATATTAATACAGTGCTATAAGTGACCATTCCCGTGTGGAGTTGCTAGTCTCCCATCGGGCGCCTCCCCAGGTGGCGGATAGGGGAATGCTCACTAGATATAGTGGGTACCGGGGAAATAAAATACCCGGGGCGGACCAAAACTAGCAGCTGCTGCCTTGTAGTTAGATATTGGCTTATCAAAGGCTAGAGGAAGACAACCTTGACTAAAAATTACCTGGTCCTCCAGGTTGGGGGTTGATGCACCAGGCCAGCTCCCTGATCATCAGAAAAATATACCAATGCTAAAAAACCAAACGATATGCCTCGGAAATATTGGAACTTCGGACGAAGGACTGGCGATGGAAAACGGAGAATGACATTTGGATGTTGGAATGTACAGGGCATTTCAACTAAAATCAATATGCTTCCTTCAGAGCTTGACACATTCCAAATGGATGTTACAGTACTATCAGAAACCAAACGAAAAGGCAAAGGAGAAGAAGAATTAGACAACTACATACATATTTGGAGCGGGGTATCAAGAGGAACAAGAGCTAAGGCAGGAGTGTCTATCATGATTAACAAGAAGTTGAGGAAGAACATCACTAATTGGGAATTCATAAACGAACGAATTATCACAGTCGAAATGACCTTATTCTCTAGGGAGGTGGTCATAATTGGTACATATGCTCCAACAAATAATACGCGGGACCAGGAAAAGGATACATTTTGGACAACACTTAGAGACAATCTAGAAAAAATTCCAAGACGGAAAGAGATAATCATGATGGGGGATTTAAACGCAAGAGTAGGAGTTCAAGACTCCTCTCCAGTGGTGGGAAAGCATGGTGAAATAGAATACAATGATAATGGAGAACGCCTAATTGATATATGTGAACAATTCAATCTACAAATTACCAACACATTTTTTCAGCACAAGGACATCCACAAGTACACCTGGCAGCAGAACACTAGGGAACTTCGATCCATAATTGATTATATTATCATCAAACAAAATAGTACATTTAAAGCAACTGATGTAAGGACATATAGAGGTGCACAGTGTGGATCAGACCACTATTTGTTAAAAATGAAATGTTTCTGGCCATGGAGAAATAAAGGAAACAGTAATGAAGCTTCACCTGGAATTAATGGGAAGGAAAAGAGTGAAGATAAAAAACTTAATATCGACAGCTTACACGATGAAAGCATAAGGAAATTACTTACCTGTCGAATGGATAATACATTAGACGAAACATTTGATGGATCCGCTGAAGAAATGTATGAGTATATAAAATTAAACATAATAAAAGTAGCACAAGAAGTACTAGGAGAAAAAGAACATAAGAATCGTAAACAGAAAACAGAATGGTGGTCGGAAGAGATAGAGCAAGCCATCCAAGAAAAAAGGATTGCCTTCAGCACTTGGTTAAATATTAAGACTGAGGAAACAAGATGGTTATACAAAGAAAAGAAGAACATAGTTATGAGGAAAATAAGGAAAGCAAAAAATGAAACCTGGGAAAAAACTTGCGCAGATGTGAATAGTAAGTTAAGTTTCAGAAGATCAAAAGAGGCCTGGTCCGTACTTAAAGGACTTCGGCAAGAAACCAAAAGAAAAGCGAACCTCCAAATAATATCATTACAGGAATGGGAAGATTATTACAAAAAATTACTAAATGAAGACAGAGAGGAATTTGCAGAAGAAGAAAGTGAACATGCATTTCAAGGAATCGAATTACAAATATCTGAGAAGGGAGTAATGGACACGATAATGTAAGGGAAAAATGGGAAATCACCAGGACCAGGTAATATTAATCTGGAAATTATGAAATATGGTGGTACTAAAATAATAAAATTAATAACAAAGTTTTTGAACAAAATATTCTCTGGAGATAGAATACCTGATGAAATGAAACTAGGATATATAACTTCGATATTTAAAGAAGGAGATCGCAGAGTCTGTTCAAATTATCGTGGAATTTGTGTGTTCAACTCACTGATGAAAATTGTTGGAAAAGTAATCCAAAGGAGGTTAGAATCTATGTTCCAAACCCAAGAAGAACAGTGTGGCTTTACAGCAGGTAGATCTTGTACAGACCACATTTTCACATTACGACAAATTTTAGAGAAATGTACAGAGAAAGGAGAAAATATTGGACTAGTTTTCATAGATTTGGAGAAAGCGTACGATACCGTTCCCAGAAAATTACTATGGAGGGCATTACACATGGCAAACATAGATGTTTCCTTAATTCAATTTTTACAGGAAATATATAGAAATAATAATTGCCAGGTCCGCCGGAGTGGTCTTGTGGTTAGCGTTGCTGACTACAGATCCGTTGACCCGGGTTCGATTCCCGGTACCTCCTCGGATTTTTTTGAGGTAGGGAGGTCTGGTAGGGGTGCACTCAGCCTCGTGATTCCAAACTGAGGAGCTACTTGATAGAGAAGTAGCGGCTCCGGTCCAGAAAACCACCATTAACGGCCGTGGGTGTCGGCATGCTGACCACATGCCCCCCAATCCTGCCATCTGCCTACGGGAGATGATGCAGCAGTCGGGTGGTAGGCCAAGTCCTTCCGGGGATGTAGCGCCACGGAGTTTAGTTTTAATAATTGCCAGATCAAAGTTGGAAATACATTATCACCACAATTTAGAACAAGTAAAGGACTACTACAGAGTTGCCCTATGTCACCAATACTATTTAAAATTTATATAGATATTAGTCTGAGGCAGTGGTCTCGGAAATGCAACAGAATGGGACTAGAAATAGCAGATGGAAAATATATACATCACTTACTTTTCGCAGATGACCAAGTGGTTATTGCACAAGATGGAGAAGATGCCAACTACATGTGTAACCAACTATTGAAGGAATACAAAAAATGGGGTTTGAAGATCAATTATAAAAAAAACAGAATACTTAACCAATGATACAGATGAATTGTACATCGAAGGGGAAAGAATAAAAAAGGTTAACAACTTCTGCTATTTAGGCACAATCTTAGAAAAAGGGGGAACATCAGACATGGATATCAATCAAAAGATAAATAAAATCAGGTAAACTGATGTAACAAAGTGCCAGTATGTTTTTGTTTAATCAGTTATGACTGCAATTATGATATGCAGAATATGTTTTTTTTAAATTGATTTCCAAGTTAAACTCCAGATTTATTCATTAAGCAGGGCTTACGGAAGAAGAAAGGTCTACCATCTCGGCCACCTGGGTCATTTTAACGGTCTAGTTGGATAAGCGCATGTCAATTAATATGTTTTTTGTCATAGCTACCTGTATTTTAATTTCCAAGGCCTTATAACATCACAGTAAAACAATAGGCTATGTTGTCAAGATAACTGATTTTCATTTTTTTTATAAATTCTTTCGAATACGTATATTACCATAAAATAGGCACTAAATTGAGCATTACTCCGAAACAGGTCAATCGATTTTATCAATTATGAATAGACGTCTTCCCATGGACATTATAAATGTGTATACCAAGTTTCATAAAAATCCGGTAAAGCGTATTTGAGTTACCGCGTCTTTAAAATATTCACTAAATTGGGTTTTACTCCGGTACCGGTCTACCGATTTGGTCCAATATCAGTAGACGTCTTTCCACGTACATTATAAATGGGTATACAAAATTTCAGGAAAATCCAATAAAGCATATTTGAGTTATCGCGACTTCTTATATATTAACATAAAAACACTAAATTGGGGATTATTCCGGTACTGGCCAACCGATTTGGTCCAATATCAATAAACGTCTTCCCATGGACATTATAAATGCGTATACGAAGTTTCATAAATATCCGATAAAGCGTATTTGAGTTATTGCGCCTTTAAAGTAGACACTAAATTGGGTTTTACTCCGGTACCGGTCAACAGATTAGGTTCAAATTCAATAGGGCACTTCTCATGGACGTCATAAATGGGTATACCAAGTTTCATGGAAATCCGATACAGCGTATTTGAGTGATGGCGCCTTTCTAATAGAAAGGCGTCATAATCTATTAAAATAGGCACTAAATTGGGCATTACTCCGGTACCGGTGAACCAATTTGATTCAATATCAATAGGGTTCTTCCCATGGACATTATAAATGTGTTTTCCAAGTTTCATGAAAATCCGAAAAAGCGTATTTGAGTTATGGTGCGTACAGACACACGGACAGACAGACGGACAGACATTTTTTCGTCCACCACACAATCTCATAAAGTACCATACTGGCACTTAATAATGGGAGGAAAGTAATTGGAATGTTGAACTCAGTCTTATAGAGCAGGAACATCATTTGTAGCACGAAGAGAATAATATTTAAGTCAATATCGCAAAGTATAGTGTTATATGGAGCAGAGATTTGGACAATGAACAGAAAACATATGAACAAACTGAATGTATTAGAAATGGATTTTTGGAGAAGAGTCTCACGAAGAGACAAAATAAGGAATGCAGAAATACGAAGAAGGATGGAAGTGGAAGAAGACATTAACAATACTATTGAGCGGAAGAGACTACAGTGGTATGGTCACGTACGAAGGATGGAAGAAGGAAGGATACCAAAATATATACTTGAATGGGAAATTGGAAGGAGAAGAAGAAGAGGGCGTCCTGCGACTACATGGATCAACAATGTACAGATATCAATGGGAAGAGTTGGTGCAGTGGAAGAAGATACACAGGACAGAGAAAAATGGAGACAGATTATTAACAAATGATGACAAGCTCAGAAAAGTGTATTGATTGTGTTGAAATGTGATATGTGGATACTTCGTTTTAATTTGTTTGTATTGTTTGGTTGGAGGACAGCCTCTGTATTGAGGGAAAACTCAGAATGTATGTATAAGTGACCATTGGTTAAGTTGTACTGCAGTAAACTTCTGGTATCTTATTTTTGCCATTTACCCCTTATTTTCACTTCTGTTATACACTTATTATCCCTTATTTCCACCATCCCCTATTTCCCCTATCTCCCACCAGTTTACAAGTTCATTATTGCAGGAAAAATAATGTAAATTCTGAAACCATTTCTTCCTTAAAAGCTGGATTTTCTACAAGTAGAAATGAAATACACTGTTCTTACGATAAACATGCATGAAGTTCAAATTTTATTCCTTAAAATGAGAATCCGTTAAAACAAGAAATGTTACATCTAGGTTTTAATGCATATCTATTCAATGATATATCTGAAAATTTGTAATAAACTGTAAGAAGCTGGCACACTTACCCTAAGAGAACATTTGTTACTACTGCTAGGAATTGGTAGTGATAGATCTGAGAACGCTTCATACGTCACTGACTTTTCACCACACGTACGGCACTGAACTGTGGATTTCTGCTGGCCATAGAACAAACTCTGTATGAGGGACCGATTGCTTCTCTTAAACTTCTCCCACGCCTTGTCTGCTGGGGACAGATCACTGGAAGACAACTCCTTGCCAGGGGAGTTCACCGTAGCCTGGAACACACATTATGCTTATGGAGTAACATGCACTCATATTAAAATTCATTCTTAAAGACCTCATGGTGGGTTAATATCCCTGAAATATGTCGTCTGCTCCCCTTTGGCTGAGCAACTTGCCAGAGTTTTTACTTTCCACTCTGAACCGGATAGGTCTACGACACAGCTCTAATTTACAAATTACAAGGGGGAGTCCAAAAACAACTTTCCCCTGGCGATTGTGTACAGAGGTGTTGATGGAAGACAAAAATATGAGACATTAAAGATAAGACGTACCTTTATTTTTTCACATAATTATCACGTACATTGAGACACTTGTCATACCACTTTAGAAGCTTTAAAAAGCCCTCCAGGAAAAAATCAAGGCTTTGCATACAGAAGAAGCATCGAATGGTGTCAAAATTGAAGGAGGTGATTCGGAAAAAGTGGCCTGGCCTTCTCCAATCTGGCATTCTGTTGCTGGATGACAATGTGAGACCACACTCAGTGACAGCAACGCAAAACCATATTGCAACTCTTGGTTGAGAGCGCCTAGCCCATCCGCCATACAGTCCTGATCTCGCACCCAGTGACTTCCATCTGTTTCTGGCTTTGAAGAAGACTCTGAGCGGAAGGCGCTTTGGAAGCACTGCTGACATCACCCAAGCTGTTCGATGCTTCTTCCATATGCAGAGCCTTGATTTTTTCCTGGAGGGCTTTTTGAAGCTTCTAAAGCGATATGACAAATGTCTCGATGTACGTGGTAAATATGTGGAAAAATAAAGGTACGTCTTATCTTTAATGTCTCATATTTTTGGTCTATCATCCACACCTCTGTACACAGTCGCCAGGGGAAACTTATATTTGGACTCGCCCTCGTACATTTTCTTTTTCTTTGATATGTTATGCTATACAAGCTACTATGCAAGCTGTATCCTCAAATACCAAACCCAATTCATATAGAATTCACGACATCAAACACCTACTGACAAAATTAAAAACTTTAAGAAAAACATTACTTTGCAATGGATCCCTGTCAATGTTGGAGTAGAAGGTAACGAACTGATAGATTAATTAGCCAAGAAGGACACTACAACCTGCATGAGAACCAAATCTGTTAGAATACATCCATTGCTTTACCTTCATTTCAATAAATTGCTTTCAAGTTTAGTAGAATTAATTATTCCTACATGCTCATATCTAAGGTACTTATCATTGCCCACTTGAGCTAAAAAACTGCAAAATTACAAAAAATAACTCAAAAACTTAAACTTAAACAACAACAACAGATTTGTGTCTATTCTATATTTATGTTAACTCAATTATAGGCTACGTACAGTTAAATGCAAACAGTAAACACCTTCTTTCTGTATCCAAATTAAAAGTATAACAAGATCTATTTATTTATGCTTATTTAGAGTTCCAACAATATTCAATGTAAGTAAATGCACAAAAACTCTATATAATGCGAGAAACAACATGACCAAATTAGAAAATCATGATTTTATATTAAAAAAATTACCTAAACTATGAAATGTGGAAAGAAAAGACTGTAAAGTAACCAAAAAATGACCAAATAATGACACTGAATTCTAAAAATGACCTAAAAATTATAATTTTTATAATCTAGGAGTCATGATCAGAATATCTGCACTAGTGGGCAACGTCCATGGTGTTCCAGTTAAAAGATGATCTTAAAAGATGACATGTCATCAAAATCCAGGCTCTCCTTATAATGAAACCAAAAACAAATATTAAATTGCTATTAATTAAGTAACAAAATAATTTAAAATGAAAAATAGTGAGAGAGCAAAGAATAAATGTAAAACTTAGAAGTAAAATCAATTCTGTTGCTATAAATAGCATGGAGGTTGGTATGTCACTTTCACTTAACGTATTCAATATAATTTTTGTATTCAAGCAACGAGAAGTATGTGACATTTTGGTTAAACCTGTTGAAACCTCTTTATATCTAATGAAAGCTGGGAATGTATGACAGTTGTAATTTTAATGAAATAACTCCTGATGTAGTTTTAAACAATTTTAAATCTCCTGATAGTATAGATATTTATGACATATCCAGCTACATTTTAAAAAGAGTAATTGATTGTGTAGTAGATCCTCTAGTTTATCAGATAAACAAATGTTTAAATGAAGGCTCTTTTCCAAGTATTCTTAAACTATCTAGAATTTACCCATTTACAAGAAATGTGACAAAACATGCCCAACTACTTCAATAACTGCAGTCTTTAAAAAAGTTATTGAGTAATGTATTCCGAACTAAGCAGTTACTCAAACCACTGTAATTACAATGAACAGTTCGGTTTTACTAAAAGTAAGTCCACTGGGGATTCAATGGAATTTCTGGTAAAGAAAGTTATATGTATAACTTCGAAGCTAAGACCCTTGCTCAAGTCACAAAGTGTTTGATTGTGTAAATCGTGATGCACTCTTACATAATTTATATCATTATGGAACTGCAGATAAAGGTATAAGATTTAGTCGTTTCTGGAGAGTAGCAAGCAAATTGTCTGTGTAGGTAATGATGGGTCATAAATTGTAGAGCTTAAGTATGGGGTGACACAGGGTTCAGTATTGGGACCTTTACTATTTATTTGACTGAATAATGATTTGCCTTCTTTCTTGAATACTCAAACAATAATGTATGCTGATGATACTACTTTTTTAATAGTAACTCAGATCTTAACATCCTTCATAATTAAACTCAAAACACTTTCTAAAGCATCACTCTGGTTTAGAGCCAACGGATTCTTACTCAATGATACCAAAATATGGCAACTGCACTTTAGTCTCAGGGATTTATAGGTACTGTATACAACAATCCAGACAGTGTTAAGTTTCTAAACTTATTTTTAGGTAGCAAGTTAATGTGGGAACCACATATCAATTACAGTGGAACCTCGTTAAGACGTTTTTCTAGGGACTGAGAAAAATATACGTCTTAAGCAGGAAAACGTACTACTGAAAATTAAAAAAAAAATCGTAGGGAGTATGTAGATAGGCCTATGTTTTCTAAGTTGCTCAGAACCACTCAAAAGTGCATCCTAATGACTCAGAAATACCCATATTGACACACAGGAGCTTCTATGCCAAGCCATTAGTTATGCGAGATTCAAATTGTGTAAACAAATACATAGGCCTAACGATTTTATTTGATAAAATTAAACAAAAGTTGCAAAAATTGAAGGAATGTATGGGAGCCATATTTAATGAAAAACCATACGAAATTCACACAAAAAAGCATCCACTTTATTCTAAAACATCACACATGAAACAAGTTGCACTCCACAATCTATTAACAAACATAAAATAACTGGAAGTGTAATTGTTCAAAATTTCAGACGTGCCTGAATGTTAGCGAACAAAGTCAAATTGCTAATGAAATGTGATCCTATACCCATGTGAGAAGCATGATCTGCTTTTTTAGCCTACATTTCATCAAACATTCTAATATTTTCTTCTCGACACCACACGAACCGTAAGAAATTTGAAACATATTTCACTACCTAGAGAACACAATAAAAATATCACGAAAAAAAATGGCGACTACACAGCTGACGCTGAAAAATCTGCATGATGTCAAAATGACCAATGAGAAGCAAACACAATGGCTGCCGATTGGTGTCCAAATGACCAATGAGAAGCAACTATAATGACTGACGATTGGTCCCATAGAGCAAAGAGTACAAGAATTCTGACATAGAGATTACACGATCGGACACAAACAAAGCTTGTGTTTGGCAAAGTGTGGTTGGCGAGCCAAATACGAACGTACTAAGCGTGAAACCAAAACGTGTTAAAGAAACATTTAAACATGTAATTATTAAGATTGGGGCCGGGACTTCCAAAAAACGACTTACTATGCGGGAAAACGTAGTAATGAGGAACGTGCTAACGAGGTTCCACTGTATATAGTTAAGAAACTCTCCAGAGTTCTTTATCTACTGAGGAGTTCAAATTGCTTTTGTTGGATGTTGGTTGGATATCGAGCATACTTCAGGAACCTTCTATCGCTACAAATGCCTTCACAGTAACCAAAAGAAATTGAGATGGCTGGATCAACCGGTCTAAAATGAATTTGGATATGACAGAAAGCCAACAATTAAAAATAATTCAATACCTTAAAATTATTCTTGATCCACAATAATAGGCAATAACATAATGAACTATTTCAAGATTGGTTAAACATTTTACTCTTTATGATGAATGATTGAGTGTAACGCATGATTGAACCTCCGTTGGAAGGAAGTGAAGAACAAGCGACAGGCTTTAATCTATCTTGCTCCTTTTTGGTATAGAATTATTGTGAACCAAGAATAATTTTAAGGTATTGAATCATTGACTTTCTGTCAGATCCAAAATTCATTTTAGGCCAGTTGATAGAGCAAGCTCAATTTCTTCTGGTTACTGTGAAGGCATTTGTAGTGATAGAAGGCTCTGTCAATGATTTTATAAATCAGTTAAGAAGGGTTCTTAATTCACTGTACTTACTAACGTAAATATCATACTGTGTGGGGATTTTAATGTAGATTTCTCAATTGATAGTGAGAAAAAGATCAGACTGATATCTTTATTGGGTAGTGATAATCTAGATTTCACAGTAAACTTTCCAACTAGAATTCAGAACAACTCCCAAACAACAATAGATAATATATTCATAGATATAGAAAAACATTTCAATTTTAAAGTACTTCCAAAATTAAATGGATTATCAGATCATGATGCACAAATGTCAGTGCTGAACAATAATAAAGTAAATTCGAACAGTAAACATGCCCATAGTAATATGACTAGAGTAATGGATGATGATTCAATTTTAAATTTCAAACAAAATCTTGCGAATGAAACTGGGAATCTATGTTATCCTATGACAAAGCAGACAGTAAATTAAGTGAATTCCTAAGCATAGTCTCACGGCATTTTGAGGCAAATTTTCCAAAAAAGAAAACTGCTAATTTACCTAATTCAAGGAATAACATATGGTTAACTGCTGGTATTAAAATATCATGTGCACACAAAAGACACCTCTACCTAAAACATAGAACCAGTAACAACCAAAGTTATAAGGAATACTATAAAAAGTATCGCAACATACTGAAGAAAATAATCAAAGAAGCAAAAAGTAGGCATTTTTCACAAGTAATTTATAAATCAAAAAAAGAAGTTAAGACTGTATGGAATATAATAAAAAATGAAACGGGAAGAACAAAGGGAAACAATGATTGTACATCATTAATATACCAAGACAGAAAACTAGAAAATTTATCAGATATTACAAATGCTTTTAATAGTCACTTTATAAATATTCCAGGGAAATGTATTCCTACAAATAATGTTAGCATTAAGGCAGTAGACCTACTGACAAAATCTACAGCTTGGAACCATAGAATTAAAATGAACCTAACTTCACACATAGAAATTGAAAATATAGTCAAAAGTAAAAGCCTGCATGCCGGGCTATGCGATAGAGAGGGGAGGAGCTACCTTGTTACACATTGAATGTGTCTAACTAGATAACTTTTATATAATCATTTCTTATCATTTTGTCATTTTAAAACTAAATAATCTGTTATAGACTCTGAAGGGTTGCTTATGATTGTTAGTGTGTGATGTGTAGGTGTTATAGAAGTGTGGCCATTCAATTTGCGTGATATTTGAAGATATTTCCCATGCACAGCGAATCACAATAGGCCTACCAGTGCTACCAGTGCTTCAATCAACTTATTTTCAATCTTGGCATTTACTGTCCAGACAAAAGTCTTTAAGTGTTAAGAACTCGGATTGACATACTATGTTATAATTGTACTCGTGATTATAGGCCAAAGCAAGTTAAAAAGAAAAAATGTTAACAGCCCATGACATTTACTTAGCTAATCCTAAACACTTATAACAGGTACTAGAGCGGAGTGCAGCCCGGATGTCGTTTTACCGGCGCAGAGAGAGACAGAGCTATGAGATGCGGTGATGCCAACTCATAACAAGTCATAACAGAGCGACACGAAACACAAAGAGAAATGCAAGAATAGCGATACTTACGTAAAATCGAGAAACCGATAATACAACGAAGAAAATAAAACAATTCAATTCATAATACACATTAAAAAAAAAAAATTGAATGTTAAACACAAATTAAAAACTATAATAAATTATTAAACAGACAATTATATAATAAAATAATAAATAAAATAAGCCCATTGGCATCCCTTTAGGGCAAGGGCCTCCTACCGATCGTAGGGCAGGCTCTAGAATCAGAAATATCTCTGTGATCGTCGTTTGCATCATGGTCATCTTCACTTTCTTCGTCACTATCTTCAAGATTGATGATGAAGGGTTCCATTATATCATCCCTTGGAATCTCTCGTGCATAATCTTCCTCTTGCAATTTCTCCGCGTGCCGTACACAGTTTGCCCATGCCTCAATTGATATATTTTCAATAGCCTCATGTGCTAAGGCCTCGACGTCTGCGATTTTGAAAGTATTGTTTTTCTCGGCAACATACGATTTCATTTGGGCCCAAATTAATTCAATGGGATTATAATGGCAGTGGTACGGGGGAGGCGAACTACTTGATGGCCATGTTGTTCGGCAATGTTGTCTATTTCATATGATACTGTCTTTGGCTTGAATAGTTTTACCAAAGTGAGGAGTTCTTCTCTTTTCTGGGTAGATGTGTGAGGAATATTGTGCCTCGAAAGCCAAGACATTATATCTGCTTTGCGGGTATTGGTGGATGGAGCTCTGTCTAGTTGAACTGAATGAATACTGGCGTTGTCCATTACTATTGTAGAATTGAGTGGAATGTTAGGTAATAAATTCTCCACAAACCATTTCTTAAAAAGTGAATAGTCCATATCTTTATGATAATCTGAATTTGATGTCTTGGATTTCGAGCGGAATATAAATTTACACTGCGGGATGAAGCCAGTAGCAGATGAACCAGCATGTAATACAATGAGGCGGCCACCTTTACCAATTGGTACCCGTAGTCCTCCAGAACCATCACTCATTTGCCAACAGGCACTCCTGCTATGATTTTGGTGTATGTAGGTCTCGTCTAAGTAGAATATCAAAGACTTCCCGGCTTCTCTTATCTTGTGAATTGTTCTTAAGAAGGCTATTCTAGCTGCAACTATGTCAAACCTTTCCATAAGAAATTTCCTCCCATCATTGCATTTCTTAAAACAGAACCCCATATTTTTCAAAATCCTCAGTATCGAATACCTACTGCCATTAAATCCCACTGCTTCTTTCATTTTTCGGACCAATTTTAATGCAGTAGGATATTCACCTTTCTTGTACATGTCAAATATTGTTGTATGCAGTAGATGTTTATTGAAGTCGTCCAAGTCCGTTACTGGTTTTTTCCTCTTAATATTTTTTCCTGGCGATTTAAACACTGCATTATTTTTCTTTCCGTAACTTGTTATTCTTTGCACAGTTCGCAAACCGATACCACATGCTTTGGCTGTCTTCATTTGAGGTGTGGCAACGTCGCTTTCTTTACCGTCGCCACAACCTTCCGTCTGCTGCTGGCAGCTTACGAAATACAAACACATTTTAAACACTATTTCTCTCGCCTGCCGATGTAATACTTGTCGTTTTTCTCTTCCAGGATCCATAATTATGTAGCACACACACACAAATAACAATCAAAGTTTGTTTATCATAATATTATTAATAAAATTATCGAAACATCCACTCGTGAACCGCACCCTCAATACACCTTTACTGAAATTATTCTATTGGCTCAACGGAAGACACGTGATACAACTCAGCGCGGCTCACACCGCCATCCGGACTGCGCTCCGCTCTAGTTACTTAACGAGACCTACTGGAATATGAACATGTGTATCAGAGGAGGGTATTATTTATTATTTTAATATTATCTGCTTTCATAGTCATAAGAACAGGGAGAGAGCGGAATACCTGCTCTGCAATACTGTCACACAACTAAGGCACCAGCGCGTGAGCTAGGTAGAGATCCCAACCCCTTCCTGCCAAAAGCTGTGCGAGGCTACTCAAAATTTCTAATTTCCAGATTCGCAATTAATTTTCACCCACTATAAGTTCATACGAGCAGCTAATTTTTGGCATGTGTCTATCTGCAATGATGACCTATCAATATGAAAAATTTGAGGATAAGTTTTGACATGACAACCCATACGGTTCCCTTGTTAGCTGTTTCGATATTTCAAGTCTTCAACAGGCAAATTCATGTCACAGGGAGTTCTCTATTTCTATAGATGCTGCTCGATTATGAAATGAATGTGTGTAGAACAGTACCTTGTTGAGGTCTTCATGTAGCCAGTCCATGAGGATGGTGAAGAACTCGTGTGAATCCTGCTGCTCATATCCCTGGAACTGTTTCCTGTACTGTCCCACAACATTCTTGAGATCCTTGCAGGCGATGGATCTGAATTGAGCTTGCCACAGCGCTCTCACAACAGCTGCCAATTCCTCAGCCACATCACCATGAGTGCTGTTGTTATAGTTCAGGTCATCGCGGAAAGATCCTTCCACAAAGTAGTGTGCTAGCGGAGTCGTGTTGTTTATGCATTGGATGATGGAATTCATGTAACAGGTGTTTCCGAGGTTTTTCAGTCCCGTCAGCCCTGGTCCCTACAAACCAACAATTCCATACTTAATAAGGACCATATTTTTGGGTATTAATAATAAGTGCAACCTTTTGTAAACAATTATTGTAAACAAGTTTTTTCACTTATACAGAGACTGACCTACTTCCTTTTTCTCTGGAGCTTATAGTTCCTCTCTAAATGGATCACACATTGTACTATCTGATGAGAATAATTGAGAGAAAAATTTCTCTGACACCTTAACATGGGTGACTTTTCAGCCGGTTGTGCTAACACAAGCCAGTATTTGTAACATAGCATCACAAATAAGCTACTGAAAGGATGTAAGAATGAACTTTTCAATTCTTTATTCATCCTCTGGATTATATTACAATGATATGGAAATCGTCAATTTCTTAAACTACTAATTAAATCTAATTACTAATTAAGGAAACTAGAAATTTACAATATACTATATCAATACAATAAATTTACAATTAACATTCCACTATTATATGTCCTCCTTACTTACAATTTACTTTACCATTACTAGAAATTTGCAATTCATATGCTATCACTATAAATATGTTCCCCTTTCTTACAATTTACTACTAGGAATGAACAATATTCATTGTACTTAGTGGATATATTGCGGAAATTACAAATATCTCTTTTATAACATGAGAATTTTGAAATGAATGCAAAGTAGATAAAGTTATTCCAAGATATGGCATTTGTTAGTACTTTTTGGAGGTAAAGCATGTATATTCTTTAGAGCTGGAGTCCAAAAGCTCCGAATTTCGTAAAACTTTAACTTCGCTGATCATCTGTGAAGAAATAAACTGTTTAAAGAAGTCTGATTCATTAAACTGTCACATTTTTTCATCGTACTGGTTTCATGGACCAGTGACTGCTAACGATGAGGTTCTAGGTTCAATTTCCCCTCTGGCAACTATATATGTAGGCTACAGTATTATAAATTATCCCTTCAAGATAACAATATAGCCCCACTTATTAGAATCCCACCTCGAGAAATGAGGTTAATGTTGTGGCAGTGGTAAACATTCTCTTTTACCCTATATGATACTGTTAAATAAATGATATAAAAAACATTAGTGGTTGCATTAATAAACACGGCCAAAGCTATGGGTAAGTGCTAGTATTTCCTGATGTATCCATGACAAAATTTATTACTAAAAACAAAGGAAATATGAAAAGAATTATACTGTAGTATACAAAGAGATGATGAAAGGGAAAATCTTCCTCCATGCATGAGGATCCCGCATATGTGCCGTTGAAGTTGGCAGCACTCCCTCAAGGAAGGGCAATGCTAATTTTCTGCTGCAGAAACTCAGTGGACTGAAGATCTTCTTTTCATATAAGCAAGCATACACTCGTTCAAATTATGAATTTGGTAATTTTTAAAAGAAATGAAGTCTGTAAAATCTACAGGCTTGGTATCAAGTGTTAATTGTATACCGAGATAGGTCAAAGATGAACTTACAACTTATACAATGAATTTCCTCTAGAACATGAGAACTAACCCACCCTCTTGAGAACCTGTAAGAGGATGTTGTAGGAGGCAGATATCTTGAAGCGAAGTCTCACAAAATGCACCATGATGACCACACAACATGAGCTCAGCTTCACACATTTGCGTTCACTGGCTGACTCTGGCTAGAGGGATCACATGTGTACACGTGTGAGAGCAACACTCAAGGGCTTCAGTAAGGAGAAGCCTTAGAGTCACATGCTCTTAACCAGATTCCATAAGTGCAACAATTAATTATAACTTCTACACAATCTGTCAAAACTAACTTCAAATATTTAGTTGAGATATTATGTTAAACAGATAACAAAAATTACACACTTCTGAAAACTCTTATACAATGAAGGCTGTCTCAAAGACCCCTTAGGGATCAAACTGAAAATACTGTAGCAAGATTGAGATCGGAAATATACACACAAAACTTCACTAAAAAGGTATATTTACCCAGAATGATCATTTCAACGGGTCTTCCCGCCATCATCAGCTGATTCCGACTGGCCCTCTGACGGCGGATGAATGAACTTGTCAATCAAGGTTCCATGTATGCCAACTGAAATGTCAAAGTTTAAAAGATTTTCTCGGTTCTTTTTAATGAATATTTTTTCCCATACCATAAGATCTATTGGTTTTTCAACTTGTTTTAATAATTCAATTTCATTTTCAATTTCATGGCCTACTTCCCAAAAATGCATTGCCAAAGCGGATTTTTCAATTTGTTTATTCATAATTATTTATAATTAATTATTCATAATTATGAATAAACAAATTGAAAAATCCGCTTATTCATAATTATAATTAATTATTCATAATTATGAATAAACAAATTGAAAATCCGCTTATTCATAATTATGAATAAACAAATTGAAAAATCCGCTTTGAATATGCATTTTTGGGAAGTAGGCCATGAAATTGAAAATGAAATTGAATTATTAAAACAAGTTGAAAAACCAATAGATCTTATGGTATGGGAAAAAATATTCATTAAAAAGAACCGAGAAAATCTTTTAAACTTTGACACTTCAGTTGGCATACATGGAACCTTGATTGACAAGTTCATTCATCCGCCGCCAGAGGGCCAGTCGGAATCAGCTGATGATGGCGGGAAGACCCGTTGAAATGATCATTCTGGGTAAATATACCTTTTTAGTGAAGTTTTGTGTGTATATTTCCGATCTCAATCTTGCTACAGATTTGAACACTTCACTGTAAATTTCCATCTAATATTTATATTGAAAATACTGTTATTCTTGATTTAACCGATGTTAATGTATGTTACAATTCAAAAGTCAATTACATTCACAAAGCTATTGAATTTTCAAACCAAATAATTTCAGATAAGAGTTTCAAGAGGTTAAAAAGGTTAACTGCAAAAATTAATTATTACAGATTAGATTTATTAAGATTAATCAAAAGACGAACCAAGTTAGCCACCATTTTAAAGAAAAGACCCAGTAATATGTTTATTGAAGAAGAGTTTAGAACTCTTAGGAACAGCATCACTTGTAAAAAGTGATTCTTAAAATCTAAATACTATCAACATAAAATAGAAAGTTTACTGCAAATTTTCAAAGGTACATGAAAAGGAATTACAGTAAACGCTGTATGTTATCACTTTTATGAAGTGCTGTACGGATTAATACCGATACATAGAAAAAATGCTGTTTATTGTGATCAAAGATTTGGTTTATGTTATCACATTTTCCTTTTTGTGGCTTTATTTCCAAGTACTGTACATCATTCAAAATTTCGTTTTTAAGGGTTTCGTTTCTAATTCAACTGTATTGTGTTGTACTGGAGGTAGAAATTCTGTTCCTAGCTCACAGTTCAAGGGGGGGGGGGCATTATCTCACTTTCTCTTTTAAGTAATAAAACATGTTTCACCCCACAGTTAAACTACAGCTTTTGATTTATGAAGATAATAGTGTTGACATGCAATGATGGCTAGTGTAAAATGAAAAGATTGAACAGACAGGCATTGTATGTTTTGCTATGCGGTGTTCACCACAGATCAGTATAGACTTTAAAAAATACTCATAACTGAGAATGGAGTATTGATTAATGGACTACTAAAGATAAGTAAAAAAAATTAAAACTTTGTTACTGGCTGAAAAAATAGTTGCTTGCAGTCTATTACTGTATTAGCCTATGAGTGGTTCAATGATTCACAGTTATGTATTATTGTATGAATAAATATTTTAAATTCTGTTTTGTAGTGTATTATCTTATAATACATGAATAAATAACCTTCACTTACGAGGGGGACCCAAAAAAAACCAGACTGAGAGTGCGCTGCCATTCATGGACGTATCAGAGAGTTCTCCCGCTAGATGGGGTTAATAGAGACCTTCACGAAACAACTGCCCAGATGGTGTCAGTTTGTATCTGAACGTTTGATCGTAGTGTTGTTTTGCTTTTACTGTTCTTGTGTTCCACCTGCAAAGTCGTTATGGAAGATTTAAAATACTGAAGAGTGTGTTTGAAATTTTGTTTCCTGCTTTAAAAATCGGTAACAGAAGCTTACCAAATGCTTCAACAGGCTTTCAAAGAGGATGCTATGAGCCGCACACAAGTTTTTGAGTGGTTTGGGCGCTTTAAATGTGGTGAGATGAGTATTGAAGACCATGCTCGTTCTGGACGCCCTTCATCATCTCAAAATGATGAAAACATTGAGAAAATCCACCAAAAAATCAATGAGGATTGTCGTTTCACGATCGAAAAAATTTCAGAAGAGACAGGAATGAGTTGGAGCTCATGCCAGCAAATTTTGACTGAGGATTTCCAAATGAGATGTGCTGCCGCTAAATTTGTTTCTCGCCTTCTCACAAAGCATAAAAAAAAACATTCGACTTGAAAAACGAGATTGAAAGTGATCCAAACTTTTTGACCAAAGTCATTACAGTTGATGAGAGTTGGTGTTACTCGTATGACCCAGAAACCAAGCAAGCGTCAAGCCAATGGAACTCCCCCAGACTAAAAAAAGCAAGACAAGTGAGGTCGAATGTGAAGGCGATGATCACTGTCTTTTTTTATGTTCGTAGAATTGTGCACCGGGAGTTTGTTCCCCCTGGCCAGATTGTTAACCAGCTTTTATTTGGGAGTTTTAAGATGTTTGCGAGAGGATGTGCGGAGGAAACGTCCGGAACTTTGGCGATCAGGTGACTGGTGCCTTCATCACGACAACGCTCCCGCACACACGGCCTTATCTGTGAACCGCTATTTGGCCTCTCAGGGGTGGTCTGTCATTCCGCACCCTCTAAAGTTTGAGAGAAATCTGGCTGTGGAACCCAGGGAACTAGAGCGCTCCTCTATAGGGGACTCTGTTTCTATGGGTTACTGCGCCGGGGAACTCAAGAGATCAGAGAGCTCCTTAACAGGGGACTCCAAAGATAAAGGGATCGGACCCGACATAGCCTCAGGGACCTCACACAGCAGGAACCTGAAGCTAGAAAGAAGCTCTATTTTTAAGGCATATGGTGAGTACCATTAGGGTTATTTACTGTCTGCAGGCTAACCTTCAACACAGTTTTGTGGCCTCTAGGGTTCTTACCCGACGGCTACAGACTGGAGGGATACATATCGCCCTGATACAGGAACCATGGACTCGTGAGGGCCGTATCATGGGGTTGACTGCAGCAGGCTTCTCTACTTTTAGTGCTCGCACTACAGATAGGCCTAGAGTATGCATCCTAATTAAAGGTATGAATGCATGGGCACTACCGCAGTTCTGTTCTCAGGACGTGGTAGCTGTTCTTGTGAGCTATAAGGAGGGAAATGCAGAGCGGCAATTAGTTGTCTGCTCTGCATATTTCCCTTATGATTCTGAGGATCCTCCTCCCTCAAGGGAGTTTGAGGACCTTGTTACTTATTGTGGACGGGAGGGACTTGACCTGGTGGTTGGCTGCGACTCTAATTCCCATCATGGGATTTGGGGTAGCACCAACGTTAACGCCAGGGGCGAGGCTCTTGCCAACTACATAAGTACAACGGATTTGGAAATCTTGAATAACGGCGAACCTACATACTGTAATAACAGAAGGGAGGAAGCTATAGACATAACACTAGGATCCATAGGAATCCTGGACAAGGTTAGTGGTTGGAGGGTCAGTAGTGAACCGTCCCTTTCCGACCACAGACACATAGAATTTCGGTTGGCAGGCTCCCTTGATCCAAGGACCTTCAGGGACCCCAAGAGGACCAATTGGGACTCTTATAGGGAGGACCTGAGGGGCAGGATCGCTGGGGGAATGCCTAGAAATTCTTATAACAAGGAAAACTTGGGGGACTGCATTGATTGGATCAGTACGGCCCTCAGATCTTCCTTTGAGGATAACTGTCCACCTAGAGCAGTTAGGACAGTAAATGGGAGGTTCCGCTGGAACTCAACTTTGAGTAACCTTCGGAACTCCACGAGACGGCTTTTTAACAGAGCTAAAGGTAATCATGATACTGAGAGCTGGAACCTGCATAGGGATTCACAGCGCAAGTATAAGCAAGAACTGAAGAAGTCCTCCAGGGAAGCCTGGAGAGACTTCTGTCAGAGTATCAACAATCTACCAAGTACAGCTAGATTGTATAAAATCCTAATGCGAGACTCTAGATCCAAATTGGGCTCATTAAGGACCCCCTCTGGGACATATACTGGCTCGGAGGAGGATACTTTACGACTCTTGCTTGGGACGCACTTCCCTGAATCACAGGTAGTTAATGAGGAGGCTGTATCTAGTCAGGCTTGCCGGCCTGCTATGCAGGACTGGCGGACTGCCAAAGATATTGTCACCTATAAGCGAATAAAGTGGGCAATTCAATCATTTGCCCCTTTTAAAAGCCCAGGGATGGATGGGATTTTCCCGGCCCTGCTTCAGCAGGGACAGGATTTACTCATTCCAAACCTGGTAAGAATTTTCAGATCTTGCCTGGCGATGGGTTATGTACACTCGTCGTGGAGGCAGGCAAGACTAGTTTTTATTCCTAAGCCCGGTAGGAGCTCTTACCTTGGGCCTAAGGATTTTAGACCTATTAGTCTGACTTCCTTTCTTTTAAAGACTTTGGAAAGGCTAATAGATAGATATATCAGAGGACCTATCTTAATTGAAAGGCCTCTAAGTGCTGAACAACATGCCTATCAGGCTGGCAAATCCGTGGAGACGGCGCTTCATCAGCTGATTTCAAGGGCTGAAGAAGTGCTTGACCAGGGAGAGCTAGCCATGGCAGTGTTTTTGGACATAGAGGGGGCCTTTAATTTTACTTCATATGGCTCTATCTATAGAGGGTTGATTAGACATGGAGTTAACTTGTGTGTAACTCGATGGATTATGGCTTCCCTGGAGGGCCGCCGGGCAATAGTGTCTCTTAATCAGTGCGAGCTGATGTGCACTATGCCCAGAGGCTGCCCCCAGGGAGGGGTTCTATCCCCACTTATTTGGTGCCTGGTGGTAGATGAATTACTTGCCAGGCTCAATGAAAGTGGAGTATATGCCCAAGGCTATGCAGATGATATCTGCATTGTGGTCAGGGGCAAATTCGCTGATACAGTTTCGGGCCTTATACAAGGTGCCCTTGAAACTGTTGAAAGATGGTGTCGTGAGGTAGAATTGTCAGCTAACCCTGATAAAACTAACCTCATTGTGTTCACGAGGAAGCGACGGCTTGATGGTCTACATGAACCTACCTTCTTCGGGAAGAAGCTGATTCGATCTACGTCGGTCAAGTATCTGGGAGTCATTCTGGATTCTAGGCTGACTTGGAAAGAGCACATTGAAATCAAGGTGACTAAGGCCTGCAATACTTTGTGGGCCTGTCGGAGGGCCTTTGGTGTGAGGTGGGGACTTAAACCACGTGTGGTTTATTGGCTCTATGTCTCCATCATTAGGCCTTCCATCACCTATGCCTCGGTTGTGTGGTGGCCATGTGTTAAGACACAGGCCACCAAGAACAAATTAAATAAAATCCAACGCTTAGCGTGTTTGGGGATTACTGGAGCCTTGCGCACCACTCCGCTCAGTGCCCTTGAGGCGCTGCTTGGCTTACCTCCTTTGGATCTAGTTATTCAGGGAGAGGCCGGAGTGACTGCTCATCGTCTCTGGAGTTTGGGCTGTTGGTCTTTTAAAAATCCAGTTAAAGGACACAGAGAAATACTTAGCAGACTTCAGAAGTCGCAGCCTATCCTTGCGATGGGCTGTGACAATATGAAGCCAAGTTATAACTTTGACTCTATATATAGGGTCAGTATTCCGCCCAGAGAGGAATGGACTCGTGGCCCACGGGCTCCGGAGTCTGTCAAGGGGCTTGTCTGGTATACGGATGGCTCCAAGACGGACAAGGGGACTGGGGCTGGCATCTATGGGCCTAAGACGAGGCTGTCGTACTCTTTGGGAGGTTATACTACAGTATTCCAGGCTGAAATATTTGCTATTTTGGCCTGTGCTTATCATATTTTAGGGATGCCTTGGCTGCAAGGTCGGATTAGTATCTGTTCTGACAGCCAGGCTGCCCTGAAGGCACTATGTGCCAGTACAACAAGGTCTAGGTTGGTACGAGAGTGCCAAAAAACCTTGGATATTCTCTGCTCCCGCCGACCAGTACAGCTTTGCTGGGTTCCTGGGCATGCTGGAATCAGAGGAAATGAACTAGCGGATAAGCTAGCAAGGGAGGGCTCGGCCAATGTCTTTATTGGACCGGAACCTGTCCTTGGTATTACTCCAAGAAGGGCCAGACGTGAGGTCTTAGACTGGATGTCTCATCAGCATGGCACTTTCTGGAGTAATCTCACTACTGCTAGGCAGGCTCGAGCTATGATCGAGGGACCTAGCAAGAAGAACAGCAAGATTCTGTTAACCCTTAACCGGGTACAACTTAGAGGTGTAGTTGGCCTGTTAACAGGACATAACACCCTAAAGAGACACCTACATGTGATGAAGCTTAGTGCGGATCCCACATGTAGGAAGTGTGGTAGAGAAGATGAGTCCTCTCTACACATCTTGTGCGAGTGCGAAGCACTTGCTACAATCAGACACTTTCTCCTGGGCTCGGATAAACTGAGACCAGATGACATAAGGAGAACTAACCCAAGATCTATCCTGTCCTTCTTGAAGGCAACAGGACTTGAATGAATTCTCCAGTAAGAGGGGCACAATGGGCCCAATTATGTGGCCTACGTGCACGGGACCGAAAGGGCCCAACCCATTCATTTTCATTCATTCATTCATTCCGCACCCTCTGTATTCCCCAGACCTAGCCATGTGCGACTTTTATCTGTTCCCAAGAATGAAAAAAAATCTAAAAGGGAAGCGTTTCGATGATGTGGAGGCGATAAAAACAGCTTTGCAAGGGGCAATGGACGATATCACAGTTGAAGAGTTCCAGAGGTCCAGAGGTGCTTCAAACAGTAGGAAAAAAAGACTTGACAAGTGCATTGCATCTAATGGAGAGTACTTTGAAGGAATTTTGTAAAAAAAGTAATAAATAATTTTTTTATAACGAAAATCCAGTTTTTTTGGGTCCCCCTCGTAATTCCTTTTTCTACTGTTATCAATCGTTTAATATTATCACATTAGTTGCATCCCGAAGTGATCACAATAAGCGGCATGCACTGTAATAAAATTTTGTATAATTATAAAAATAAATCGGACACAATTCTGGAACTCCATGTAATTGGACAGACAATACCAAATAATGAAGTACCAAAATCCATTAATAGCTTTTTGTCAATGTACTACTCATTTCAACTTGAACAACGAAATAAACAAACATCTGACTGCATTGGAGTCAAGGCCCTCAATGATTAGAAAAGTGGCATTGTAGTATAGCCATGATTTCTCTATCAAGAAGCATGTGACCTTTAATTAGTCGTCCAAGAAACATCGCTCAATAAATTGTCTTTAAAAAAAATATATGAAATAAAAATTAAATAAAAAAAAAAACAAAGTTCTTTATCCTTACCAGTATGATTGACAAGTACCGGTCAACACATTTGGTCCAAAATAAATAGGTTTCTTGCAATGGACATTATAAATACGTATACCACGTTTCATGAAAATTTGAAGAAGCGTATTTGAGTTATTGCACATACAGACATACGGACAGACATTTACCCGTCCTGCACACAATCTCATAAAATACCATATTTGCACTTAATAAATTGCAAACACTAACAATTAAGATAGTAAAAACATATTTTTCAGCTCATTTCTCCAAATACATCATGGTTATTTACATACATTAGTCAAAAAATTCAGCAGGACACTATTTACATTGCAAAAATCGGAAAACATTAGACAGTTGCAGTTACATAGCTCGCCTGGAATCTGAAAGCTTTGAGATTATTAAAATCTGAACACGCCGTTGACAGTGCACATGCGTGGTATGCTAAGTCCACCATGAAAATATAGTCCATGACTCCTCGTGCCTTAGTTAACCACGTGGATACCAGCATGATACCGTCAAAGCTTTCATCTAAGCATGTTTCACTTGCATTCTAAATCCCCCTGCCTCTGTCTGTGACGTTGTCCATGCTTTCAGTTTGGGGACAAGTACTGTAGACACTATGTTGCAGACTAATTGTCCATGCTTTGTTTACATAAATCATCATCCAAACAAATTTTCTGTGCCACATAAAGAAGAGAGAAAGAAATATGGCAGGAAAGGAGGAAAATCATATTGGCTGCACGAAAAAGTCTTCAAACACAAGTCTATGGGGCTCATGTTTCACGATATTTGGACAAGATGGCGCCGGCCGTAAGCCCGTTGAAGCTTCGAAGCGGTCGTAATCTGAGTGAAAATAGTGGTAAAACAATTCAGAATAATGAAGAAAATAGTACTATAGTGACCCAAGATGGAATATCTAATAGAAGAAATGAAGGTAAGACGGAAAACAAAATAGGAACTGAACAACAATATTCCGAAGTTGCAGCAGCAGCCTCAAGATTATCTAACATGGCGGACATAACAACAGACTCGATAGCGTCCTTGCAGCTTGTAATTAAACTTTTGACTAAGGATCTGCAAGAAGCAAATACTCAAATCGGAAGACTAACTGAAAAGAATAAGGAATTGGAGGAGGAAATTGCGAAAATCAAATGCAGCAGTGCCTGGAGTAGACCTACACCTAAGGAAAGCAAATGGCATACAGTGCAGAAAATGAGGCAACAGCCACGAGGAAATTACCACATTGAGGACCACAGTAAAGGAAGGCCTATGATATGGAATCGCTTCCAACCCCTAGCAGAACAAAATCCTGAAGAAGAAGAAGAAAATCAAAATCAAAATTGCATAACAAAAACAAAAGCAAAAAGGCCTACAAACAACAGAAAACGAGTGTTTCCAGCAGGACGAGTGATGATTGTAGCAGACAGCCATGGACGAGGAATAGCAGAGAACATGAATAGCAACAGTTACTACAACATCCCGAAGGCAACTGGACACGTAAAACCTGGAGCAACATTCGAAGAAGTAACTAAAGACATCGGAAAAAATTGTGCTGATTTCACAAAAGAAGACTCAATAGTGCTAATAGGAGGGACTAATGATGTTGCTAAAGGTGAGCCAGCGAATTTCATATACAAACTAGACAAAGTCATTAAGAAGCTAGATCACACAAATATTGTAATTGTGAAGCTCCCCCATAGGCATGACTTAAAACCCAATTCCTGGGTTAACCAGCAGGTAGAGAAAGTAAACATTGAAATTAGCAAAATGAATAAAAATTGTGAAAATGTTAAGATAGTTAATCCCAGTCATGTTAACAGGAAACTGCATACCAATCATGGAATGCATTTCAACAAAATTGGAAAACAGGCTCTTAGTGATGTGCTGTGTAGGGCTATAGCTGATGCTAGGAACATAAGTAAGCCTATTACATGTAACTTGGTAAATGAAAGCACACAGCCAAAAAACTAATTAACAATGTAAACAGCCAAAATAATATGTCAGGAGGTAGCACGTTACAAGAAAGGACCTTAAATACTAATTCTAGGCAGATAATAAAAACTAGGCCTAATTGTCCTCATATTGCTAGCAGGCCTATCTGCGCTCAAAACATGAAGGTTATACACTTTAATGCACAGTATATTAGAAATAAAATTTTATATATAGAGCAGTTTATAAATGAAGAAATGCCACAAATAGCAATAATAACTGAGCATGGTTTAAAAGAACAGGAAATAAATATACATGAAATTGTAAATTATAATATAGTAAATAGTTATTGTAGAACTGCATGCAGAGGTGGGGGCGTCATGGTTATGAGTAGTAAGTTACTACAAGCTAAAGCTTTGAATTTAGATGAATATTGTGTTGAAAAGGTATTTGAGGCAGCTGGCATAAAATTACAAACACAGGATGGAAATATTATAATTATTGGAATCTACAGATCACCCAGTTCATCAGTAAATGAATTCATACAATGCTTAGACAGAACCTTACATGATGTTGCAATGAAATCATCGAATATAATTATTGCAGGTGACTTGAATATAAATTTAAGTATTACTGACAGCTCATACATTAAACTAAAAAGTATTTTTGATATGTATGGTCTCATAGATATGATTAATGAACCAACACGTGTAACTTGTGAAACAGCCAAAACCATAGATCACATAGCAACAAATATGATAAATCATGTGTCAGACTCAGGTATAATAAAAACCACCTTCTCAGACCACTATGCCCAGTTTGTTAATTTCAAAAATATAAATGGAAAGATGCATAAGAGTGCTACAAAGAAAATTAGGATACTTAAAGGCCCTGTTAACTTAAAATCAAGTGACTCTCAGAATAAAGAGTTTGTTTAGTAAAATACAGCAGTGAAAACCCCATGTTTCTACGATGCTTCGTTCTCGCGAAATCGAAGAAAAACTGATGTGACCTTCCAGCGGAGTGACGTCAGAGAGCACTAGCTGTTCACAGCCCGCGCGCCGTTGCTGTAGTGTGATGTGTGGCATCTGTCTAAGTCTCTTGCTAAAAAGCTCAAAGAGATCGGAAAAAATTCACCATTATCTATATTAATAAAAGGAAGTGTCTGTCCTCCGTCTGTCTGTCCTCCGTCTGTCTGTCCGCGATGCCCAGAAAAATCTACTCAACGCAGAGATCTGAAATTTTATACATAGGCGGACTGAAGGGTCGGAAAATGCACCTCGAAGCCGGAATTTTAATTTTCGCTTTCGTTCGTGAGTTATGAGTGAAAAATGAGCAAAAAACGTGCATTTATTGCGTTTTCGAAGCATGAGTTTTCAGTAATACAAATCAATTACACTAGGCTTTGGCTATTTTTGTCATTCCTTCGACATAAAAGCATCGCGATCTCTTGAATGTAGTAGCTCACGCTGGTCAATTCATTTGTTTTTAATGTCAAGGCACGCAAACATAATATGAAATTTTCAACCTACACCGAAGAGGATTATTATTATTATTATTATTATTATTATTATTATTATTATTATTATTATTATTATTATTATTATTATTATTATAGGGGTAATCAATATTAGCCTAAATATGGTCAAACGTTGTTCGATTTGGACGAAACTCACTATACAGGGGTTTTCTGGGCCAAGGAACTCGAATCTGAGGTCGATTTTACCAGGTGACGCTATCTAATCGTGATATGTGGTCCACATGATTTAGGTGTTAATATAATGATTTAACTATTATGCTCTTAATTTTTAATTTCTGTCTGTCCACGATGCCCAGCGAAATCTACTGAACGCAGAGATCTGAAATTTTAAACATAGATGGGCTGAAAGGTGGGCGAATGCGCATCGAAGCCGGATTTTTAATTTTAGCTTTCGTTCGCGAGTTGTGAGTGAAAAACTGGCAAAAAACGTGATTTTAGCGGTGTCGAAGCATCAGATTTCAGTAATACATTTCAATGTCAAATCAATTGCAGTTGGCTTTGGCTATTTTTGTCATACCGTGGTAATAAAAGCATCGCGATCGTTAGAATGTTGTAAGCCCACGCTGGTCGATTCATTGTTTAGAATGTCAAGGCCCGTAGACATATGAAATTTTTCAACCTACACGGAAGAGGGATAATCAACATAGACCTAAATATGGTTAAACATCGTTCGATTTGGACGAAACTCACTATACAGGGATTTTCTGGGCCAAGGAACTCGAATCTGAGATCGCTTTTACCAGGCGACGCTATCTAATCGTGACATGTAGTCCACGTGATTTAGGTGTTAATAAATATAATGATTTACCTATTATGCTCTAACTTTATGCTCTTTTTTATCGCGGGCGAAGCCGCGGGCACATGCTAGTTATTATTATTGGAAAGACAGCATTGTTAACCACCTATGGTGGTCATGTCAGACTTGTGGAGGGGACAAACCGTGTTGGTTTAAAAACTTCAATCGGTGTTATTTCATATTTCCAATGTACATAGCTGGACTGGAAATAACGTAATTAATCAGTGCGAACATGAAAAAATTATTGAAGATGAAGCAAGTGAATGGATCAGACCGGAGTCAAACGATTACATGTTACTGTCATCTGTTATAAAAACAGGAATTTCATTGAAGATTTGAAGCACGCAAAGAACTATTGTCATACAGGACATTTAGAGTCTTATCATAATGTAGCACTAAAATACAAGCCGAAAAAGATTCACTTTAGTTACGACGGAATGGTACTACAATCGATGTTGGCGACTATGGATTATAACTATAATGTAAACAGAAACGTTACAAGTGAAAAACTGAAATACTCAAAACCAACAAAAAAAAAGTGGGTAATGGTTTCAGTTTATGAAAGTAAAAGTAACGAGTGGCGTAATGACATAGTGAACAGGGTATTACATTACGTGAATAATTCAAACATTGAATTTGTGGAAGATCCCTACCTGGCTAAAGATGTTCCACGATGTATCGCTCCAGTGGCCCATCCTGAATCGCTGGAAGCTTTGGAGAGATTCTCTTTCGAGATTCCAAGAACTTTAAAGATACCGCAGTAACAACTTTGTCCAGTAGTAACTTTCGATATATATTTACAGTACCGGTATTTAATTATTAGTTAAAATTTAGTATACAACTTTGATCTTATTTACAGCAAAATTTAAATTAAATACTTTTTTTTGTAGGATTTAATTTTTCTTTCACTTGCATGAAAATAAATGACCAAAGTAAATATTTTACAGACATAAGCCTAGTACTGTAAAAAGAAGATTGAGTTGACTTTAAAAACTCTGTATAACATGTTTTAACCTCACCGTAGTTGTGGATTCAGGGTTAAAATTTCAATTAATCAAAATACGAAATATCTCTTCCGTCAGCAGGTTGAAATTGTCTGTACTCTTTGTTAGGCTCAGGGTATTCGTCCCTAATCTGTTTAACTATGCATGAAGGTATGATTTTTCTATTGCCTTTTCCGAAGGGCTTCCAAGAATTAATCCAGTAGACGAATTGTCTGTAAGCTACATAACGCATGTTCCTATTGTTCGCTACTCGTAACTGTTCCCTTTCAAAATTGGATTCAGCTCTCACCATCATAAGGGGCCTAGCAGTGTTCAATGTGTCCCTATTTAATACAACAGAACGAAGGGAATTATGAGAATGTAATGCAGTCAGCACTTCCCTTATCATAACACTTTCCGAACACTTTCAGAACAGCAGAAACATTCATTATGAATCGCTGAAAAAACACATTCACCACAGTTGCATTGATCAGTACTATTTACACGGTCAGCATTCCCAGTATTTTCTTCATCTGACCTTATAATTTCGGCTCGAATTGATGTGGCCTGATTCCAGACATGACACGAGAAACTTTAAATTTATAATAATTTCAACACACAAGATGACACCAGCCATAGGCGTAACCAGGCCGACCATACTGTATGGGGGGTTATAACATCCGCGGGGTCTGGGGGTCCGGGGATCCTCCCCCGGAAAATTTAAAAAATTAAGATGCACAATAACGAGTTTTAAGCTTCCGGGGGTCCTCCCCCGGAAAATTTTAAAAATTAAGACGCACAATAACGAGTTTTAAGCTTCCCACGCTTTATACTTTTATTTAGTAATTTATGGGCAGACTTAAAAATTATACAATTTTTTTTAAATCAATGGGGGGGGGGGGGGTTCAAACCCCCAACCCCCCCCCCCTCGTTACGCCTATGACACCAGCAATGAATTAGCAAACACAGACTGATGTGTCGGCTACATATGGCTGGCATTCCAAATGCTTCCTCACAGTGCTGGCTTGGCGCGGTGACGTCATACTGCACTATAGGCGGAACTTCTGTACTTGGATTGCAGGCGAACGGTTCAACATAGAAAGCTCGGGTTTTCGCACAAACTAATCTCTAAATATCCTCTTTTTAAACCAGCTTTCACCTAAAAATGCATTTTTTAAGTTAACAGGGCCTTTAATGACTCAACAATTAACAAATTAGTAAATAACCTTGCAGAAGAAACATGGAATGAAGTATATAATTCTAATAATGTGGATGATAAATGGACAAAATTCTATGATATATTACAAAGCTATTATAACACTGCCTGCCCAATGAGAAAAAAAATTGTAAATGAGAATAAACTCATAAAAATAGCACTACCTAGTCACATAAAAAAGCTAAAAGACAAGATGAAGGGCATGTACGAACTGTATAAATCCACTTCGTGCAACTATTATAAAAATAATTACAAAACATTAAGGAAAAGATATTTAAGTGAACTAAATGAAGCCAGAGCTAATACATATAGAGATAGAATACTAAGCTCAGAAAACAAATCAAAAACTGCATGGGATATGATAAATGAAAAAAGGAAAAAGAAAGTTGAACAAGGAAATCTAGAACTGGAAATACAGGGAGAGTTAGTAAAAGAACCAAGCGTGATTTGTGAACATGTAAATAATTATTATGTAAATGCTGTAAATGATATAACTGCCAATACCAGAGTCGACCAAAGAATGTCCATAAGTAACAATCCATTCACATTCTTTATTAGACCAACCGATGAAAATGAAATAATTAAGGTAATATCGCACATTAAAGGTAAAAATTCCACGGGATGGGATGAAATTAGCTCAAAAACTCTAAAATCTTGTAAAGAAGTAATAGCTAAACCACTGGCACATCTAATTAACTTCTCATTTCAGGAAGGTATATTTCCAGACTGTCTCAAATTGAGTATTGTTAGACCGATACATAAAAAAGGAAGCAAAACAGATATCAAGAACTATAGGCCAATAACACTGACATCTGAAATAGGCAAAATATTTGAAAGAATTCTACTAGTCAGACTACTTGAATTCCTAAACAGACATGACATATTTTGTAAATTTCAACATGGATTTAGAAAAGACCACTCAACGGTGACAGCAATTACAGAGTTTGTGCATGATATAATGGAGAAACTAGATAATAATGAAAAAGTTAGTACACTTTTCTTTGACTTAACTAAAGCCTTCGATTGTGTGAAACATGACATACTATTGGAAAAATTGGAATCATATGGAATTAGGGGACTAGCGCAAAAACTACTTAAATCATACCTAACAGATAGAAAGCAAGTAACGGAGATTTATAGCAAGAACAATAACACAATAGAAAAATCACAATCAAAGCAAGCTACAGTAAGATATGGAATTCCACAGGGATCAGTTCTTGGCCCGCTCTTATTTATTATATATGTAAATGACATCAAAATATCTAACAACTCTAGTGTAATATCTTTTGCTGATGATACAACCGCAAATTGTTGGGGAAAAAATGACGCTTTACTTTACCAAGCAATGTTGACTGCAACAAAAAATCTACTAGAATATTTTTCGGCAAACAATCTCCTCTGTAACATGTCCAAGACATCACTAATCAAATTTGACATAGGACGCAATAACATAACTAGAGACTTTGGTCTAACAGTGGACAATGAACTAGTTACAGAAGTGCAAGAACATAAATTCTTAGGAATATGGGTGGATAAACATATGTCATGGGCTACCCACATAAATGATATATGCACTAAAATATGTAAATCTGTGTACATACTAAGATACTTCCAAACATTTTTTGATAAAAATGGACTAAAAACCATTTATTATGGTATAATCTATCCACATATCAACTATGGGATAGAAATATGGGGAAGTGCTGCAAAAATTAGCATGGACATGTTGTTAATAATACAAAAGACATGTGTTAGGCTAATAAGTAAATTGGAATACAACGAATCCTGTAGAAATGCATTTAAAGAAAACAACATGTTAACAGTCTACTCACTCTACACATATAAAGCAATATTATACATAAAAGGAAAACATCTAAGGGTAAACAATAATATACACAACTACAATACCAGAAATAATGAAGACTGCCACAGAGATCGTATAAATAAATCCTCAACCCGGAAAGACGTGTATATCATGGGACCTATCCTATTCAATAAATTACCAAGGTATATAAAGGCACTAAATGGATTAAGATTTAGGAAGGAATTGAGAAGCTATCTGATAAATAAATGTATGTACTCGTTAGATGAACTGTGATGATCTGTATGAATATTGTATGTGAATATTGTATCTGTATGAATATTGTATGTAAATATTTAATTGTACCGGTACTTTTATAGTTTATATATAACTTTAAATTTTATGAATTGTAATGCCAATGTAATAATTTGTATGAATGTAAATTGTATGAATGAATGAATGAAAAATGTATGAATGAATGAATGTTGTATGAGTGAAATCTTAGCCTAGGCATATAGATTAATGTAAATGACAATGTCAGAAACTCACTGAGTCTATTGACAGAAATAAACTTATTATTATTATTATTATTATTACAATTGGTTGGCCTGAAAACAGCCCAGATTTAAACCCAATCGAACATATCTAGGATATCTTGGATAGAAGAGCCCCTCAGACTCCACAGGAACTGGAAGTAGTCCTTCATGAGGAACGAGAGAACTTCCCTCAAAGGGGCATCAGGGTGTCATCAGAAGCATGCTTCGAAGGTGTGTAGCAGTATTAGTGGCACATGGTGGACACACAATGCACTAATTTAGTGTTTCATCAAGAAAATGCAGTGCCTCATTGAAATGGCTTTTCAAATTGGTTTATCCCCATCTCACACATTTGCATTTTTAATTAGAATACGTTGAGTGGCAAGAAAAATGGCATTTAAGTTAATTTACAATGAAAGATTTGTGTACAAGAATGTACTTGTGTTTTCCCTTAAAACGAAATAGTTTATGAAATAAGTAACATTCAAAAAGTGTTCCTCTAATTGTTTTGACTAGTGAATTTTGTGTAATCCGACAAATTTAGTTATATTATATCGTGGATATAATTTACTTAATAGTTATATTTTAATTATCTAAAAAGCTAAGAAAAACTTTTTTGTAAAATTTTGAAATTACTGTTGTTACCAAAAATACAATCCCTAAGTAAAAAATCCCTTTAGGCAGGCCTACAGGCGGAGGTAGATTTCGAAGTGCTTTTGGTTTAATTTATTGTCGCTGCATAGCACTCTTTTTCTTTAGCCTTGGCATGGTAAACCTGCAGTAAAGAGGAAGAGCCTACAATCATTTGTTTTGACAACAAGAATAGGATATAATATTCTGGGAGGCCGTGCACAAGATCAGCAATGAATAAAATTAGCAAAGCCGCTAAACAAGACAAAATTATGATATTATAATAATTCTTTTAAGTGTTATTATTTTCAAACATTAAAATCTCGCGTCATATGAGAGCTATCAAGAAACTATTTATTGATTTGTAGAGTACTCATCAAGAGCTTTTCAACGATACCCCACAAGACGTGGTTTCAAAAGTTTCGAATTTTCATCCCCCACCCCCACCCCCACCCCCACCCCCACCCTCACTCGAACCCCCAAATTGTTGGTGTCACTGTGAACTCCATAGGGAGTACTCTAATTTATTCAAACAAAGTTTCCCTCTATACTTCATAGGGGCCGAGATATAAATGTTTTAAAATTTCAACCCCCTCCCCCGACCACCCCCTTGGGCCAATTTTGCCCATTAACGAACTTGTCCGAACTATTGGGCCTAGAAATAACATAATAAAATTTGGTTCAAATATCTTCAAAATTACGGCCGCTATCGTGTAAAGATATATATATATATATAAATATATATATATATAAATATATATATAAATATCACAAAATTTTTTTTTGAACGGGCGGTGGTTTCGTACTTAGGGGAGCATGAAACGTAAAGATATGAAAAAATTTTTCGAAAATCATAAAGTGGTATCCATTGCAATAGGTAGATTTTTCTTCGAAAATCTACCTAAAAATGATTACAAAATCTGCAAGTTACGGCAATGCCCCTGGTAGTACAGATGATAACAATGTCATGAATCATGATAATACAATCATGCAAAACATGCATGCAAGATCCATAGCCTGAGACTATGGAGTGCAAAGATTGTAATATGATTTATATTGGACAAATAAGAAAAAAAAGAACACCTGAGGCATATAAAACTAATGCAAACAGAAAAATCAGCAGTAGCACATCATTGCTGGACAGAAAATCACCACATTAATAGGGATATTAAACTAAACTAAACTCCGCGGCGCTACATCCGGCCTACCACCCGACCGCTGCGTCATCTACCATAGGCAGACGGCAGGATTGGGGGGCATGTGGTGAGCATGCCGACACCCACGGCCATTAAGGTGGTTTTCATTTCCGGAGCCGCTACTTCTCTATCAAGTAGCTCCTCAATTTGAATCACGAGGCTGAGTGCACCCCTACCAGACCTCCCTACCTCAGAAAAATCCGAGGAGGTACCGGGAATCGAACCCAGGCCGACGGATCTGTAGTCAGCGACGCTAACTACAAGATCACGCCGGCGGACATTAATAAGGATATAAAGTTACTTAAACACATCAAGAAATCATCAGAACTAAACGCAGGGGAAAAGATTTTCATCATAAAGAATGAAAACAGCAACATGAATTTTGAAATCCAGCCAGCAGAGGACTTTATTAGACTTACCACCAGGAAGAGGGATGGCAGTACCAGTCAACATACTTATACTACCAACCACAATCATCAGAACGCCAGTCGACCACCAGCCAATGAAGGGAGAAACACTCCCAAAACTAGTCCAGTTTTATAAACTAAAAAGGGTTTTTATATTAGACTTTTCTCAATAATCTGATACTCACTGGACTGAAATTCCTGGGTCAAGGAAATCACGATATTGCAATCATATAAAACAAGTATGCAAGGTGGATAGCCTGAGACTTACTTTACACCCATACACTGGATTGAAGTTCCTGGGTCGAGCCCCTTTGATTTCTGATGGCTGGGGTTTCTGCTGAGGTCGTGGCTTAATACCTCGATCAAACTGGGGGGCTTTGTGTTTTAGACTCATGTTGTCCATCATCTGCAACAATAACAGTCATGTTACTGCCATTCTTGATAGCAGGATTCAATATCTTCTAATAATACATGCAGTGAAGTTTTATGCTTGTAGATCTGTTTGAAAAACAGAAAGTTTACCTAACAACTCCCAACACACATCTGGGTTGTTGTTATTGTTGTTATTATTATTATTATTATTTTTTTGACTGAAGAAAAGTTATTCCACAATTTTTTGCATATTGAAACTTGACAATGGAATTTTAGGGACAAAATAAAGTAAAATGTATGCATGTTTAATCATACTAGGCAAAGATTACACAAGATACAGCTAGTTCTAGCTTTTTCTGAGTGGATGGCCTAACATGCCATAAACCACTTTAAAGATGATGAAATTCATAGCGATTCTGAAGTTATAAATCAATCGTAAATGTGTAGTTATTCCAACTTTCTGGTAGTAGATGGCATGAGATGCCTTATTAAAATTTTATACCTACAAAAGTTATCTATCTTCTTGTATTCATCACCTTGTTATATCGATTGGCATCTGTCCTTTGCTTCCCTTGTAGATGGCATGTATAATCTGTAGTTTCATAGAAATTTTGGTTTATTTGCTTGTTCCAGCTTGCATTCCCTGTTACAAACCTCGTTATGTAGCAGTTTCATACCTCTTTAAATTTAATTTCATTCTTTCTCCAGATTTTATTGTTAAAATTTATTTTGTCGCCATCTTAGGCTCCTGTACTCTAGGCTCAGAAGGCAGTCAATTTGTTCAGTAATGATCTGTTTATAGTCTTCAACAGTTAATTAATAAAGCTTTTAACTTTGGCCCATTTGTTATAAAAAAATAATTTAATTATTGATGAAGCCTTCAGCAGAAAGGAATTTGCTTGGGCCCCTTCTTGATGTAATGTATTTTATCTTTGTTTATTAAGTGCCAGAATGGAACTTTCTAAGACTGTATGGTGGAGGGTAAAATGTCTGTCCGTCCAACTGTCTGTTTGTTCATGTGTCTGTAATCATGATAACTCAAATACGCTTTATAGGGTTTTCATGAAACTTGGTATACGCATTTATAACGTCCCTGGAAAGAAGCCTATTGGTATTGGACCAAATCGGTTGAACAATACCAGAGTAATGCCCAATTTAGCACATATTTTATGGTAATATATTAGATAGAATTTATTAAATGCAAATCAGTTCTCATGACATGTTGTTTTAAAGTGTTCACATACTGCTTTGGAAGTTGCAATACAGTTAACTTTGACAATTAACACTACCTACATATTCATTCACATATGCTTATCAAACTAGACCTTTGTTCTTCGTAAGCCCTGCTTAATGAATCGATCTGGAGCTTACCTCAGGAATCAATTACAAGAATAACTTAATTTCTGCATATCTCAATTGCAATTATCACTGATTAAACAAAAGCATTCTGGCACTTTTGTTATATCAGTTTACCTGACTTTATTTTATTTAAATAAATTCCTTATTTGTTAAATTAAATTTACAGTTGATCAAGAATTATTAAAATTAAAATTCTTATCTAATCCATATGTAGGCCTATATATGTATATGTATATCTATGTATATAAATGATTGTAATGAACTAGCATATTTGTAACTAGTGAATAATTTTATTTCAGAAATCCTTCTTTAAATTTTGTTATGAAGTTTCTTGCATCATTAAAAATGTGTATAATTTTTTAAACATTTTTTGTGAACAGAAGCAACCAAGCTCTCATTTTTCATGATGGTCCTAGGAAGTTCACCATGACCCTTGGGTGGTGTTCCTGCACTTCCATTTTTCCCATAGTGACCACATCACATATTGAACAACCATCTGCGTGGTCTTGTCTGTCAGTGTCTGTCATCACCGGCTATAGATTTGTAGGCTTGGGTTTGATCCCCAGTACCTTCCAGGATTCTTCTGAGATAGGGAGGACAAGGAACATGGTGCAGTCTCATGATTCCAACTCAGGAGTTACTTGATTGAAAAGGAATGGCTCTGATCATGAATGTCGGCATTTCCCCCAAATCCTGCCATCTGCCTATAGTACTACCCGTGCGCAATTTCTTGGGCGCTGGTTTTACGAGGAAGTGAGGGTCAGGGGGAACAAAACATAGCTAGCCCGCCAATCTTTCTGCAGTGTTGTCAACCAAAGAAACCAAATTTCAGCAGAATTGCGCATATGGTACGCACATATCAGAAGCGTGTGAGGTATGTGGACAAACAATAAATTGGTTGCCGAATTGGATAATTACAGTAGGAGCCTGAAATAGCGCGGTTCGAAATACCGCGGATTTGGATGTAACACAGGGAAAAGTATGTCCCCCAATAAAAAAATACTGTAGTTTTATAAATAACATTTTTATTTTGGAAGTTGAGTTAAAACATGAAAAATTCCACAAGGAGAGGTTCTGCAGTACATTTTTACCGTTAGACCCGCCCTCACCCGCTAGTTGACCATCACCACCGCATTCCAAAGGATTTAGCAGAAGTTACGGGACTTGGAATGAATAGTGTAGTTCTATAAGGATTTTTAAAAAATCTGCACATGCCAGAAATTCTTAAAACCTAGGAAAGTTGAAATATGATTTTAGTTTGAATCACGCATTCGGACTGTAAAGTTGCGAGTTCGGAATACAAAATGTCGCAGAAGCGGAAAGCATATTCAGTAGGAGATAAACTGAAAATTATTGATCGTGTAAAAAACGGGAATGTTATACCAGAATGTTACAATGTTTGTTTTAGTAAATGTTGTACGTTACTCTCGGGAATTAGAAAAATTCTCGCGCCCCATCTGCGAAAAAAGAGCCGTAAATTGAGATCAGTTACAGGACCGGATTAAATAGCATAACTGGTGAGTAATTTTTAAAACTACTATATTTTATATTGCTGTATAACATTGTAATTTATTAGTGAACCAATGTTCCCCTCCACGGGGTCGATTTTTGTCATTTCATCGGTCACATTTCGATATACCGCAGTAAGGTTAAAACGCAGGGGTAAAGCATGTCCCCCATCAACCGCGTTATATCAGGCTTCTACTGTATTACTTTAGATGGGACATACCTGAGCAATGTTGGGGGAGGAGTGAGACCTCTTCATATTAGAGCCAGATTCTGATGCCATGTCATTCTTGAGCTGCGTGTAGTAGACACCTGCAATAACAACACATAACATGTTATGAACTGGGCAAACCTTCAATCCCTGCAAAATTGCAACAGAAGCTTTGTAAATTGTGTTTTAATCAGTAATCATTTACTGAACAACATATCCAATATTAGACAAAATTGGATGGCAGGAATACCCCAAAAGACAGATTTTAAAATGGTAGACCAAGTGATTTGTTGTGTTTTTCAATACTCTGTGTGTGACTTTTTGTGTATTTACAGTATTATAACAATTAGTTTTCAGGTAGTTAGCATTGCTCACGTGTATGCAGGTAAGGGTTTGTTCCCCCTCAATTATTCTAAGGTTCCCCCTCAAAGTGCACACTCAGCATAGTGAGGATGACTGAGGAGCCAGTTTAAAAGAAATAATGACTCCAGGCAAGAAGACCATAATAATTATTAATGGCCATAAGTGGTGTCATGCTGACCACATGCCCCAAATCCTGTTATCTGCCAATAATGTTGAAAGATGAATGTAAACATATTTCATATTTATTTGACATTTTGACAGGCATTACCTGCATACAGTCATTAAAATACATAAAAACACAGGTTAAAATAAAAAATAAAAAATAGTACAAATTACCCACTTAAAAATAAAACAGACATACAGACACTAGCTTTACAATGATTAAACAAGCAATATAATGGGTTAAAAAGTGATACACTAATTTTTCTAAACTCAATCATCAATTGTTTTTAAAGGATCATGTTTTTTGTAATCTATGTTGTAGAAATCATCAGCTTTATATAAGCACTCAGTTTTCAATATACCTTTCATTTTAGATTTAAATTTTGACAGCGGCAGTAGTCTAATTTCTGATGGAACTGAATTGTAAAGTTTTCTAGAATTATGGAACCAATTTTTTTGTGATTTACTGTAATGTAAAAACTCTGTTCTAATCGAATTATTGTTTCTCGTAAAGTAGTTATGAATATCACTATTGAATTGAAATTTGTCCAGATTTGAGTGAACATGTAATAGTACTGATAAAACATATAAGGACGGAAAAGTTAATAGACCAAGTCTAATGAAGAAGGGTGAACAATGGTGTCTCAAAGTTAATTTGCAAATTATCCTAACCGCTTTTTTGTGTATCTTGAATACTTCTACTGACCTAGAGCTGTTACCCCATACCTCAACTCCATACGACATTATAGAATAAATTTGTGCATAATAAACAGTCACCATAACATCTGCACTTACTGTCCCACTTAACCTACGAAGTACATATAAACCTTTGGATAATTTTTTGCATACGGAATCAATGTGAGCGTACCAGGTCAAACCTATATCAAAATTAATACCTAAGAACTTAACTGCTGATGTGCTTGCATAATCAAGAGACCTGGAACCAAAGTTGAATTTGATGTCATTTATCTTACTCTGATTTAGGGATAAATTGTTAGCCGAACACCAGTCATTCAGTAGAGTGGTACTATCTTCTAATTCTTTCAGTAGTTCAGTTTCTGTGTTAGATATTATTTTTAATCCAAAATCGTCTGCAAATAAAAACCCAGTCCTGTTTGCATTATTAATGTTTGAGGGTAAATCATTTATGTATATGATAAACAGTAAAGGGCCTAATATGGATCCCTGGGGTACTCCATAGTGAACTGATTTACTACTGGAAGTGCATCCTGCATTGTAAACAGTTTGGGTTCTGTTACTTAGATAGGATGTTAATACTTTAACAGGGATTAGTAGAGACAACCTATTCTAATGAAATGTTACCTTCTATTAAATGAACCATATAAAAACCTGAGCCTGTTGCACTGAAACCTAATAATGTCTCCTGTAGGGTACACTACATTCTCGATGTAACGAGATAACGATGTAAACAGAGTTTTAATTTTTATTATTTTGGAGCTTTCCAAGTTATTTTCAAACAGAATAAGCAAGAATTTAAAAAAAAAACATTTAAAGTTCCACTAAGGTCTGAGGAGGTTATACTTTTCTATGAATCAAATGTAACCAGTACGTATTGCATTGACTGGTATACTAGATGTTAGGTAACACTCAACTTCCTTACCAAAAGAAACCTGCTTGCCGAATTTCAGGGTTCCATCATAACTTTTCAAAATAGTTTTCAGTTGCTTCAGATTGAATATTTTTAGTAGTTTTAGTATTTCTATTAGATCCTCATATTGTAGCAGTTTTTCATCATCACTAAATAATTAATATGAGAAAGAATAATAAATCAGTTGAAGAATAAATATTGAAAGATAATATAGCCAATAAATAGTGTCATATTAGATTGCATATGTTATTTTAGTCACCTAAAATAATTAATAGAACTCAAAGTATTAAACAAGCATTACTTAAATAAGAATATTGCAGAAGTACTTCAATACACAGTGAACGCCGCTTAATGTAATCACAGATAATGTTATCAGCCTGGTAATGTTACTACTTTATGAAGTTCAGTACGGATTAATATTCATACATTGAAAAAATGGTGTTTATTTTGATCAAAGATTTGGTTTATGTTATCACATTTTCTATTTTGAGGCTTTATTTCCAAAATTTTGTTTTTAAGTATTTCCTTTCTAACTCAACTGTACGGTGTTGTATTAGAAAGGTAGTGTTCCCAGCTCATAGGACGACTGTTCGAGGGGTTGGCGTTCCCTAACTTTCTCTTTTAAGCAGTAAAACATGTTTCACCCCTGTTAAGCTGTTGGTTTTGATTTGTGAAGGTCACAGTGATGACATGCAGTGATTGTTTGTAAAATGAAAAGACTTGAACAGACAGGCGTTAGATCTTTTGCTAAGCAATGTTCATCACAGGTCAGTAAACTTCCAAAAAACACTACTCATATGAAATTTTGGATAATGAACTCCAAGGGGAAAACAGAAACAATAAAAACTTTAAATTCATTCAAAAAATAGTTGTTTGCAGGCTATTATGAGTGGTTGAATGATTCACAGTTACGTATTATCTTATTTGTATGAATAAATAGCTTTTAATTCTGTTCTTGTAGTGTATTATCTGATGTATGAATAAAAATCCTTCACTTAATTATTTCGGCAACTGTTATCAATTGGTTAATGTTATCAGATTAGCTGCATGACAAAGTGATAAACTGATCACATTAAGCGGTGGGGACTGTATTGTTCTTTTGTACAAAGTGCTATGTCCAGACGGAAGTCGCCAATGATGACAGCTGCCTGATATGAAAGGATCAGAACAGGTATATAAACTAAACCTTTCTTGGGCTGCGAAACTCTTTCAAATACTCTAAGGTCCAGTTGTACAAACATGTAATCTGTGGTTAGCATGCAAAATTAACTTTCAGTTACATTTAACTGTCTCTCTTTGTTGTATAAACATTAATTCAAGTTTATCTCATTCAAACCAACAGTTTAATATAACTGGTGAATTTTTGCAAGTTAAAACATTAACTAATGATTTGGAAATTTTAAATACATTAGAAATTCATTTTATAAGTGCAATGTGAGTTATTAATTATTATTTTCATATAATTTAGATTCAGTTTGCTTTCATTTGTCTAATGACATTCAAAATACAGATAAGTTACCGGGACTTTAGTTTTGTTGTTGGTTATGGTAGCCCTACATTACAAAATAGCAACATTTATTTCTAGATTTCTGATTATTCTGATACAGTACCTTATCTGGTGAAGCAATGAAAATCTATCATGCATCCCATGTATGTCATAAGAGAAGGAATCCTTTATTAATACTGAATGACATGCTACCGAAATTTGAGTAGAACAACTAGACAGAGGTTATGTTTTCTACTGCAATCAAGAATAAAGTGAATTCATGATATGTTCATGATACTCAGGGTCAGCCCTGAGGTTCTATGCGAATTATTGTGATTGGAAGCTTGCAAATAGTTACTGGGGACAAACGAACTGCCAGTAGATGCATTCATAATGTGACAAGAGAAAATCATACTTTAAGGCCTCAGTTGATTAGAATTCCAACTAAGGACAGTGTCATAAGAAATCAATACTAGATTTCTACAATATTCGTAACTTTCCAGGCATTAACTTATAGGTGCTTTAGGCACTTACACACCTAAAAACCTCCATGAACAGGTTAAAGCAGTTTGAAGCAAAAATATACATAGCCTCAATGAACTGATTAAAAAAAAACTCATCTTTATTAAACAGTTGAAAATAAATACAAAATATATATATATAAGTGTGTAATATGGTGCTTTATCTTTAATTAAATTATTGAAAATCAATTAGGCCTAACAAAGATATAAATATAGTACTCTCTGCAAATTTCCCTCAACTTTTGCACTGTTGCAAGATGTTTTATTATTTCCTCCAGTTATTTAAAACTGTGAGTTACACAATCTACGGTAATTTTTATACAACAAAAGTAGCTAGTTATTTTCCAACTTTCAGTTAAAAACAACCATCAGTTTGTGAGTTTTATACAACTGGCACTTAGTAACTTATACCAGAGAAGGGTAAAATATCGCAAAATCACCATAAATATTCTAGCTAGTGAAAAGGGAATTATCCTAACACCAAATACTAGTAATAAAATCACAAAACTTTGTAAGGAAGAAAGATAGAAGAAATGTTGCTTATTTCCTATCCTTTGTTAACATGAAGTAAGCAGGCATCAGCAAATGTCCCAAGTTTGCTAGTATATCTTTATATTGTAAGATTGTGCATGCATGAAATAATCAGTGGGAAAACCATCAAACAATTATACATAAATAAGGAAAATAGAAAATTGATTGAATTTGTGTTTGTTATTTCACACCACGAGTGTGATTCAGAAGTGGAGTATTTTCCCATGCAGTTTGGGAAAGTCATAAATATGTCCACAATCTAAATCCCACTTGCTATTGGTGCAAGGCCTGTTATGTTATAGCTTATCATGGACTGTAACATAAGACGCCTGACATTCTAGCCAATTAAACTTAAGAAGGCAGGCATGATAATTACCACATTAATCAATATGTTAGTAATTTGCTTAGAGTGCAGAATTCCTCATGAAAATTTACAGGTAAGGACAGACGTTCGATCCATAAGTTGTGCACACACAAGGCAATTTGCCATGGATATTTCGGTTCTTGTGTGTGTACATTCAAAATTTATAAATACACAGTGTGCTCGCCCCAGGCAATCGAACTTAGTAAAATGAAGTCTGTTGTAGAAATAGTGGCATACCGCTACTTAGGCCTGGGTTCAATCCCCGGTACCTCCTCGGATTTTTCTGAGGTAGGGAGGTCTGGAATGGGGTGCATTCAGCCTCGTGATGCAAACTGAGGAGCTACTTGATAGAGAAGTAGCGGTTCCAGTCATGGAAACCACCTTTAACGACCATGGGTGACAGCATACTGACCACATGCCCACCAATCCTGCCATCTGCCTTTGGCAGATGACAAAGCAGTTGGGTGGTACGCCAAGTCCCTTCAGGGATATAGTGCCACGAAGTTTAGTTTTCTAACGATAGCATAAAGCACACCACGTTTGAATTACAATTTGCTAACCACATATAACCTTTATTCATAGAAATTTCCCATGTTAAAATTCCATAAACATAACTGTAAAGCTCAAAAAACCAATCTCCTTTTATTTTTAGAATAAACAAGTTCATAAAATAATCCAATTGAAGAGCGTTTTTTCAAAAGCCGATATCTACATGGATATCTCAGTGCAAGAGGTGACTAAGTGCCATCAAGAAAAGTGCTAATATTTGTGTGTATTGACCAGCAAAGATCGTATTCTATCTAAGTCAAACATGACAAACAGCCTTGCTGTATCAGTTACAGACACAGTAATGGCTGGTAGTCATGTTTGGCATAGATAAAATACAATCTTTGCTGGTCAATACACAGAAATATTAGCACTTTTCTTGATGGCACTTAGTCACCTCTTGCACTGAGATATCCATGTAGATATCGGCTTTTGAAAAAAACGCTCCTCAATTGTTTCATTTCAAACAATTGTGAAAGGTTCCAACATTGCCCTGAGGAAGAGGACTTTGTTTGTAGCCGACTGCAGCAACAAGACGGTGGATCAAAATATTGAACAGTGAGATTATTTGCTATTCACACAAGGCACCCAACACACCCAGAGAACACTTTATGATTAGTTGCACGTCTCATCCACTTATCTTAGAATCACAATCAATTTCAAGCAATCAATTTTTTTTCACCCGATCTGCCACAATATCATCCTATTTCTTGAATTCATTACGAGAAAGTCTTCTATACTTTATGTCACATCTCCTAAATATAGGCCACTTAACCCAAATATAGAATTTCATTCACATAGTTTTTTCACTTTTAAGCTATGGTGTTCACAGACAGATATAGTCATGTTTGCACCCGTTAGGTTTGTTGGCCATAACCAACAACCAAACCTCCCCTTGCAATTCGGGTCACTTGCGTAACTTCACCGGTCCAAGAGCGCCAATCTGTTTACACAGATAAAACTTATAGTATGGACTTATAGTAACTTATAGTATAGTATAATAACTTATAGTATAGTAAACTTATAGTATAGTATAGTATTACAAGAGAAGTTGGGCTGCCTAGCTATGTTGCTCAGTGAGAACTCTATCTCCATGGCTATCGAATTAAAGGATATGGCGATGCTGTTGTAAAAATAATTTACAACACAAATTTTATCTCCTTAAATATTGAAACTTTAATTATCACTTAGTCGTTCAAATGAATTTCATAGGCTTTTAATAAGTGTCGAATGTTCTTTGCACAGATGATGCGTCGCAAACAACGTACTATTATAACCCTCATGGGACTCGTAAATATAATATCAACTTCTTATATTCAATACTTTAAGGCAAAATGTAACTATACATGTTGCGCTGATGTATAATTATATTCAATATTATACTTGTAAACTTAACACTCGATGCCTATTTATTTAGTATAGCGCAGAGCAAAACCTGAATACGTCTGTCCCTAGCTGTGTCTGGTATCCAAAGAGCACCGAGTCGCTCCCCGAATTTTTCTTCTTCATTCCCTCAAAGATAGACCCTACTTTCTTAATTACACTCTTATTGGCTGTCTTGACTCTAGGTCAGCTATTATTGGCTAGCTCCAATTTGTCACATACGCTAGTTCCAAGCGTTTCTACCGTTAAAGAGGGTGAGTTTCCGCAAATCACATGTCAAACTTGAAAGATATTGCTGGTGCCATCGTGTCGGCAGACTTCTCCTACCATTTCCGGTACCATCTAAATTGTTTAATAATTCCTATGTCTTAAGTCTGAGGTTAATTTGATGATTGTAGTTGTATAGGGTTGGAAAGGATTAATTTCAAAGGATTAATTACAATCAAATTATGATATAAAATAACTACGAGGGTGGTTCGTAAAGTAAGTTCCGATATTTTTTTGGCAGAAAACACTTTACTGTAGGGACTTTTATTACACACCAGTGAACAGTACACCCTTTAAGCTATTTTTCAACATAATTTCTGCTAACATTCAGACATTTGTCATACCGCTTCACGAGCTTCGAAATTCCTTCTGCATAAAACTCTGCCGCCTGTGCATGTAGCCGCCCGTTGACACTCTCCTTGAGCTCCTCATCCGTTTGAAACCGCTGCGATCGGACAGTTCAACAAATTTGTGGAAAATGCTCTAAGAGTGGAGACATGGTGAAACGGCAATTCTCTCTGACCACTTCATCCACTTTTGCTGCAAGTTCATCATTCACAACAGATGGTCGGCCACTTCGTTCTTCATCATGGATGTTAGTGCGTCCGTCACGAATTTCACGACACCAACGTCGAACCATACTGTCACTCATAATGTTCCCGTACACTTCAGTAATCTCACGATGAATTGCTGATGGTGCCATTTGTTTTGCCCACAGAAATCGTATTACTCCATGTACCTCACTCTTGGCGGGATCTCTTATCGCTGCGGACATTTCAAACGCCTGTATTGTTGAGATAAATGGCCGAAAACAACAGTCATATTGCCGTGAGCGTAATGAACCAAGCTACACAACGGAACACAGTTCGCAATGCTAGCACCACTCATTCGCATGTTGTGAGAGACCGGAACTTACTTTACGAACCGCCCTCGTATTTAATTAAGTGAAGTGATATCTCATATTGTAGGTCCTAATGTCCTCTGGCTGATGACGTAATTTGTTTAATTGTCCTTCTTGTCGTTTTTGCGTAATTAATTGTACAAGTATGTCAAAAATGGGGTTGTGAGTTGTAAAAATTGTGGTATAAGCCGTGAAACTGCCGCATGTTTTTATTAAGCATACTTCAAAACATGCATTAATACTGAAATTTCAACAATGAATTTCAGGGTAGAACATAAAGGTTGTAAGGAAAGTATAAAGTGGTAACATGACACTATACCTCCACCATTAGGTTTCTTCTCTTCTTCTGGTTTCGCCGCATCCATAATGCTCTGCCTTTCCTCAGCTGACTTTCTACAAAATAAAATAAATGAAGATTTATGTAGACAGATTATAAGCTGGTCTGACAATTAACATAACAGAAATTCTGAAACATCTGTCTGCAACCATGAAGAACTAAGAACAGAAATAAGGTTACATGAGGATGGAATGATATTTTCTGGTTTATAAATGACTAGAATAATCTTGAAGTTATTTCAACGGAAAAACCTATTATGTTATTCCAAATTTAAAATTGAGGGTGTATCAGGTACACAGCGTGGGCCAAAAGTTACGATCAGATACAATCTCAGTGGCTTATAATTTCCATCCTTTTTCATGAACATTTTGATATCCGACCACGAGATGTCCCTCCATTGCGTTATCTACTTGTATCCTCCATTCCTTACAAAACAAAGACTTCAACAATCAGCTAAGATACGCAAGCTGAAAAATTGTTGGTTTGTTAGACAAACTTAACATTCCCTTAACTCTATTGGGAAAGAGACAACCATTACTACCTAAAGTATCTGAAGGGAGGAAACATCGCTCTCAGCTTATGAATAATAGATATAAGTACTTTATTAATCTAAAGTCATCTGCATGGCAATCCAGGTGACCATACATATCCAAAACAAACAAACAAAAACATACATACATTATGTAATTATCCTACTTGAAATGAACCGAAACCAAACATAAGAACTCTAAGTAGTATATAACTGATTCCATTCTCTAAAACCCTACTACAGATTCTAACAACCGCCTCACTTCCCATGCATTTGCACTTGCGGCACCTGTGTTATTTCAATACACTCCAATCGTGACTTTTGGCCCACTCTGTACAAAGTAAATTCAGAAGTCTGTTCACTGCAAGTAAAGAAAACGAGCAGCAAATTAAAAGCATGGTGCAATTGTATTTCCTGAGGGGAAAAAGAAGAATCGGAATATAATAAATGTGATGATAAAAGTTTACCAATATTAAATCGTACTACTATTAGTATCTCCAAAGCTTGTGTTTAAGCTCCCCAATATCCTTTAGAATACAAGATTACATGAAAAAGCCTGTGCATACAAAAAACAAGTATTCATGTTAAATAATACAGCACAGTAATTTAGAAAACAGAAACATACAGACAGCCTTACACTAAAATAAATTGTCCAGTGTCTATTGAAATTAAAAAAACCAATTAAGTTAAACACTGTAGGGCCTATTTCAGCCATGATTAAAACAAAACACACATTCTATTTTAAAGAAATGTATTGTGTCCAAGAAGCAATGTCATGCCACCATCTAAACAGCAGGTCGTCCGTCGGGGGTCACAATGCTATATGGCTCATCAGCAGTACAGTTTTGTCAATTAAGAAGAGAGACCTTGTATCTCCAAAGTAGCAACTTTTCAGATGACCGGAAAAAATACTATTTACGACGACAATTTTTGAATCTGTATTCTCAATAACACAACAATGAGATCAAATGCGGTTAGCTCCTTCTCAGCTAAAATATCCATTGAAACAAGAGTAGATACGTGGTCTCACAATAATCATTACTTGAATTGATAATATATGACTTCAGAGTTCATACTACAATCAATTATACAGTGCATTTCATGTACGAGTTGGCCAATCATGCGGGTTTCTGCATTGTTTCTGTGTCATGGTGGCCACAACTCTAACTCCCGAGCGATCGGGTGAAATATCTAGGCAAATAAAGCTGCTAACAGTGTAATGGTTCAGGTTCTCACAGTTACAGTTAAAATTACAATGAAAATAACCCCGTACCTCATCACAAGAGATGTTGGAAATGTCCTCCTCTTGCATCTACACAACACTGGCACCACCTTTTTAGGAAATTTTCTTTCATGCGCATAAGTTCAGCTTCTGAGATAGGATTAATTTATCTTTCAATTACGAAGATATTTCACCCGAACTTGAACTTGACAAATAAAGTCTATAGGTCACACCCCCATACATCATACAATATCGCAAAAGAAATTAACTCTATCTCGGAACTTATGAGCATGAAAGAAAAATTCCTAAAAAGGTGCCAGTGTCGTGTGGATGCAAGAGAAGGACATTTCCAACACCTGAATCACTACATCAGCAGCTTTATTTGCGTAGATATTTCACCCGATCACTTGGGAGTTAGAGTTGTGGCCACCGCAATGCAGAAACAATGCAGAAACCCGCATAATTGCAAAACGCACTATAGTACCAAAATCTTTCATTGTCTGTATATGAGGCTTCACCAGAAACATAGATTTTTTCTGATTATTTCACCACTATAACATAAAAATGGCAAATTTCAGAATACGAGGTCCCTTCTTAACCCTGTCCCACCCTCACTAGTGTCTAGCTTCGTATAAGGCACTCACTCACTCACTGAAAACTGACAGTCTATCAAGTGTTAATTCAAATCTTTCAGCTCAGATTTATGGGAATATCAAACTATCGAGACTAAAAACACCATACTCTACCATATACACATTAGTTTTAACAAGAAATCAAAGGAATGCATGTTTAGAGCCTACTCCAAACTTACAGTACATACAGTTTATTGCACCATATATTTGTAGTAAATTAGGGTTGTGAACACTGTAAATGCTTTGAATTCTACTTGTATTTAGCTATTAATGCAACTAAACTTCAATTCACTTCAACACCAGAATCCAACTTCACATGCTTGGAAATGTGTATGTTGCCAAGGCCAATGAGAACTGTACCCATAATATTTTACTTTAATTTCTTGATTCTATGAATCTGTCACTTTTCAAACTCAGAATCGGAAGTAACATGGATGAAACGAGTAAGAATCAGCTTGAAAAATTTTATGTCATAACCGGGATTTGAACACGGATCTTCGGCTTAACGCGCCGATGCTCTACCATTGAGCTACCATGACAACATGCCAGTACGACATCAAATTCCTCAACTGATTCAGAAGACAAGGCAGACCACGGGAGGTTTCTCCGTTGAGAACACACATCCAATGGCGTCCTACATTTGTAGGTACTTTGAAGCCAAGTTATGTTTATATACTATTAATTAAGTGGAGAGAAAGGAAATAGACATTAAATCCATGTCTGGGATATTAATACGAGTAAGAATCAGCATCGGCGCGTTAAGCCGAAGATCCGTGTTCAAATCCCGGTTATGACATAAAATATTTCAAGCTGATTCTTACTCGTATTAATATCCCAGACATGGATTTAATGTCTATTTCCTTTCCCTCCACTTAATTAATAGTATATAAATATAACTTGGCTTCAAAGTACCTACAAGTGTAGGACGCCATTGGATGTGTGTTCTCAACGGAGAAACCTCCCGTGGTCTGCCTTGTCTTCTGAATCAGTTGAGGAATTTGATGTCGTACTGGCATGTTGTCATGGTAGCTCAATGGTAGAGCATCGGCACGTTAAGCCGAAGATCCGTGTTCAAATCCCGGTTATGACATAAAATTTTTCAAGCTGATTCTTACTCGTATTAATATCCCAGACATGGATTTAATGTCTATTTCCTTTCCCTCCACTTAATTAATGGATGAAACAGCTTACTTTACACTATTTGCAAAATAATTCAAATAACAGACTGCTAACCAATGAAAACACAAGGTAACCACACACTTCTGTTTAATTCTGCTCAATAGAAATTTTCAATTTATTACAGTATAAAACATGTGATTTTTCTGAGAACAAATTTGAACACACTAGGAAGGAAATATGCTTACATCCCAACAATGTATTAGCACCCATCAACCCATATTTTTATCTATATGTGGGCTAAAACTTTAACAATGACAAAATCATGATGAATCACAAAAAGTTCAAATCATTTTTGTAAGATGTTGGTCCATACCTTAGGACAGACAAAAGAGGACTGATTTTCCAAAACTAGCTTTCTGCAAAATCACAATTTTTCAGGAGAGGCAAGCAACTGATGAGAGACCTGGGGCCCTGTTTCAAAGAACTTTTACACTGATTTTACTAGCGTAATAATATTAGTTAATATCATCAGTTTTCTGTTGGTTAATATTATTAGCTATGAGTTCATGGCCCTAAATTATGGTAAATATTACTTACATTATTAGTAAACTGTTTCATACACAGCAAAAGTAATAAAAGTTATTCATAATATTATATGTTTTTCCATGAGTGTATCTGAATTAAAAAGTTATTCTCAAATCCATGTGATAAAGATTTCTTTATGTTAAAATTGTTGAAAAACTAATCATACTCAATGAATTATTGATTAAGAGAATGTCTACATTTGACATCAATGGAATTTCAGTCATAACAAGATTTTAGGATTTGAGGTTCAATTTTAGTATATAAGACTACTGCTATCTTGAATATTATGTTTATTGATTTCTCAGAGCTATTCTCTCTCTGTAGTCATCAGTTTTACAACTGGTTTGATGCAATTCTCCAGTTCTCCCTATCTTGAGCCAGTCTCTTCATGTCTACATATTTTTTACATCCAAAATCGCCAATAATCCGTTTTGCATATTCTAATCGTGGTCTTCCCTTACAATTTTTCCCTTCTATTGTTCCTTCTAATATAGTGTTGACCAAGCCTGGATGCCTCATAATGTGCCCCACTAGTCTGGCCCTTCTTCTAATGAGTGTCGTCCATAGACTTCTTTGCTCCTCTATTCTTTCTAAGACCTCTTCGTTGGATATTCTGTCAGTCCACCTGATTTTCAACATTCGTCTATAGCACCACATCTCAAAAGCTTCTATTTTATGCCTTTCACTTTTTCCTAAAGTCCACGTCTCACTGCCATAAAGTGCTATGCTCCAAACATATAACTTTAGAAATTTTTTTCTGACTTTTAGGTCAATATTTGACACCAATAGACTTTTCTTGTTAAAGAAAGCCCTTTTTGCTTGTAATATCCTGCTTTTCACATCAACTTTGCTTCGTCCATCTTTAGTAATTTTGCTCCCCAAGTAGCAGAATTCATTCACCTCCTGTATTTTGTCATTTCCGAGTTTAATGTTCTTCATGTTGCTTATGGCATTCTTGCTGAATCTCATCACTTTTGTTTTGTTTTTATTAATTTTCAGTCCAAAATTATTTTCTAACAGTCCATTCATACCATTCAATAATTCACTTAGGTCTTCCTCATCTTCAGTTAGCAGAACAATATCATCAGCAAATCTCAGCATTTTTACTTTTTCTCCATGAATTTTTATTCCTGATTCAAACATTTCCTTTAATTCCTTCAGTGCTTCCTCAACATATAAATTAAACAGAAGGGGAGACAGACTACATCCCTGTCTCACTCCTTTCTTAATTCTTGCAACCCTTTCTTCACCTTCCACCTTTATTACAGCTGTCTGATTCTGATATAGGTTGTGAATGACTCTTCTATTCTTATATTTAAGACCTGTCTTTCTCATAATTGTAAACATCTTATTCCAATTCACATTGTCAAAGGCTTGTTCCAAGTCAACAAAAGCCATGTAAGTGTCTTTGCTTTTCTTCATTCTTCCTTCCACAATAAGTCACAGTGATATAATTGCCTCTCTTGTACCCTTGGCTTTCCTGAACCCAAACTGGTCTTCATCAAGGATTTCCTCCACTTTTTTCTCTATTCTCCTGTAAATGATTCTAGTTAGTAGTTTTGAAGCATGTGTTGTGAGACTTATTGTACGATAGTTTTCACATTTTTCTGCTCCTGCTTTCTTGGGAATTGTGAAAATGATACTCTTCTGGAAGTCCTGAGGCATCTCGCCTTTATCATATATCTTGGAAATAATTCTGAACAAGCTTTCAGTTCCTGTTTGCCCTAAAGATTGAAGCAGTTCTGATGGAATTTTGTCTATTCCCATTGCCTTGTTCGAGTTTAAGTCTTTTAAAGCTCTATCAAATTCTGATCTTAATATTGGGTCACCTTTATCATCATCTTCCACATCTTTTTCTTCTTCTTCCAGAGCGGTGTCCTTTAGGTCCTCTCCTCTGTATAAACCTTCTATATATTCTTGCCATCGGTCAGCTCTTTCTTCTTTTGTTAAAATGAGTTCCCCTGTCGTGTTTCTGAGGTTCTTGCACTTCTTTCTCATTTCTCCAAAATTTTGCCGTATTTTTCTGTATGCTACATCAATATTGCCTCTTCTACTTCCTCACATCTCTGTTGCAGCCAATTTTCTTTTTCCTTCTTGCATTTCCTATTTATTTCATTTCTTAGTTGTTTGTATTCTCGTATTCCTTCCTCTGTGCTATCATTTTTAAACTTCCTTCTTTCATCCATTAAATTGATAATATCTTCTGTCATCCATAGTTTTCTTCCAATTGTTTTCATCACACCCAGTGTTTCTTCTGCAGCGTTAATTATTTCATTTTTTTAAAACTGTCCATTCATCTTCTGCTGAGTCTCCTTCAGTGTTTGTTTTTAATTTGTTTTCAATAATATCTTCAAATTTTAATTTTACTTCAGAGCTATTAATATGTTTTAATTCACAAAAAGTGATTCTTCAAAAAGCAAATAGAAAAGAAACGTACAATGTGAAGGTAGTAGATGAAAATAGATGCCATCAAATATGTGAAAAATGAGATTTATTTCCATACATTTATGAAAGGCCCTCTCCGATTAAAAATCATGGTCTTTGGTTCTTTATTAAGTGCCAGAATGGTACTTTATGAGATTGTGTGGGGACAGGAAAATGTCTGTCCATATCTGTATGCATGATAACTCAAATATGCTTTATCGGATTTTCATGAAACTTGGTATATGCATTTATAACGTCCTTTGCAAAAAGCCTATTTATTTTGGACCAAATCAGTTGACCGATACCCAAGTAACGACTAATTAAAGGTCACATGCTTTTTAAATGGGTAGCCATGACTATCCATCAAAGCCACGTTGCTAATCACTGAGGACATTGACTCCAATGCAGTCAGATGTTTGTTTATTTTGTTGTTCAAGTTTAAATGAGTACTATATAAATACTGTTATATAAAGGAGGTGTATTACTGTGAAATAATTAGGCCTACACACATTAAGCGGAGTTCTCTGCCAGTGCAATCTGTGAAATGTTGACATATTTTAAGAATTTCTTATATCGGTGTATACTAGTATGAATTAAGGTTAAGCATCAAACTTTAGACCTTAGTTCCTCTGCAAGCCCTGCTTAATGAATCAATCTGGAGCTTAACTTTGAGATCGATTACAAAAATAACTTTTTTTTCCATATCATAATTGTAATCATCACTGATTAAACAAAAGCATTCTGGAACTTTGTTATATCATAGTTAGTTATATCATAGTCAGTTTACCTGAATTTATTTAGTGTTGTAGATATACATGAGACAAATACAACATAAAAACCCTCACTGTGCTACGACTTATAGTTCTTTATTTATTTAGCAGTGAAATATTCAACATATTGTTGCATTACACCACAGGGTCCCAGCTCACGCCAGCTGCAAAGTCAAGAAGCATGCTGCTTTGCTGTGTGTGTATAGTCCATTTAACATATAAAATGTCTGGAATTCAACCTTAACATTTTGATCCTCAGAAAATAAACACTGAAAGAGTTCTGAGCCTTCCACAGAAAATAAAATTCAAGATTTGGAATAGTGTAACAGCGGGGAATGCCTACAAATGAAGAGTGCTACTGTTGCCGTGAAAATATTCTTATAAACAATATTAGAGAAAGTGTACAGTGTATAAAATTTCAAAATTTTTTTTGAAGTGTGGTGTTAATGTAGATACACTCATGTGGGTAGACATTTAATGACCGTAGATCAGAATTTGTGTTCGAGAAAACAGAACTTAAAAGGAAGAAAACCTTGGGCCAGCTCGTCCATATAGGCAAACTAAGTAGCTGCCCAGCCGCCTAGGGCAGATCATTTTTAGAAACATTTAGGGGCAGAAACATTTAGATTTTTAAAATCTGAATGCTGAAGTTTGCCAAAATTAAAGCAAGAAAAGTACATAATAGGCTTAATATAAGAAATGAGTCAATTTTGTGACACTTCAATTAAGTCCTCTTGTTTGGAGACTAGTTTCGGGAAGCTCCTTCCCATATTCATCTCATGGTTGACCAGTCAAGAGGACTTAAGTGAAGTAAGTGTCACAAAATTGACTCATTTCTTATAATATTATATTTTTTTAGAAAACTTCACTGTTACAAACTTCCTGTAATAATTAATATTCAAGAAAAGTACTTTTTGAATTTTAAGCCTTTTTAAACTCATTTCTTCTGGAAAATCTTATATAGGGCATAGTTTCTTGTTTGTTTAATCTACATGAATAAAAATGAATTTCCAAAATGTATGTTGCTGCATCACTTGAGAACGGCTCGACCGACTTGGCTGATTCTTTGTTTGTTGTGTTCGTAATTGTCAGGACAAGGTTTGTATGAAAGAAAATTTTTGGAAAATCCATGGGAAAAGTCGGAAATGTGAAATGAGACACAGTCGGAAATGTGAAATGAGGCACAGGCGAAAATGTGATATGAGGCACAGGCGAAAATGTGATATGAGGCACAGGCGAAAATGTGATATGAGGCACAGGCGAAAATGTGATATGAGGCACAGTCGGAAATGTGAAATAAGGCACAGTTAGAGAGTTCTACTGTCAGATGTTTTCATAACAAAATAGAAGTGTGACATTGCACAGTTGGAGAGTTCTGCCCTCACATGTTTTTGTTAAATAATAAAAAAATAATAATAATAATAATAATAATAATAATAATAATAATAATAATAATAATAATAATAATAAATAAATAAATTAATTCATTCATTCATTAAAAAAAAGTGTGAGTCTTGCAACCAAGCCAAATCGAAAGTGTGTACGTATGTACGTATGTGTACGTATGTATGTTCCCTATACAAATCTACATTTCCTGACCAATTTGTACAAAATTTTGCACACTCATTCAGTTCATCCCGGAAAGTAACGTGAGCAACATTTAAATTCAAACAAGCCATTAATTCCCTTGAAAATTTATATAATTTCAGAAAATATTATACTGAAAAAATGAAATGCAATTCAGTTATCATGACAACAGTGTATTGTTTACAGTGTTCACATAGGGCTTTGGGAACTATATAATACTGGGCTTTAACAAATTCTGATGCTATCGATGTAATACATTTGTGAAAATAATTCTTCAAGAATGAAATCTACGAAAATAAAGCACAATGTGATGCAGTCACATAACTTTCTCTGGGCTCAACATGGAAAATATCATTTTCTCACTTCACATTTTGATATACAGTGAGTCCCACGCAAGAGTTGGCCAATGACGCGGGTTTCTGCGTCGCGGCTGGCACAGCTCCAACTCCCGAGCGATCGGGTGAAATATCTACGCAAATAATGCCGCGGTCGTTGTAGATTCAGGTTATCACATTTACAGTTAAAATTACAATGAAAATAACCACGTACTTCATCACAAGAGATGATGGAAATGTTCTCCTCTTGCATCCAGATAATACTGGCACCTTTTTAGGACATTTTCTTTCACGCGCGTAAGTTCAGCTTCCGAGACAGAGTTACTTTCTCTTGTGATAGGCCTATGTGATATTGTCATCAAGTTCTTCTAACAGTATGTAAATATTATTTATGGGGAAACTTCAAAAATAAAGCGTATAGGTCAATTTCCCATACACAAGAAGAACTTAAAGACAATATCACAAGAGAAATTAACTCTATCTCGGAAGCTGAACTTACGCGCGTGAAAGAAAATTCCCTAAAAAAGGTGTCAGTGTTGTGCTTATGCAAGAGAAGAAAATTTCCAACATCTCTTGTGATGAGGTACGTTGTTATTTTCGTTGTAATTTTAACTGTAAATGTGAGAACGTGAATAATTACACCAACCGCAGGTTTATTTGCGTAGATATTTGACCCGATCGCTCGGGAGTTGGAGCTGTGCCAGCCGCGACGCAGAAACCTGCGTCATTGGCCAACTCTTGCGTGGGACTCACTGTAGAATAAACAAGTGTATTGCAGGGACAGCTTAAGGGTTTGCCAATGAGTATGCTATATCAGAAGTCTGTAAAAAAAAAGTCCTATCCACTGATATGTTATTCATAGCTGTAGACTTTGTATTAGTTGAGAAACAGGGATGTTTATCAGAGGCCCTAAGCATCTGAAAGAAGACAAAATGGGATGGAACATTCAGTCCTACGCACCGAGTATACTACGTCCCAATTTGTTTGTTCATGATGTTCCTAAAATGTTCTTTTCTCCTTGTATCTAAATTGAGGCGGTCGACGTAAAAAGGGCACATAGAGCTATGGGCCCTTTTTACGCAGAATGCATAGATTTGTTCGCCATTTCCTCTAGTCAATAATAATGAAAGAATCAGCAGGATATGTTCAAAATTGGGGTTGTTACAACTGTTTAAAGTTAGCTGTATATACGGCTGTGTTATGAAAAAGAACCACAAGAGGAACAGTTTCAATTGTTTCACTCATTTTATAGTGGTCAACCAAAAAGCCTACAGGTTTCCTTCTTAGCAAGGTGTATGGAATTTGTCCCTCAGGTCAAGAAAAAGACACTCAACCCCAAGAAACCAGGTCATACAATGTAGCTGTGGGAGCAAATAAAAGGGATGTATTTTGATCTTATTTCAAGTATCTGTAAAACGCCTCCGTGTAATTTAAAATAAGTTCTTACTAAATGAGTCTTTTGAAGAGAAAAGAGGCTCTCACTCAAACCGACCAAGAAATGTGCCAAGTGATGTAATCACTTTAATGGGTGAACATCTAAATACGAGGGCAATCCAGAAAGTAGATTACGTTTTCGTCTGTGTCCACTAGAGGCGGGGCTAGCGCGGCCATTTTGGGGTCAGAGCGTTGCGCAGCTCAGTCGGCATCTAGCGGTGCTAGTGAGAGGTTCGTGCTGTGCTCTGTTCAGATACTGTGACGGTTTAAAATGTCTGCGTTAATTGAAAATCCCGCGAGCTGCGAGGTGCGTGCAGTAATAAGGTTTCTGACTGCAAAAAACTGTAAACCGATAGAAATCTATCGGCAGCTTTGTGAAGTGTATGGGGACAACATTATTACTGAAGGTGGAGTGCGTCAGTGGGTCATAAGATTTAAAAATGGCCGAACCAATGTTCACGACGAAGATCGAAGTGGGAGACCCAGCATAGTGACTGCCGAACTTGTCGAAAAAGTCGATGCTAAAGTCCGTGAAAATCGAAATTTCACAATAACGGAACTTTCTTTGAGTTTTCCACAAATTTCGCGAAGTTTATTGCACGAAATCATCAGCGATAAGCTTGGTTACCACAAGTTTTGTGCAAGATGGATTCCAAAAATCTTGACAGAGGACCACAAAACTCAGCGAATGGCTGCAGCGTTGAACTTTTTGGACGCTTACCATAAGGATGGTGACTCTTTACTCGATCGCATCGTTACTGGTGACGAAACATGGGTGAAACACGTGAACTGTGAAACGAAATTGCAATCAATGCAGTGGGGGCACACAAGTTCTCCCAAAAAACCCAAAAAATGCATGCAAACAATGTCGGCAAGGAAGATGATGGCGACTGTTTTTTGGGACAGAAAAGGTGTGATTTTGGTGGACTTCCTGGAAAGAGGCACTACAATAAACTCTCAAAGGTATTGCCACACTCTCCAAAAACTCAGAAGAGCAATCCAAAACAAGCGCAGAGGAATGTTGAGCTCTAAGATCTTGTTGATTCACGACAACGCCCGGCCCCACACGGCAAATGTCACTCGTCAACTTCTTGAATCTTTCACGTGGGAGTTGTTTCCTCATCCGCCGTACAGTCCCGACCTGGCACCGAGCGACTTCCACCTATTCCCAGCAATGAAGAAGTGGCTGGCTATGCAGCGTTTTGATGACGACGCACAGCTGCAAGAAGAGGTAACGAAGTGGTTGAAGGCGCAGGCGGCCGAATTTTTCGACGAAGGAATTTCCAAGCTCGTACATCGCTACGATAAATGCCTTAATTTGAATGGTGACTATGTAGAAAAGTAGTATGTGAGTGTGGCTTTCATCTGTATATAATAAAATTTGTTTCCTATACTTTGTTTACTTTTTATTCCAAAACGTAATCTACTTTCTGGATTGCCCTCGTACAATACCACATGAAGAAATTCACTACTGGAGAGAAAGAAGTAATTTAAAGTACTTCGACAACCCCATGCTAAATATTAAAAAATTGTATGAGATGTTTAAAATATATTTTTTTTTTTTCAAGGGAAAAACTGGTAGGCATTTGGAAATGAAATAGAAAACTTATTTTGAGTAGGCTACTATAAAACAAAGTTTCAGTACTCTGTGCACAAGCCTAAAACTATGTGTAGCCACTTCATTTTTCTATAATCGCAAACTATTGTATTAAAATTGGATTAAATTTAACTTAAACACTGTATTTAAGTCTGATTTGGTTAATTTTACCACCAAAAATTCTGTCTGCGTAAAAAGGGCTCATAATATTGATTTCAAAATTTATAATTTATTTAATTTGTGAACTATATAAGTCATTTTAAATGAATTTTATTTATACCTGATTAAATATTCTAAATAATAACAAGCAGTACAGTATGAAAAATACAAAACACCAAAGAAAAACTAAGACAAATATTTCATTTCCTTTTTTCTCAAAAATGGGTTTTCACCTATGTGCCCCTTTTACGTCGACCGCCTCAATTCCTTTTTGTTTGGCCTACGTAAAATTTTTCACAATCTTTGCAATTAATTTTGTAAATTCCAGCTTTTATAAAAACCAACCAGGAGGATAAGGTCCCTCATTACAAAAAAGCTGGAATTTACAAAATTAATTGCAAAGATTGTGAAAAATTTTACATAGACCAAACAAAACGGAATTTAGATACAAGGAGAAAAGAACATTTTAGGAACATCTTGAACAAACAAATTGAAAAATCTGCTTTGGCCATGCATTTCTAGGAAGTAGGCCATGACATTGAAAATGATACAGCACTACTAAAACAAGTTGAAAAACCAATAGAACTTATAGTTTGAGAAAAAATATTCATTAAAAAGAACCGGAAAAATCTCTTAAACTTCAACACTTCAGCTGGCATACAAGGATTTTTGATCAACAAGTTCATTCACCCCTCTGCTAGAGGACCAGTCGGAATCAGCTGATGATGATGGGAAGACCCATTGAAATGATCATACTGGGTAAATATACCTTTTAGTGAAGTTAGTGTGTGTATTTCTGATCTCAGTCTTGCTACAATAAAATTATTTTCCTTCTACCATACCGGGAAAAATATGTGCTCCGGTACGTCGTACTGGCAGTACAGGAACGATATTGTCCTAAAATACTTATTAAATGTCCAATTCAATAAGAGAATGTATTTGTTAACAATGACAAACACTATTAAATTCGCAATAGATATGCGTTCTAATCTTCACCTTCGTGCGCATTTCTACAATAATTACTTTCTCTTTAGATTACATGTTGGCTATCCTGATAAGGTGCTCGTTTTTTTAAAACTCTTTTGTATGAGGCGATATTGAAAATTTTGAAGTAAGGTGAGTACCCCCATAAAATATTTTCCAACTAAAGCACTGGCTACAATACAAAATTCTTAACTGTGTTAAAAAAAAAGTTTTCATATAAACTGCTTAAAAGTGCACTGTAATTAAAAAAAGATGTGCAAAAGTAAAGCTAATTTATTCTTAAACAAAGCAACCCAACACAACTGTACTAACTCGAAATAACACACTGCTCTACAAGTATTACTTAAACACTATAAATATTCGATTCCGTACAAAAATGTAGCACCTTTAATTTAATGGATTTGGTGAAGCAAGATAGTCAGATTAGCAACACAACCAGTGATGATCAGATATATTTCTCAACCAATACAGCAATCCTCCACAGACAAAAACAACATGAAGATCAGAGGAAGAAAGTTAAGGGAGATGAAAATTTAAAACTAAAATATCATAGTTTCAGCAACGAAATAACAGAATACGTCCACAAAGACGAAGAACAGAAGAGCCCAGAAAAACTGAATTTTAGAACATACAACTTACAGCATGAGCCAAAATCGGCTGGCTGTACTGCACTTTATCTTCCCAGTCTGCAAATTCCTAAAAGCAAAATGGAAATTCAGCTGACTCACATCAATAGGGCTGAAACTCAGTATCACAGAATCAAAAAAGTTGAGAAGTAATCAAAATTTAAAATAAGTAACCAATAAGTAACTCTACTGTAATGAAAAATATTATAAGTAACCTGTTTGCTAGTTTTTAATCCTTAAAAATGAAAGGGTATTATGGTGTATATATAAAAATAAAAACTGAATTAATAATTTGACAGTAAAATATTAGGCAAAGTATATTTTAATTTGTTTTCTATTGCCCTCCTCATCTCCCCTTATAGCCATCCAATCCAACTACTTCATTGTATAATGTTTTTATTATAATTACAAATTCAGAAGATGTATCAACATTAAATCAGGAATGCTGATGACAAAATCATGTCAGTCAAATTGTAAACAGCGGGAACAGGAGAAATATTTTACTTCAAAAGTAAGTGGTGCGTTTTACTGGGGGTAAGCTTTTTCCGGTTTCATATAGAAGAAAATTATTAATTTCCACAATTTTGAAATGTGGAGAAATTTGTGCCAAACAAAATAACAAAATCTTGAGACATGACGTTGAAACTTACACCATGCGTGCATGACACATCAAGCTAACACATATCATAAGGAAAACGTTTAGCGTGATAAACTATTAACGTAAAAAAATTATAATTCTTTATTGAACAGCCCTCGTATTACTGTTCTTTCATTTTACCACTCTCCTCAATTTGACACCTTTTTAAGTGACCCCTGAGAAAGAGTAAAATAGGAGATTCACTGCAATGTTACATTTTTTTTTTTTTTTTTTTTTTGTCAGATGGACATGACCAATGTATCTTATCTGTTATAATCAGAATTTATTTTTTGTATAGCCTATATTGTACACAATAAGCAACAACCACGTCTATAGCATTGTGAAGTGTTAACTGATAAATGATGAGATACTGACTTTAGTTATTTTTTAAAATTTGCTTGATAAGACAAAGATGGAAATATTTCTGGCTTACCTCTCCTGTTCCTCTCTCTTCATTTTCAGCTTTCTTCTTTCCTCTTCTTTAGCTTCATTTTCTTCCTTCTGCTTGCGAGCTTTCTCTTCCAGACGTGCTGCTTCTGCTTCATTTTGTTTTGATCTTTCCATTTCATCTTTGAGACTCTGTCTCTCTGTCTCCTGCACACATAGAGTGAGTCATGAGTTGTAGATGGAAAAAGTGACTTAATATGGTACATAATGATTAAAATAATACCATTCAACTATCTAAACTTTAGACCAATTGTGATGCAAAAAATGAAATTAATGTCCATAAAAGTTTACAGTCATTACATAGAGTCTGAAAATAACCAATATTAGTGCAACTATCCATTAATAATTTAGTTATAGAAGCCAAATTCAAGGAAATGCAATAGAGTCCATAATCCCAACACAGAGTGAAATACAATGCAATTATCTGCAATGGGCCAGAACAGACACAGACATTCCAAAAACACTTTTTTCAGCTTCTCGGCATTGTGAATCATGTTTTTGGAAAGTTACCTTTGCAAAGTTAGTTTTTGTTTTTGCAAAGTTAGATTTCAGTTTTTGTCATGAATATGTGAGAAAGTAAAAGGACAGCAAACAAGGTGAGAAAGAAAGAAAGAAAAATTAATATTCTTTTTATGGATAAAAAACAAGATTTTTTAATGTTTTACCAAAAGTTGTTTGAAAATCAAAATAAAACTTATTTGTTAAAGCTGAGCATAAAATGCAAGCAGTGATACACCTCACTTTCAAATAATACACCGTTTAAAACTCATACATACAAATACGGCACATGGCACTCATAACATGCAAACCACTTTCAGTCTATGTAAGGCATTGTTCAGTTGTTAGGGATTGTTATAAAAAGCAACAGTTTTATGTTAACTTCAACTTTAGAAAAAGGAGAGTTCAGACTCAAATACTGAACGTCAATCCAATGTAAGTGAGCATTCACACCAAAGCAGCATAGCATGCGAACTGCACTACCTGGATGCAGGCTGCACATCGAGTTGCATGGCTCACAGTGTTGCATTCATACTGTAGTAGCGAATGCGATCTGCGGTTTAACATAAATGATATATTTTCACTTGATCAATTGGGAAACCCATTTAAAATAATGTAATTTACCTAAAGAGGATATAGTTTCAGCAATTTTAATCCAGGCTTTTTCCTACTAGTTTCAATTGCCATATTGTATAGCTTACGCATGTACAAATTGTAGCTTTCTTTCCAGCAGTTTTCATAACATCTTTGCCACAATCTACCGCTACACAAGCGAATATGTGTTGAATTTTCTTAACAATTAGAAAACAGCTGAAAAGGCAACTGTACGCATGAGTCATCCCGAGTTGCGTCACCATGAAATAAGCCCAGATCTATCTGAAGAAATGAATGTCGCACTCTGCGAGATTCATTATTGCCACGCTACTTCGGTATGAAGACTTGAACTGGTTTATTTGGGGTTTAAAATGAGTAGCGCTCAACCTGCATCCAACTATTGCGACTCGCTTGCTACGCTACTTCGGTGTGAATGCTCCCTAAGAGGATTCTCATTCAGATTTGTGAGTTTGCAAGAACTCTGCTTACACGAGGGTAACGTGAAAAAATAGTAAAGGTCACATTTTTGTTTTCACAATAATAATCTAAAGGGTTTGGTTTATCATCCCATAAAGTTGTAGGGTCATGTCACTCAACTCAGTTCTGTTTTATCATTATTTTTAAAGCACTGTGATCAGTTCGGCATTTAGTACTAATGTAGGCTTACTTGTGTACACTAGGATACAGTTTTTCTAGTTTGTTGGTCTATTTATTAATACGGATGTAAATGTAAATGTAAGTTTCTTGTGACAAATTCGTTTACATTTTTTAGCTTGAGCTGGTAAACTGGTGACTTGTCAGTTTGAACTACTTGCGAAGGTTAAAATTAAGAAAAACTTGGACCTACAAAATATTTTACTGGTAAATTAGATTTCAAAAATAGAAGAAACTAACACTAAATAATTCCTAACAGTTCCCAAATGCTATTAACGAGTATCTGAATAACTGGATTCATTTCCATTTGGTAATTTTTTAATTAATGTAATTATATGGTAACTTCATCTTCAAGGAATTCTTTGATTGAGTAGTATGTCTTCTGTAGTAACCAGTTTTTATTTTTATTTTGACTTGTCTGCTATTAGTCTTTGCTTCATTTGATAGTTTATTGTACGCTTTAATGCCCATGTATTGTGGGCAGTGCTCTAGGAGGGTTAATCTGTGAGAAGGGAATTTTAACAATTGTTTGTTTCTAGTGTTGTGATCCTGAGTCTGATGTGTGTTGTATTTGTCAAAATTGATGTGTGCATGGGTTAGAAAAGTGTAATATACTTATAAAATCCCTCCAAGTTACAAGTGAGATGAAAGTTCTAGCAAAGGATTCAAGGAAAGGAGCATGCAGCAAGTAAAACTTTATAAGACTGTTTTTCCAGTTTTTTCACATTGTGTACCACACAAAAGTTGCCATTATAATGGTAATTTTGGCTTCAAATATTTACAAAAACAAATTTCACTGTCTTCATGCATGTTTTTAAACTGAACTTTTGCTTCCTTTACGTACACATTAAAAAACTACTATTAAAGGCAAATGCCAACTATAATAAAACTTAATAAAAAAACATTAAATTTTAAGTGTTATACAATTTGTTTCTGGACCAGAAAAAATAATTAATTAAATGTACTGCAGATAGAAAACTTTAAATAAGACATACCATACGTTCATACAGTTAATATCAGAAATGAGTGTGCAAGATATCTTGGTTCTACCATCATTAGTTCATAATTTTCAGATTTCACCTTACGTCCCCTTTAACGTACTATATTATTTCACAATCAATATGCATTCAATAATATAGCATTATCTGTAGCACGACTGAGAATAAATTCAGTTTGAAAAATCTTATAAAAACCAACCAGAAAGATAAGGTCCCTTTTTTTTTTAAAAAAAGCTGGAATTTACAAAATTAATTGCAAAGATTGTGAAAAATTTTACATAGGCCAAACAAAAAAAATTTAGATACAAGGAGAAAAGAACATTTTAGGAACATCATGAACAAACAAATTGAAAAAACCGCTTTGGCCATGCATTTCTGGGAAGTAGGCCATGAAATTGAAAATGAAATAGCACTACTAAAACAAGTTGAAAAACCAATAGAACTTATAGTTTGGGGAAAAATATTCATTAAAAAGAACCAGAAAAATCTCATTTCAGCCGCTAGAGGACCAGTCGGAATCAGCTGATGATGATGGGAAGACCCGTTGAAATGATCATACTGGGTAAATATACCTTAGTGAAGTTAGTGTGTACATTTCCGATCTCAATCGTGCTACAGATATCAACACTTCACTGTAGATTTCCATCTAATATTAATATTAATATAGCATTAATTTACTTTTATGGCAATAATTTTCAGCTTGATCTACCAAAATAATCATGACTGTTTTATCACATGTGATATCAGCTTAAGCATGCGTGCACAATATATGAGAGGAGAAAACATATGTACAGGGTGTCCACCAAGTACTGCTGAAGAAATTCCCGACTTATTCCCTGATTTTCACTGGTCATTTCAGAAATTCTCGACCAAAATATGATTATGAAGCCCTTTCTAATAACTGTGTAAGAAAAAGGATTATACATACTTTAAATAACAACTTTTAGTAACAAAAGTAATTGCAAACAATAATTACTTGGGCTATAACAGATACAAAAGTAAGGAACAGTAAAATAAATGAAATACAGTGGAACCTCGTTAACACGTTTCTTTAGGGACCGAAAAAAATAAACGTCTTAAAAGGGAAAACGTACTACTGAAAATTTAAAAAAAAAAATCGTAGGGAGTATGTAGATAGGCCTATGTTTTCTAAGTTGCTCACCGTCAGAACCACTCAAAAGTGCATCCTAATGACTCAGAAATAAACATATTGACACACAGGAGCTTCTATGCCAAGCCATTAGTTATGCGAGATTTAAATTACGTAAACAAATACATAGGCCTAACGATTTTATTTGAAAAAATTAAACAAAAGTTGCAAAAATTGAAGGAATGTATGGGAGCCATATTTAATGAAAAACCATACGAAATTCACACAAAAAAGCATCCACTTTATTCTAAAACATCACACATGAAACAAGTTGCACTCCACAATCTATTAACAAACATAAAATAACTGGAAGTGTAATTGTTCAAAATTTCAGATGTGCCTGAATGTTAGCGAACAAAGTCAAATTGCTAATGAAATGAGATCCAATACCCATGTGAGAAGCATGATCTGCTTTTTTAGCCTACATTTCATCAAACATTCTAATATTTTCTTCTCGACACCACACGAACCGTAAGAAATTTGAAACATATTTCACTACCTAGAGAACACAATAAAAATATCACGAAAAAAATGGCGGCTATACAGCTGACGCTGAAAAATCTGCATGACGTCAAAATGACCAATGAGAAGCAAACACAATGGATGACGATTGGTGTCGAAATGACCAATGAGAAGCAACTATAATGACTGATGATTGGTCCCATAGAGCAAAGAGTACAAGAATTCTGACATAGAGATTACACGATCGGACACAAACAAAGCTTGTGTTTGGCGAGCCAAATACGAACGTACTAAGCGTGAAACCAAAACGTGTTAAAGAAACATTTAAACATGTAATTATTAAGATTGGGACCGGGCCTTCCAAAAAACGACTTACTATGCGGGAAAACGTAGTAATGAGGAACGTGCTAACGAGGTTCCACTGTATACCTTCTTTTTGATCCCACTTATTTTTTCTTCTACAGCTGCAGCTTTTTTGGACTCTAAAGAGTAGTTTTCTTTTCTTCTCTTCTAGTTCTCTGGCCAGAAAATTTGCTTTCCTTTTTTCTGCTTTCTCCTTGTCTTCTTCTGTACGTTACAACTTATTACTTTGAAGTGCTTCTTTGTATCTTGCATTGGCATTTCGCATTGAGAGAATTAAGCCTTTATTGATGGAAAGATGCTCTAAACCGCCTTCTTGAGCAACTCCATCATATACCAGGCGCTGAGCAACTATGGATTCATCTTTCAGATTTTCCACCAAAATGTCACTGTTCACAGAGAAGCCATGTTCCACTGAAGCATTTCCATGTGAAATTGGAAGTAATAAACAAAGGAGTGTCATAACTATCAAGAGTTTTCATCCAATATTTGTCCAACCTTGTGTTTTTAGAATAAGATTTGAACTCAACTGCTGCAGTTTCCTTCGAAATAAGATCCCTATACTCAAGATCTGAATTCTGAGCAATAGAGGGAGTAATCAAACTCGACTGAATCAAAATATCCATTATCGATACCATCTGTGAAACAGCCTCTTCTGGAGTGAAGACGATTTTGCCAGGACTCATAAAAAACAAACCCTGAGATAAGGGGTACTTCAAAGGTGACTTCTCCACCAGATTGTCAACAACACATTTCAGACAGTCTCTGCACTCCCTTCGAAACATTAACACGTCTAAATCCTTAAGTCCATGACACTTTCTTAATGCAGACCTTGTGCCATAACCAAGGTCAACATCTTGGGCTCTTAATTTTCAATTTGTTGAGGTCGATGTATTGAAGACAAGTCTTTTTTAGAATGTCGTCTTTCACAACTCTTTCCGTACACTTCTTTACAATTTTCAGGAGGTCACCATGTAGGAAAGGGGCCATTGAAGTGTCAGCTTGAAACTCTTTTAGAAATGGTTGTAAATCTGCTGCTAAAGATAAGAAGAAAGCAATTTTTGGCAGGAGAAGTTTATCTTCAAGAGCAGCTGAGATTTTTTGGAAGCTGGCAGAAGATAAAAAAAAATCCCTTTAGGCAGGCCTACAGGCGGAGGTAGATTTCTAAGTGCTTTTGGTTTAATTTACTATCGCTGCGCAGCACTCTTCTTGTTTACTATCCTTGATAGCAGCATTAAATAGTCAGCTATTGTGAGCTGAACGATACGTTAATAGTTGCTTATTTACCGCTATTCAATAATGATTAAAAATGCACTCCCATTGGTGAAGAAAACATGAACAACTCAGCAATGATATTCTTAAAAGAAAAGACGTAGATTGAGAAGCAATCTGACAGTCATATGATGAGAGGATAAATAAATATGTTCATAATTATTGCTTAGTTAAAATAATAAAACATAGTTATTGAAAATGAATGTTGAACTGAATTCGGTAAGGAGGAAGAGCCTACAATAATTTGTTTTGACAACAAGAAAGGATATAATATTCTGGGAGACCGTGCGCAAGATCAGCAATGAATAAAATTAGCAAAGCCGCTAAACAAGACAAAATGAATGATATTAAAAATAATTCTTAGAGAGAGCCATGACTGTGATAACTCTATCAAACTCAAGGTATCAACATAACTGAACAGTAGTTCCAATGTTCTTTGAGGACAACACTATTTCTTCATTGAGCCGTTACTTTCATATTAAACTCCTTTTTATTGAGATTTATTTTATCACAGCAATATCAAAGTGTACAATGCATCATATGAAATATAAATAAATCTGAAATCTTTTTTTTGGAAAAGAGAGTTGTGTATTAAATTGATTTTAAATTGACATTATATATTTTTTTTATTTTGCCATGCACTATTGTTCTAAAGGTGTGTAACTATTATTTTTAATAGTACAAACTCTATTATATTGGTAATTTTATCCTTAGTTGGTCCTCACACATTCCTTTCGGCAGGCCTTCAGGCTGAGGTATATTTTTAAGTGTTATTGTTTTTCAAACATTCAAATCTCGCCTTATATGAGAGCTATCGAGAAACTAGTTATTGATTTGTAGAGTACTCATCAAGAGCTTTTCAACGATACCCCACAAGACATGGTTTCAAAAATTTATAATTTCCATCCCCCCACCCCCTCATACCCCCAAAACCCCCGAATCGTTGGTGTCACTGTGAACTCCATAGGGAGTACTCTAATTTATTCAAACAAAGTTTCCCTCTATACTTCATAGGAGCTGAGATATAAATTTTTCAAAATTTCAACCCCCTCCTGACCCCCCCCTTGGGCCAATTTTGCTCATTAACGAACTTGTTAGAACTACTGGGCCTAGAAATAACATAATAAAATTTGGTTCAAATATCTTCAAAATTACGGCCGCTAGCATGTGAAGATATAGGCTTTATAAATATAAATATATATATATAGGCTATATATAAATATAAAAAAAAAAAAAATTGAACTGGTGGTGGTTTTGTACTTAGGGAGGCATGAAATGGAAAGATATGAAAGAATTTTTCGAATGTCATGCCATGGTACCAATCCCAATAGGTAGATTTTTCTTCTAAATCTACCTAAAAATTGTATTCATTTTCACCTGTTTTATGTGGGCCACAAATTTTTCGAATTTTCCAAGATATTTTAACAAATTCATTGACTTTTCCCGGATTTTCCCGACCATACGAAATTCCCGGCCTTTTCCCGGATTTTCCTGACTAGTGGACACCCTGATGTAACACAATACCAATCAAATAGTGTTACAGGCAGAACAATACAAATGCAGTATTTACAGGTGTTCAGGTTTACTACTGCTATGGGCTCACCTGATCACGGTGCTTTGCCTCCAGCCTAGCGATGCTCTCAAGCAGCTCTTCTTGTCTGTTCTGCAACATTAACACGCGTGCTTCTTCTGTTTCCTTTTCTTTTATTAGCTGCTTCAGTTCCCAGTCTGTTTGTAAAAGCTTCTTTGACTTCTCCAGTTCTGCCACTTTCTTCCTGGAATGGTCCAGTTCATTAGCCACTTGCTCTCGTTCCTGATACTTCTGCATGGCTGTGACTTTGGAAGAGCGATCCACTTCTGGCTTATCCCCACTGTTCTTTCTGTTGGAAGCGTTTGTTGTCACCTTTGAGTGGTCTGTGTTTGGAGGAGGGACAATGACTGAAGATAAGCTCCCTCTTCCACCAATAAGAGGTGGTTTTGACGTCCGATCAGGAACTACTGGCTCAGGAAGTAATGTATTCTCTAAGTTTGGATAATTTACATCATCTATCAAATATAAACAGAAAGATTAATATATTGAAATGCATACAGTTAAAAAACATTAGGCCTAAGTTTTTGGAATGCTAAATGTTTCAATCAACTGCTATCTTAAGACAGAAAGTGAATGATGCTATAGTGATAGCGATAGTTTATTAGCATCCCACTGATCATTTGGTTACAAAATGGTGTAAATAAATCTAGTCTATTCTACAATAATTATACTACTAACATTGAAATTGCAAAATTACCTTAGTGCTACACAAATTATCTTGTTGCTACATGAATTATCTTAGTGCTACACAAACTGTCTTATTCCTAAACAGATTGTCTTATTGCTAAACAATGATGCTACTCAGCTATGTTACTCATTAGCGTATTCTTTTATAGTATAGTATGCTTTCTCTATTGTGTATTATCATGGGTTGTCATGTCAACTTGCTCTCAAATTAAGCATATCGATATAGACCTTCATTGGAGACAGACACATGCAAAAAATTAGCTGCTCAAATTAACTGCAACTGCACACTGAGTAGCCTCACACAGATGGTGGAGGGAGAAAAGGCTTGTCAAAGAACTGTGGAAAGGAGAGGTTCCCATGTAGGCCTATTTGTCATCTGCCTTACCTCTCCATTGCTGTGACTGTTGACAGTGTCCTGCAGGAGTTGTTTTACATACCAGTAAATCTACAGATGGTCAGCCTGTTACATTTTACGTACACATAAACGCCATTCACCTCAGCCAGGATTGAACCCACAACCTTGAGCACAGAAAACCAGTGACATTCTCAACAACCCACCAAGACTGACACTATAGGAGGGAACAGTATTAAAATAATGAATGATACTCTCCTCTGGGACACTTGCTTATCTTTCAGCATGTCATGTGAAGTAATTAGTACCTGTTAAGTATTCAGGATTACCAAAGTGAATCCCCTGTGCTGTTTTAATTAGTTCTACTACATTAATTTACTTTGTCCTATAATAATGACACAATATGTATTCAATTAGTCCGAGTTAAGAACACCTAAAAAGGAAAGTCTGGAATTATGAGCAGGGTAACTGAAGTGCTAGTGTTGTGGTTTGCAATCTTTGTTGTCATCAAGCAGTTGAGTGGTCACACTTCTCTAACACCCAAACTAACAATCATAACCAACCCCTCAATTTAAAAAGTTTAAATAGTTTAATGTGAAAATGGTTAACTAGTGGTTATCTAGTGAATCACATTTAATAAGTAGCAATATAACTCCTCCTCTACCGTCTCCCTCCTGCTCGTCAATGTTCTCAGCATACAGACTACTCAAGAGAGCTGTAGAACTGCTTGCCACTGTTTCCTTATGCAATAGTATAAGCACGTTTTCACCCTCTTACAGTTAATTTGAGCAATTCATTTTTGGTATATGTCTATTTGTGATAATGGCTTATCAATATTCTAAATTTGAGAGTAGGCTTCAACATGACAAAGTTGTCTTGTGAGTTCTATGTGCAATTTCTTGGGCGCTCGGGTCCCTAGTCCTCATTCGGTAGGTTTCGTTCAACTTCATAGGTAGAGCTGACAACATTGAAACACGAAGTACGCTATACACCCTGACATCTAGTGGCTTCAATACTAAGCTTTCATTCTGTCTCAGGATCCTTATTTATTTCTTGACATTGTCTTTTCTGACGCATGGAGTTATGGTGAAAAAATACAATTTTGCGATTGCTGGTTTCACAAACACGTCATTGTACATCAACACTACTCCCCACCTCTTTAAGAATTCTGTATGTGCTAATTTCTGGCACTCCCGTGAACTCTGATGTCAATTTCATGGACTGAAAGTTGAGCGAACTTTTCACAAAACGTATTAAATATGTTTAAAATTAGGCCTATAGTTTTCTCCACTTTTAGATGCCTTACCTCTTTTACGTTTTACAACACGAAATGGTGAAGCATGTTCTGCTAAGACTCTTCTTTATGCTTAAAACCAGCCACCCAGTGTAAAGATATTACGTCTATATTATATAATATTCTATTCCCGGAGGAAAATGACTTATTTGATAACCAAATCCTTATGTGTAATTAATTGTTACGCAATACCGTCACCACGTTATATTATTGGACTGCATTAAAATCATTGTACATTAAATGTCACTACATAAAATAGCGAGGATGATTCATCGTAAGTAATTATCCAATTTGGCATCCAATTTATTGTTTGTCCACATACCTCACACTTACGCCTACCATACGTGCAATTCTGCTGAAATGTGGTTTCCTTGGTTGACAACACTGCAGAAAAACTGGCGGACTAGCTATGTTTTCCTCCCCCAACCCTTGCTTGCCCGTAAAACCAGCGCCCAAGAAATCGTGCACGGGTAGTACAACAAACACACCTCTATTATGTTATTTTGCTATTTAAAATATTGTAATGGAATCATAATTCCTTCCCAGAAGGAACATAGGAACATAATGTGCCTCATTACAAAATTTAATAATTGCCATTTATAGTAGGCCTACTGTGATCAAACAAACAAACAAAAAGCACAACGAATGAAACAAACATAATATTTTCTCCACAAGCACAGAAATGAAAAACGGAAAGAAACAGAAATGTGATTACCCAGTAAGTCATCCAGTTCAGAAAGACCAGAATTCATTGGAATAGTGGCTCTAGGGTTGGTAGTGCACATGGGGTATGTTAGAAGCCAGTCCTCGTAGCCTCCATTCAGTATGACAGGAGGGTTCTTGTAGACAATATTAGGGTCCCACTGAAAAACACAAACATTACCTCACTTTTGCTACACAAACATATACCAACCTGTATTTACTCATGTAAAAGCCTCACATTTTTTCCCAAATTTTTCCATAAAAACAGGGATAGGGCTCATACAAGAGAAATACAGTGCACACCACCACTTATTGTGATCATTTCGGGACGCAGCTAATCTGATAATATTACCTGACTGATAACGATAGCAGAAGGAATTAAATGAAGGTTATTACACCACAAATCGGTATAAAAATATTTATTCATAAAATAATACGAATCTGTGAATCATTTCGATACTTTCATCTTCCAGTTCTTTTCTCAAGGACAGATCCAGTCCCATAAATTTGTTTATTAATCATGAATAGCTTTCTCGGTAGAGCTTGTTTACGATACTTTCTCTGAAACTTTACTCCAGTTTCAATGTTCTTTATGTGTTTTATCTTGCATGTTACTATAAAATCCCTTTCCTGCACATTCATCATCATTGATATGGGCATAAGAGAAATAAAAATAACAATGTGTACAACAATGTGTCGGTCCACACAGAGAAAATTAACATCTACCAGCCCACCAAAAAATATTTTCCCGACTTCTGATTGGTGCCCGTGGAGTTATCCCTAAGTTTTTTGAGGACTTCAGGAAAGAATTCGACCTACCAGCTTCCTTGAGGGACAACATTATAGGCCTACTATCGGTCCTTCACAAATCATGTCAAATCATCCACATCCATGCTTTTCATTGATGGACTACATACTTTTTGGACTTTTCTTCTTTTTTACCTTATTTTTGTTATTATTTTGTGAGTATACTGAGTCCACTGGACTACCTCCAATGGGAGCCAGTTTGTTTGTTCGTTTGTTTGTATATATCTAATTTCAATCATATAGTCACCTATTTCAATAGGAGAATGTGTGTTCTGTGAAACACCTGATTGTTTTGAGTTCTGTAGACACATTGATGGTTGCCACGTAGAAACTATTTTATAATTCTTATTATTTTGCAGAATAGTAACTTTAGAAACACCATGTATTTGTAAAAACAAAGACTGGATTACAAAATTTAGAATAACTTTGATGATATTTTACTGCACTTCTACCAGAAGGAAACAGTAGACTACTTACTTAATGACAATAGACAATTCCTCAGCAAGCTAAAGGAATATTATCTATTTTTTGGAACCTGAAGGTTCATTGCCGCGCTTACCTGAGTCCACCATTCAACCATATACCGTGCTAACTCCATCCAACCAGACCTCTTAATCCTACTTTCCTTAAATGATTGTCCTCCCACCTACGTCTAGGTCTTCCGCATGGTCTTTTCCCTTCGGGTCTCCCAGTCAATACTTTTGAGATATGTCTTTCCTCCCCCCATGCGTGCAACATATCCAGCCCATTTCATCCTTTGCGATTTAATACCCTTACCACATCCGGTGAAGCGTACAGATCATGAAGCTCGTCGTTATGCAATTTTCTCCAGTCTCCACTTTCAACCCTCTTGGGCCCAAATATTTTCCTAAGCACCCTGTTTACAAACACTCTCAAGACTATGTTCTTCCCAATCAGTAAGCGGCCATGTCTCACATACATATAATACAACCGGCAGGATAATAGTCTTATAAATCTTAATTTTTAGATTTCTGGACAGAAGATGAGAAGATAAGAGTTTCTGAACTGCATAAAAGCAGGCATTTCCTGATTTGAGTCTACACTTAACTTCTGCCTTAATATTATTTGTGTCAGTAATTATTGTTCCTAGATATTTGTATTCCTCCACTTGTTTGAACGATTTATCGGCTATTGTAATATTTTGTGGAACATTATTTTGACTTTCCATGAACATAGGCTATACTTAGTTTTTTCTGTAATAATTTCCAATCCAACATTCCTGCAAGCATCAAAAAGACTTTCAGCATTTCTCTCGATTGTGTTTACGTCATCGCCCAACAAGCATACGTTATCTGTATAAGCTAAAATCGGGTGACTGCCATTTTAAACTAGGCCTACCTTATTTTCCTGAACTTTCCTAATGTTATATTCCAAAGCGAAATTAAAAAGTAAAGGTGATACGGTATCTCCTTGCTTCAAGCCGCATCTAATGGCAAACCTATCTGATATAAATTTCCCTACTCTGACTCCACTATAGGTTTCATTTAGAAACATTTCGATCAGCCGAACTAACTTCTTTGATATCCCAAACTCAATGAGGATAATGTATAGTTTTTCTCACTTACCTGAATCATATGCTTTTTCAAAATCTATATACAGCTGGTGAACAGACTTATTATATTCCCACTTTTTCTCCAAGATTTGGTGAACACAAAATATATGACCAATGGTTGACCTATTTCGCCTAAATCCACATTGGTGATCTCCAATGATTTCGTCTGCATATGGGGTTAATCTTGACAACAGTATATTAGTTAGAATTTTGTATGATGTTGATAAGAGAGAAATTCCTCAATAGTTATTACATTCGGCCCTATCTCCCATTTTATGGATCGGTGGAGTAATAGATTATTTCCATTCCTTTGGCAATTCATAAGAATGAGCTTATGGATCTCTGAGTTTAATCTATCCCCACCTGCCTTAATTAATTCTGCTGGAATTTGGTCAACGCCTGGAAATTTGTGTGTTTTTAGTTTACCTATAGCTGTTTCGACTTCTGTTAGAGTCGGTTCAGCAACCAACGGCTCTGTTGTGAATATTTCACTTTCTACACTTTGGGCACCTCCATGTACATTTAATAACTGATCAAATAAATTTTTCCACCCATTCAAAATATTATTTGGAGCCGCGAGTATAGTACCCTCATTGTCCTTAATTATGTTTATTCTAGGTTGAAAACCTTTCTTGAACTCATTTATTCCCTTGTAGACATCCTTAACATTTTTGTCTTTACTATTTCCCTTTAATTCATTTACTCTGTCTTTGAGATAGGTTCTTTTCTTTGTTCTAATGATTCTCAAGGTTTCTTGTTGGGCATTGTTGAGATTTTTGACTGTAGCGTCATTCGGATTCTGCAACCACTGTAGTTTTGCCTGCTTTCTTGCATTTACTAATTTCATGCACTCATCATCGAACCACAGTTTATTTCGTTTCAGTTCAAGTAGACCTAATTTTTATTTATTATTATTAACTTATTATTATTATTATTTTTATTTTTATTTATTTTTTTTACAGCTACTTTAATATTGTCTTTAATGCATTCCCGGGTTTTATCGATATTCATATCATCCCTAGCTTCTTGTTTGGCGGTGTTTTCTAGGACTGAAAATCTATTTGAAATCTCCTACTTTGATCTTCACCAAGCTTTTTCAGATTGAATCTCTCTACCTCGAAATTTTGCCTAGTTCCTTTGTTTAATGAAAGTCTCTCTCTCTCTCAAACGGCCGCAACTACCAGATAGTGATCCGAATTGCAATCAGTACCCCTAAAAGTTTGACTGTCGATTATACTAGACTGCCTCCTTGCATCTATTAGCACATGGTCAATTTGATTATGAGTCTCTCCATCTGGCGAGGTCCATGAGTATTTATGAATATCATGATGTGGGAATTTTGTGCTCTTTACAATTAAATTTTTAGCGGTGGCAAAATTAACTAGTCTAACCCCATTGTTTTGCTCTGCAAGTGGAGACTTTCATTCCCAATCGTGGGCTTGAAAATATCCTCCCTTCCTACTTTCGCACTGAAATCTCCTAGTACAGCGTTTCTCAACCTATGGTCCGCGGACCACTGGTGGTCTGCAAAGATGGTGCAGATGGTCCGCAGACATAATTCAAAAATATCATAAAGCAAGTGGAAAGTAAAGAAGTAAATTTTTTTCACATATTTCATTATAATGGCCTATAAGTAATACCCGAAATATTAAGAATATAGACCTTCTTTTAAAAATTGGATGTAAAATTAGGGGTCCGTACATTTTTTTAGACATTTTAGAGGTCCTCCGGTTCAAAAAGGTTGAGAAACGCTGTCCTAGTACAATTTTCATGTGATATGCCAGAAACTGATCAAATGTTTGTTCTATTTCCTCATAAAAACTGTCCTTGTCAAGATCTTGTTCATCCTCTGTTGGTGCATGAACATTCATAACTATGATGTCACACCACTGTCCTCTTAGAATAACATAAGAAAGTCTATCATTAATAAACTCTACTTTCTTAATGGCTGAATTAATTCTCCTATATATATGAAGAACCCGGTCTCTAATTGATGGTTATCATTCCCTTTCCCGCAGAAGAAGGTATACCCATCTGCCTGTATTGAACCTTCACCCTCCCATCTAACTTCCTGTACTGCTGCTACATCTAACCTGTATTCCTCTAATTCTCTAGTTACCGATTTAAGTGTCCCAGGCCTATACAAACTCAAAGCGTTCCATGCTCCCTCTCTATAGATTCTACGAGATCCCTACCAGAGTCCCTACCCAGAGATCCGCATGAGGGACTATTTTACCTCTGGAAAATTTTACACTGATAGGATCCATAAATCAGGCAGCGTTACTTAACAATATTTTTTTTACTAGGAGAGGTTGTTAACATCACGCCAACCCCCAAGCTGGAGCACCACCTCATGTCGTCTGTCCGTGACTGCTTATTCAACACATTCACAGCTACCCTCCATATCTGGAGGCCGTATCCTCTATCCGCAACCTGAGGACGCGCCATGCCGTGGTGACAGAAACCCACCCCTTATATATATTATATGTGTAAAGGTATATATATCCATACACATACATATATACGAAGCATAGGAAGACAACAGAATACATAAAAGGAAACCTGCTAATAGCACAGAGGCAAATGAAGACTGTGACATGGACAAATAATTGAAACCGGGTGCGAGATTTTGAATTGCCCTCATTTAATTTTGAATCTCCCGCATTCTGATGCCATATTGCACATATATGACAAAATTGAGAGCGGAAAACTTAAAATCTGACGAAATAATGTGCGGCAAATTCAAAAAGAAGTGCGGGAAATTCAAAACGACATATGGAAAATTAAAAATGATGTGCAGGAAATTCAAATATCCATGCACGGATAATTAGGAGATTGCTGTATATACATACAGTTGTTTCATAAACATTGTTATTTATTTTTCAGAAATTTAGGTTAAGATGATTACCTTGAGCAAGATTTGCCTGAGTGTGTAGAGTAAAGAGCCAGGACGGTGAGTCTGCTCCGTTGTGGACCAGTCCAGCAGCACGACATAGAGTGCATCCTTCCTCTTGCTCCAAGCTGATTTTGACTCTAGGGGCAGCAGCTTTTCCAGCTGATTTGCACTCTCACTGTAACATAAAACAAAGCAAAGTTAAGAAACCCATCTCATCTCTCTACTTATGTAATTATTTTAGAATCTCCCATTTTAAGAAAAACTGTATTACACCATTTAATATGTTAGGGTTATAGTTCTCTTACGGTTGGTTTGTTCAAGTTTTAGAAGTATATATGCAAGAATAAAAATACAATGAACAAATAAACTTGACATATCTTGTGCTATTAAGAGCCTTTTCACACTTGATCACTTGTGATGGTCACTGACAAAGAAGTATTGGTTTAAATGGGAGCATTCACAAGTGACAGTCATCGCATTTTTGATTATCAATAATGCAAGTCATTTGTACATAGTTCAGTTGTATAATCGAGCTCAGTGAAACTAGTTATCCAGCCATGAGTTTAGATTTGATCAATACTGAAGATTTTATAAGTGAAGTGGAATGTCGACCTGCCATTTGAGATGTCAAAAGTGATTACAAATTTTTTATCATGTAGCTATTATTGGCAATACTGGCGGTGTTTTATTATAACGATTCGGGGGTTCGAGTGAGGGTGGGGGTGGGGGTGGGGGATGAAAATTCGAAGCTTTTGAAACCACGTCTTGTGGGGTATCGTTGAAAAGCTCTTGATGAGTACTCTACAAATCAATAAATAGTTTCTTGATAGCTCTCATATGACGCGAGATTTTAATGTTTGAAAATAATAACACTTGAAAGAATTATTATAATATCATAATTTTGTCTTGTTTAGCGGCTTTGCTAATTTTATTCATTGCTGATCTTGCGCACGGCCTCCCAGAATATTATATCCTATTATTGTTGTCAAAACAATTGATTGTAGGCTCTTCCTCTTTACTGCAGGTTTGCCATGCCAAGGCTAAAGAAGAAGAGTGCTATGCAGCGACAATAAATTAAACCAAAAGCACTTCGAAATCTACCTCCGCCTGTAGGCCTGCCTAAAGGGATTAGTGACCCAGGTGTGTTCACTACAAAAACCAGCGACTGTCACAAGTGACCCAGTATGAAATGGCCCTAAAACATCATGTGAATAAATTTCTATAATACAAAATATTTAAGAAAGTTAACTGAAAAATCTACCTATTGCAATGGATACCACTTTATGATTTTCGAAAAAAATTTTCATATCTTTACGTTTCATGCTCCCCTAAGTACGAAACCACCGCCCGTTCAAAAAAAAATTTTGTGATATTTATATATATATATATATATATATATATATATATATATATATATATATATCTTTACACGATAGCGGCCGTAATTTTGAAGATATTCGAACCAAATTTTATTATGTTATTTCTAGGCCCAATAGTTCGGACAAGTTCGTTAATGGGCAAAATTGGCCCAAGGGGGTGGTCGGGGGAGGGGGTTGAAATTTTTTAAAATGTATATCTCAGCCCCTATGAAGTATAGAGGGAAACTTTGTTTGAATAAATTAGAGTACTCCCTATGGAGTTTACAGTGACACCAACGATTCGGGGGTTCGAGTGAGGGTGGGGGTGGAGGTGGGGGTGGGAGATGAAAATTCGAAACTTTTGAAACCACGTCTTGTGGGGTATCGTTGAAAAGCTCTTGATGAGTACTCTACAAATCAATAAATAGTTTCTTGATAGCTCTCATATTACGCGAGATTTTAATGTTTGAAAATAATAACACTTAAAGAATTATTATAATATCATAATTTTGTCTTGTTTAGCGGCTTTGCTAATTTTATTCATTGCTGATCTTGCGCACGGCCTCCCAGAATATTATATCCTATTCTTGTTGTCAAAACAAATGATTGTAGGCTCTTCCTCTTTACCGAATTCAGTTCTTATTACTGCAGGTTTACCATGCCAAGGCAATAAATTAAACCAAAAGCACTTCGAAATCTACCTCCGCCTGTAGGCCTGCCTAAAGGGATTAGTGACCCAGGTGTGTTCACTACAAAAACCAGCGACTGTCACAAGTGACCCAGTATGAAATGGCCCTAAAACATCATGTGAATAAATTTCTATAACACAAAATATTTAAGAAAGTTAACTGAAATTAACCTAGTAACTACTCAGGGAACTTAACTGCGATGATGATTTAGCTAATAAACCATTTTATATAAAAGTCTATTAAAAATCTGTTTTAGGAATGGAGAGAATTTTTTGTAACATTTGTTAAGAGGATCAAAACTAACGTTACACCTGTTAATTTCCAAAACAAATTCAACATCCTTGCACTTCAAAAGCAGGATATTCAAACAGAAGTTCCGATACACTTTGACCAATGAATCCACAAATGCAACTATTATTAGCTATTCTAAATCTGTGCAAATAAACTCTGAATTTATTGTCCTATTGATATTTAACATAATCTTAGTTTAACATAAAACTTGGTATCCGATAATTCTTGCGGGAATACACAGTGAAGTGGTTAAATTAAAACAACACACTTATTTAATCACTCAACTTCACTTATTAAGTAGATTATTACGCATAACGCGTTTCACAAGCTGTAGCTTGCATCATCAGATGGACACTGCCGGTTTCACTGGATTGCTGGTAGATGGCTCTGTAGGAAGGATCCATCTTGCAATCAAGTCATTTTCGTTTGGTATGTGAAAATTAACTAAACTGTTCTTGTTCCTTTGGATATAAATTCTTTCCCATACACTCAGGTCCACCAGTTTATTTACACCTTTTATTAATCTTATGTCGTCTTCAAAATCATGTTTTTCGGTCCAGTAATGATGGGCCACCGCTGATTTATCTAATTGTTTGTACCTGATATTTCTTAAATGCTCTTTGTGCCTGACAGTTAAATTTCTTGTCTTGCCAATATATGATTTGTCCCAGTCCTTGCATTTTAGTTTGTAAATGCAGAGCCCTTGGTTTGTGCAATAATTTAGAAGATTTGAGGAGTGAGAAAGGGGAAATTTTTAGGCTGGCTAAGAGGAATGGTTTTAGTGAAAGAAGGATTGAGAACATCTGGAATGAGGTGGAGAACCAAAAGGGGTGAGAGAGGAAAAAAGTACGAACAATGACACTAAATATGTAGGGATGGTATACAACCCAACCGTGGGGGAGCGGTTTGGAAAAGTGTTCCGGAAATATGATCTTGTGCCTGCGTACGGTGTAGAAAGGACGATTGAAAGGATTTTTTCAGACTATAAAAGAATTGGCAAGGAGAAAAAAGATAAAATGGAGTGTGCAAGGGTATACTCAATTACTTGTAAAGATTGTGAAGGGTCGTACATCAGTGAGACGGGAAGGACTTATAACACAAGACTTAGGGAGCATAAAAGGGATGTTAGGTATGGAAGGATCACCACGGGACTCAGTCAACATATTATGGCCGATGAAAAACATGATATTGGAGATGTGGAAAATGTAAGGGTAGAGTACGACTTGGAGAAGAGAAAAATATGTGAGGCTTGGAATATCATCAATAAACAAGGGCCTATTTTAAACAGGTATGAAGGGGATCTAGGTGATGAATGGATGGGTTTATTAAGAAGGCTAAAGACAAGGAAAAAGAAAAAATGTGAATTAAAATTTCCTACGCCACCGGCATGTGACAAAGAAGAATTTGATCACAACATTCCAAAGTTGTGGATCTGGAAGCATGGTAGAAATACAATGTTTGTGATGACGCAGTCAGATGGCAGCATGGGACTTTCTTTTCCTAGTCAACCCCTGGAAGTTGATGCTGAGGCATATTCACCTGAGGAAGACCAGACGGTTCTGGTCGAAACGTTGTGAGATTTGTGCAAGAAGGTCATCCACTGTGAGTAATTTATTACGTTTTTGTTTCACATAATATTGTACAGTGGAAAATAAGGACTCAAGACAATGGATCTTGAAATGTTTCCTCTCACAGCTGATCTCGATATCTGCTCCAGCCTGATTTTAGAACATCTTTCTGTTTTGGAGAATAAACTGCAAATATATTTTCCTTCCCTCAACGTGAACGAATGCGACTGTGGTCGCAATCCATTTGCCGTTGCTGCTGAGGACACAAAACATCTACCATTAGAAGAGGCAGAAGAATTGGCTAACTTCAAGTCGATCGAAATTTGAAGCTGAAATTTAGGGGAGAAACACTACTTCAGTTCTGGATTCCAGTGAAAAGAGAGTTCTCAGTGTTATCAGAGTATGCCATATCTATATTAATGCAGTTTTCAACAACATATCTTTGTCAACAGGGATTTTCGGTACTGACCATTAAAAATAAGAAACGTGAGCAACTTCTTTCTGTAGACCAAGAATTCCGGGTGTGTTTGTCTGCTATTCCTCCCCCCCATTGAACAATTTGTGCAAAAGCAAACAAACCCACATTTCCCACTAAACTGCAATAGTGTAATATTATTGACAGAGAGAGCATCTTATTTTTTGAGTTCTTACTGCATGTAGGCTTACGCCGTTCTGTAATATTAATAAATAATATTACTAAAATATTGAATACACAAGCAATTTTTTCACTAGTGTGCTGCAGCACACCCTCTGAAAACCCCTGAGCTAACCTAAAGATCCAGTAGGGAGAAGGCACTGAAGCATTTGCTGATAGGATAAGTAGGAACAATTCAGGCACCTAAGAAATAGAAGGCAGATATAACAGCTAATAGGATGTTGAAACAGGAAGAGGATATGAAAGAATTGGATGCTTTTTTAAATGGGCTTAGAGCGAGGGACATTTCCTGCAAGCCTTGTTATTCACTCAGGATCCTGCCTTCAGCATCGACAGTCTTAAGATTTCTGCTTCCGAGATCCAATGTCGTTCTGCAGGTGTGGCCAACTAGTCATGTAATCAATAAGTATTGTTTTGGCAGTGGGTGGATGCCGAAGAATAACGGGTTGTACAGGTGAGCTATTTGTTAAGTATTATGTTTTAACTTTCATCAATTTAATTATAACTCTCCTGTGTTTGGGTTCTAAATTATCTGTTTTTGCTTTGTGTTTTGTTGCTACACTGTTTCAGGGGACTGAAAACTATATTTCGGCTTTGAAATTTCTGTCCCCTATTTGTATTTATTATTAACATGAAGTGGGTTTTCAGAAGACACAGGTAATTTTGGGAGAGGTTAATGTACTGAAAGTTCCTTCTAGTCACATCTTGGAGATTGGAAGTTATTGGGAATTTCCGTCCAAGCTCAAATTTCCCCCTCCACATTAGATCAAACATATATATATATTTGACGTCGGGACCCCTTGTTTATGAGATGTTGATTTATATTATACAGTATATGAAAACGACAAATGAAATATTATATGAGATCGTAGGCTTCCACGGTCATAGAGATCATCAAGCATCCGAACAACATCAACTGGGATGAGAGCCAGAAATTATCAAGGATATGGACCCAACATCGGCGTCCTGCTGGAAATAATTGTTCCTGAAAAGGACCATTTTTCCTTCCATGTGTCAATCACAACAGAGCATTGAATAGTGAGATTTGATTGGCTGGGAAGGAAACACACACTGCCCTTATATGCAGAAGACATTTTGGAGCGAGCTACAGTATCCTTGATAAAGACCATGACAAGATGGTTGAAACGTCGGCATACATCTTAAATTATGACGCGGCAGACAGCTGGAAGCCAAGAAGATTTTAAATGAAATATTATCTTTCATGGTCTACAACAGGCTTACCCCTCCACCCCCCAATATACCAAGTCCTAATAGGAATGTCGAAAGGCAGGCATGTCAAACTCATCTTCTATTAAAGGCCAACTCGACTTGATAAATTGAAGTCGGGGCCACATGCCAAAATGAAAAAATAAACTTCTGTTCTTATAATGAGCAAGGTTTTTATGATTTTCAAAAAGCACCAACCGACTTTTAACCCTTTCACTGCTGAGATATTTTCACTGTCACTCGGCGCTAAATCCGAAAAATAAGAAGGCAGTTTTAAAATACGCCAGAACTTCGTCATCACGTTAGAAATGTTTTTCCTTGCTCGTGAAAGCAATGACTGTGTTGAAATTGAACATACCATGGCCTTGACGGGATTCCCGGCTTGTCACATGACTCGTGAGTTCAATGGCTTCTTCAGACATCACAACATTGTGCAAGGCCTCAGATTTCCGTCTACAGATTGCACCACAGGGCAAGGAAAGCAATGAAAATAATTTCTATCTAACCCCAAGAGATGGCAGGACATTATCCTTTCGTTGAAACCTTGTTAAAGAATTCTATTCTACGAGCAATTGTTTTATTCGTAGCACTAACTTCGCGGCAACATTGTGCAAGGCCTCACATTTTGATCTACAAATTGCACCACAGAGCAGGGAAAGCAATGAAATTAAGTTCTATCTAACCCCAATAGATGGCAGGACACTATCCTTTCGTTAAAACTGTGTTAAAAAATTCCATGCCTTGTGGAATCGTCTCGTTCATAGCACCCACTTCGCGGCCGTCACAGTTCCGTCGTTAGCAGTGAAAGGGTTAAATTATAATACACCAAAGCATAAAACACAACATTCTTGTCGTTTCATGCTATGTGTATTTAAATCAATACAGTTTAAATACAGTACATAGAAAATATGTGGATAACCAAAATAACAGGTCATTAACACAAAATTATTTACAACTTTTAGGCTTACATTCATTATTAGTTGGTTAACTCCATTTTATTGGAAACATAACGACTGAAGTTAGAAGCAATGTGGGAATCCTGAAAATCCTGGTAAAAAAGAAAATTAATTAAGCTGCTGCTTACCAGTTGGCCTTCCCAATGCCTGAGCTTCAATTTGAATGCTTTAATATTAAACTAAACTCCGTGGCACTACATCCCTGGAGGGACTTGGCCTACCACCCGACCGCTGCATCATCTACCGTAAGGCAGATGGCAGGATTGGGGGGCATGTGGTCAGCATGCCGAAACCCACGGCCGTTAATGGTGGTTTTCATGACCGGAGCCGCTACTTCTCTATCAAGTAGCTCCTCAATTTGAATCACGAGGCTGAGTGCACCCCTACCAGACCTCCCTACCTCAGAAAAATCCGAACCCAGGCCGAACGGATCTGTAGTCAGTGATGCTAACCACAAGACCACGCCAGCAGACATGCTTTAATATTATCATACAACAAATTTACAAACTGGTGTTTCCCTTGTAATTTTAAATTTAAGACATTTAATGCCATGCAATATTTACCATGAATGTCAAATCTTCAAGCCAATTACTATTGTTACATAGCTTATCGGCCGGGTGATTCGCCATTCATATAACAAAACTAATTTCTTCTCGAAGGTGTCAAAATCATGTTAATATTACTAATCAAAGTAGAAAACTGATGTTGATTCAGTCCCCTGGACCGAATAAATTCCTCAGTTCTCTTTACGAATTTCAAAATATGTTCCACTTTTATTGAGCATGGTTCCTCCTGGTGAACAATGCATTCTACAGGATTTTAGCAAATTTTGCCTAAAAGTTTGAAGGGTCGTAACCAAGAGGGCACGTGGGACACACGTTTTACATACCTGTCCTAAGAGATGCTGTAAAGAGTTAATTGCTGGGACATCTAATTTTTTCTAAATGTGACCCTTTTTTTTCATATATATATATATATGTGTTTTCTGAATAGCTAATATATAAACAAAAAGGAATGAAGAAAGTTCAAGTTCCTCATAACCACAAAGGACATAGCTTCTTACCCAGCATGCACTATGTCTTCAGGTACATTGATGCAGTTACCAATATTCATATGGGACTCAGCGTAACTCTCACGGGAACGTGCATCCAGGATTAAGACACTGATCTCTTCTTTCAGCAGAAAATACAGCTGCTTGCTACTTATGCTGATGTCAGTCGAACCTGCACAACAAATCATTTCATATTATTTGGGATGTTGTTTTGTGGTAAATGGATCTGATCACATTCAGTTAGAAACAGTTTGACTGCATACAGTTAAAAACAGTTTTACGTATTGGTATAAAATTAATGTAACCACTATCTATGGGTGTCCAAGTTTCTGACCACTATGATTGGATGATTGGAACAGACATAATTATGATGTGCTTAATAAACTCTGTAAACAATTTGTGTAAACTTTCACTGTTAGCACATTCCAACACAGAAGAAAATACAAACATACTTTAACACTTAGAGCCCGGTCATGGTAGTACTAACATCAACATTTAAATAACCTTGGAAGTGATAGTACAAGGGTGAATCAAAAAGTAAGTTACACTTCCAAGTTATGGTCATTTATGAAACCACCTACACATAGGCAACATGGCTATGACAACAAACAATGTACGTTCACTTTTCCACATAGTCCTCAAGAGACTGTAAACATTTCTAGGAACGGTCAACCAACTTCTCAATTCCGAATGCGTAGAAATCACCTCCAGTGCTATGTAACCACCTGGAAACAGCTGCTTTCACCTCCTCATCGTTTCGGAATCGTCATCCACCAAGATCCTTTTTCAGCTTACCGAACACATGATAATCCCATGGCACTAAGTCCGGACTGTAAGGAGGATTCAAGTGGGAGGTATGGCAACATCCTCCATACAGTCCAGACTTAGTGTCATGTGATTATCATGTGTTTGGTAAGCTGAAAAAGGATCTCAGTGGACGACGATTCCAAAATGATGAGGAGGTGAAAGCAGCTGTCTCCAGGTGGTTACATAGTGCTGGAGGTGATTTCTACGCATCTGTAATCAAAAAGTTGGTCGACCGTTCCGAGAAATGTTTACAGTCTCTTGGGGACTAAGTGGAAAAATGAACGTACGTTGTATTTTGTCATAGCTGTGTTGCCTATGTGTAAGTGGTTTCATAAGTGGCCGTAACTTGGAAGGGTAATTTACTTTTTGATTCGCCCTTGTACTACCAGAGCGGCACTCTCATGAGTTTAAGAAGTTATTGCAAGAAATCTATCTACATTATTAACAGGGAGCTTGTTGCATTTGAAAGATGAAATCTTATAGATTACCTATTAAAAATAGAGTGGAGTAAGGTAGCATACTGAGGTGCCGTACCACCTACCAGAAAGCTCTGTAATGCTGCAGTTGTTAGATGATAAACACATTCTCGAGAGAATAACTTATGAGGTCTGGTGTCGCATTTTATCATGAAATGAGTAACATATCCCCTTACATTTAGCTTGCTCTAAAGCAACTGTTGTGTATGTAATTCCTACACAATGAATGGCTGTGTGGCCGCGTTCGAATAAACGTCCTTGCTCAAGACCCCTGACAGATGAAAAATTGTAGGATTCCGATTCTGACAAGTTTGAGTGTCTGGAATTAGACAATTTACAGGAAGATTTTGTAAATAAGTTGTGTATAAGTTTCATCTTATTCAATTTAATGTATATAGTGTAAAAATAATAACATATCTAGCCAAATCTAGTTCTTCACCACAAGGCCTTCTATCAGAAAATGTATGTACCTCACAGTTTCCAACAGAATTTATGGTTTAATCATTTTCACTTTGCAAAATTTAGGTTTTTTACTAGAATAATATAATAGATACAATAAAAAATAAAAATAAAATCTTAAAACCCGCCGGCACATGAGTTAAGATATATTTAAATGGCACCAGGTGCAAAGTGTTAATCTATTACAGGACATTCCAGCTTTGAGCATTTTGAGCACTGTCAACGAATGGGATCTCAACAGCCAGATATCTTATCGCTATTGAGTGGAGTCATACATTGAATTTAAGTATATTCAATAAGTTGTTTTGATATGTGAAAAAAAAAGTTTAAATACTTGGCAAAGTTTGAGCTCTCGAATACTGCAAAAACCAACAGCATGAAACAAGTTCACAGCAACTTCCCTTGCATTCAGCAGCAGCCTCTAGAACCTATCTCTCATTATTTAATGAAGGAAGGAAGTTTACACAGTGAAGTTAAGAATTATTTAAGATATGAGTAGAGAAATAATACTGGAGTACGCTGAAAATGGGATAAAGGCATAATCCCAAAACTAGTCCACATCTAGTGAAGTAGTGTATTATTTCTCCACTTGTATCTTTCATACCTATATCTTGGATTTTTTTTTTCCAACTCGTCTCTCAATAATACAGTGGTACCTCGAGATACGAATGCCCTAACATACGAGTTATTTGAGATACGAGCTGCCGAGCGAGAGAAGTTTTGTTTTGAAATACGAGCGACATTTGAGATACGAGGAACGGCCAGCTGCGACGCTGCCAGTAGCGGCTCGTGGCTCAAAACGAAAGTGTGCTGCAAATACTATTTCATACAGCAAACTTAAAATATTTTTAAAAATTATTAGTATGCCTATCTAAACTGCTCGTCTCTTAATCCATCTATGGGAACTCTCACGCGATTTTCTCTGCCCTAATTATTTTTTTGCTAATTTCTCTCGTCTCGTCGAACGTTGTGTGAGTTGTGTGACGAGAGAAAATAGCAAAAATTAAAATAAAAATTAATAATAATAACAATAATAATAATGATGATAGTAATAATATTAATAAATAATAATAATATAGGGCAGGGAAAATTGCGTGAGAGTTCCCCGAAATGGAATAAGAGACAAGAAAATAGTATTTTTAATGATCGAGGTAGAGGAAGTCGCTTAGTGTTCCCAGTGCAACAGAATACTTAATCGGGGTTGTGGAATACGGGTTTTTCTGAATTTAACACATTCGAATTTGGCGGTGAAGATGAAAAGCATTGCTTACTCGCTACATCACGGTCCCCTACCGTCAGATGGTGGAAGATCTTCTCACATAACTAACAGCTCGCTCGCCGGCGAGACGTGAACCTCCCTCAGAATCCCACTCGGCTGCCTGCTGCCGCAGCCCATTTTGCAGGTTAAACTCCCATATACGCCAAGCAGCCAAGGTCGAGCATGACGTCACACTCTACGAACGCTGCGCTGTTCACGAACTGCATTCACGAGGCGGAAAAGATAATATTCACATTACCGACTCTTGACTCCCAAACTACCAGCTAAGAAATTCTCGCGTGGACGCGCCAAGTTCAAAATCTACGCAAAAGAAAATATAATATTGCGTTTGAAAATAACATTATACGACGAGCAGAAAACAAGCTGTGTGCTGCAGCACTGCAGCACATAGGAGAAACCGCCACTGGACGCTGCACAGCTGCACACGGCCCAACAGTTTACTGCGCCTGCGCCTCGTGCGTCTCGCGCATTATCCCACGTATTCCCCCAGTGTGCTTGTTTACCTCGCTGTCGAAGCATCTTTGCTAAGTTTTTCTAGGGCTTTGCGCTTTTTGTGCATTTACATACTTTATCACATATCTTTTTATAACCATGGGTCCGAAGAAAGTGTAACAAATAAGTATGTACACTTTATAAAACCAGTTTTTTTTTTTGCTTTACATTCTCTTTTATTATGTTTTTATACAATATTTGTCATTTATAAATGCATTTTTCGTATTCCAAAACACGTAACAAAAACAATTGGGGGTAGCATTTTTGGGGCTGGAACAGATTAATGGCATTTCAATTAATTTTAATGGGGAAAATTTCTTTGAGATACGAGCAAATTGACATACAAGCAAGGTTACGGAACGAATTAAACTCGTATCTCGAGGTATCACTGTAACTGTATTGAAAGAATAATATTATTATTCTGAACTGAACAGTATAATAGATATTAAAAAACACGTCTCATTTACTCATACCAAAGTATTTAATTTAAATATGGGGAATTTAATGATTCACGTCAACAATATTTAAGCTGTTGCATCGGTAACCTCGGTAGCTCTGTGCCAGTGAGCTAGATGATATGCAGTGCATTTTTTTTGGCTTGCATAGTTTTTTTAATTCACTGAATTGTATTTTGTTTAATTCGACTATAAAGTATAGCATAATACAATACAATGCATAATTTATAAAAATATTTATGGCCTTTAACGTAGCCGAACACCAATTTACAGTCTGCCTTTATTGAAAAACACGAATAATCTAATTTCATGGTAAAACAAGGCAAGTCTTTAATTTAAAAAATATTGTATAATGTTTGATTGTAGGGACTATAAAGCTCACTGCTAGGTATAACATTTTTCTTTTACAAACATGAAAAACAGCACAATTTTATTGTACAATGCTCTTAAGAACCTTAGGACAAACCAGAGGATAAAAATCCTAGTATTTAAGTTTTTTTTATGTTTTCCTGGTGTAAAGTTGATTGCATTCCCTACAATTTATTTCAAGAGGCAAAACAGAACTGAAGAATTGGAAAAAATCTTCATCCTTAAAAACCAAGGGAAAGCAATTTTTCTGCAATTCCAAGCAACTGAGACTATGTGTTGATGAATTAGGCCCTCTTCTTATAAGGGGGTGAGGTTATTTCCATCTCAACTCCTTCCATTAAATTTCTAACTGAAGCCAAAATTCTTGGTGCAAAAATTTGGTCTGTATGTTGATAGAACAATCAAAATAACAAGGGAACAGTACAGGTTGTCATGTTAAAACCTACCACCAAATTTAGCGCATTGGTAGGTTTTTTTATTGCAGATAGACAGACATATGCTAAATATTAGCTGCTCATAATATCTGTCAGTGGGTGAAGATTAATTGCTTATCTCGTAAATTTGAAATGTTCGAGTAGCATCACACAGCTGTCAGAGGGAGGGAGTTGTGAGTCTTCCCTACCTATCGTGCACCATCATGTCAGCAGTCACAGTGTTGCAAGGCAAGCTTCCCACTCCCCTTGTAAGCATACGTGTACTTTGCCTTCTCTCTCTCTTTCCTTATTGCTATGGGAGATAAACAATGAATAATCCTCTCTCCTCTCCCCTGATATTATAAATGCTTGTATTCCCACAGGTCTTCTGAAGTAATTAGTACCTAGTTAAGTGTTTAGGATTATAAAAAGTACAAATGGCGCCTTGACTAAAGAACTTTTCTTCCCTACAGTGCACTTTCGGTTAAATGTTAAAATATTTACACCAAATTTTATTTTAACACAATTTATGACAGGCCATGGAAAATTTGGGAGTTTTTTTTTTACGATTTCACATTATTTCAGATAGTGGTATGATTGTTTTGTTCGATTGTCCTATTTCAAAACGAAAAGACTCCAGCTAAATTTGCTTTTTGAAGATTGTGACAAAATTTTCATGTGTCAAAACATTTTCATGAAGCAATGTTATTATGATCATTTTATGCAGTATCTAACATATATTCACAGCCATATGTAATTCATATTCTATATTTTACTGTATATGCTGTGTAAGCTATAACCCTAACATGCCTTTTCTGGCAAAATAGGGTTCATAAAGACTTGGAGATACAATAAATAAATAAGTGTTTAGGATTAGCAAAGTGAATCTCATATCCTGTTTTAATTAGTTCAGTTAAATTTATTAACTCTGGCTACAATGATGCGCACAATACATAGCATGTTAGAATTCTTAACACTTAAAGAGTTTTGTCTGACAAGAAACATCAACATTGAGAATAGGCAGACTGAAACACTAGTGTTTAGGTTCACTGTGCATGGATAAAATTTAATCTTTGCTTTAATCATACAAATTGAGCAGTTACATTTCTATAACATCCACACAGAGTAACCAACCCCTGAAATAGTTTCCAAAGGTGGAAATGATAAGCAATGGTTATTTAAAACCAAACAAATGAATCAATGTGTAAGGAGTTGGCTTCTCCCTCCATCGCACTTCCCGCTGTCACCAATGTTTCCAAGCATGGAACGCTACTCAAGCGAGCTGTACAAGTGCACACCATTCTTTCTTTAATGCAACAATACAAACACATTTTCAGCCACTTACAGTTAATATGAACAGTCAATTTTTTGCATGTGTTATCTGTATTGAAGACCTATCAACATGCTAAATTTAATGAGAAGGTTTCAACATGATTTCCCTTGTATGAATACACTATCAAGTTTTGTTCACAAGGTTACAAAGAGTGTGTACAAATGAGTCTGGTCATTTATTTCAGCATTGCATAAAGCATGAAATAACAAATGCCAGGAACACACTCAGCTTGATGCAAGATGTAAGATGTATTTAACCTCATCTAAAAGTTAAGAACTGCACAGTAAAACATTATCAGAAGCTCCTCAACTGGCCACCAACATTGCACATTTTTATCGAAAGTACACACTGTTTTGCTCCTAAGTGGCTCATGGGTTTAAACGATTAAATTAATATAATGGGGGAAAACAACTGTTCCCAGAAATAATTTACATTACACTATTATTTTTGTAGCTGTGTAATATGCCTTATTACAAAACTTAATAATTATAATTTATAATACAAATAAAAACAAAAATAGCGGTGCTGATGTTTGAACGCATGGTCTTTCTTGCTATCCCGCCATATTATCCCAAGACTATGGATAAGAGACAACAAAATTTATGTTCTTAAGGGCAATTCAAAACATCGATAAATATTATCTGAACTCTCCAGTCGCATAAGAAATTACTGAACCCAAGCTCTCAAAAACTTATAATTAGGCTCCTGGTTATGTATGGTACAAGGTATTAAATGGTTTTAAACAAAGGTATTGTATTTTACAAAAATACAAAACTGATATTAGAACACTGGTACATCTCTAGATGTCATCACCTGGTAATAGACTGTTCCCACGAGCCTGCTGACTCACTTCTGGCACTTGAGTGCTCGTCTGCTTCCTCTTCAGCTCTTCTTCAGCATCTTGCTTCTCCTTACCTTGCAACTTTGCTTCTATCTCCTCCTGCTCTTGCAAAAACTTGTACCTAGAACAGACATACAAACACATTAGCTAATGATCTCCCTTGTTACCAACTCTGTTCAATCTAATAAATGACTTGAACCTTTCCTGGCATTGGTTATGTATCAAGATTCCAGTTGGGTAAGATGGCTGAAGCTGCACAAGCTTTTGGCTGCTGCTTGCTCTGAGGCCATCTCCTGGGAAGGATCAGCATCTCAATATTCCACCAGATGTAGGTCGAGACAGGCCGATTAGAAGCAAAAAAAACCAAAGGGTGAAGAGCTAGGCTGCTATGAGTCAGAATATCGGAGGATGGTGGCCAATCCCGAGCAGAGAAACCAATGTGCAAATCTCAAAGCTGCTATTGGTCTGAACTGAAAGAAGAGCCTGAATGCATTACTCCTGATCTGGATCTATTTTGATGGAGCAGATTTATTGTTGGATTCTAGGCCTGACTTAGTTTAAGACTGCTGTCTCTATTGAAATTATTACTGTGGAGTTTTATTTCCAGAGCCTCAGCCATGACACAGCCCCAACAGGTGGTCTGCTTCCCAAGCATCCTTGTAGCCTGGAAGTTGATGCAATCTTTCTCATATAGCTCTTGCACCACTGCATGTATCCCAATCTTTTGCAGTATTGTGCTCATTGCACCTGGCCTCAAAGTTCTCCTTATGTACGATATACTGCTCTACACTAGCATGCCCAGCGTCCAAAGTCTAAAGTCTTAATTTATGCAGAGGCATAAGTACGGTTTTTATGTTGTGCTTGTCCAACAGTCTGGCTATCTTGTTGGAAATGGTGGAGATGGGTGGACAGAATGGAACGATTGATCAGTGAATATTGGTTTCCAGTATTTCAGTGGTTGAAATGCTAGTCCTTTTCTAGGTTAAGATGATGTCAACTCTGAAGTTTAGACTGATGACGTCATTGACGGACCTGGTTCTGTGCTGTGTGTGACGATCGTCTGCATTCAAGTAAAGATCTGTGTGAGTAGGTTTTCCACAGTTCAGAGGTTCTCAACCTTATTCTTTTGATGCCTTCCTTTTGAACTGTGGCAACTCATAACAAACATAATATTAAATCAACTAGTGTGTCAAGTCACATTGTTTAACAACTAGTTTATTAATTAAGTCACTACTATTACATCAGTGAGGCAGTTGACTAGATCTCATTAGTTCCAAATTTGACAATGCACAACATGCACAATAGTTGATGTTTGGTTTTCAATACAATAAGTTGAGAATCCTGACTCACCCAGCCACCATATTTTATTGCATAACAAAATAACATTTTTCTTAGGATTATAAAAGATTGTACAGTTTTTTCAGAGTTTGTATTTAAAAATTTGACTAATTTCAAATTGTTCTGCACCCTCCTAAGACTGTTCAATACCCCCAGGTTGGGAACCAGTGCCATATATGTTGTGTGAAAGGTAGGTTCTACTGATGAGGAACATGATCTCCATGGTAAATCTAATGCATGGATACTGTTGAGAAGATGCAGAAACTCATTCAGCATATTGATGCCATTCTGCCAGACCAAGAATGTATCATTAACATATCTGGAGAAATGAATGGGTCTGTAAGCTATCTTCCGGAGGGCCAGATGTTCGAAGGATTTCATACAGAAATTTGCCATGGCCAGTGAGAGGTGACCCCATCACCATGCCATACTGTTGCCTGTGGTAATGCCTCTTGTACAGGAAACAGGTGGAAGAAAGAACATGCTAAAAGAGCTCGATAATGTCTGGTATGAAGTGAGCTTCAAGTAGTTGTCAAGTGTCCTTCATCAGTACCATGGGCATACGGTGGGGGAGGGTTGAGGGGGTTGAAACCCCTCCCGAAATATCTGCGATTTTTAGGATTATAACATCCTGTTCAATAATAAAAAAAAATGGTTTGGTCATTTTACTATATATTTACTTACATAACACAGCAGTATTTAAAATGTAAATTTCAATTTCTCATGAATGATACTATATTCTCATAATTTATTTAATAATAATGCACATACTCTCAATGAGCAAATGATCTGAAATAACTTTTACTGTACAGTAAAGCATAAGCCAATTGTTATTAAATAATACAAAATTTCCTTCGGAATTTCTCATAAATGATTCGATAATCTGGATATTTATATGGTGTCATCGGTTGGATCTCAGGAGTCCAGTGAATATCAGCTTTCAATACGTAAAACCAAATTTTTTGGATTGGACTTAGCTCCAGAAACCAGAATGAGTAGTTAAACAAAATTACAGTCTCCAATCAACTTGCCGATACAGAAACAACAGAATATAGATACAATGATAAAGAAATGCATAAAGAAATCATGTGGATTATAGCCCATAGTGTGTATTACATCCTGCGGTAGCCTACTATGATAATTCCACAAAAGAAAGATTTTATTTAACTATTTATTTTATTTAAACTATTTAAAACAAGAAATGGACAGATACCTAAAGAAAACAGTTTGAAATACTGTGCTGCATAACCAATACTAATGTTTAGTTACAAAAAATAGTGTATTAAGTGATAATGTGTGCAAGCACATGGAGCTGAGACATTATTTTCAACCCCCTCCTAAGAGAATTTCACCGTATGCCCATGATCAGTACACTTGTGAACAAGGACACCACATCAAAGATGACTACTATATCTTAAGAATCTAACTTGATGCTGTGAATGTAGTTCATGACATAGCAGAGTGACAAGTGTTCATGTATTCCCACCAGGGGATGGATGCCTGTAGATTCACAGGTATATAAAAGAACTCCTGCAGGACAATATTCCGGCCATCGAGATCAGATGCAAATGTGCATAATACTGCACGGAATTGGTATACCTGGACAAGTCCATAGTGATTCAACAGCTATAGAAGCAAGACCACCACATCAGATACCAAGATACAAGGATGCTTGGAAAGCAGACCACCTGATGAGGCTGTGTCATGGCTGAGGCTCTGGAAATAAAATTCCAAAGAAATTCACCAACTAAGTCAAGCGAGGAATCCAGCAATAAGTCAGCTACAACAAAATTGGTCCGAATCAGGAGCAATGCATTGTAATTCTTCCTCCAACTCAGACCAAAAGCAGTTCTGCACTTCAAATGTTGGTTTCTCTGCTCTGGATTGGCTGCCATCTACCAACAATCTAACCAATAGCAGCCTAGCACTTGACCCTTTGGTTTTCTTTGCTTCTCATTGGCCCATCTCCACCTACATCTAATGGGATATATAGACCATCGTTCTTCAGCTTTGCTCACTTCTTCTCAGAAGATGGCTGCAGAGGAAGCAGCAGCATAAAACTCCGACAGCTTCAACCTTCTTACCCAGCTGGAATTCCATGAAGCCTTGATATCTGTTTAATTTGTCTACTGACCATATCTTGATTGAACTAAATGAAAAAGCATGATTAAATAATTTGGATTCCAATAAGTCCATCACAGGAGCCACTGAATAAAAGTGGGATGCAGATCCCTTAGTTGACATACGAAAAGATAAAATGTCTACTTTACTCCTTGCTTATCAAGGCATTCAACAGTTTGGTGAGAATGGTTTGGATATTAATGTTAACTCTTTCACTGCTCATATATACGAGGGCGTATCAGAAAGTCTTTGCTCCTATTTTTTAATAGACAAAATACAGCTGTAAATGCAAAATAAACATACCCATTCCCGGCGGTGGACCTTTCTTGGACCAGTCCAGCTGTATCTGCCGGTAGCTCCATGGCATGGTGCTGCTGTCAGTTAATGAAGTTGCGGTTGTACTTCAGACGTCCATGGCATACGAGCAACAAAGTGTGATTCCTTTTCTATGGAGTAAGGGCTGAAAGCCCATCAAAATCCACAGGGAAATGCAGCCCACATATGGGGAAAAGTGTCTCGCTTTGAGAAGTGTGAGGTCGTGGTGTTGTGAGTTCACAAAAGGCCATGATGACTTTAATGACAATGAGCATTCGGGGAGGCCATATTCGTCCTTCTCTGAGGACAACATTTCCCGCATGGATCCAATGGTGAAAGCAGATTGGCATGTGCACCTCAATGAAATTTTCCAAGAGCTTGGCATTTCGTATGGGAGTGTTTACGACATCATTCACGGGCCCTTAGCGTACAGGAAGGTTTCATGTCGGTGGGTACAAAAGCAGTAGGATGACATGATGAAAGGCAAGCAAATGATTGCTTCACTGAATCATCTTCAACGGTATGCCGAGGAGGGTGAAAGTTTAATGGACCACATTGTTATTGATGACGAAATGTGGTTACTAAATTTCATGCCAGAATCAAAGCAGCAGAGCATGGTCTGGAAACATCTGGGTTCGACTGTGACAAAAAAAATTCTGCTCAGTGCCATTGGTTGGGAAAATGATGTTAACGGTCTTCTGGGATTGCTGTGGACCCCTCCTGCTGGATTTCATGCCACAACGTGCAACCATCAATGCCGACAGTTATTGTTCCACACTGTCATGTCTGCGAGCTGCAATCAGGTGAAAGCACTGAGGATTCTCAATTTGGACAACATGATTATCCTCCAAGACAATGCAAGGCCACATGTGGCAATCAGAACAGCCAAAAAGCTCTGGTCATTTAACTGGGAGAGTCTGGACCACCCACCATACAGGCCAAACCTCACCCCTAGTGATTACCATGTGTTCGGTCTCCTGAAGAAGTTCCTGGCAGGACAGCGATTCACGTGCAACAACGAAGCCAAGACAGCAGTCCGAGGGTGGCTCTGCATTCAGCTGAACAAATTCTACAACAGAGGCCTCTCAAATTCAGTGCTGCAAATGGGACAAATGTCTGAATCAGTGTGGGAACTATGTGGAAAAATAGTGTAAGGTCCGTAGAATAGTATGTATATCTGTAATTACCTGTATGTACCTTATTCTCGCTAATAAAAAATAGGGGCAAAGACTTTCTGATTCGCCCTCGTATTATTCAGTGGGCAAACTGGTAGTGCTGAATTACCGCATTTATCTTAATATAAGCCACCCCTAAATTTAAGCTGCACCTGCCTTTTTAACAGTAAAGTAAATGGAAAAATTAAATTAAACCCAAAGTGAAAAAATAAATTGTCTCATTTTCATACTATTTAAATAAAACATTTCTTAGCTTAAAAAGGCTTGAAATAAGAAAACGAAACTATCAGCTGACTTAAATTATGAAATTCTAATTTTATTTAATATAATTAAATAAAACTGGCGGAAAAGAAAAGAAAAATCAGTACTTTACACTTCATATGGGTTTCAGTGTTGAATTTCGTGAAATTTTTCTATTTGTTATAACAGACATATACCTAAATATAAATCATGTAAACAATATATAGGCCTATAATAATGATGCTCCTGGTAATACAAAGTAAAATAAATGCATTCCATATCTTATTTTTAAAGAAAACAATTTATTTCCATCATTTTCCATCCCAAATAATTACATACAGTAATTTAGTAAAGATTCTGGAAATGGCCATTTTCAATCAACCATAGTGATTCGCAAAGGCAAATGTTGTACAATGACACTGCATTGTCAAATACTTGGAATCAAAGCCAGATAGAACTATTTTTGTACTACAGAAATGTGTAATACGCATACCGAAGAACAGTTTGACAGCTGATTATAAGGCAGGTATGAGTCATTGTTTATACTGCATTTCAAATTGAAGGTCAGATTCTCAGAAATAATGTGAACACATTTTCTGACAGAAACTAGCAGGAATTTTTATTCATAGACATTATAATATGAGAAGGAAATATCCATTGGAACATTGTAAATATTGTCCCCTACAGACAGTTCTGCCTCATCCGTAGCTGGGAAAGGTATGACACAGCTAATAAATTCCAAGTAATCTGCCAGGTAAGCGATATTTACTGGCCAAGGCAACTTTGTTGCAAACCTCATTAGGTTCCAGTTAACAAATAATAACTTGAAAGTAAACACAAAGAAGCTGGAAGTGGATAAACCATCACAAGAGATTTGGTGGAAGATTAAATGTGAAGAGGAGAGAATAAGAGAGAGAGAGAAAGAGAGAATTAGGACAGCCAGTCTAGACTAACTTAGGTGGTCAGTGGATCTCAGCCAAGTGACTTGAAGTTGACCATACAACCTAAGGAAGAGCTTTGAATTATTGATGGGTCACGAGAGAACACTGCTCTGTTTTGTAATATTGTTTTTGTTGAGGCGGCAGGTCATATCTAACGATTTGATTCTGAGCACTAATCATTAGTTTCTTTATTGTTTAATCATTATAGTAAGTTAGGTAATAATAATAATAATAATTTATTGTTCATTAATTGAGTCTTATACAATATTGAAAATAGTCAAAATCTTAAAACTAATTTAGCCTAAAACAATTTAAAGTCATAGCTTATACTTTATACTATAAAGTTCCTGTTTAATAAAAAATTCTTTGAGTTTTCTTGTGAATAATTTTGGTTTGCCTCTTAGTCCTTTTAATTCGTTGGGTAGCCTGTTGTTGAGCATAGCTCCATTAATATATGGACTTTTCTCTGTAAGTTTTAAACTATATCTGTTTCTATAGTAGTCTTTTTTTTTTTTTTTTGTCTAGTTTCATATATATTACGAGTATAGTGATCTTCTCTTAAACTATTGTGTTCAGGATGTGTAGTTACAAGTAAAATTGTTTCATATATATAAAGACTATATAGGGTTAGCATATGATTAGTTATAAAGCTATTTTTACAAGATTCCAGTTTCTTTAGTTTAAATACAATACGTACAGCTTTCTTTTGTAATATAAAAAGTCTGTCTAGATGTCGTGCCACTGTACTTCCCCAAATTTCTATACCGTATACAAGATGAGGATATATAATTCCATAGTATACCTTTTGTTGATAGTTCAGGTCTAATACTGCACTTACTTGCTTTAATAAGAATATTCCTGAACTGACTTTATTGCATACTTTATCAATATGCCCATCCCACTTAAACCCCACTATCAACAATTATCTCCATGAAGTTCACCTCATTAGCCAATGCCAGCTCTATATTGCTGATCCTGATTATTTCATTAGGAAGTGTCTTTGATTTAGTTGTAAATTTTACTACATTAGTTCTTTTTTGTATTTATTTTTGGGTTGTTTGTATTGAAGTACTTATAGATATTATCCCATTGTTGCATGGCATTCTGTATCATATCAATTTCCGTTTTACCCCAGCTTCCTATTGTAGTATTGTCTGCATAGGCAACTAAAAGTAAAGTAAAATGTTCCGTATACAGGCCATGGAGGCCCAGAGGGTTCCAGGTGATTGAGGCTCCCAGATTTTAGACATTTGGCATGTGAAGGTGGTAAGGTTGTCAGCCTTACGCACCGGGTTTATATGAGTGAAACTTTTGTGTTCCCACAATCGCTTTTGATTCACTGAGCCGAGAAAGTAATCATTCTTTAGTCTCTTCGTAGTCTTCTGTTGTGCAATATTCAAAGTCAATGTTTTTTATATTTTCCAAGGCAAATTCATAAAGTTCTTTGGTCATATGGCCTTTGTAAGCTGGCTAAAAGCTAGCCGCTAAACAGTCCCGCCAAGGCCATCACATGCACTCTTGCCATGGGATGTTGCAAAGAACTCCCACTCTGCCTCAACTTCAAAATCTGTTTTATGCAAGCATAAATTAAGGAAGTTTTTCTTATTCTTACACTGGGCAGCGCTCCCATCAGGAAAGTAAGTGATCTTTTTAAGTGCAAAAGGCAAGGTTTGCTTTAAGATTTCTAGCATTTTTTTCTGGAATACATAGAAAGTGACTGTGTTAAGTTCCAGGCAATCTGATATAAAAACATACTTCAGGTTCTTTAGTTTCCCCTCCCATTTGTAATATATGATGAAAGGATGCAGTGTAGCTTGGCTGGTAGTCCAGTGGAATGCTTGTACTTTGGCTTGTACGACGAAAGAGTAGTTTTTCGCAAAATCACAGTTGACTACTACATGGCCTTCAGTTAAATTTTCCTTGATTTCGCTTTAGTATTCTTTCTGCTGACTAGCTATAAATGAATGAGTTTTGAGCTTTGTTAGTGTGTCCAAAAACTCATCAATAAAGTCATCGGTACATTTTACTACAGTTTCCATCACACACCTATCTACAGTTACCCACTTTTTCATTGAACTTTGTATTCAATAATTCTTGAAATCTAGGAACACCAGGTCATTCTTTACAAACATTCATAAAACAATGTTGAGATGGTGGATTGCACATCATCTTGACCAGATAGGAGTGATAAGATTTCAAAGCAGTGTCATCCCCATCTAATACAAAATTTTGCATTTTTGCACCGAATATCATTAGCTTAATGTTTTGGTGTAAGGTATGTGTACCACTTTACCAGCCAGGATACAGTTCTTCGGCCTCAGGTCGCAAAACTTTGAAAAACCAATTTTGTTTGCTGGGACTTTTTCCTTAAATAATTGGTATATTTCTTGCAAATTTGCCAACACTAGTCTCTTTTGTACCTGGATCTTTCCATCTTTATTTCTTATGGTCACACAATCTTTTTTCCCTGGCATTATTCTACTAATGTCGTCAGAATTGTAGAAGTCCTTTACAGAGTCAGCCTAGAAATAGTCCGTTATACACCTCACTATCATGTATTCTGGTAGTAAAATATATTTTTAAATAAGAACCCACTGAGATCCCATCTTGAAATTTTGCATGCATGTAGTCAATTAGAGTGGGCAACACATACAATTTTTCCAAAAAAATCCGAAGGTACGTATTTTGGAAATTTCGAAAAAAGTTTTTTGGGAACTTTTTTAACATTTCAAAAATTAAGAAACATAGCTGTGTGATACATCAAATTAAAGGGGATTTTCAGAGGAAAAAAAATGGTGCATGTTTAAGCTCTCTAGGTGGTATAGTTTTTGAGCTATAGCATTTTATAATAATCTTAAAGCAATAGAAAACCATAGTTTTTTGGATTTTTCAACCCTTGTAACTCACAAACCAAAAGTCAGAAAAATTTTAAATTTAAATAGTTTTGGGGAGTACAATACCTGAAAAAAAAATCACACAAATCTGAGAGCTCAAGGTTTAGACTGTTGATTTGACATGGAATGACCCTGTATGTTGTTCCATAATCTAGGTTAGGCTGCCATCTATCGAGCAGTGTCCGTTTCCCTGGTTTGCTGTTTGTACATTTAGCTTGTATACCATTTATTTCTTGAGTCATTATATTTACTAGGTGAACTAAACCACCCATTACCACTCTGTGTTTGTGAAATCTTTACTTTACGAGAACGAGTTTGTTACAGAAAGCACGAGAAACTGTGCCTGCGCAAGTTTTTAAAACATGGAAGGACAGTTAGAAGGAACGGTGGTGGTAGTGAGTCGGCGAAAGGAGGCGTGCTGAAGAAGACAAACCGAGGAAGTGTTCCTTGGAGGAAGGACAGCAGGAGAGACTCTGTCGATTAGGCCTTGATGGTCTAAGTTGGTGAGGTTCCCGGAGTGGATTCCAAAGCTTCCATGGTTGTTCTCCTACAACCAAGATTGGGAAGAAGAGATGTAATGTGGTATGGGTCTGTGAGCCACAGATTGCCAACCTTGCAATTGGAATTGGAATTCTACCCCGATGTACAAGACAACAGCATCTGGTGGTGTAAGAAGCAGCTGACGTTACTGGAAGTGAGCGATATCGAAGGGCCACGCTACGCTGTGTTTGTGGGTCAAACCTGCAGTTACAAGGTCATTACCTGGAGGCATGTGCAGTGATCATCCGACATACAACAATACAGATCAGATAAGTAGCTTACTTTAAATTATGTTTTCATCTGCGGCTGTTAATGCAACGTGAAAGGAACGAGCTTGGGTTGGAACAGAAAGTAATTAGTGTTACAACAAGATGAGAGTGAGTGGACAGATTATATAGAGAAAGAGTGTACATTTTCCCTGTGGATGACATTACGATAAAGGGATAATAGTAGGTATTGTAATGGTATTGTGACCAAAAATTGGGTTGGAAATTTAGTAAGAGATATCAAGTTCCTTCAGTAAAAGTTATAAGTGCTGTAGAAAGTAAATTGGAAAAAAGGAAGTATAATTAGTTATACTAATATCTGCTATATAAAGTGGTTAGGAACTTTTCTAAATATCATCTAGAAATATAGAGAAACTAATAAAAGTAGGAAGGATACATTTAAATGAGGAGGAATAAACTCAGAACAAATATATTTACATATGCTCTTCTTCTTCTAAGAAAAATTCAGTTAGGTTTGAAGAGAGTTATAAGAGTTGGTAGAGAAGTAGGCAAGATAACTTGATAATTAAAGAGTTGTATAAGTAAGGACAGTTCGAAGTGAAGTGAATAGTTTTAGCTAAATTAAAGCCAAATAGTAAAATACTAGTCTAGTTACAGAGGGACTATATGTGTGTGAAGTATTCCGCCAAAGAGACCCATTTCCAAGAGGACCTGGAAAGGGAAGAAGTGTTTTTGGTTGGACTTCAGGACTTAGTCAAGACGACAAGCATTCATTCTGAGAAAGGAAGAGAAGCAAGTATTCAAAGACTGACTACTTGTGTTGTATTTTTTTTTTTGGTCTCTCAAACTAGACTAAAGCAGTTACTTAATGTACATGTTACCAAATAAAATTGTGTTAACTTTGTTTTTGAAAACTTGACTATTTTTCATAAAGATAAAGTAATATATCTCCCTATCATGAACCCCTATCATGTCAAAGTATATGGTTCATTGTCAATAAGGGTGAGTAACACCTATCGAATAAATATTCTCACCTAGTCCGTCACAAGGTCTTGCAATGAAGACCATAAAAACAACCATAATGACCAATGGACAGGAATCCCCAGTATGACTGGGCACAGCACTGCAATACGATCAAGAATACAAGTACCTAAGAGTATTACATATTAGGAGTATCATTACAGACTTATGTCCACCCCTGGACAAAATCGACTTTTACATGAATATCAAGTGACAATAATTTGAAATGTTGTGGTAGTGAAACTGGCATGAGCATATGCAGCGAAGGAAGTGGGAAAAATTAGAAGCGGTATGCTATTCCAAGGTTTTGTCTTATCATACCTCAATTTACAAAAAGCGTACCCCCTTACAACATAATTATTGTGAGGTATGCATGAAATATTGTTCTATACAGTCGGGGTGTTCTTAATTAACTTCCTCCATCAATATAGATGATTGCCAAGCAGAAGCACAAAAGTCACGAGCCATCCATCTATCTGTCAATTGACAGAACTTTATTTATTTCAATAAAGATAGAATAAGTATTTAACAACTATTTAAACAATATCAAAGTTACAATACTTTGTTACCTAGAAACATTTTTAAAACTTTGGATCAAGCAGTACAGTATAGTTATTAAGATGGCAACTTAAGACCACCACAAGTTACCAGACACAGACTTCTATACTGTCAATGGCTACTTGTGAAAGCATAGCAGGGGATGAATGATAATAGGATCTACTCTTTATTACAAAGGAAAGTTCAAAAATTAGATCCATTGATTTTTCAGTGGCGTTATGCTATTTGACCACTGAAACCAGTGCCAGTATGCTATTGGACTTTTGAAATAGTGCCGGTATTGCATACCATCACATACTGCCTCACTACCCTCACTGAGTATATGCCCTCAAACTGAAAGCGAAGTAAAATATATTGATTACAAATTTTTTGATGGCCACAATATTATAAGTAATTGTGAGAACGTCATAGACAACCATATTTTTAGGTACATTATAAAGCAAAAAGATGGAATCACTAGTGAACTTAAAGCAAGAATTGAGAACTTTGAACAAAGTAGGCCCAACAAAATCTGATAGACCCTTGAATATGATCAAAAACGTGACATACAAACTGAATTAAAATTAATGCAATGTAATAATAATGAAATGAAAAATGAAAGAATTAAGGCATTAAGAACAGAAAATCAAGAGTACTTCAGAGGAATTGTTACGTCATGTAATACCTTTCTCTATGCTTGCCATGAATTTAGTTCAGATGGCTTTGGTTTTTCATTTGTCATTTTAAAGGCTTACAGTTTTAATTAATTCAAGGTATGTCTTGACAATTGTTGCTTTAACCTCAACACCAAAATGATTTTATTTATTTTAAAATAACTACTCATTTGATCAATTCTGTCTTTATTTTATTTATTATATATTTAGTATAGTGTGTTTTTTAATGTATTGATTAATTAACCTAATGTTTAGGTCAAGCTATTATTTGGGTTAGCGATTTTTAATTATTTCAACCTTCAGTTGTTTTTTATTATATTCCAATATCACCTCTTCAAAATGGACGTTATGGATGTTCCATTCTTCATATTCAAGAGTAATGGGCTCTGTTCAATCAACAAACCTTCTAGCATGTCACACAGTGCTAATTTCGGGCGAAAAAGCCTTTCAACTTCATCTTTATTGGATTAAGAGATCCAATTACCTTCAACATCACATTCAACATAATTTAAACATCTCAAGGATTCATCTACAAAGTTGTTAAAAGTGCTTCGTTCAATTCTCTAGACATCTGTGCCATCAAAAGGGAAATCAATCATTCAATTCTGTGAGTAATCTTATAATTCACAAAACCAAAGGTACGTTTCCAAGGACTACGAATAGTTTAGTTCGGTGAGATTAGCAGTCATAAAGGGATTTTATGTAACTGCGACTTGTGAATAAATACAGACGATTTATCTTTTAGAAATAAAGTGTTAATCGCTTATTCATAACATTGCTTTGAACTAGTGCTGTGAATAGTTTAAATTCAGCATTAAGCATTAAATATACAATCTTCTAGCTGTTTGAAAATAACAATTTCAACACGCTATTCTTTATTACGTCAATAACTGGTCCTCCGATTAATACAGTCTGCCAGTGCATTTATATATGTGTACTTGGATACAATCAGAACTTCAAGATTCAAGAAGTGCATCTACAATTTCAAACCTCACGTTTATGTTATTTGAGCAGCGTCATCATCCATGTGTGCATAAAACTTGTATGTTATTCTATCTATTCAAGATTGGAAATGCAGTAGAGTTTGTGTTTCCAATCTTCTCCTCATATTATTTCTCCCCGCATGTTATCGCCGGGAATCGAACCCACAACTAAGTCTTTACGGTCCGCTAATTGAGGAAGGGTCGCCTGGCGGTAACAGGAACCAACAATCAGGAAGGTCCAGCCAGTGAAAAAGAAATTATGTATAGTGAAATTATTTAGAGGATATGACAGAATTAGAAATAACTTTGGATGACTCGAAAAACAAAACAGGAAATTCAATGAAACTTTAAAATATTAAAATAAGATTTCAGCCAAAAATAGCCAGACACCAGATAATAAAGAGGGTATTTACAGACGAGAAGCAACAGAGAAGATCAGAACACATGAAAAACTACTGGGCAAATCGGAAATAGGACCAAGAAATGATTGACTGAAGTGGTCCAATGAGGCTGTAAAAGCAGAAGAAGAAGAAGAAGAAGAAGAAGAAGAAGAAGAAGAAGAAGAAGAAGAAATTATTAAAAATCTCTAAGAATGACAGTTTGTTGCAATCAATGTTTCATTTAGGAAAAATTATAACTGTATAATGCTAAGGAAAGAGGGCTGGACCCATATATAGGTAATTCATGATAATAACATAAATGATGTCCATCTTATCTGGGTACACAGGTTGACCAACATGACAAACCTCACGGGAGATATAACATTTTCGAAACGCATGAATTCGGTATGCCCTACAAAACTAATATCACTGTTCATAACCTAACTAACTAACTAACCTAACTGCCACTAAAATAGAATCTACATGCCACTACTTACCTTAATGCAAGGAGGACAGTTGGTCATCCTGCATCGCATTGCTCATCCTGCTTCGATCAGAACCATAACATGGCTGGTGAGTTTTATGCGTAATAAAATTAACTGATTGAAATGGGTAAAAATACAAGATCAAGTTCTAAAGACTAATAATTTCACCCCTTAATCAATTTCTTGAACAAAAATAAGTACATCTAATGAAGATCCAGATCCAGGAAGGAAAATTGCAATGCTAAGGAGATAGTACTCTACCTTATATATATATAAAGAATAATATGAAAGTATGTTACAAGTTAACTGAGGTTAAGGAATTTTGCATAGAGAAATACTTTGAAATTGCTGCAATTGTTTTGAATGACATTAGGACTATTACAGCTGCTGTGGCCTATATAGTACACCTCATTCTGATCTAGATGTATAAACTTACACCGGGTGTTCGGAAATTCATATTACAAACTTCTAGAGCTAGTAGAGGGGACTTAGTAGACAATATTTCGAATTGGAACCTATGTCTGGAAATGTAATGTTTCCGTGCTACAGCCATTACAATGTGTTGGATTTTCTGGTGTTGTTCTGTTCACCGATGAATGCCAATTCATAAGGGAATGTGTATTCAATTCCCGAAACAGCCATGTCTGGGCAGACGAAAATCCACAGGCAACGCACGTCAGGGGATTCCAACACAGATTTTCAATGAATGTGTGGGCAGGTATTGTAGACGGTCATGTGATCGGGCCGTATCTTCTTCCAGCCAGATTAACGGGTGCTGCATACTTGATCTTCCCACAGAACGTATTGCCCCTGTTGTTGGATGACGTGCCATTGCATATCCGTCAGGAACTGTGGTTTCAGCACGATGGTGCACCGCTGCACTTTACACGTTACGTTCGGGGACATCTGAACCGAAGATTCGGGCAAAGATGGATAGGCCAGGGTGGTCCTATTGCATGGCCCCCATGATCGCCTGACTTAACGCCAATGGACTATTTCTTCTGGGGTCGTATGAAGAGTATTGTGTACGAGACTCCTGTAGAGACCGAGGAAGAACTGCTGGCACAAGTGATGGTTACTGCACAAGAGATTAAGAGGACACCAGCTGTGACGGAACGAGTGTACCGGAACATGATTCGTCGGTAAAATGTGTGCAATGACGTTGGTGGTCGTCACATTGAGCCTCTGTTGTAGTGAGCAGTTTAGTATGGAACACATCCAGTGCAGAATACAGAAACAAATTTGTTTTTTCCACTGTTGACACAAGTGTTATTGTGATCAATGAAAGTTTTTTTTGTTACTTTGGTATTGTTACCAAAAAATTTGACTTTCGTCTGTAATGAGTCAAACGTCATTTAATTCTGTACCTTAAATCACACCTCATTTCACATGGTGCTCTTCTGACGTCATGTACTGCCTCTCCAGTTGCAAAACAACACCAGCAAATCCGACACATTGTAATGGCTGTAGCACTTCCGTTTCCGGACATATTGTCTACTATCCCTAGAAGTTTGCAATATGAATTTTCGAAAACCCAGTATAATATGTATGGAGAACTTTATTAACTTCATTACAAGACTTAGATGTTACAAAATTTCTATTGTTGGTGATATAAATGTCGCTCAGATACCTATTGTCATTTCTTAATATGCTCCGATCTAATAATTTTTGTTTGAATGTCAAACCCACTAGATTAGATAAAGTGGTAAAGTGATCCCTATACAGGCCATGGAGGCCCAGAGGGTTCCAAGAGGTTGAGGCTCCCAGATTTTGGACATTCGGCACATGAAGGTGGTAAGGTTGTCAGCCTTACGCACCGGCCGCAATCACCCCCAGGATTGCTCCTAGTACTCATTTCTGTTAGAGGCTGAGTCGACCCCAGGGCCATAGTGCCACCAGAAGGATTAGGCCAATTGAAAAATCTCAACGACCTCATCGGGAATCGAACCCACGACCTTCTGGTTAGTAGCACAGCGCCTCAACCACTATGCTACAGCGTACCCTAGATTAGATAAGCATCTTGATAATATTATCACTAACAAACACATAAATAATGTGAATTTTAATACTTTTCAATCCCATTACTCAATACTCATTATCGGCAACCATCAGCTGATATGATTAATTTTAGAATTTTAAATGATGAATGTATAAATAACCTACGATGTATCTTACGTCTGATTGATTGGAATCCATTATTTTTATCTCAACTATCAATAGAAAGTGCTTTTAAAATATTTTTAGACGTTATAACTAATGTTTTTAATTATTCATGTCCTTTTATAAGTAAGAAATGTAACTCAAACAACAAGCAGAGATTAGTGAAATGGTTTACACCATACTTACAAAAATTAAGAACCCTTTCTCGCCTTGTGTTTTGTAAAATCTAAAAGAAGTGATGCATACAGTGTAATGTACTCTAAAAACTGAAAATGACTACCATATAGCCATAAGTGTGAAGTGAAGATAGCAAAACTCAGAACTAATGAAGATTTTATTTTGAAATCTAATAACAGAACTAAAGTTGCATGGACAATGATAAAAGGTGAATTGTTGGAAAATAAAAATGAGGAGAATAAAATAGAAACTACTGCTCAAGATTTTAATGGGTATTTTATTAATATTTGTAATACAATTAGTCTAATGATACAGAGCCAGACTTAGATACTGTCAATGCATTTCTGACTTTGAAACAAGTTAATTTGGAAGCCGAATCTTTTATGCGAAAAGTAAATGTCAGTGATATACACAGGGTACAATTTTTTTTAAAGAAAATAAATTTATTAACTGTAGGACAGAGGATATTTATGGATTCTCTAACTACATAGTAAAGAGTATTATTGATGTTATAGTGTATCCTTTAATGTATTTCATTAATTGGATCTCTATATATAGAAGCCATCTACCGAAATTACTTAAAGAAAACTATTGCCATTCCTATCTACAAAAAGGGAGACAAGTCTAAGTAATTATAGACTTGTTTCACGTGTACCTGTGATATCTAAAATTATAGAAAATACAATTGCACATCAACTTACTATTTTGAATCTAGTAAGTTTTCACTCCTTCACAATTTGGATTTAGAAAGGGACTCTCAACAATAGATGCTAAATAAAGACGTTATTTCATAGAATGACTTGAAGATTTCCTGGTGTTTGAATGACTATTTTGATGTAATGTTTCATTCATTCTTGAAGGATATGAAGCAAAAATGATAACTGGTGCCAATATCCTTGGTCTTACCAAAGCTTTTGATACTCTGTCACATACTATTCTTATTAAAGAACTTGAATATTATGGAATAACTGGCTCAGCATTAGCTCTTGTCGATTCTTTTCTATTTTGGACACAAAATTAGGCGTTGACAACTTTAGATCGTGCACCAGCCAAGATCCGCCCGCCAAATACTTCCCCTCGCTTCTGAGCCTTTCGCGCTCACCTTCCAACTTCCCCTATCCTGGCTATGAAGCTGCTCAGCTCACTTCCCGTCTTAACAAATAGTTACATAGTTTTGAGTAATCTTCAGGAACAATCTGGAGATAGAAACTATCTGCCTGGGCAAGCGAAATCACAAAGGAAAGTTGCCAAAATCCCATCCAAACTCAAATAACATTGTTCTCCGACAGTCAGGGAAGAAATGTATCTTCTATTCTGGCAGATAAACTACATAGAACTCACTTCAGCACCACTGGCTTAGTTAAACCCTCTGTCCTGTTTGAGGACATTACCAAGGACAGTGCTAGCTCAGCAAGATTACGTACTGATGATTTTACAGTTTTCTTGGCAGGGACTAATGATGTGGCTAGTAATGACGCCAAAGGTCTCCTGTCCTCACTTAGAAGAAGGCTACAGGAACTACGTGATACAAATGTGGTGATTTTTTCTGTGCCCCATCGATTTGATTTACCTTGGTGGTCAGTGGTAAATAAGGAAATAGAACACACTAATGCTAGGATCATAACTGTCTGCAGGAAATTTACGAATGTCCATTTTGAGAATATTAGTAATATAGGGAAAAGATTTCACACTAACCATGATCTACATATTAATAAAATAGGGAAAATGTATATTGCAGACAAAATTCATCAAATAGTAAACAAGGTTCTTGACCTTCCGTCTTTCCTCGATTCGTCTCGCCGTCTCTGATTGGACCGCGTATCTAAGCAAGGAGAAGAACAAAACGCTTCCCATTTGAAAAGTGGTGTAGGTATTTATATGTTGGCTGTATTTCGAGGTGTTCTCCTGCGCAGAAAATGTCTCTGTCGAGGTTTCCTAACTTCCCTCCATTCCTGAATACCATTGCCTTGGTTTTGTCTTTGTTTATGTACAAGCTGTTTTGATTCGCCCATGATGCGAGGTTGTCCAGTGCTTCTTGTAAGTGTTCGCGGTACTTAGATGCTATTACCATATCATCTGCGTAGAGATATATACTTATGTTTTCATTATTTTTTTTCGCTTCTTTCACTACGTCCCATGTTGCAATGTTGAAAAGGAGAGGGCTGATGGGATCTCCCTGAAGAACTCCGTTCCACTGTGCTATCTCTTCTGATGTCTTTATGTTATCGTTCACGGTAATGTAATTTTCTGCTAGGATGTTCTGTATTGTTAATGCAATCGGATGGTCTTGCCCAATGAGTGCCTTTAGTTTTCTCACTATAGTGCTCCTGTCTAGTATAGTGCTTTACTATAATCAACGAATACCGTGAATAGCTTCCCTCCTTTTTCTCTATTTGCTTCCATAATATCGTCCATGAGATTCTTTACTGCATGTAATGTGCTTCTGCACTTGCGAAATCCAAATTGCTCTTCGGGGAGTTTATGATCCACCATTTTTTATAATTTCTTTGTTAGAATAGATGTGAAAATTTTGATGGTTGTATTTTCCAGGGCTATTCCTCTGTATGAATCTGTTTTACTGGCATCTCCTTTGCCTTTGTATAGTACTTTTAATGTAGACCTCTTCCATGTTTCTGGTATTTTTTGCAGCTTTATGCCGGTATTGAATAGTGCGGTCCATGTTTGTAATAGCCATGGCAGCGCTGCTTTCAGGTGTTCATAGAAAACTTGGTCTGGGCCGGCTGCTTTGTTGTTTTTTGTTTTTGTTATGACATCTGCTACCTCTGAGGCGGAGATTATTTCTTCTACTGCAGTAGTTATAGGGTTTGATTCATCTGGTCTGGTGTCTCTGTGTTGCAGCACTTTGGTAAAGTGTTTTGTCCATGTTTCCATTTCAATTTCTTGCTGTAGTGTTGGCTGCCTTGGCTGGCAGGCATGATACGGGTTTTCTTGCGCTTCTTCTGCCATCTTCTGTGCTTTTTCTATGAAGGTTTTCTTTTTGTACTCTATAAGTGCTTTGTACTCTTTTCTTGTATTGTTGTATGTTATGAGATCTCTTTGCTCGTTTGTGCTTCTTGCTGCTATTACGTCTTTCACTACCTCTTCCCTCTTTTTGTAACAGTCTTTATCAAACCATATCTTAGCTCTTCTCTCGTTTTTTGGCTTTGTGATGGTTGCATTCTGTAAAATATCAATTGAATTAGCTGCTTCGTTTATGTGTCCCTCGGCTATTAGTTGTTCACATTCCCTGATCCTGCCTTGTTTCTTTTCGATAATCTTCTCATCTATTTTCCTTGTTGTTATGGTTTTCCTTTCTTCATTTTCTTCTATATCTTTCCCTTGTATCTCAAGTGTTGTCCTTACTGGTAGATGTTTCCTTATAGGATTTTCGGTTGCTATTTCTTGTTTCATTAATTTTACTTTGTTGTTTGTTAGCACGAGATCTATTGTTGAGGTACCATTTTGTGCAATGTAGGTATGATTTTGGGGGTTGATGGTCACTTGGAAGCCCTCCTGCTCCAGGTATTCCAAGACTCTCCTCGACTTGGGGCTATATTTATCAATCCTGCAATTCATGTCTCCTGCGATAATTATTGCTTTGCCATTTTTTTCTTTCTGCAAAGCTTCGTTGATACTGTCAATGATCTCTGGAGAGGTGGTTTCTGGCTGAAAATATGCAGCGAGGATAATGGCTGCCTTTGTTGTAACCATCATTGTGTTGGCAGTCCTATGGATTACCTTTGCTGACGCTAGGTTTGGCTTGATATGTATCGTTATCCCTCCGCTTGGTCTGCCGAATTGGCCTTGTGTTGCTAATGAGTGATATGAGTAATACTGTGTTTTTCCCATGGGCTCTGTCAGAAATGTCTCTGTCAGTATTATTATATCTTCTTGTATGTAGTCGGCACCTGTTTTGTTGTTTCTTGCTTTTGCCCCCTCTATGTTCCATAGGTATAACTTTATACCAGTACTGTCTTTTGTAGTGTCTTTCTGAGGGTCTTAGAAGCGTGCGCTTTCCCTTGGGGATCTGCGAAATCGATATTTTCTCACAAGCACTCCAGCGGGCCAGCTGTCTGTTTTTTCCACTTTCTCTAGTTCATGCAGTGGTATGCCGACTTTAAAGGCATTAAAGCGTCCGTTAGCTTGTAACTGTTCGCACTCCGCTATTGAGATGCCTTTTTTCTTCAGGTGTACCTCTATTTTTTCTTTTGTTGTTTCTTTGTTGCATTTGCCCAGATATAACCATGCGTATCGTACTCCCGCTTGGAAGTCGGAATCTGATCCTGTTCCTATGATTTTGGTATTATCCCTTCTTCTGTGTCGTCGTTCTGTGTAGATCTGCCATTCCTCTTGTTGTTCGTACTGGTCTTCATTTCCTGTTTCAGAGAAGCTGTTGTCTGGGCGTTGGTTTTGTCTTCTGTCGTGTTCCTGTCTTTCTCTCCAGTTCATCCTATGGTTTTGTCTTCTATCATATTCCTGCCCTTCTTTCCAGTTCGTCGTTTGGTTTTCTTCCTGTGGCGATTTTTCATCTTCTTGACCTGTTTCTGCATTATTTGTGTTCAATTGTAGGTTTTCTGTGTTTGTGTTTGCTTGTTGGTGTTCTGCTTTACCTGTTTGTTGGACCTTGAATATAGGAGGCGCAGAGTAAGACATCTCCTTAACAAGGCTAAAAGAATTAGAGACTGGAGGGAATATCATATAGCCCTCACTGAATACAATAAAAGCATACGTAAGGCCAAAAGATCTTCTTGGCAAGCCTACTGTCAGGACATATCTAGCCTGTCAGAGGCAGCCAGATTACAAAGAGCACTGGCCCACGGTATAGTCAATCCCGTAGGAACAATATGTAAGCCTACAGGTGGTTTCACATGCTCGGCCGAAGAAACACTCAAAGTACTCTTTGAGGCACACTTCCCCGAATGCTTACATGATGATGACAAGACATGTGAATTCCTAGGACACTGTGAAAACTCTAGACCAAGAGCATCACAGGAAGAATGGGAACTGGCACGTCAAGTGGTCACAACACACAGCGTCAAATGGGCAATAAATAAATTCAGCCCATTCAAGTCGCCAGGTGGAGACGGCATCTTTCCTGCATTACTGCAGAAAGGACCTGACTCACTTTACATTCTTCTGTGTAACCTCTTTAGAGCCAGTATAGCTTTTAGCTATATTCCTCAGGCCTGGAGAGTTACCAGAGTAGTATTTATTCCTAAGCCCGGGCGAAATAAATACACAGAGGCTAAGGCTTTTCGACCAATCAGTCTTTCATCATTCCTTCTGAAGGCTTTGGAAAGACTGGTCGAAAGATACATTCGAAGAAGAGTACTATCAGATACTCCTCTTCATAGAAACCAACATGCCTACCAGCCATCCAAGTCTTGCTTAACGGCGTTACACAGCCTAGTTAGCAGACTGGAGGATTCCATGGCATGGAAGGAAATAGCCCTAGGGGCCTTCCTAGACATAGAGGGAGCCTTCGATAACACCTCCTATGACTCTATGATCATGGCTGCTCAAAAGTATGGAGTCAATGACACTCTTTGTAGTTGGATAAACTCCATGCTCAGGAGCAGGAAAATTACAGCTAGCCTTCTTGGGGCTACAATGGGAATTGTCGCCACGAGGGGATGCCCACAGGGGGGGGTTCTCTCTCCCCTATTGTGGAGTCTCGTGGTGGATGATCTTCTCAAAGAAATGACCCAGGAAGGATATTACATACAAAGCTATGCAGATGACATAGCACTTGTTGTCTTTGGGAAATTTTCCAATACAGTCTCAGACATGATGAATCGTGGTCTGAGGAAAATTCACAACTGGTGCAAGCAGGAAGGCCTGTCTATTAATCCTAGCAAAACAGTTGTAGTCCCTTTTTCAAACAGGAGGAACTTGAAGGACCTGGGTAAACTTAAACTAGGCAATTCAATCCTGGAATACTCCGAATCAGTTAAATACCTAGGCCTTGTACTAGATAAGAAACTGACTTGGAATAACCATATCGAAAATACCATTCGTAGAGCTAGATGGTCACTTGTGACCATCAAACGCACTATTGGAACAACCTGGGGCCTAAAACCTTGCATAAGCCATTGGCTATATGTTGCAATGGTCAGGTGCCAGATATCTTATGGTGCCATCGTTTGGTGGCGCAAAACATTACAAATAACTGTAGCAGGGAAATTTACCAAGCTACAGAGACTAGCATGTCTGTGTATCACGGGGGCTTTCAGAAGTACTCCTTCCATTGCATTGGAGACTCTGTTGAACCTCCCACCCATGGACATTTACTTACAAGCGGAGGCCAGGCTCACTGCCCATCGCTTAGTGCAAACAGGGAACTGGAGGAACAGCAGCTCAGCAACTGCCCATACCTCCATATTAAGCTTCCTGGACATTACAGAGTTGAATATGAGGTCAGATCTCATGAATACTCAACACTGCTCCTTTCCTCCTTTCAAGACCACTCTTGGTTCTCGAAATGACTGGAGTGGAGGAATTACACCTGATAGAGGACGGGACCAACTTGTGTGGTTCACGGATGGATCCCGCATAGGGGATCAATCAGGTGCAGGTATATTTAGCCTATCTCCAAGGACAAACGTCAGTATAAGCCTTGGAAAATACTGTACAGTTTTTCAAGCAGAAATAATTGCTATCTTGAGCTGTGCACTCAGAGGAATTGAGAGAGGCTACCGTGGTAAGCGAATTCTCATCCTCACAGATAGCCAGAGTGCTTTAAAGGCGCTCTCCTCAGACCAGGTAAAATCAAAACTGGTATGGGAATGTCTGAATTCCCTCACTGCCCTTTCATCCCGCAATAGTCTTGAACTAAGATGGGTGCCTGGGCATCAGGGAATTCTAGGAAATGAAAAAGCAGATCAACTGGCAAAAAAGGGTGCACAGATACCCTTTGTCGGCCCTGAACCCGTGGTAGGAATCAGTACAAATACTGCTAAAACCTCGGTTAAAACATGGACCAGGGAAAGACACCAACTTAGGTGGCAAACCTATCCAGGACAAAGACAGGCCAGGAAACTGGTCCTGGGTCCAAGCAACACTATCTCCTCATCTATCCTAAAATTGGACAGAAGAGGAATAAGGAAAGTGGTTGCGTTAATATCTGAGCATGGTCACTTCAGAAAACATTTACGCAAAGTGGGACTCTATGAGGATGATCCCATCTGCAGACTATGCAAACAGGATGAAGAGACGGCCTCACACATCCTGTTTGACTGCCCAGCCCTGGCAAGAAAGAGGTTCACTCTCTCTATATCCAGGGAAGACCTAGGGAATGAAAAGGACATTGGAACCAAAATACTACACCTTGTCCAAGGAACAGATTTTGGGAAACAATGAGATCTTCTCCCCCAATGGGACGAGGTACAAAGCATAAGCAAGCAGGAGGAAGGAGTTATCCAATACCCTGCCTGACTGCACTACCCTGGCAAATATCCAGGGAAGACTTTGGGGAAGGAAGCCAACAAGAGCTTCTCTACCAAAAGGGGCAGCACAATAAGCCTTTTAGGCTGACGTGCGGGAGGTCTCTAAACTCTCTTTAAGCCCCCCGCTATCTAATCAAATCTAATCTAATCTACCTGTTTGTTCCTCAGGCTTCCTTTTCTCGATTTTCTTCGGGCTAGGTATATCTGTGTGTCCTGTTCTGTTGCTCTTCTTTCCTTTTGTTTGTGCTCGGCTCTCTGTTATATATCTTTCTGTTTCTCTTGAAGCAACTGCTTGGACTACTGTGTCCTCTACTATTGACTTTAGGTCATTTTTTAAGAACTCCATAATTGTATCTATCTTCTCCGTTAGTTGCCTGATTTTGTCACTTGCCTTGTGCACTCTTCACATAGCCATGTGAGTTTGCATTTTACTCTTTTCATAATGTCAAACTCTCCTTGAGTTATGCCAGTGCATTCTTTATGGTACCATAGAGAGCAGTTTCCCTCGCATTGAATCGCTGTTGCGTCTTCTGTGAATTCCTGTTTGCAGGATCCACATGTTTGATCTTTATTTACTTCGTCTTTTTTTGTTATCATGTTGGCTGATTTGGCCGCGAGCTTCCTTTCCTCTATTACTTCCCTTGCTATTTACTTCTGCAAATTTCTTCACGTTCGCTCCTAATTTACGTTCTTTTTGCAAATCCGTCCCGCGTCCTTTCACTTGTAACCGTTAGCCGGTTAACTCTCTTGAAAGCTGTTATTATTTACACTTGTTGAAACTAATATTTCCACCTGAACTTTTTAACTATGTCTTTCAGTTTTTGCACCGAATTCTTCTCTCCAATATTTAATTCCGCATTAAATATAAACTTTCTATTACGCTACTTTCGCGCACACACAGCCTTCACCGGAACCGGAAACTCTTATCTGGGTGTATGTGCTTAAGCTTTCACGGCCGGCGTTTACTGAGTTTACAACTTCCGGGCTGTGTGGCCGTGGTCTATGAGTGTCTAGTGCTGACGTTTTGCCGCGAGCTGCGTCGGGCAGTTGACAGCCGACCATCCAGCTAGACACATCGCTCTGAAGATGCCCGACGCAGCTCGCGGCAAAACGTCAGTCACTAGACACTCATAGACCACGGCCACACAGCCCGGAAGTTGTAAACTCAGTCTTATCTGGGTGATTCTTCAAATACGGGAAAATTTGTGTTCGGGAGTGATATTTCCCTTCAAATTCAACTTTTAAAAAAAATTAAAATAAAAGTTTGTTTCTACTACTTCCATACTACAACTATCACTTTGGAATGTCACTAACTTTAAATTCTGATATTCCAAAATCAAATTTAATTCAATGAAATGTCATCCACATGCCCTGTCCCATACCCCGGTTTTGTATATTCTAATGCATTTTTCCACAAAACAAAATGTTATTTCCTTTTCAACTTTTTTCCTGCCAATGAGTATGAATGTGTGAAGAATATCAACCCCAAAAAAATAAAATGAAATAAAATTGTCACCCAACCTAATGAACATAAAGAATGTCCCAAGGGTTTTTGGTCATCCACATGGCTGAAAAGAACAGAATTTTTTCTGCAAAAATGAGAAATTTGTATAACTGGCAACAGTGTTAGAAAGCCAACAGGGCAGCTTGTGGTTGAATTGTAAGGTTGAATTTTGGTTGCTTACAAACAGTTTGGGATTAACAAAGGATTTTGCATCATTTTCAAGGAAAGCGTTTTTATTCCCCGTCATTGACACGACTTCTAGAAAGTAGGCAGAAAGTGAATATTAATTAATTTTGATTATGCACTATGATAAACCTTCCAATTCAAAGTACCTGACTGAAGTTGAGCCTACAGAGGTTTAGAAATGGCTTGCTGAGACCACTTAAACTCCTTTTTTGTCATCCACATGCCTGATTTTTGCGTCATCCACATGCCTCATGAAGGGGTATGTGGATGACTCTCAAGTCATGTAGATGATAAATGTAGGGTACTATTGTGTCTGTGACCTGCACTTAAAATCTTAAAACTGATTAAGTGAATTTCTGCTTGATCCCCCCCCCCCCAAACCATAAAAACGCAGTCTAGTTAAAATGACATTAATCCTGGAGTATGCACACAAATTTGCAAATTTGGTGCAAAATCAACTGAAGCACACTGATAAAAATATAAAACCACATAAAGAAAAGCATATTGTTGCCAAAGTTAGTCATTAATGTGGCCTTCTGCCACCCACATATACACGAATGTCATAGACATGGCTTTAAAAAAAATTTAAAATTTTAAAAAATAAAAATATAAACATTTAAGCTCTGCTGGTGTCATATTATAATTAAGTAACCCCTGAAGTATTTTAGTAATTTTTTTGAGATTTTTTAAAGAAAATAAAAAAATTGTATTTTACACACTCCAAATTTTCCCGTATTTGAAGAATCACACATCTAACACCTTTTTTATCTAAATAAGATTTGGTGAACATCTGCACATCAATCATACCTAAAGGGAAACCCAATCCCCACACTTAATAATAGCCTTGACGAGACACTGTTCTTCAATGCTGAATAATGCAGTTTGGCCTCCTGGATTACAAGGATGCCTACCACAGAATTTGTTGTGGAGTGGGCCATAAGGTATTTTGTAATCTTCTGAAGCTTTTTTAATAGATGATGTATTATCACATATCTTTTTTAAGGGCTTCCTCCAGATCTTCTTTACTGCAGTTTTTTTATAATTCCTACATACTGGATTTGATTTGTATGTACGCCCCAACTTTCTTCACATTACAATAGGAGCCCACGTTACCATACACTAGAATAACTTTTCTCTACCCTAACTGAAAGAAGAAATATAATACTAGCATGAAAACTAATTTTATTGCTGCAAGTTTTCGTTATCAAAGGCACCCCAAAAATGGTATCAAAGTGACCCCAAAGGAAGAAATAATCTATAAATAACCCAGTTTATTTCCAAATGTGATTTAATTTATGCAGAATTAATGAGAAAGGGATTTCCTTAAACATGTAAACACTAAAATCTTATTAAGGTTATACGCTTTTGCTGGGGTTCCAGAAGTTTGAGTACTGTACTAATCATTTTTAACAAGAATGCAACATTCCAAACAACAAGAGTTTCCTTTCAAATTGAACACACTTTAGAGCAACAAAATACATAATATAAAACTAGAATGATCAGGGATGCCGATAGGGATCTAAAAAATTTCTAACTGGCGTTTTAAACTTCTCCACAGCCATTCAAATAGTTTTATTATACACCTATCAAAGTCACCTCATGAAATCAAAGTCACCCCCGTTGACAGCATCTGTTTTTTGTCCTAAATTGTATAAAATGGGTCTTATCAGTATTAAGTGTCATTTTATTAGCTAGAAACCACGTGTTTAACTCGTGAAAAGCCTTTGTAACTATTCTCGATAAGGGTCAATCCATATGAAATCATCCAATAATAAAATAATTTGTTGCTGACCTATTTAATTTTATTTTTAAGTATATATTTGCTGTTTCTATGTGTATCTGGGAGTACAAAACAATTTTTTTCACATTTTTATCACTAACGCTTCGGCAACTAGTGGCCATTTTGCTTAGAAGGATCTGGCATTTTCTGGCATATATTATTTTTGACAATTTTTATTGTATTTTAACACTGTTATTCGCTCATTTGACAGTGTTATTTTTTAGCATTTTCTTTATTAAAAATAAAATACTTCTGGTCAGAACACAGTGATGAAATTTTATATGTTGATTACTAGGCACTAGAAGAATATTTTGAGAAAATTTCAGATTTTTCTGTTCAGTCCCATTTGAGATATTTCAATTTGAAAATCAACAATTCTACAAAATCTCGATATTTGAAGACTCATAAAACCTAAAGGATTTACATAAATGATCTCAAATTTTACTAGCATCTAGTGATCTACTATATCTTTGTGGGGGGAAAATATGAAACATGTGTTTTCATCCCTTCTATGAAAAAATGTTTTATAAAGTTGTTAACTTAATTTTTTCTAATCGGAACTGCATTTTCTAATAAAGTTTTAGATTATTTCCTTAAGACCTAACAAATTTTTGGTCATAACATGAATTGTAGAATTTTTCTTGTAGATTAAGATGGTTTTTACTTCAAGTTGATATCTTCATAAATAAAATAGTTATTCAACTTACCACTAACCTTTGAAAATGCCAAAAATGCCAAATCCTTCTAAGCAAAATGGCCACTAGTTGCCAAAGCGTTAGTGATAAAAATGTGAACAAAATTGTTTTGTACTCCCAGATACACATAGAAACAGAAAATATATACTTAAAAATAAAATAAAATATGTCAGCAACACCCATTGGATGATTTCATATGGATTGACCCATAAATGTTCTTGTGACGTTCCTGTTACAAGTACACTAGTATCATCTGCAAAGAGCAATACCTTTGATTCGTGACTTAAGTTATAGGGCAAGTCAATAATGAAAATTAAAAAGAGCAAAGGTCCTAGTATTCATCCCTGAGGTACCCCATTCTTAACAACCCCTAAGTTAGATTCATTTCCATTTATTATTACCCTTTGAGTTCTATCAGACAGATATGATTTGAACCACTTAAGTGTTAAACTATCCTTGGAACCCATAATGATCCAATTTTCGAAGTAATATTTCATGATTTATACAGTCGAACGCTTTAGCTAAATCGCAGAAAATTCCCAGAGCATATTTCTTTTTATCTAACACTTCCAGTATTTCTGTAGTAAGTTGAAATGTAGCATTCTCAGTGGACATGCCACTTCTAAGTCCAAACTGAGATGAAGTAAGAATGTCATTAAAATTAAGATAGTGTATTATGCGGTTGTACATAATTTTTTCAAAAACTTTTGAAAATGAGGTTAAGAGCGATATAGGTCTGTAATATGATGGTAGATTTTTGTCACCTTTTTAAAAGAGGGGCTTAACAATAGCATGCTTCAGTCTTTCTGGAAATATTCCATTTTCTAATGAACAATTGCATATGTGACTAAGAGGTTTACTGAGGTCCGATGAGCAGCTTCTTAATAATTTATTACTCATCTCATCCCATCCAGACGGGCTTTTACTTTTGAGAGACTTTATTATATTTTCAATTTCTATGTGGGAAGTCAGGTTCAATTGAAATCTATGGTTCCAAACTGTAGATTTTGTTAGTAGGTCTACTGCCTTAATGCTAATATTATTTGTAGGAATACATTTCTCTGCAATATTTATAAAGTGACTATTAAAAGCATTTATAATGTCTGATAAATTATCTAGTTTTCTGTCTTGGTATATTAATGATGTACGGTACAATCATTGTTTCCCTTTGTTCTCCCCGTTTCTTTATTATATTCCATACAGTCTTAACTTTATTATTTGATTTATTAATTACTTGTGAAAAATGCCTACTTTTTGTTTCTTTGATTACTTTCTTCAGTATGTTGCAATACTTTTTATAGTATTCCTTATGAGTTTGGTTGTTACTGGTTCTATGTTTTAAGTAGAGCTGTCTTTTGTGTGCACGTGATATTTTAATACCAGCAGTTAACCATATATGTTATTCCTTGAATTAGGTAAATTAGCAGTTTTTTTTTTTGGAAAATTTGCCTCAAAATGCCGTGACACTATGTTTAGGAATTCACTTAATTTACTGTCTACTTTGTCATAGGATAACATAAATTCCCAGTTTTCATTCGCAAGATCGTGTTTGAAATTTAAAATTGAATCATCATTCATTACTCTAGTCATATTACTATGAGCATGTTTACTGTTCGAATTTACTTTATTGTTATATATGATATTTTCAGGGGCTACTAACCAGGTGGTGAATTGGATTAATTCCGACGTTTCGAAACCAAACTGAGGCTTCATTGTCAAGGAGAATGAAATGCCGGGATTAGATGGCGTGTATTTATAGGACTGCTGTGAATGGTGACATCTGGATTGGAGAAAGGATTTGTTGAAGACCAACCAATCAGGAAACAGATGGGTGCTGTAAGAACAGGAGGGAAAATTAGAGAAGTAGAATCGGTCCAAATAAGGGCCAACGGTCAATAGGTAGTGAAAATAAATTATTATTATATAGGTGGTGGTGGAAACGAGAAAAAAGTTGGAAAAAAACATTGGCCCTCATTTGGACCGTGTTTCCCTTTTTTCCAATTTTTTCTCGTTTCCACCACCACCTATATAATAATAATTTATTTTCACTACCTATTGACCGTTGGCCCTTATTTGGACCGATTCTACTTCTCTAATTTTCCCTCCTGTTCTTACAGCACCCATCTGTTTCCTGATTGGTTGGTCTTCAACAAATCCTTTCTCCAATCCGGATGTCACCATTCACAGCAGTCCTATAAATACACGCCATCTAATCCCGGCATTTCATTCTCCTTGACAATGAAGCCTCAGTTTGGTCTCGAAACGTCGGAATTAATCCAATTCACCACCTGGTTAGTAGCCCGGGAAAATATCATATATTACCAGCACCAGGAAAAATTCAAAGCACATTACTTTATTGTTGTTCAGCACTAATGGCCGAGTGCACCGACCTCGGTATTCAGAATACCGCGGTAAAGTTGCTTAGTTTACCCCGGTAAAGTCATACTTTCGTTGCATCGTGCTCGGTTTCGACTTTTACCGCGGTAAGATGAAAACCGCCCGTGAAGGAGCTGTAAAGTGAGAAAACAGCGGTTTTCTTTCCAAGATGGAGATCAGCGTAATGTATCATATTTATGATATCTAGGCCAAAAGCTAATTGAACATAAAGAATAATTAGAGACAGGTGGGGTTTATTTGAAGAATGAACGATGGTGCATATCTTTGCAAATACTGTGCTGTAACATCGATTGAAATGACCTTCCTTTCTTACCTCAACCAAACCAGGTCCATCGAGTAGGCTAGTGGGCGTAACCACGATTATTACGATTAGTACAGTATTTATGGTGTTTTAATTCAAAGGTTGGACTCAAACGACATATATACGCAATATAATATACCATTGTATCCTTATGAACATTTATTACTGAACAATAAGGCAAAAAATAAATGAAATATGGATAACAGTGGTCCTAGGCCAAATTTAAGTGAATGGCTGCATGCATTACGATATAGCCCGTGTATCGGTATATGTAAGCAATTTATCACACCTGCACATATACGAACATAATTATAACAGCCCTTTCTTGGCTATGCACATGATTTTGCACCTAAAATTTCTACTAGTTGTACGGGAATAAAAGCGAGGCTATGTCGAACTCAGAGCAGAGATTTCGCGGTGTTGCTTTGCCTTGGATTGCACACGTGTGAGAATTATTCTTTAAAACATGAATGTTATTTTATTGAAATGTACAGACAGGTGGGATCTATTTGAAGAATGAACGATGGTACATATCTTTGCAAATACTGTGTTGTAACATCGATTGAAATGACCTTCCTTTCTCACCTCAACCAAACCAGTAGTAGGCGAAACGAACTCATTAAACGATTGGTACAGTATCTATGGTGCTTGAATTCGAAGTATGAATCCAGACGACATATATACGCAATATAATATTCCCTTTTATCCTTATGAACATCTTTTTATTGAATAATAAGGGAACAAATACATTGAATTCGGGACCCCAATAGCCTACCAGAGCCACCGTGACTGGCAGACGTGCAGAGAGAGAGAGAGAGAACCTAGCGGCCATGGAAGACACCATCAAAGAAAAATGGATTCGGAGCAGAGTAACAGCAATATTTCCAAGCATTAGCAAACCGCGGTATTTTCGCAATGGTGCACAGAGATTTTGAGAATACCCCGGTATTACGTTTACCGCGGTAACGAAACGGCTGAGAAAACCGGAGAATCGTGCACTCGGCCATAACATTTGTACATCATGATCTGATAATCCATTTAATATTGGAAGTACTTTAAAATTAAAATGTTTTTCTATATCTATGAATATATTATCTATTGTTGTTTGGGAGTTGTTCTGAATTCTAGTTGGAAAGTTTACTGTGAAATCTAGAGTATCGCTACCCAATAAAGATATCAGTCTGATCTTTTTCTCACTTTACATCCCACTCTTCTCCGCTCACCTGCTCAACACCGGTAATATATTTCACAATAAAAAAAGAGCCTTGTACCAAACATATTTCACAATTATAAAATAAAAAAACCGTATATGTAATAAAAATGACCCTTGCACCTTATGGATCAAAAGATCCATAAAAGAGAGTTAGCTTATGTGCCAAAAGAACTAAAAGTTGCAAAAATAACACCTGTTCCCAAAGTAAAGGGAACGAAGAGGATGGATGAACTAAGGCCTATAAATATATTACCAGCTATTGATAAGATTTTAGAATGTGTTATATATGAACAACTTTTGGTTTTTATCAAAAGAAATAGTAAACTTATATTAAGTGAATGCCAAAGTGGGTTCAGAGAAAAACACTCAACAGAAACTGCTATAAATCTTTTACTAGAGGAATGGTCACAAGAATTATATATGAAAGGTGCAGTTATTGCTGTCTTTGTAGACCTGAAACGGGCTTTTGAAACAATAAATAGAAAATTGTTATGTGAAAAACATTCTACAATTGGAATTAGAAATGATGCTCTAAAATGGATTCAAAGTTATTTGGAGGATCGCAAACAATGTGTCAAAATTAATAATGTGATATCTGATAGTGTCTCAAATGATATTGGCGTGCCACAAGGGAGCAAGCTGGGTCCATTACTGTTCATCTTATTTATTAATGATCTTTCTAATATACTCAAGCATTCGTCTTTACATATGTTTGCTGATGATACCCTGATTTATCTTAAAACTAAAAGTCTTAATATTGGTACTAAATTAATCAACGAAGATTTGGTGACGCTTTCAAATTGGTTGCAAGAAAATAAACTTTGTCTTAATGTTAAAAAAACTAAAGTCATTATATTTGGAAAGAAGGCTGAAGACCTAGTGGGTGATATAAAAATCAATAATGATAAACTTGATATAGTGAAATCAATTAAATATTTGGGTGTTTACATACCGTAGATGAGAAGCTTAATTTTAAAGAGCATTAAGAAAATACTATTTTCAAGCTAAAACAAAAAGTTTCTGTATTAAGAAGGATAAGATACATGGTGCCAAGAAAAGTTAAACTCAATATCTTCAATGCAATTGTTAAACCAAATATTCAATATTGCAATTTTGTGTTTGCAAAGGCAAATTATGAGGTTATGTCCAGAATACAAGTCATCATTAATTCTGGCCTTAGATCCATATTAAATTCATCTGATCCATTGATTCCGATCAAAGATATGTTATTGAAACTAGACATGGTGTTTTTCAAAGATCAAGTGTATATAGATATGATGTCATTTATTTTCAAAATTGAAAATAAATTAGTGCCTGAATCTTTTAGTGAATGGATAAGGAAAAATGAAGAAGTACATAAGTTACATACAGCACCAGAACGGCTAAGAACTAGGCCTACTATTTGGACATGACGAGAAACAAGAAATCTCAACTTATGGAGAGTGTATCTAAATACAATAAAATTACGACTGAAATCAAATCATCTTCGTCCATTCAAGTATTTAGGAAGAGACTTAAGATGGAAATTCAAAGTGGTTACTAAAGATTTAGTTACGAAGTGATTTGAATTCGAATTATAAGTTGTGTATTTATCATTAGCAGTTCATTGCTATCTAAAAACAACAACAACAACCAGTAGGAGTTGGAGTGAGAGACTCGCATGGGGTGTCAAGTTCCATTTTCCCCAGATCTGTTTCTGCACAGTGGTGTTCCGTTAGACAAATAACTTGAATTTCCTGTTTATGAGAATTAATTGTATCCAAAACCCCTACTTTCCACGCGGGTCCCATTAGGGAGTGGGAGTAGGGGGGACTCGGGTACGCCAAATTCTACCGTTTTCCCGGAGTGATTTGTGTACTAGTCACTGGTGTGCTGCAATCAGACAGCGGTGGGCTGGGTCATATGGCAATAAGGATTCGGACAAGCTATGGGCCAATGGAGTGTTGGTGGACAACCTAGGGGCTGCAAAATCAAATGAAGCAGTCCTCGCAGGAACCAAAGTACCTGTGCTACAATACCATATGTTTTCGTGAAAATAATATCACAAGCAGCCAGCTATAATATTCCACAAAATACTGAGAAGTTAAATGCATTTACCTTTGTTCTAAACTTTTTGAGAGCTTTTCTGCTTTGTCCAGAGCACTGCTTATATTGCTTTTGCCAACCATCAGAAAGAAATAATCTCTGTCCTTAGTATATTCTTCTGCATTTTGGACCATGGTGACTATGGAAAGAAATCTCATGAAATACACATAGCTGTTCTCTTCATCGCCTTCAGTCATCGCTTTCTCAGCACTTTGCAAAAGCTTGGCTGCTGATTGCCCAAGTCTGTAAAAGAATACCGAAATTAGAACTGAATAGATTATAGTTACACTAGACATAACCATTCCTCCAACCCCTTCAAAAAAAATACGTACTGTTTAACTTTCTTCCCCTTGAGAAAATCATTTACACCATGAAGCCCGCGTTTTAAATCTGTCAAAGATTTATGGCGTAGATACTTCAACTTTGTTTCTGGCATACTGGTTTATTAAAATTGCATTCACTTTCCGATCTCGCAACTGTCAATTGCTTGTCCACAACTCCACATTCAATTACATGCACAAGGACATGACAACCATCCGCTTTATTTCTGTTCGAATTACAGAGTAAACCAAAATACACATCTTTGAAGAAAATACACATGTTACAATAAAATAAATACACCATTCATCATAAGCCTACTACAGTATCAAGATAATCCCTAATTTTTCCAATAATCTGTACCAGTTTCGTTTGACAACTGGACAAACAAATGCGTACTTGAGTAGCTTAAGTGGCTTTGGGGAATATTTTTTGTAACTGTTACTGTGTAACTGTTACATGTATGTAACGGTAACGACCAGTTACTAAAAATCAAAGCTCCTCCTTGGATATCTTATTTTCGTCTCAACCAAAGGCGGAATCAGAAAATACTGAAAGGAGGGGCCGACACAGACGAAAGTTTGCTATTATTGGGGATGTGGTTGTTAAAAAAAGAGGGAAAAACACAATAAACCCGCAATAATAACTGCAAAAAAAGAGGGAAGAGCACTTTTTCAAACATTCAAATCTCGCCTTATATGAAAGCTATCGAGAAACTAGTTATTGATTTGTAGAGTACTCATCAAGAGCTTTTCAACGATACCCCACAAGACGTGGTTTCAAAAATTTCGAATTTCCATCCCCCCACTCCCACTCGTACCCCCAAAACCCCCGAATCGTTGGTGTCACTGTGAACTCCATAGGAAGTACTCTAATTTATTCAAAGTTTCTCTCTATAATTCATAGGGGCTGAGATATAAATATTTCAAAATTTCAACCCCCCTCCCCTTGGACCAATTTTGCTCATTAACGAACTTGTCCGAACTATTGGACTTAGAAATAACATAATAAAATTTGGTTCAAATATGTTAAAAATTACGGCCGCTAGCGTGTAAAGATATATATAAATATACAAACAGAAATTTGAACGGGCGGTGGTTTCGTACTTAGGGATGCATGAAACGCAAAGATATGAAAGAATTTTTCGAAAGTCATGACATATGTCATCGATCCCAAGAATTCTGTATGGTTTTTCCAAATTTCTCAGCAGCTCTCCTTTTTCTCAGGTTTTTTAAAAATACTTTTATTTTTGGTTTTGGTTTTTATTTTATTTACTTACTTATTTAATATTATTATTATTTTATTATTACTTTTTTAGTTGTGTTGAGAAATATGTCCAGCGAATGTAACTGGTCTGGAACAGAGTAACGTGACGAGAGTTACACCCGTTACCATTATTCTCACCCGTTATAGTTACTCTGACCCGTTACAATTACTCTCACCCGTTACAGTTACTTAGTTGTGTTACAGTTAGTTGTGTTACAGTTAGTTGCGTTGAGAAATATGTTGATCGAATGTAACTGGTCTGGAACAGAGTAACGTGACAAGAGTTACACCCGTTACCATTATTCTCACCCGTTACAGTTACTTTGACCCGTTACAATTACTCTCACCCGTTACAGTTACTCTGACAGTGACAGTTACTCTCGCCAGTTACAGTGACAGTGATAGTGACAGTGACAGTGACAGTGACGGTGACAGTTACTCTCACCCTTTACAGTTACTCTGACCAGTGACAGTTACTTCTAATATTTCTGTTATGGCCCATTCAGATAGAAAATTAACCGTAAACGTAACGTAAACATAGAAGCTTGCGGCCATGTTTTTCAATGTGACCATTCACAATGCATCACGTAAACGTGAAACTTAAACGTAAAATTAAACGTAACGTAGAAGCTTGCAAACACCAAGCTTCTGCGTTATGTTTATGCGAAAAATAACGATACAACCAATCAGAGAACAGAACAGTAGACGGAAGTGGAAGTAGCCAAGAGATGAATGAGAAACCCGTCATTATGATAAATGGCATCCATTATATAGAGATGCGGCATTGAAGGAAAATATATGAACAATAGTTCCCCAAGAAATTAACTACAGTAGTAAATACAGCACATATAATAGTCTGTTAATTTTTATATGTCTGCATACGGTTGTATGATGTAAATTTTTAATGGCCTACACACTGGATTTCCATGATACTATGTATAGGGATCATATAAATATAAATTTTGCTAGGTTAAGTAAAACCCAAAACAGTTTTAATTATTTAAGTGCTAAGCTTTTTAATAAGATGCCACTTAGTGCTAGAACTGTTACACTTAATCGTTTTAAAATAGTTATAAAAAATTGGTTAAAAACTAAATGTTTTTACAGTATCGACGAGTATGAAATGTCTGACATGAATGATTTAAGGCTCTAATTTTATAGTACTATTTTTATTATATAAATAGTTTGGTATATTCTTTGGACAATGTCTATTACAACTATATATTTTGATCTAATGACAATAAAAATGAATTAATGCATGTTTAATAGAAACATTAAAGTATTTTCGTCTGCTGCGGCCATTTTTATCAGCTGTTCACCTTCTCATTTGTGATTGGTTGTTGCCTACGTTTAAGTTTTCATTGCGAATGCTCAGTGCCGTGCTAAAGTGTGCGTTTAAGTTTACGTTCTTACGTTTACGGTTAATTTTCTATCTGAATGGGCCATTACAAGTGTTTTATCCGTGACTTTGGCCTTGTTCTGTTACATCTGTTATTTCCAATATTTGAAAAAATATAATAAAAATATAATAATAAAAAAACTAAAATTAATTTTTTTTAAACATGTAATTTTCGTAATTATAAGCTTTTTATGCCATTTAAAAATTTATTAAAATATGATATTGCCTTTACTGGATAATTTAAACTTAGAATATGGATATATAGCATGAAATATGAATTCAGTAACTGTAGTAAATTATTCGAAATAATAATATTGATAATTTTACTACTAATAATAACATCCCTATAATATAAAGCCACACGACTGACTCAATCACTCACTTACTGACATTAATGTTTGCAAACTTCCAGATGAGCCAGAAACTTTAAATTTGGTACACTTATATCTTTTACTACATATATCTTTATATCTTTTTAGGGAACTACAATGAACTGCTACAGGAGCTCCAAAACAAGAGAAGCACAATTTGGGAAGAGTTCTATGTGACTGATGCAATGATCAACAGAGAATGGATACGTGGAGGATATGAACTGAGACACGTAGTGACAAGGTTCGCTGCGCACGGGTTCCATCACAGAGTGTGTAAAACTGGAAGTTTTCATGACCCGGATCCGGAGTGTATTTGTAAATGGTGCGGTCTCCACTGTGAAAGATATCATGCAGCTATTTGTAGGCAAAGGAAAATGACCCTGACAGAACTAAGTCAAATCAAAAGCTAACTTTACATGCACATTGTGCGCATTCCCTACATTAATTATATCTTTTAGGCTGTAAACCACAGGAAAATTCCAAAAAGTTTAATTTTATGTCGATAATCGATGTTTTTTACATCGATGGAAAACAACTGCTGTTTTTGCTACAATGATGTTTCTCTCCGACATCGTTTTTTTTGTAACAAAAAAAAGATTAATAGGCTACCTTGGTTCTACGATATGGGCCTGGTCTCTGCTTTCTTCCACGCGAGGTGTTCACGCCTGGTATGCGGGCCCTGGCTTTGGGCACAAACGCTCCCATTGGCTGCCAAAGACCTTGCATGTGATTGGTTCTACTCGCGCGTTGCTGCCAACATTTCATTCAGCGCGCGCTTTTCGAAGCCCCAGCCAAGCTCCACCGTTTTGTTAGGTAAAGAACGTCTATGTTAATTTAGGGGCAATATACTGAATAGCGCGAGGTTTATTATGTCTCACATTGAATCTCTTCTGCGACGAAACCCAAATCCTAACAATGGAGCATGTACGAATACCAGCGATGGTGCATGGCGCCGTTAAGGCGAGGTGGTGTGATGACTGATGTTGGGAGCCCTACTCTCGCACCACGTGACCCATCGACTCCATCTACCGCCGCAGCTCACAGATATATAGAGATAGATCGGCAATGGTGTATGCTGTACTATTGGCGGCAGTGAAGCCACGTTGATGCACGGACCGCCATATTACTACACTGTAGTAGCTAATCGAGTACAAGCCACAAGAGCGTTACAGCGATGTGAATTTTAGCATTTTAGCTAATAATGTAATTGGACTGAGGAGTATAAATACTTTTTATAAAATGGTGAATACCTGTGTGGCATTCTGGTGTAATTTTTCATACTACGACAGAAAGAAACAAGGAAAGGAACACGTTAAAATATATAAACATTTAAGCTCTGCTGGTGTCTTATTATTATCAAGAAACCCCTGAAGTATTTTATTAATTTTTTTGAGATTTTAAAAACAAACTAAAAAATGTTGATTTTAGACACTCCAAATTTTTCCGTATTTGAAGAATGACCCATATACTGAATTCTTTGATCAATGGAATGGAAGTTATCTAAAATATAGTCTTAATAAAATAATGTCCGTATTTCATTTAATCCTGTCATTTCACTATGCGTGTTGTAATTGAGCAATACTGTGGTTCATTAATAGTATTGATGTTCTCCTCTTGCTGCCTCACTATGCTGACTATTTTTTTAAATTTTGGATTTTTTTTAAATTTTGGATCTCTGAATTTTTGAAGTAAAACTTCTTTTCTTGCGGTTGGGGTAAATCTGGAAAATCAGTCACACTAAAACGAAATCAGTCACACTCAAAACTACGTGTTTCGGAGCGGACTGCACAGAAAACAATCAACTCAATGATTAGGAGTAATCAAAGGAAATTTTTCAGACATTACTTCCTCAATGGCAATAGACAATTCCTAAGCAATCTAAAGGTATATTATCTATTTTATGGAGCCCGGAGGATGATTACCGCGCAAATCCAAAATTAAAAATCTAAAATTAAAAAATATAAATTTCCAAAATTTAAAAAACAAAATTAAATCTTAAAACATCCATAAATCCAAAATTTAATACATAATAAATTCCAAAATTTAAAAATTAAAAAATCGAAAATACCAAAATTGAAAAATCCAAAATTAAAAAAACTAAAATACAAAATTAAAAAATCCAAAAAATAAAAAATCAAAGAATCAAAATTTAAAAAATCCAAAATTAAAAAAATCATAGATCCAAAATTAAAATATCCAAAATTTGAAAAATTTAAAATCCAAAATTAAAAAATATAAATTTCCAAAATTTAAAAAACAAAATTAAAATTATAACATCTAAAAATCCAAAATTTAATAAATAATAAAAAAATTAAAAAATAAACAATTCAAAGATAGAAAATTTAAAAAATCCTAAATTAAAAATTCAAAGATCCAAAATTAAAATGTCCAAAATCCAAAATTAGAAAAGTCCAAAAACCCAATATTAAAAAGTCCAGTAATGCAAAATTGAAAAAATCCAATAATAAAAATTGAAAAAAAAAAATAAAGTTTTACTTCTGTCGCGTGGCGTTCCACGCACTCTTTATTTTTATTGTTTTGGATATTTTAAATTTTGGTTTTTAGGATTTTTTATTTTTTTAAATTTTGGATATTTGGATTTTTTTACTTTGGATTATTTTTTTAAATTTGGATTTTCTAAATTCTGGATCTTTGAATTCTTTAATTTTGGAATTTTTTTTAAATTTTATATTTTTAATTTATTTTTATTTTTCATTTTCGGAATTTTAGACTTTAAATTTTGGATTGTGGATTGTTAATTTAAATTTTGCATAAGCTTAATTATTGAGTTGATTGTTTTCTGTGCAGTCCGTTCCGTCACACCAAACTAATTTCGCGAAGATTTTGAGCATAACACTAATTTCGTGACGATTTTGTCCGTAACGCAAGCTCTCGATTTAATCCTACCGCGGCTAAAGAAGTTTCACATCAAAAACCTAATTTTTAGCAAGTAATAGGAACCAATACTTGAGAAAAATAGCAAGAGGACGTGCTTTTTCAATGTGGTTTCAGTGTGTTCACTAGTGGATACAAAATTTCCAATAGAAAATTGTGAAAATGGACTTTAATCTAAGTTCTCGAGATAGTTTCCCATTGAATTACGTTTAGTTCAATGGGTGTCTTCTGGTGAGACAAGATGGCGGCATAGCGCAAGGCTAGGCTTCACCGCCGTGACCCAGATTGCCGGGCTGTGCCGCAGCTGAACACTCTCACAACCAGTTGACTTAACGTTAGGGAGAGAGGAAATCATGGCTTCACGCTGACGCGGCCAGGCGGGGAAGTGGCCACGCAGAGCGGAAGGGGGACTTTGTTGTGGTGCATACTACAAACCTGCTTCTGTGTACGGGTGATAAATTCAAAGTGGTAACAAAAAATCACGCAGAAGTGACTAAAGATTATCGTCTGTTAAATTCCATTACATTGTGATAAAGGTGAAATATCATAACAGAGGCGTTTTATAAAGAGATGACCTAAAACAAGATTTGCATAGGCGCCCAAGTTTTATAAACAAGATTAATCCACGGTATTGTAAAATTTTCTAAACTGTGTTGCATTTAAATCTCCGCGTGTACTGCTGTAAAATGTATACAGAACATTGTTTTAAATGTTAAAATGCAACATTTTATAAAATTAAGCGTAATATTGTTGTTATTGGTCCAGAAGGCCAGGGCCGTGGAGAGAAAGCAAGGGTCCCAGGAATAAATTTTCCCGAGCCCCCTTCAAATAATAAATTCACCACTGAAACCCAACCTCGTCCTTTGTAATATACGCAACAAAAAGATTATGTAATGATATTATACTCGTATAATTATTAAGTGCCAGAATGGTACCGTTACTTTATGAGATTGTGTGGTAGGCGGGAAAATATGTCTGTCTGTCCGTGTGCCTGTAAGCGCGATAACTCAAATACGCTTTATCGGATTTTCATGAAACTTGGTATACGCATTTATAACTCCCATGGGACGAAGCCTGTTGATTTTGGATCAAATCGGTTGACAGATGCCAGAGTGAAGCCCAATTTAGCGCCTATTTTATGGTAATATATAGGGTCCGGGCCCCCCAAAATCCAACCTCAGTGTCCATGTCGCGGGGGGTGGGCAACGACAAGTAGGTGATCGCCTGTTGGGGTAAAGTACGGTGGGGACTATGAGCCCCGGGACCGCTACGGTAGCCGTGAAGGCCCAACTGGAACTCTGAAAATGTCGGCGAACGAGGCAATGGTTGCAGTTGAAGCGTCTGACCCAGAGTGGGTCAAGGTTAGGGAGCTGCTGCCTTGCAGGTTGAGAATTGGTTTTTCTAAAGGCTATGGGAAGAAAACCCAGTAAGAAAGCTACCTGGCCCTCCAGGTTGGGGGTTGGGCTTTGGGTTGACAACCCAATCCCGGAAAAATTTTAACGTTGAGAAGCCCAAAGAAGTAAGCCTGACTGATCATCGGAGACGACTAGGCAAACGGAATAAGGACATGCTTTTGGCCACATGGAATGTAAGGAGTTTGTTTGAACCTGGAGCCCTGAGAAATCTGATACAGGAACTTGATAAATATAATGTAATGATTGCAGCAGTGCAGGGAATCAGATGGAGAGGATCTGAGATGTTTATGTCAGGGAATTATTTGGTATGTCATAGCGGCAGTGACGGTCGAAATAACTTTGGAACTGGGTTCTTAGTGCATAAGAAAGTTAAGAGTAACATTATAGCTTTTCAACCTATAAGTGAACGTATATGTAGTATGCGGTTCAAAGATAGATTTTTCAATACTACTATACTATCAGTACATGCACCCACTGAGGAAACGATGACACCGTTAAGGATGCTTTCTACGAGCATCTGGATAGAGAACACCAACAAATCGCCAGTCATGATATTGTAATAATATTAGGTGACATGAATGCCAAAATTGGCAAGTCAAGTATGGTAGCTAATGTTGGGAGCACCGCCGTCTCGAGAATTACACTGCCTGTCCTTTGCTTTATTTTAACATGGAGTTCAGAGTATTGTTAAATTGCCTAATTTATCCAGTAGAGGCGACACAGTTCACACCCAGATTGCAGCAATCACTAATCAAAATAAGCATTAAACAGACACAGATACTTGTGTTATTTGTTTAGAACGTAATATTATTCCAGTATATGACACTTACCTTGAAATGGAATTTTGGAGCAATAATTAAAATAAATGTAAATTAATTAGACGCAGATAGACTATATTATGAGCACCGCCGTCTCGAGGAGTAATACAGTTTAGAAGGCAGTGATTATGAGACGGCGGTGACAGCACTACATAATCAACAATGTCGTAGCAAAAAACAAGAAGCAGTCTGGGTGTGAAAGGTGCTGCCATCTGTAATGTCGCCGAGTACGCAAAATTAGCCGTATAGGACAGGCAGTGTATACACGATTAATACAGTTTAGAAGGCAGTGGTTGGGAGGTATTCACTACATGACACTTCTAATGATAATGGAGAAAGGCTATGTGATTTTGCAGTAGTTAAAGATATGGTTATCTCCAGCACGCAGTTCCCTCATAAAAATATACACCTACAAACATGGATATCACCGGATCGCTCCACAACCAACCAACTTGATCATGTTTTGGTGAGTGCAAGGCATGCCTCAGATATTCTAGATGTACGAACGCTCAGGGGAGCAGACTGCAATTCAGACCACTTCATGGTAAGGGTCAAATACAGACCCAGATTATTAAAATTAGCTACTTTTGTTAATAGCAGATGCACAAAATTCAATATTGATAAACTTGAGGACATCACTACAGCAAACGACTATAGAAGAAATGTAACAGATAATATCAACAAACACAATATGCTGGAGATGAATATTGAACAGAAATGGCATGTTATCAAGCAAGATATCCATACATCTGCTTTAGAGACAATTCAGACTACGCAAAATAAAAGTAGGAATGACTGGTTTGACCAAGAATGTAAAGAGACGATAGATAAGAGAAATGAACTTAGATTGATCATGCTGCAGAAGAAAACTAGAGCAGCAACAGATAACTATAAAGAAGGAAGGCGAATTGCTAAAAATACTTGTAAATTAAAAAAGAAAGTATTTGAAGAAAATTTATTATACGATATGGATGAGAAATTTGGAAGAAATGAGTACAGAAAGTACTCAAGACAGAGTCCGAAGACAGAGGAAGGGATTTCAACCAAGAACGATGATATGCAAAAATAAAGATGGAAGCCTAATTACAGGAGAACAACAAGTACTAAAAGTATGGACTGAATATTTCAGTGAACTCCTGAGTTCTGAAAGACAAGAAGATATCAATATAAACATACCCTATTTTGAACCTGACCCCTGCATAATAGCGCCAACCAATACAATGGTATACGAAGTGATAAAGAAAATGAAAAATAATAGAGCCCCAGGAGAAGACTCCATTAATGCAGAACTAATCAAGAAGGGTGGAAAGGAGTTATGGAAGTGTATCCATAATCTGATTATAGACATATGGAACCAAGATCAAATGCATAGTGAATGGAATAATGCTGTCATATGCCCAATACACAAAGCAGGCAATAAACTTGAGTGTATGAACTATAGAGGCATTTCATTATTGAACACCACATACAAGATCTTTACCAACATATTATCTAAGTACCTAGAACCATACATAGAAACAACGATTGGAGAGTATTGGCTTTCGTAAGGGCAGATCAACAACTGATCAAATATTTTCGCTACGCATAATTTTAGAGAAATTTTATGAATTTAACTTGCCCCTGCACCAATTATATATTGATTTTAAAAAAGCCTTTGACAGTAATAGCAGAGTTTACATTTTAGAAGCCTTAGCCGAATTTGGAGTACCCAATAAATTAATAAACTTAGTTAAAATAACATTGTCACAAACTCAGAACAAAGTTAAAATACAAAACAGACGTTCAGAAAGTTTTAGAACTTTTGTTGGCATCAGGCAGGGTGATGCCCTATCTGCCATGCTGTTCAATGTTGGATTGCATAGAATTATTCAGAAGATAACAATAAATCCAGAAGGCACAATTATTAACAGAATGGCACAATATATGGCTTATGCCGACGATGTCGTTATTTTATCACGCAGTGTAAGCATAATGGAGGAAACTCTCAAACAAATAGAAGACGAAGCACTCAACGCTGGCCTGGAAATCAATATAGATAAAACTAAATACATGTACAATATGACTAAGTGTAGTAGCATTAAGGTTAACCTAAATAATACCAATTTTGATAGAGTCTCCTGTTTCAAATACTTAGGCTCCATGGTGAAAGATAATAGTGAAGTTATGATTGATATAAAAGAGAAGATTGCAGATGGGAATCGAGGTCTATGGGCACTGAACAAAACTATGAAGTCCAGATGTATCTCAAGAAAAGCCAAAATAAGAATATACAAAACCATCATTAAACCTATAGTAGTGTATGGAAGTGAAACTTGGACTCTGCCTGATGGGGCAATAAAAAATGCTAAATGCCTGGGAATGAAAAGTATTACGGAAAATCAACGGGCCTACCTGTGAGCAAGGTATCTGGCGAATTAAAACAAATGCAGAATTATATGAATTATACAAAGATATTAATAATGTTACTGGTATAAAGCTCAGAAGGTTAGAGTGGCTGGGACACATAATGAGGATGGAGAAAAACCGCACACCTAAAGCTGTATTAGATGATTCACCAGTAGGTAGGAGGAAAGTCGGTCGACCCAAGCTGAGATGGTTGGATGATGTTCAAGATGACCTAATAAAAGCTGGAATCAAAAGATGGAGAATGCGAGCACTAGACAGAATTGATTGGTCGGCATTTCTACGGGAAGCTAAGGCTAAACTATAAGGGCCGTAAAGCCAATGATGATGATATAGGGTCCGGACTTTTAGGCTATTCAAAAAATGTATTTTAGCTTTTTATTTTAGTTGAATAGCCCGTTTTAGGTTTTAAACAAAAGATTTTACTCCCCTTAATAAAACACTAAAATTAATACCGAAAATTGTGACACAGTTATTCTAGATTTTCTTTAGAAAATAAACAAGTAACTATTCCTTGTATCGGCACTCGAAAAATTGCATAAGCAATTGAGATATTTACCCTTTAATTGTACAATTATTATTTCTTTTTATAGTATTTTAATGAAAAGTCTGTAAGTACACGAACGAACACTAGATGGTAATAATTGTGCCGTGTGTATTTTGGCACCTGGTTTTCATCTAGTTTCACTTTATATATTTATTGTTTACTTACATATTTTGATGTTCTAGCAGTTACGTACATTTTCAGTTTCATTGCGGCAGCCATCTTTCTTTTGTTTCGAGTGTGTTTAGTTATTTTCTTTCTACTTTAGCGCCCCCTATATAGCTTTGTTCGCGGGCTTTATTATTTTTCTGGCGCAGCGCCTCTCGCGGCCGGTTCGCGCATGTTTGTAAAAGGGGCGTTTTCTCTTAAGAGAGTTGAAGTTTGGATTTCACCGAAGTAAGACGTGCTCCGTGATCGTCCGGCTGTGTGACTTCTATCCGGCATGCCTTGAGTTCTCTACTTCTATACACCAGCAGGTACCTTATGTTTAGTTTGTAAATTCTAGTTTTTCGCTGGTGGGATTTTGATTTTTCTACTTTTTCGGTTCCGCCCATCAGCTTTGATTTTGATTTCGTTCTTTTTTATTCCATTTTTGCATTGCTTCATGTTAGGTTAAAATTTTCTTTGTTTTTTTTGTTACGCCTATTAACTATGGCTCGCCTATTAACTACCATAATTCTCGTCAGGCCTTAAGCCGTATGAGTTGGGCCTTCAGCCTTATTATACTTGGTGATTTTTAGTAAAGCTTTTGCTATTTGTAATTATTATTGAAGCTTTCTGTATTGTAATTGATGGCTCGCCTATTAACTACCATCATTCTTGTCAGGCCTTAAGCCGTATGAGTTGGGCCTTCAGCCTTATTATATTTGCTGAGCTTGGCAAGTTTTGATATTTGTAATTGTCATTGGATTCAGTTGTATTTTGATTGATGACTTGCCTCTTAAACTGACGTTATTCATTTCGCCTCATGTTTATTCGGGCCCTGTCGTCGCGGCTTACAGTCATGGCGATGTTGAGAGTGAGATTAGTAGGATAGAAGATGCCCTTCAAGAATTTAACGATGCTATCATTGAATTTCAGGCCACTGGTCTGACGGATAAACAATTATGGAGGCTTCTCCACCGGATCACGCATTGGAAAACCCGTAATACGGCCATTTCACAATTTACTGAATTGAATGAAATTTTATTAGCACAGTAGGCTAGAACTACAACATTTTTAGAGTTAATAGAGAATTTGAAATTCCTAAAAGCGAGTCTTAAAGATTGTTCTTCCGGTAAAGATAAAACTTCTGTTATGGTTACTGAGACACAGCAGTCAGTAATTATGCCCCATGCCAGTATTCTTGACCTACCCAATAACTTAACGCAAGAAGTATTTAGTGCTTTTCACTAGCAATCCCCGAGAATTTTTCGCCCTGTTAATGATGTTGAGCAACGACCTGGAGGAGTTGGAAGCTTTAAGTTTAAAATGCTTGAGCTTTCCAACCCGGTCGAAAGTTTGATCCATGATTTTCCATACTTTGATATTAATGTTTCTGAACAGGCGTTTGATTTTCTTAAACAGTTGGTCATGTTTTGTGAACAAGTGCGAGTTTTTCATATTACTGATGTCCAAGTTCTCCAAATTTTGCTCTCGCACACTAGGGGTAAATTAGCTAGATTGGTCACTGAAGCTATATGTGGTCAAATGTCCATTCACGTTTTCCAAGAGACCGTCATTAAAGAATTAATTCCCAATAGACAACTCCATTCGTTGTTATCTAAATATTATTATAGAACGCAGAAGTTTTCCGAGAGGTTTCTTGAATTTGCTAGGGATATTGAAATTGTGAAGGAGGCTCTCTTGATTCCCCAATCAGAGGCAGAAGCCGTGCGTATAGTGGGCATAGGTGCTCGGCTACCTGAGGTCCGTAACTTATTTTTGGGGCTATTCCCACCTACGTCTTGGCGCCAATTACGTGAGTTAGGGCCCAATCTGAATGATGCTGCTGCCCATCGACAAGTATCCAATGGCCCGTTCACTACTAATTCAGCTAGGGGCTATGGGCGCGCCTCCAATAACTTGGTATCTGTGCAGTCTCAATCTAACCTGCCGGGTCGGGGAGTTAGGCCACCCTTGCGATGTTCATGGTGTAGTAAAATAGGCCACTCTGTTGATAGGTGTTGGGCCAGGATTGGCCGTAGACCTGTCAATAGGCGAAACGTATCAGCCGATGATCATATGGCTCAGCATAGCAATTCATGACTAGCATCGGGTTCTCGTAGGCCGCGTCCTGAACGCGTAAGTTTTCCTATAACGGCAAAGTTAGGGAGTAGTTTTCCTTTACTACAGATTTCCTTAAATTCTTGTGAATGTCAGGCTCTGATAGATTCTGGCAGTGCTCTCTGCCTAGTTAATTATGGTTTTGCTTACGGCCAAAGGTTTCGCGTCGATTCGAGCGCTCAGGTATGTCGGAGTATCGATCAGAGTCCTGATGTCATTTATGGGAGGACTAACCTGATGATTAAAATAGAAACCTTTACTTGGAATTTCAACTTTCTTTTGGTTAAGAACTTGCCGGTTAGTACTGTGCTGGGCTTCGATTTTTTAACCAAAGCACAATGTATAATTGATTTGGGCCAGAGGAAGTTGCGCTTTGCGTTTAACCCGGAAAGCGCAGCTCCACTTCTTCTATGCTTTCGCAACAGCGACTGAGGTTGTTGGGGCTACTATGGACCCTTTGTTTGAAGAGCAGCTTCCAGAGGGCCTAGAATTGTCGCATATTTCTGCGGAAAGTGCGAACGATATATTTCGTCTGATCAGGAGTTTCTCGGACGTCCTGGCTGACGAACTCGGCTTTACCAATCTCATAGAATATGATATAGTTCTAAACTACGATAAACCGGTCAGGTTACCGCCGTATTGTCTTTCTCCTCCTAGAATGCAAGCGCTTAAGATCAAAATTCAGTCATTGCTTGATAAAGGCATAATAAGGCCATCCAAATCCGAATATTCGAACCCCATCTTTTTGGTTCCGAAAGAAAGTGATGATTTTCGTCCTGTGGTTGACTATAGGGTTTTGAATAGTAAGATAGCCATAGAATCGGTACCCCTGCCAGATGTACACAACAACTTCCACTGGTTCCATAAGGCGAAATACTTTACCAGTTTGGACCTTAACAGCGCTTACCATCAAATCCCCCTTACTCAGCGTTCCATGAGATTAACCGCATTCGCTACGGATTGGAATTTATTTGAGTATACCCGCCTGCCTTTTGGGATCACTGTAGGTGTTCAGATTCTTACTAGGCCTTTGACAGTATTTTCTCTGATGCCAAGTTTCGCTATGTATTCAACTATTTGAACGACCTCGTTGTGTACTCAGAGTCTTACGAGTAGCATTTGGAGCATCTCAAAGAGGTTTTCTCATCGCTAAGGAAGGCAAATCTCACTGTCAACCCGGCTAAGGTCAATTTTCTGGCGAAGCGGCTTTCATTTTTAGGCCATCTTATCAGCCCTTCGGGAGTGACCATTGACCCCGACCGCACTCAAAAGATCAGGGAGTTTCCCGTGCCGCATAATGCTAAAGGGGTTGCCAGATTTGTTGGCATGGTTAATTATTTCGCCAAGTTTATTCCCGGTTGCGCTGAGATTTGTGGTCCTTTGAATGCTCTTAGGAAGAAAAATGCCAGATTTCGATAGCAGGATGAACATCAGCAGGCATTTGATATACTTAAGCGAAAGGTTGCAAGCCCTCCGGTATTAGCTATGGCCGAATTTTCCCGTAACTTCATTCTCCAGACTGACGCTTGTGGTAAGGCTCTGGCGGCGGTCAAACTCCAGGAATTTCCTGAAACCGGCGCCCCATTGCCTTTGCGCCTAGGGCTCTCACCGTCCACGAAAGGAAACTGTCCACGTATGAATTAGAGGCCCTTGCCGTTCTCTTTAGCATCGAGAAATACCGGATGTACTTGGAGCATGTAGAGTTTTCAATGGAAACCGACAACCAAGCTTTAAGCTGGGTGCTCGGTATGCCTCGTAAAACCGGTAAAATAGCTCGGTGGGCCCTGCGTATTTCTGCCTTTAAATTCAAAATCCATCACATTCGCAGCTCTGAAAATGTTCTTGCTGACATTTTGTCACGCATGTTTGACGGTCAACCTATTGAGGAGGAAGGGTTGGTCTCTTCTCTTGAATATGGCGAGGATGAGCTTTTGTGGTCGGCTCTACTGTCGGACTTACCAGCCTCCTTTGTTACAATTAACGCGGCTCAAGAGCAGGATCCTATTTTGCAGCCCATAATGGACGATCTTAATCTTGGCAAGCCTTGTCCTCCTTATTCTTTGAAAGATGGGGTATTAATGTGTAGGGCAAGTAAAGACGGCAAAAATAAGATTGTAGTTCCTGACTCTCTTGTGCCTTTAATTTTCCAGTATTTTCATGATTCCCCCCCCCCCCCTGGGCGGCCACCTGGGTTTGTTTAAGACCATCAACAAGATTCGTGAAAGGTTCATTTGGAAAGGCTTGGAGAAGGATGTGGGCGTGAGAGTCAGGTCCTGCCATATATGTAAGATCAGTAAGCCTGCGCAACATACCCATTATGGTTTTCTTGCATCTCAGATTTCCACTCGCCCAATAGAGAAGCTGTTTATTGACTACGTGGGTCGGCTGCCCAGATCCAGAAAAGGCAATGCATATGTTAGTATGTGTAGATGCGTTTACAAAGTTCGTATGGTTATTCCCACTTTGGGAGGATACAACAAGTTCCAGCATTACGTGCTTATCGCGCAATTTTAATAGCTTTGGCCCGCCGACTTACTTGGTCAGTGACAATGCTACACAGTTCACATCCCGTGTGTTCCATAAATACTGTTTTCTCCATTCTACCAATATCCATCTTTGGTGGAGAGGGTGAATAGATATTTGCGTTCTGCCATTATTGCTTACCATTCCGCCGACCACACCTTGTGGGATGCGAATCTAGATTGGTAAGCGTACGCCTTCAATTCTGCTATTCATGAGGGTCATGGTACCACTCCGGTGAGCTTAATGTTGGGATATAGGCCTAATTGCCCCCTTTCAAACTTATGGTCTATCAATGAACTGTTGCCCAATCAGCCAACTCCTGCTGAGGTGAGAGCGAAGTGGGGTAATGCATTGCGTAATCTGCGGCATAGTCACGGCCGATCTCAAGCAAAGTATAATCGCCAAAGGATGCCTATTCCTTTCAAACCAGGAGATAAGGTCTACCTGAAAAACCACCCCTTTAGTAATGCCGCCAATAGATTTTCCGCTAAACTAGCTCCCCGTTTTTCTGGCCCCCTTACCTTGTCTAAATTCACTACTCCAGTTTCGGTACTTTCGGTTGATGATCAGGGTAAAACTCTTCGAGCTCTTGTATCCCAGCTTAAGATGGGGCCTTAGCTTTCTGTACCCTCAGGGGTCTTCATGAATGGGCATGGAGATATGGGAGCCGACGTTCCCAAGTGACCCGAGTCAGTTAGGCGGGGATTTTTCTCTTATTTACTTCTGGTTTTCTTTCTTTGGGGTTTCCTCTTTCGTCTACTTTTCTCCTTCCCTATCTTTCTGTAAATTCTCTGTCCATTCAAAATTTTGTTTAAGTAAATTTTTTTTTGGTCCAAGTACAAAATCATTTGCTATTTCTTAAAATGTATAAAATTTCATGCTCAAAATTCTTTCGATCAGGTAGGCCTTGCTTTTCTTCCTTCCCTATAGCTAATTTTCTTCCTTCTCTTTCTTTTCTCCTTTTCCGCTGTTTAGTCCCATTATATTCCATAAAACATCAATAGGCGAACTGTTCTAAATTTGTAATTGTCCCGTTTTCAGGGTTTTTTTTTCCTGAAATATAGAGTTTTGGTAATATAGTATGATTAAGTATGTTGTTTCGCGTATTCATGTTTTTTTTATTTTTATGGCTGCCATCTATCATTATTTTCCTGTTTGTTCAAAGTATAAGGTGGTTTGGAGTGCAAATTATGTGGTTCTCAATTGCCACATGTTATTCTGCTATTTATTACTATATACATATTATACATATTGTACATAGTATTTCAAAATATATAGTCATTTTGATTTTGAAATTCAATTTTCTTCCATTGGTTGTTCTGTGCCGCTATGTTGCTAGGGTTTCGTTTTTTTCGCGTGGGCCGTCATCTTTCCTCTTCGTTCTGTTTGGTTTACGCGTTTTAGTTTGTTTGTTTTTCTCTGCTGGTGTTTTCGTTTCTGAAAAAAACATACATTATTCAATGAACCACTCTGTTTGTATTTTTTATAGTTTTATCTCTACTTTAGCTTCCCCCAAATAAGTTATATATTTTTTTTGCATGCCGGATGGATATCATGGCGTGAGGGTAATAAAAAAACAAACATAATATATATTTCATCAAATAATATAAATTTAATGAAATGAGATTTTTACTGATTATCATGGCACTAAACTAATAGGATTGTGTCGAAACCTTGGTCATGACGGAGAGCATTGTCCGAACTTTATTATTAATAAACATAAAGATATATATTCTATACAAATTATTAATTATTTGACAGTCAAAAGGCGTCTTGTGTTTTGGTAAAGTCCCAAAACAACAAAACTTACTTAAATTGAATGTGTCAAAACTTCCAAACTTGGACCATTTCGGAAAATTTCAAATATATTTTTAAGATACTCGCTGGCCTGGCAATTTTTTTTGAAGTTTTCATGCTACATAAACTTATGCCAGCGTATTTATCATTGCTATCTTTTCAAGTATTTTTCTCACTCAAATTGCTTTGTGGTTGTTTTGGCGGTCTCGTTGTGCCGTTGTTTTGGTCGGGTTGTCTCAGACTGCCCCATGGGATGACGTGCCTGGTTTCGGTTCGCGGCTTCTGGGCACGTCTGCTAATTCCATGGAGGAAGTTACTTTTTTCCTTCTTTCTCCTCGGACGGCTGAGGAGTCACCGGGAATTTTTCCTTACCGGGGCGTGGACAACGGTTTCCGTTTCCGGGGTATATCCCCGAGGTTTTGTTTGCTTTATTTTTCCAGACCCCCGTACGGCCGTTGATTTGTACTAGGTTGAGTGCTGGATTTCTGTGAGGCCTGGCCTAAGTGGCGGTCTCCTGCTCCGTCCGGATGATCCCGACGTGGAAGCGGAAGTATTCTGCCCTCCTTCCTCTTCAATATATTTCCATCTCGAAATCCATTCTCCAATCACCTCATTATCACCTTTCTTACATTTCCATCTTCTCTAATCCGTCTAAGTCTAGGCCTAGCATCATCATTTCATCCTCTCTCTCATTTCATTCTATCTAAATCTTATTGTAAAAAAAGAAAAAAAATTACAGCCTAATTAACTTAAAAAAACTTAGGATCCTACTTAACTTTGAAACTTTGCCTTCACTTATAGCAGCTCTTACTAGCTTTAAAATATTGGTGTTGTTTCATTAGATTTAAAATCCAGTCTTTTCTTGTTAATTATTAATTAAATTATGTTGAACTTTAGGGTATTTTGTACATAACATAAAATTTTAAAATTAATATCAATAATGCGGCCCGTATTCGTTTTTATGGGGTCATTGTAAATATATATTTATTGATGTTTGAAACACGTTGCTGTGTTTTGTTTAACTATTGACATTGCTCAAGTGTCCCTTCTGGCCGTTTGTACTATTCCCCTTCTGGGAAGGTATCTTTTGAGGTAGTTTACTGTGTGTCCGTACCTGGGCTTACATTTGTTTATTTTTCAGATTATGTTGTGCCGCCGTGTGCTGCCCTCCTTCTCGGCCAGTTCATTCTCTGTCGAGCGAGCATATTCTCTTCCACCCCTGTGCTGGCCACCTATTGTCTGCTGCTGTTCTGGCACTATGGGGACGCCTTGTTTGTCAGTCTGCAACAAAGCAAGCTCCGACTATACTATATGCAACTGCAGTTCTTCACACCAGCAACAATGTTTCTACGCCTACTCACCAGCCTTATCTACTGCTCCGACTACTACCAACACCAAATGGACTTGGTTAATTCCTGCATACTACTGCTCTACAATAGTTTACTATAATGGTTAATTACTACGTCTGACTACTATGTACAAGGACACATGGTTTGCTGTGCTGGTGATGTGTTACAACTACGGATATGGACTCCGCAAATTGTTCTACTGCTTTTCTTACAATCTGTTCCAATGGTGTATACTAAATATTCATTTTGTTTAGGTGGACCTTATGCATTTTTATGGGGTGATGACATATACTTTGCTCGTTCTGATTAAATTTCTAATATTTCCTCAAATGGACTGGTTTTGAAGAAGAAGAAGAAGAAAAAACTTTTGCTTCTCAATTTTTCTTTTTCCTACGGTCGTAGAGGATGTGCCGTGTGTATTTCGGCGCCTGGTTTTCAACAAGTTTCACTTTATATATTTATTGTTTACTTACATATTTTGATGTTCTAGCAGTTACGTACATTTTCAGTTGCATTGCGGCAGCCATCTTTCTTTTGTTTCGAGTGTGTTTAGTTATTTTCTTTCTACTTTAGCGCCCCCCATATAGCTTTGTTCACGGGCTTTAATATTTTTCTGGCGCAACGCCTCTCGCGGCCGGTTCGCGCATGTTTGTTTGATTGATGGCACGCCTATTAACTACCATAATTCTTGTCAGGCCTTAAGCCGTATGAGTTGGGCCTTCAGCCTTATTATACTTGGTGATTTTTAGTAAAGCTTTTGTTACTTGTAATTATTATTGAAGCTTTCTGTATTGTGATTGATGACTCGCCTATTAACTACCATAATTCTTGTCAGGCCTTCAGCCTTATTATATTTGCTGAGCTTGGAAAGTTTTGATATTTGTAATTGTCATTGGATTCAGTTGTATTTTGATTGATGACTTGCCTCTTAAACTGACGTTATTCGTACCAGATCTTTCGCCTCATGTTTATTCGGGCCCTCAGCCTTGGTGTTTTTTCTTTGGTTTTGAAAGCTTGCTATTTGTAACTAGTACTGAAGCTTATTGTATTTTTGCTCTATGAAGCTACCACTTACCTTGTAATAAATTCTGATACTCATTTTTATAATTATTGAATCATATGTAAATTGCGAACCCTATTCTATCCTCACTCACATGTTACTGACATTCTATAGTGCAGCTCTTGGGGAAAGCCCTTATAGTACGCGTCTCATAATTTAAAAAAATAATAATGTGTTCATGAAAAATGTCAACTTCATTTAAACCTCATATGCATGTTAGTAAAAGAACTTTAAATTTCGATTTCAAAATCCGAATAAGTCGCTTATTCACTTTTAACCAATTTTATTTTAGAGTAAATTTAGAAGATAAAAATATAAAAACTAGTCTGCCGGGCCCACTTCGGGGCTCTGGCCCGGCTGCCCCTCCCTCTCGTCGGGGCTGCAGGAGGCTAAAATGAAAACTGATTTGCATATTCAATGGTATCCCGTGCAATTATGTTGTTAATTTTATTTTAAATTACATTGTCTATTTGGTTTTACATTATTTTAATCTTACAAAATTGGTTTTTTGAGCTAGATGGTAGCGTCTTGGGCTCGCAGAAGGGAGGTCCTATGTTTAAGTCCTGTCGTCGGTTTATTTTTTAATTTTTTATTTGTGGTTTCTCCAGTCAAATTGGCCGTTTGGATATTTACTTACCGTGACTCGTCGTTCTATTTCATTTGATATCAAATATTCGATTTCGAATCTTTATTACCTATGGTAGTGGTAGAAGTAAAAATGGGGTTTTCTTATTTTAAAATAAATGTTACTGTAGTCACGATAGCACTGATGAATGAACTTGAAAACACCCACCAAACGCCGTCATTCACAATCGTATCCGTTCGGCAACCAGCCGCCATAATGAAGCGATGATTTCCTCTCTTCCTAACGTTAAGTAACCAGATGACATAACATGCAGTCTTTTAGTGCGCCATTTTAGGTTAGTTTTCCGTGGACTTTATAATAATTTTGCTTTTATTTAGAACATTGTTATTTACGGGAGCTTAATTTCCCAAAACATTGATTTTTTACATCGATAGTTTTCATGGAAATATTTCTGTTTATTTATGAATTTTGCCTAATTTTCTGATACCATGACTTTTTTAGTATACATAGATTTTTATGTCTAAATACATCGATGTTTTCAGGTCGATATTATCGTCACATCGATGGTTACCTCCGATTTTAACCTCAATGTTTTAACTATCGATGCTCATCCCTAATTGAAAGCTTATTTATTTCGAGAAACTTCCCCCATTAGGAGGCTGTCATGACGACAAAGTATAACAATGATCAATAGAAACATAATACATGACAAAATAAAAATTCACATAAAACACATTAATGGACACACACATTCGATGCATAAACATGATAATATTATTATATATACTAATGAATAAATAAATTCAACTGGTATAGAGATGGTTACGAAGGACTGCTATTGAACCACGTATTGCAGATATGACCATATCTTGATGACGTATCCTTTTAAGGCCAAAGGAATCCCAGACCTGGACGAGGTGTTGTGGAATTGTACCTCGTGCGCCGATCATCAGCCTTCGGACAGAGATACGTTCTAGTTTGTATTTATTCTTAAGGAAATCAATGGTTGGTTCATATATTGATTTCTTCTCGGCATCAACTTCTTCGGGTTGGCAGTTATGGGTCTCGAAACGTATAGTCGGATCCAGGATATATCCTGCTTTATTAGATGGTAAAAAAGCAATCATGTCTATACGCCGATTACTTCCATCAGTGACCAGACCGGAAACCTCTTCGTAAACCGAGTAACCATGATCTCTCATCGAGTTTGCTATCATATGTCGGATGGTGTGATGATGATTTCGCAGTACCTCCCCGTAGGGACAGACTCCCAGGATATGGGTAAGGGTTTCATGCTCTCTGTGGCAGCGCCGACAGAGGGTGTTGTCCTGGGATCTACCCGGCAGGGAACGCACTGCACAAACATTTGCAGTCATTTTTATAGCCTCTCTCCATTCGGCGCAGGATAAACCTTGGTGATCTCTCATCCACTTATTCGCCGGTGTATATTCTCTGAACAGCTCTACGCCTTTCCTTTGTGTGGAAGTTTCGCCCACAACTCGACTTAGGATTTGCCGCACCTTCCTAGCATTGGGAAGGGAACCATGTGGAGATTTAATTTGTTCATTTAAGTCTAAATCTAGGTCATTTAGGCATCTGTGACATTCTTCATCCAGATTTCGGATGGCATTATTATATCCGTTGTTAGCTTGCCTGAGCTTGTTGCATATGTTTATATACTGTAATTTGGCTTCCCAAGAAGCGCGGAACAAACCCAGGCCTTTAAATTTCCGGTCGGTATAGACCATATGATCCGGAACATCTGCAGGTAGCTGCAAGATTTCCTTTGCTCCACTTTTTAGAATTTTATCAGCGTCTATTAGGAAACGCTGCGGAATTTTATTAAGTGGAGTAACTTGTAGAGGATATATTAGAGTAGGTGAGACTGATGTATTCATGATGGTGAACTTTTGATCATCCTTCAACAAAGGTGAAGCGGCGAGAGTATCGATTTTATTGCGGAATTTATCAAGCGTAGCTTGTGAATCTAATTTCATCTCGTTTAGGAAATTCACTCCTAAATAGCGAACAGCTTCACCAGCTTCACAGCTGCGTTGTGATTTAATTTTGCTGTTCTCATTGATGATTTAGTGCTTCTTCTATAAGCTTGCCTTTCTTGATCGTAAGGGATACCGATTTTGAGGCATTGATGGATAAGCCAATTTCTTGGAATCTGTTGATAGCGATCTTCACCAGTTCTATAGCGGCTTCGGGAGTTTTCCCAAAAATTACCGTATCATCAGCAAAACCCATGATTGTGAGGTTAGGTTGCTTTTTGTCTAGTAGGTATCCATATTTTTCCGATAAGTGTTTCTCTGATAGTTCTTCCACGATATGGTCAGTGGCAATATTAAATAAAACTGGAGACAGCGGTAACCCTTGTAACACTCCACGGTTAATTTGAATGGGTTTTGTTTTTCTCTTGGAAGATTGTATTTGTGTTACGTTTCCTTCTTGAAGTGCCATTATTAGGTTGGATGACTTGGTGGGAACACCGAGGGATTGTAAAGTACATCTCAGATGGTCATGTCCAACATTATCAAAGGCTTTGTGGATATCCAGAAAAACAACACATGCGTCTTCCCTGTTTGTTCGAACATGTTGTAAAACAGCTTCCAAAATTGATGTGTTTATGTAAGTGCCGGGTGAAGATGTAAAACCCCGCTGATTGTCATGAAGTGTTACATAGCTGCGTAGTAGTTTATCAAGGGCCCCCTCAATATTACTCTTCGGATTACGGAGCAGATTGTAATTGGGCGCCAGTTAGTTGTATTATTAACATCGCCACCCTTATAAATAAGAATAGTACAAGCTTTCTGAAAAATCTTTGGAACCATACTACATGTTAGCATTCTAGTTGCAACCTTGGCAATTATCTCTGACACAGTTTCATTTTTAATAACCCTAACGATAACATGATCCGGGCCACTTGCTGTGTCTATGGAAATCTTTTGTGTAGCATTCAATATATCTTGTTTAGTTATAACTGGACTAAATGAGTCATTTTCTGTAAGAAATTCGCTTTCACTAACCTTACAGGGATATTCAGATCTTTGATGGATATTAGGTTTGGAAAAAATACCTGAAAAATGGGTTTGCAGTATATCTTCATTCAATAAAACATGCTGGAGTTTCATTGTAAAAAACATTACGAATGGCTCGTCTTCGCTGATTATAGTAATAATACTGAGTTCTCTCTCTGTAGTCATCAGTTTTACAACTGGTTTGATGCAATTCTCCAGTTCTTCCTATCTTGAGCCAGTCTCTTCATCTCTTCATATTTTTTACATCCAAAATCGCCAATAATCTGTTTTGCATATTCTAATCGTGGTCTTCCCTTACAATTTTTCCCCTCTATTGTTCCTTCTAATATAGTGTTGACCAAGCCTGGATTCCTCATAATGTGCCCCACTAGTCTGGCCCTTCTTCTAATGAGTGTCGTCCATAGACTTCTTTGCTCCTCTATTCTTTCTAAGACCTCTTCGTTAGATATTCTGTCAGTCCACCTGATTTTCAACATTCGTCTATAGCACCACATTTCAAAAGCTTCTATTTTATGCCTTTCACTTTTTCCTAAAGTCCACGTCTGAGTTAAGTCATACATATATTTTGCTTTTCTCTTCTCACGGTCTCTTTTTGTTGCTCTTTCTGGATTAGATGAAGCCTTGTAAGAGCGTTGGGTACTGACTGCGATATTATTTTTTCTCTTTTCATAATATTTCTAGGCCGGATGTTTTGGGCCAGGTAAAAAGGCAGGCGCAGAAGCTAAGAAAGTAACAAATTCTTCCACAGTATTTTCGAATTCAATATCACTTAAATTATCGGTGAATTTGTTTTTCCATTTGTTAAGTTCACTGTTGTAATCAAATGCTTTCTTCGATGTTTCATCAGTGATATTTTGGTTGATGTCCTCCAAAGGGTTCGTTGAAGTTAAGGTCTTATGCTTGTGAACTAGGATGTCCCTTTGTACTGTGGGATGAGCTCGGGCGATGTGGATTCTCACACCCCTATCAGAACGGAAATATTTTCTACAATGAGTACACTGCACTCCAGAATTTTCCTGTGTTGCCAGTGTCTCAATATCCACTTGACTAGATTCTACTAAACTTGATGAACCATGGCTTTCTCCTTCAGCCATTAATGACAAAACAGCAGTGCTTTACCTTATCTAAATTCAGTGTCCACTTGTTTTACTTTTACTCATTTAGTCAAATATGACTGATATTACTTCATTTTCACATTAAAAAACATTAACCCACTTAAAAAATTAAGAAATATACAGGTTGTCAAGGGAAAATCAACAAAATGAAATAGTAATTTTTAAAACTGCATTTACAGGAAAAATAGGCACCGAAACCATTCACCAATATTTGTAGACATTCATCATCCTCACAAACCTCCTCAACAACTGTTATTTTATTTCGGGGGTCCCTCCCTAGAGCCCCAGCCTTGGATACGTCCCTAACCGGTGATACCTACCTGTATATCATGAAAAGGAAGCAAGAAGATATTAATATATATATATATATATATATATATATACAGATGGGAGCAAAGGCGAAACAGGAGTAGGTTCAGGAATAGCTATTTATAGAGGCAATGAGATTGCATACCAATTGCAATACAGACTGCTAGATCAATGTTCTAACAACCAGGCAGAACAGCTGGCGATCCTCAAAGCGCTGGAAATGTTAACAACAATTCCACAAGTCCCGCATGGTCTGCGAAAAGTAGCACTGCACTCAGACAGCCAAATTACAATAGACTCAATAGAAAATCCAGCAAATCACAATAACCTAATAAGAGCTAATAAGAGAGCAAACAAAAATATTTGAAGCAGATAACTGGACCATACACTACACGTGGATCAAGGCACATATGGGCATAACCGGAAACGAAACTGCAGATCGTCTGGCAAAAACAGCAAAAACACCTGTTCCCTACAGGAATCTCGAAATTAGTTACGGCAGGTTACCGCTAAGTGCTAAATTAGGCGAATTACAGGAGATCAGCGAGCAGAAGTGGCAAAATGAGTGGAACAATACTGAAAATGGAGCAATAACTAAACGGTATTTCGCAAGTGTACTACAAGTGGGAAGTGATCTGGCGATTAACTACGTAATATAAAAAAGTAACAGGTAACGTTTATAAATAACTGTTACTTTCGTGTAACTGGAACAGTAACGTAACTGTTCCAAAAAAAGTAACTGGTTCCCATCTCTATACACTGGCTTAATCGATTACTCGATCTACGCAATCAACTTATTGAGAGTATTTGGCAATAGGGATGTAGCGAACTAGGACCAACAGATGTCTCCACTGATCTAGCCGGTATGCGCTAGCTGTTTGTCACTTGTTTTTCCAGTTGTCGTCTGCTGGTACCATGCTTTTAAATGGAGTTTCATCTTAGCAGACTGAAAAATAAATTCGAACTTTGCTATTTTTGTAGCGGGTAAAGCGCTACGAGGCGCATTTCTTTGTTTACTGGACACTTCAGGAATATATTTACGTGAAAAAGCTTAATGAAAAATTGCAAAAGATAGACGCTATATAAGTCGAAAAGAAGGAAGAATAAGCTGACAAATACTGTGAGAAATGTCGGCTATTAACTACATTACTATGTTCCCTACGTACAAAATGGTATGCAGATACGAATATTTATATACAGTGCTGCTAATTTGGCGATTGGGTATGATTCAAAGTAACTAAAAGAATGTACATGTCGGGGAAAGCTATAGGTTCTACTAGCATTTTTCTACGTGTCTAGTAAGAGTGTATATTCAAATATTCCGCTCAATGTAATATTGCTGAAACAGCAATCTCAGCGCATTGATATTAGTTTGAGTCCGCCTGTTTCTGTGATTCCCCTCCTCAGCAGGTGCAGCTTTAGAGGCATCGTGACATCACGGCGTCATGTTAGAACACAGTTAGCTTCCTGCATCCTCACGAGACAGACGTGCTGGATCGCTCTCTAAATTCGCGCTCATTTCAGACAATAGAAACAGAGGTTTTCTATTAATACGCGAATAAGGACATAATACTTCCAGTTACAAGTATTATCGTGTGCTAGTATTTAATCTACACTAATTACAGTGGATTCATCATTATCGGCTTCTTAGATTATTCTAAAAGTTCGTGTATCGGTTCGGCAACGTTGTGCAACCAAGCGTTCACAATAGTTCGGCTATAAAGTTCATTATATTCAAGATTCCAGTGTTAAATATTATTAGAAGTAATACAGCGATCCTTACGATCAGTTTAAGATATAATTACATCGCTGGCATAATTAACGAGAAATTATCGCCACGTGTTTCCAAGTTCCCGCCAACTCACATTCCATTGTGCAGTGCAAGCGCACCTATCTCAGATTCATTTCATTTGTTATATAGGTGTTTCTATTCGTTTACAATTACATTATTTAGCCTATATCGTGTGAGATCAGATTGTATTTTTTTTCGCGACAAGTGAAAATCGCTTTTCATTTGCTCCTCTCGGTCCGGATATATGTCGTTTTTACATTCATTTTGGTACCTCCTGGGCCGGGTGTAATTTGGACAAATCTCGAACTCTCACACATTGTTACCGCCAGGCGACCCGGCCTCTGGTGCGAATAGCGGACCTTGGAATAATTTAGGGTGCGATTCCCGGCGATAACATGTCGAGAATAAATTGGAAAGAATGGTTTGCAGTTCGAAACACAAATTCTATTGCTTTTCGAACCACAAAGAAAGTATAGCAGTTTGTTTATATGCACATAGAGTGATGATGCTGCTTGGTTAACATAAACATGCGATTTGAGATGAAAATGTTCTTCGTGAATCTTGAAGTTATTGCTCTATCCAGATACACATTTAAATGTATTGGCAGACTGTATTCAATCGGAGGACCAGAAATAAATATGAACTTGCTGAAATGTCACTTCAACAGCTAGGAAAAAATTGTATTCACAACACAAGAAGTTCAAAGCAATGGTTTAAAATAAATGATTCACACCTTGCCTTCTAAACGATAAAATGTCTATATTTAGTTATAAATTGCCGTTACATACATTCCTTAGGATTGCCAGTCTCATCGAAGTCAAACTAATCCATGGTCCTTGGAACGTACCTTTTTTTAAGTGGTTTATGATATTACTCACGGATTGAATGATTTCCCTTTGAAATTATCAATGTCCAGAGAATTGGTGAAGCACTATTAAACTTCGAAAGGAATCCTTAAGATCCTTAAATTGCGTTGAATGCGATCTTGAAGTTAGTTGAATCACTTAATCCACAATAAAGTTGAAGATAAAAGGCTTTTCGCCCGAATTTAGCATTGTTTTGTGATGCTAGGAAGCTTGTAGGTTGAAAGAGCCCATTGCTCTTGAATAGGAGAAAAGAACATACATTTTGTTGTCCATTTTTTAAGAAGAAAGAGTAGAATGTTATTAAAAAACAACAGAAGGTTGAAATAATTAAAATCTCTCCAACCCAAGACAATAACTTGATCCTAATATTAAGATAATCAATCAATACATGAAAAAACACTATACTAAATATGTAATTGCAAGAGAAAATAAAAAATAAACAAAGAAATATTAAAATGTGCAAGTATTTAGAAATAAAATGAAATAGTTTTGGTATTGAGGTTAAAAGCAACAATTATCAAGACATACTTAGAATAATTAAAACTATGAGGCTTTAAAAATTACATGAAAAACCAAAGCCCACTGAACTAAATTCATAGCCAGCATTGAGTAGGTATTACATGACGTAACATATTGCCCGCGATTATTTCATTTGTGAAATAATCTAAAGTGATGTGAAGTCACGTGATACCTAAAGAGAATTATGATATGAGAAAGGGGAATGAGTAGAATAAGAAAAATAAACTTAAAGACTAAGAAATGAATTGAGGGTTGCTAACCAAAAAGGCAACAACACCAAAGACATGATAGGGTTAGTCATCAGCCTCAGAATTGGGAAGAGGAGCCAGTTTTACAATGGGCCTCTTGAATAAGCCTGTGGCAGTACGCACAGTAACAACACGAATAAGACCGTCAGGGCCAGGATGAGTACAATGAACAATCCCTAGGGACCACCTTTGAGGAGGGAGATTGTCCTCAATGATTAGGACTGGGGTACCTAAAGGAATGTCAGAAAGAACTTTGGTCCACTTGTGAGGATAACTTTGATGGTCGAGAAGAACAATAGACAACTTCCGACAATTTGACTCAAAACTAAACTCTATAGACTCCACAAAATATTTAACCATATAATTCTAGCGTATTTATTTGGCGCCAGCTAGATTATCTAAATACAACTCACCATAAGTACTTATTTAAGTCAAACTCCTTCACAACAATAACTTGACCTATTTTTGTCTATTATTCCCCGTCGGCCACATTACGACTTGTCTATGCCCAGACTGGCTCGTCATCTCTTTAGGGGGGATTCTATTCAGTGTTGAGGTTGACAGATTAAGTAGGTATATAATTTTACACAAACAAAAAAATAGGTTTGACAGTGGTTGATATTTTAATATTTTCAAATTCAAATACAGTTATAAGGTTTGTCTCGAAGATTATATATACTTCGTAACTTTATATAGAAATAAAATAATTGAAATGTTTCTGTGACGTTCAAAATATAAAGCCTCTTTATATTTTTAAGCTTCAAAAATAAATTAATGTCTTTTTAATCTTCTAACCTGACTTCCAGACCACAGCAAAGAATGCGTGTTCGAACAAAGTTGATCTTATGAATTGGGTACTTTACTGAAGTTATCTTTTCAGGTTATTATATGAAACAATAAACAAACAAAAAGAATATTTAACTTTCTTACTTTTACGTTAATCAAAATGTATATATAAAAATGGAGTCTATATCTCAATGTCTTTGATTAAAATAATATATTCTCGTAGAATACTCAGCTTGTGTCAGTTTCTTCACGCACGACGACTTCCAATTTACACCACGTAATCCCTCGTAGTTTTTCTCGAGCCACCTGGCTCAAGACTCTCCAACAGATGTACCACGAAATCCCACGTAGCTTTTCTCGAGCCACCTTGCTCAAGACCTTCCAACAGATGTACCACGAAATCCCACGTAGCTTTTCTCGAGCCACCTTGCTCAAGACCTTCCGACAGATGTACCACGAAATCCCACGTAGCTTTTCTCGAGCCACCCTGCTCAAGACCTTCCAACAGATTTACCACGAAATCCCACGTTGCTTTTCTCTAGCCACCTTGCTCCGGACGTTATGTAGCTGAACCACACAGCTTTTCCTCGAGCCACCTTACTCGAGACGTTCTTTCGCCGGCCCAACTTCTCGACGACCTTCCTCGCCAAAATTCTTATCACGATCTCTCGCTTCTCTCCCTCGACTTCTCCCTCTGCACGGGATCTCTCGGTTGGACATGCGCCGTTGCGGACCTTTCAGCGCCCCGGCCAGGGTACTGTCTCTATTGTTCCTGCAACACAATGTTCAACCGCGGCACTACCCAACTTTCACTGACGTCACCAACAGTTGAGTACCAGGTATAAGCGTGCGGTGTCGACATATTTCCTTACACACCCCCCTTGCAAAAAAATAAAAAAAATAAACTCGTTTATTTTTTTTCCCCCTTTCCACTACGTATCACTCACAGGGCAAAATGGTTTTAAGTCTTTGATATGCCACCTGCCTAGTGATTTATGGTTTCTATCTTCTAACTCATATGCATTTAGTCCAAGCTTCTTCTTTATCAAGAATGGGCCTACATATTTCGGGGCAAAACCTGCTGTAAAGTTCTGTCCAGCCGAACTTAACACATAATTTCGTCTGAGCACTGCTTCACCTTCTCGAAAATTTACCTCTCTCTTCCTAAGGTTATAGTAGTGACTAGTTTCCTTAAATGCATTCTCCAGATTATGTCTCACTATCAAGTATAACTCTTGTAGTTTATTCATCTTGTCTATCCATTCCTTCGGTCGCTGTGTCAATAGGCACGTATCCCGAGTCTTGACTAGAGATTTGCTGATTTCAATTTCTCGACCGAAGTTTAACAGTGAGGGTGAATAACCTGTCGACTTGTGTACTGACGAGTTAATGGCATGAACAAACTCCTTCAAATATCTATCCCACTGAGTATGGTCCGTGTTAATATAACTTGAGATCATGGTTTTCAACACTCGGTTCACTCTCTCACTTGGATTTACTTGGGGAGAGTAATTTGGAGCAAAACATGCTAGAATTCCAAAGTTTTTAGCCACTGTCTGGAAAATTTTACTACTGTACTGTGGTCCATTGTCCATTATCAAATTTTCCGGGACCCCCCATTTCAAAATTACAAGTTCGTAAAACGCGTCCAGCACTGTTTTTGTGGTAGCTGTCTTTAAAGCTTTACACTCTACCCACTTTGAAAAACAGTCATGAAACACAACGATATATCGGTTTCCCCTTTTTGAACGAGGATACGGTCCTAATATATCTGTCGAAATCGTGACCCAAGGGCGATCCTTTCTTCGAAAATGCATTTGTCCTGCTGGTCTGGATTGCACTACTTTATATTTCTGACATATTAGACATTCCTTAATGTACTTAACAACATCTTTAAACATGTTAGGCCAAAAATATTTCCTAGACAATTTTAAGAATGTTTTGGTAATTCCAAAATGTCCAGCGGTTGGTTCATCATGATATTCCTTTAACAATCTTTTCCTAAATTCCCACGGAACTACTAATTTCCATTTATCTGTATCTTCCTCTAACACCTGTCCTAATTGATCCAGTCTTAAATGAAACAATTTTCCCTCTTCGACTCTCCAATCAGGCCAATATTGAGGATTTTGTTTAACTTGGTCTAGACGTCTTTTATACCAAACGTCTTGAATATTTTCCCATTCTCTTTCACTACTTAGGTTTAGGGATAAACACAATTCTTTACTCTGTAAATCCGAATCGTCACTATTGTGTATCCTCGATAAAGCATCGGACACTTTTTGTAAGCGGCCTGCTCGATGTACTACCGTAAAATCATATTCTTGTAAGAGCAAGCTCCACCTAGCTAAACGTCCTGAAGGATTCTTTAATTTATGAAGCCACTTAAGAGCGAAATGATCCGTATGGACTACAAAATGATATCCTTCGATATAAGCTCTAAATTTTTGTATAGCCCACAGTATGGCTAATAACTCTTTCTCTACCACTGACCATTTTCTTTCCGCCGGAGTGAGAGAACGACTTGCATAGGCAATGACCTTTTCCTCGCCCGCTTCACCCGGTTGCATGAGGACGGCTCCTAGCCCAGAAAAACTTGAGTCTGTCTGCACCACTAGAGGTTTGCTATAATCGGGGCATGTTAAAATTGGGCTACTTATTAGTCTATTTTTCACATCATCAAATGCACTTTGACAATCACTAGTCCAATTCCATTTCTGATTTTTGCGTAACAAATTAGTCAAAGGTGCCACTAATTCAGCAAAACAAGGAATAAATCTTCTGTACCACGAAGCTAACCCTAGGAATGATCTGACTTCCTTTACTTTAGTCGGTACAGGATAATCTAAAATGCAGTTAACTTTATCAGGATCTACTGCTATACCTAACGGACTTACAATATGACCCAGATATTTTAACTCAGTCCTAACAAATTTCGATTTTTCCACATTAATTTTAAGGTTCGCTGCCCTTAGCTTATTAAAGATTTTCTCTAGTAACTCCAAATGCTCCTCAAATGATTCGCTAATTACAACGATATCGTCTAAATAGACAAAGCACTTTTCTCCTATCTCTGTTCGTAGAATCGTGTCAACAAGTCTCTGGAATGTGGCTGCTGCATTGTGTATTCCAAAAGGCATGACTTTAAAATTATACAGGCCTCTTCCAGGCACCGTAAACGCTGTCTTTTCTTTGCTACTCTCAGTTAAGGGGACCTGCCAGTATCCATTTTTCAAATCAATGGTGCTAATATATTTTGCCCTTCTCAATTTGCTTAATATCTGCTCAATATAAGGTAATGGGTAACTATCCCTCTTTGTGACTAGGTTAATTTTCCGAAAGTCCACGCAAAAACGCCAAGAACCGTTTGGTTTCTTAACCATCACCACAGGTGAACTCCAAGGTGAACTAGACGGTTCTATTATACCCTGCTCTAACATCTGGTCTATTTCCGAATGGATAGCTTTTTCTAAAACTGGCGAAACCGGATAGTACCTTTGCTTAATGGGTTTCGCTGACCCTGTATCAATTTCATGAGTTATTTCTTTCGTACACCCTGTACAATTTTCAAATAATGGTAGTTGTTCTGCTAGAAATTTTCGAAGTAATTCCTGTTCCCTTTCTGTAGGAATGTTCAATAAGGCATCTAATTCATGGCCTACACTCGATCTATCTACCTGTAGGAACTTAAATCTGGATTGGGGATTTTCTTTAAAATACCAACTATCCTCCGTCACATCTACTATTATGCCTAGCTTCGCGAGTGCATCTGTGCCTAATATCACGTCCATCGCTAAATTCGGCATTATTCTATAACTTAACTCAACTTCCTTGTTCCGTAATTTCGTATGAAGTATCACTTCACCTGACAATCTACTGAACGATTTGTCCGCTAACCTAACCACTTGGTCTGTTAAAGGTTGCATGATAATTCCCAAATTCTCACATAATTCTCTGCCTTTCCTACCAATATATGATCTGTCCGATCCAGAATCAATCAAAGCATACATCGTCGTTCCTTCTAATTCAATTTCCGTTATACATCTATTTATAGCTGACTGAACTTGAGTGGAACCTCCTAAACAATCTACAGTTAATGTTCCCTGACTTTGTAATTGTCATAATCGCCTGTTTCTCCTAGCTCCTCCGCATGTACAGTCATTACTTCTTTTACCCTGTCTACCACATCTATAACAAAATATTTTCTTCTCCAATTTACATTCAAAATGTCTATGGCCTACTTCTCCGCAGTTCCAACAATTAAATTTTCTCCTTGTACTATAAGCGATCTGCTTAGAATTTTCTGTCTTATTCGAAACTTCTACAACGTTTCCTCTGTTTACATCTCGTTGCTCTCTAACTGTGCTATCATTAGATAAGCTTAAATTAGATTCCTCCGATGAATTTACGTTATGAATTTGTCCTCCATTTTGTTTGTTTGTTTTATCCCAACATTTCTTTTGTTTAACTCCTAATTTCACTTCGGATTCACCTCCTTCCCGACCTGACGTTTGTTCTATTCCCACTACTGTATTTAAACCTGGTACAAACTTCTGAACTTTGGGGTTGTACGCTGTTTCTTTAACAATAGCCTTCGATACTTCTGGAGGTGGAACATATTTTTCAGATTCTATCAAAATCTGCTCATAATGCCTACCTACTCTGACTAAATCCGCCACTGACTCTACTTCTTGGGGGCGAAGGTAAAGTCTTACATCGGGTCTAAGATTCTTCATCAACAATTTAATCATTTTCCCGGGATCCATAGACGTAGTTAACCGACGTGCTAAAGTTTGTACTGCATTAGCATAATCCGCCACTGTTTCATGTTTCCCTTGGGACCTATTTTTAATTTCCTCTAACAATGAGTCTTCCGCATCTATCGGCAAATAATAAGATTTAAATTCTCTTACAAAATCTTCCCAAGAATTCCAATTGCTAACATTATTTCTATACCATAGCAATGCAGAATCTTGAAGCATTTCGGGAATAGCTAGAAATAAATCGTTCTCAGACAATCTAGATCCTCTTTTCAGGTCATCTAAGCGCTCTAAGAATAAGTAAATACTATCTCCTGGCTTAAATTTTACATTTCCTCTACGAACTATTTCCATGACACTTAACTTAGGTTGTTCTACCTGAATAGTAAAAGTTTGAGGTTGCGGGGCCATTATTTGATCTTGAGATTCTCCTTTTTCTCGCATTAACATAATCCATGCGTACACTATATCGCCATACGAGCCTGGGACGGGAATGTAATTTTCTGTAAGTTCCTCTTTCAAAACTTCTTCACTAAGCTGAAATGCTAAAATCACGCACTCAAATAAGTTTGGATTTTGTCTTGCAAAATGTAACACTCTCTGTCTCAATTCGTCTCTATTCCCAGTCGTAACTAAATGAAAATATCTACACTCTGATTCTAAATCTCTTTTTCGTAGTTTACGAATGGCCGTCGTTAGTTCTGGGTTTTGATAAGCTTCTGCAGTATTTGTTATAGTCGCCATTTTTAATCATCAACGATCTCAAAAATCTATTCAACTTCGAATGAAAGCAATATATATATATATTTCTTATATATCACAACTTCACTAGGTAATACTAGGGGAAGTATAACTACAAATATCCTAACTTAGATCCATACAAACGTAAGAATGTCATCTCATAGCTTACGTCTCTGCTATCGTAATACCTAAACCTTCGATACCCGTTTGTACCTGATGTCCCAACTGTTTTATACACATTAAACATTTATATACCCTCCTGGAAAAGAATATATGTATTAGTCACAGAATAATCTTCTCTCTTATTCTAGCAGAATATACTCTATTCATGTCCTAATTATGAATTTCCGTATTGTCCCTTAATATCTTACTCCCTAACCACTGTCTTGAAAATAGTAATATTTTTATTACGAAAATATGCAAATCTATTACGAAAATATGCAACACTGCAACACTGGAACACTGACCCCGCGCTATGGGCGCCAATTTATCTGTGAGGATAACTTTGATGGTCGAGAAGAACAATAGACAACTTCCGACAATTTGACTCAAAACTAAACTCTATAGACTCCACAAAATATTTAACCATATAATTCTAGCGTATTTATTTGGCGCCAGCTAGATTATCTAAATACAACTCACCATAAGTACTTATTTAAGTCAAACTCCTTCACAACAATAACTTGACCTATTTTTGTCTATTATTCCCCGTCGGCCACATTACGACTTGTCTATGCCCAGACTGGCTCGTCATCTCTTTAGGGGGGATTCTATTCAGTGTTGAGGTTGACAGATTAAGTAGGTATATAATTTTACACAAACAAAAAAATAGGTTTGACAGTGGTTGATATTTTAATATTTTCAAATTCAAATACAGTTATAAGGTTTGTCTCGAAGATTATATATACTTCGTAACTTTATATAGAAATAAAATAATTGAAATGTTTCTGTGACGTTCAAAATATAAAGCCTCTTTATATTTTTAAGCTTCAAAAATAAATTAATGTCTTTTTAATCTTCTAACCTGACTTCCAGACCACAGCAAAGAATGCGTGTTCGAACAAAGTTGATCTTATGAATTGGGTACTTTACTGAAGTTATCTTTTCAGGTTATTATATGAAACAATAAACAAACAAAAAGAATATTTAACTTTCTTACTTTTACGTTAATCAAAATGTATATATAAAAATGGAGTCTATATCTCAATGTCTTTGATTAAAATAATATATTCTCGTAGAATACTCAGCTTGTGTCAGTTTCTTCACGCACGACGACTTCCAATTTACACCACGTAATCCCTCGTAGTTTTTCTCGAGCCACCTGGCTCAAGACTCTCCAACAGATGTACCACGAAATCCCACGTAGCTTTTCTCGAGCCACCTTGCTCAAGACCTTCCAACAGATGTACCACGAAATCCCACGTAGCTTTTCTCGAGCCACCTTGCTCAAGACCTTCCGACAGATGTACCACGAAATCCCACGTAGCTTTTCTCGAGCCACCCTGCTCAAGACCTTCCAACAGATTTACCACGAAATCCCACGTTGCTTTTCTCTAGCCACCTTGCTCCGGACGTTATGTAGCTGAACCACACAGCTTTTCCTCGAGCCACCTTACTCGAGACGTTCTTTCGCCGGCCCAACTTCTCGACGACCTTCCTCGCCAAAATTCTTATCACGATCTCTCGCTTCTCTCCCTCGACTTCTCCCTCTGCACGGGATCTCTCGGTTGGACATGCGCCGTTGCGGACCTTTCAGCGCCCCGGCCAGGGTACTGTCTCTATTGTTCCTGCAACACAATGTTCAACCGCGGCACTACCCAACTTTCACTGACGTCACCAACAGTTGAGTACCAGGTATAAGCGTGCGGTGTCGACATATTTCCTTACACACTTAGAACGTCTTTGCAGTGTGATCTTGGAGCGAGGACCTCCAAATTTGATTGGATAAGGACCCGCATAATCTATGCTTACGTTGGTGAAAGGAGAAATGGGATTTACTCTATAAACAGGCAAATCGGCCATTTTTTGCTGAAAGGTTTGAATATTGAAGCGAAAACATGTAGTGCATTTTCTTAGAACACTACGTACCACCTTCCTAATAGATGGTATCCAAAATCTTTCTCTTAAGTGAGAAATAACAAGTTGGGATCCAGCATGATTCAACTTGATATGATTGAAATAAATAAGCTGCTTAGTGAAGGCGTGATCAGCTGGTAACAACATCTGATGTTTGGCTTCGAAAGGTATGCTGGATCGTTCAAGACGTCCGCCTACCCGAATTACAGAATCCTTGTCAAGAAACGGGTCTAGTTGCTTCAATTTGCTTGAAGAATTGACGTCATGATTTGACAATAAATCACGGATTTCTGATGCATAAACCTCTTGCTGTATTAGCCTAACACAGCATTGAAGGGCCTTGTTGAGTTCAGAAGGCATTAAGGGGCCTTTTATAGAGTTATGAATCTTACGAGAGTTATGTATGAATCTCAATACGTAAGACATAACACGAATAGTTTTCAAATATTCGAATTTGAAAAGACAAGAGTTTAAGTTAGAGGTAGTGGCCTCCATTAGGGACAATACTCTAGTTTCTGGAAGCAAGTCGGGCTCCATATGATCTAGAGCGATATATTCATCCTTGACTTACAATTATCTTCACTGAGAGTGGGATTAGAATTGAGGCGTTTCTCCAAAGAGGAGAATCTTTTATAAGCCTGGAGTTTTGTGCTGCCCAGGGTCTGAGGATCAGACAAGAAAGGAAGTTTTACCACATATCTTCCTTCTGAGTCCCGTTGAGTATTATCTACGAAATGCTTTTCGCATATAGAGTCGTCGAGAAAGGAATCAGAGTTAGAAATTTTTTCTAATTCCCAAAACTGAGAAAGTTGCCTGCTAATGTCTTGATCAGCAGTGAGGAAGGCAGAATAATGTGTGGGAGACCCGCTAGAATGGTCGGGTTCCTTAGAAACCTTATTAGAAGGCCTTGACTTAGGTTGGCGGTTGTGCATATTTTGCAAAGCCATGTTATGTTCAGACCTGGCGGGTTGTGGTAATTTACCAGCAAAATACCAACCCAAATGCGAGTTCTGAATTACAGGCATATTAGGAGCAGATATCTGGCCTGCACAGACAATCTGTGAATATATTTCAACACCTAATAACAAGTCTACGTACTTAGGAATATTGAAACTGGCGTCAGCCAATGAAAGATTTGGTGGAATATTCCAATTTGTAGTATTGACAGGCTTGCGTGGAAATTTCGAGGTTGAAATTTCCGGTACGATTATGACGTTGGTGTTGCAATGCCATGAAGTAGTGACAGACTTAATTGAAATCGACGTCATCTTAAGACTGTCTGCCTTAGATGACAATATACCAGCTAAAGTAGTGCGCTGGTGATGAGGCGATAATTTTAAGTGGTTGAATAACCTATTAGACATGAGGTTACAATCAGAACCACTGTCAAGCAATGCGGTGGCTTCAACAGAATGGCCATCCCTGTGCATGACTAAAACAGTGGCGGTAGGGAGCAAACAGCTTGGTTGAGGTTGGAAGACTGACATTACCCCAGCAGTATTGGCAGCTTGGTTGCCGTTAATATGTGCTGGATTATGAAGGTAAGTGCCATGTTTACCCTTACAAATCTTGCAAGTATAAGTGCTACAATAGGGGGCGTGACCCTTAGAGTAATAGCACACTTGACATAATCGTTGCGTTTTGACAAAATTGTCTCTATTAGAGAAATCCATGGCTTTGAAAACTTCACAATGTTGCAGCTCATGGAATCCATTGTTACAACAGAGGCATTTAGGCTTGGAGGAGGCAACCTTGCCTTTAGGAATGGTTGTATTAGATACAATAGGCTTTACTGGCTGACTCCTTAAAGCTGAGTCAGTCATCTGAAAAACCAGTATCCTGGATTCTAAAAATGTGAATAAGTCTTTGAGACTAGGCATTTTACCTGGAGCGAGAGAGGATTCCCATTCCTTTATCAAGAATGGAGGAAGCTTGTCGAGTACAATCTTTGCTATAATCAAGTCAGACAGTTCCACGCCAACATTAAGCGAGTTCAAAGCATGAACAGTGCTTATAAAATGGTCAACGAACTTCTGAAGAGATTCAGCGGAATTCCTTTCTAATACAGGAGGTGAAAATAGCTTCTCCAAGTGGGTATTAGCGATAAGTCGGTCATTATCAAACCTAGCCGACAGCGTGCTCCATGCTACATCAAACGTAGCAGCAGAGACTGGAATGTTTTGAATCACTGTCATAACTTCTGGTGCTAGACAGGACTTCAAATATTGAAATTTGTCCATGTTAGATATGTGTTTATGCTCTATGATTAGTGAATTGAAAGTGTCCCTAAACTCAATCCAGGTTGCTGGGTCGCCACTGAAATGAGGAAGCCGAATTTCTGGAAGTTTAGGGAGAGAGGGGACAAATTGAGGCGATGATTGATTAGCAAGGATAGCTTGGTTGGGCTCATAATGATGCTTGGTTTCATCAATTGAACTTCGAAGAATACCAATGGTTTCATGAAAGGCAGATTCGACTTGAAGCCTTTGAAGTTTGATAGATTCATTGAGTTCTAGTACGTCGATACGTGAGTATTCAGTCTTGTACTCACTGAATAATTCCTCAAAGGATGTGCGCAGACTCAGAGCCTTGCAATAAGATTCTCTATCTTCTATGACAAGGGCTTGAATTGCCTGAAGATAATTGAAGAAACGTGTCTTTATAAACTCGACACTAGATAGCTTAGCCTGAGATTCTTGCTGGGCCGCAACTAACTTAGCCTCAGCTTCCTGCTGGGCTTGCCTTTGGAAAATTAAATTATCTAGGTGAGAGAGGGCTTGGAAAACGGTTTCTTCGACTTCCTCCCTATAAGCCATTTCGGCATCAGAAAATTCTATCTCCTCGATCTGAGATTGTATGTCTTGAAAATCATTACTAAGTTTTGTCATGGTATCTTTGCGCCTAAGCAGGTCTTGAATAGAAATTTCACTAGAACTAGTGAGATCAGCTATTATATTGGCTTGGCGGGTAATACGACTCTTAACAGGGGTTCGTTTAGCCTTAAGGGCAGCGAATTCAGGACCCGGATTAGTCATATTTGATGAGATTTGCAAAGTCTTTTACAATAAATAATTGCTCAGTGTTAAATTAATTGCCCGCGTTTCGGGAATTACACATAGACGTTTACAATGGTAATGATTGAGATAAACAGACAAAACAGTTAAATACACTTGAAATTGTGTAGAATCTGTATCAGGTGTTTGTATTGTTGTCTGTGAGATTGTACAATATTTTACAAATTGACAAGTATTACAATATGATAGTCAGGTAGCTCCGTACCTAGATCTCAAACGTGTTGAGGACACGGAGATATGCTTGATATTATTAAAACTTGATAATAATAGTGATGCTAATGTTTATGAAACAACACTTATGTTGTTGCTAAATGCAATACTTTGCATGAATTCAAACAGGCTTGCAAATGCCTGGAGAGACTTAATGTATTATATAGTATAAGATTAATTATTTATGATAATCAAGCAAATGCACTGATTATAATTCAGGTTCGGAGCAGCCAGTAATATCTAAACATGTTAGTAATATCAACGGCCCGATGGACCTACAACATGTTAGTAATATCAACGGCCCGGAAGACCAAGAACATGTTACCGCCAGGCGACCCGGCCTCTGGTGCGAATAGCGGACCTTGGAATAATTTAGGGTGCGATTCCCGGCGATAACATGTCGAGAATAAATTGGAATGAATGATTTGCAGTTCGAAACACAAATTCTATTGCTTTTCGAACCACAAAGAAAGTATAGCAGTTTGTTTATATGCACATAGAGTGATGATGCTGCTTGGTTAACATAAACATGCGATTTGAGATGAAAATGTTCTTCGTGAATCTTGAAGTTATTGCTCTATCCAGATACACATTTAAATGTATTGGCAGACTGTATTCAATCGGAGGACCAGAAATAAATATGAACTTGCTGAAATGTCACTTCAACAGCTAGGAAAAAATTGTATTCACAACACAAGAAGTTCAAAGCAATGGTTTAAAATAAATGATTCACACCTTGCCTTCTAAACGATAAAATGTCTATATTTAGTTATAAATTGCCGTTACATACATTCCTTAGGATTGCCAGTCTCATCGAAGTCAAACTAATCCATGGTCCTTGGAACGTACCTTTTTTAAGTGGTTTATGATATTACTCACGGATTGAATGATTTCCCTTTGAAATTATCAATGTCCAGAGAATTGGTGAAGCACTATTAAACTTCGAAAGGAATCCTTAAGATCCTTAAATTGCGTTGAATGCGATCTTGAAGTTAGTTGAATCACTTAATCCACAATAAAGTTGAAGATAAAAGGCTTTTCGCCCGAATTTAGCATTGTTTTGTGATGCTAGGAAGCTTGTAGGTTGAAAGAGCCCATTGCTCTTGAATAGGAGAAAAGAACATACATTTTGTTGTCCATTTTTTAAGAAGAAAGAGTAGAATGTTATTAAAAAACAACAGAAGGTTGAAATAATTAAAATCTCTCCAACCCAAGACAATAACTTGATCCTAATATTAAGATAATCAATCAATACATGAAAAAACACTATACTAAATATGTAATTGCAAGAGAAAATAAAAAATAAACAAAGAAATATTAAAATGTGCAAGTATTTAGAAATAAAATGAAATAGTTTTGGTATCGAGGTTAAAAGCAACAATTATCAAGACATACTTAGAATAATTAAAACTATGAGGCTTTAAAAATTACATGAAAAACCAAAGCCCACTGAACTAAATTCATAGCCAGCATTGAGTAGGTATTACATGACGTAACACACATATACGGTTTCTTCTCGGTATTGCTCTACCATCGGAACGGAATTCAGATTCCAATCGGTTCCTTGGGTCCGCCCAATAGATCACATAGCAACCGCGTTTCGGACTTCAGAAGAATTCCATCTACATTGAATTCATGGTCCAGCGGTCATCAAGTTGCAGTGCCCAAGTCACTCCAAGCAGAAAGTACTACAAGGTTCCACTCCTACAAGTTCAGATAAAGCTACAGGTGTGCAGTGAGTAACAGCTATCATCCAGCGTGCAGTGCCTAGCGGTGATCAGCAAAGATCTTCAACAGCGAAGACAAAACAACACAGCAGAAAGATTCTTCAGAGCGAAGACATCATAGCAGTCAATTTCAAGTATTTCATTTCACATACAACATGGAAGGTGATTTACGAGCCTTAATTAGACGTAGAGGTATTATTAAGCGAGAGCTTACCTTTCTACAAAAGTCGTGTGAAACTGCAAATCAAGAAACAGATGTGTTTTTATTAAAAGTGAAATTCGACAAGCTAAATGAAGTATGGAACAAGTATGACATTGTTCAAACGCAAATAGAATCTCTTGTGGAAGCAGAAGAAGATTTGAATGAACATGCAGAACACAAGGAAGCTATGATGAATGGTTACTTCGAGTTAAAGGCTAAACTCAGTGCTATCATATGTCATCATGAACAGCCAGTTCGTAGTGCAAGTCCAGTGAACAGTGAACAATCACAGTGCAGTGGTACATCACATCACACAGTGCATTCTTGCAATGCACAGAGAAATAAAGAAGGCAGTGACAGAGCAGAATCATCCCACTACCAACTCTAGAATTACCCGTCTTCAATGGAGATGTCACGAAATTCAAACATTTTCATGATATGTTTACTAGCCTTATCGTAAACAATGAATCACTAGATCCAATACAGAAACATCATTATCTCGTAGCAGCTCTTCAAGAAGAAGCGAAAGTGCTAATCTCAAATCTTCCTATCACCAATGACAATTTCCCAGTAGCCTGGAATTTGATTTGTGATCGCTATAATAATACACGATTAATAGCTACATCACATGTGCAACAACTGTTATCATTGCCAGAAATGAGAGCAGACAGTGTAACAGAATTGAGAAATCTTCTGAGCAGTTTTCAGAGCAATTTAAATGCAGTGGAAGCTCTCTCTCTAGAAGTTCCGCTACATGAAGTTCTATTAACTCAGCTTCTGTTAAACAGGTTAACAGACAGCACGCGCAAAGTATTTGAGAGTAAAATCGATTCTCAGCATTTTACGTCTCTTCAAGATATCCTACAGTTCCTAGAATCTAAAGCACATACTTTAGAGATTTTAGCAACTTCCAACAACGTGTCCAGCCCATCACCTGCAAGAAAGGTTGAGCTGCGATCACCACAATACACTGTCCATGAGTCGTATGAATGTACAAACAGATTATCTTGTACCTATTGTCAACGAAATCACAAGCTTTACCATTGTGATGAATTTCGGCAAATTCCAGTCAACGAGCGATGGAATTTCGTCAACTCTCAACACCTGTGTGTAAACTGTTTCTCATTGAACCATCAGGTACGCCAGTGCAAATTAGATTCCTTCTGTAGTTGCCAAGGATCAAAACACAGTCAGTTGTTACATAATGACATGAATATGGTTTCGCTCCAGAATGAATCTAGCTCTACGACAGATGAAATGCCACAAATGAATTCTTTTGTGGTAACTAGCAAACCTACACATCAGCAAATTTGTCCGCTGTGTAAACTAAACCACGCTTTACACAAGTGCAATAAATTTCGCAAATTCACTGTGCAGCAACGATGGAGTTGTGCACGATCAAACAAGCTGTGCTTCAATTGCTTCTCTACAGAACATAAAGTACAAGAGTGTGAATTGCCTTCTTATTGTAAGTGTGACTTAAAACATAGCAAGTTATTGTATTTTACAACTAAGAAAGTTCAGTCCAAAGCATACGCTTTCACATGCTTTAATATCAATCGAAGTCAGCAGAGCACTTCACTACATAGCAATTCTAAACAAGCTAGAATTCGCAATAACTCAAGCAAGGCCTCTCATCACATGCAGAGCAAACGCTTCGAGACAAGTAGACCCAGTGCAGCGGTCACACCAGTTCGCTACAGCTTCGCTTCCTTCAAAAACAGGAACGAACATTTGCACACATCCCTTCACAATAAATCTTTCAACAGCCAAGGAAGATTTAAAATAAGTGACAGTGGAAAGTCAAGATGTAAAGTAGATCCTTTCTACAGAGCTTTACATTCGCACAACAACACTCAGCAGTGTCTGTCTTCAGAGCGAAACAACACTCCGCAGTGTCTGCATTCATCGAAAAACAACACTTTGCAGTGTCTGTCTTCAGAGCGAAACAACACTCAACAGTGTCTGTCGTCATCTAAAACCAATACCAAGCAGTGTTTTTATCTTCAAAATAGTGAAAAGCTATACGTGCATCATCTGCATATGTCCAGTTGGAGAGCTACTATGTCAGCAAAATATCTATAGGTAGCCAAACCGTTACGCTGTGATATATGTAAGAAAGTAATCCTTTAGCCCTGTTTGTGTTATAAACTCACTTAATGGTTATCAAATGGTCTTTCTCCATTATGTCAAGATACAATGTTATTAATATAATATCATCAGCTGTGCCCTGAATGATATTCAGAAATCACCATGCATTTCTTCGACAAGAGTACAGACTGTCTTTCAACAAGCCACCTGATCTACACTACATGTTACTGATCCAGCTGTTGTGCACAAGTCGAAGTCTTCACTTATGGATGCTACATCAATAGTTTGGATTCCAGCCATCATTCACCTATACCTTCACAACCTTACGTGTGTTGCCAGTCTAAATTAGTGTAGAGTCAGTGCTTTCCATGTATATACAAGTGTATCTTCTTTATCATAGCTTTCTCCCTAGTTATTTTTTCTTAAAGTTAATACTTTAACGGGGGGAGAATGTCGGGGTAAGCTATAGGTTCTACTAGCATTTTTCTACGTGTCTAGTAAGAGTGCATATTCAAATATTCCGCTCAATGTAATATTGCTGAAACAGCAATCTCAGAGCATTGATATTAGTTTGAGTCAGCCTGTTTCTGTGATTCCCCTCCTCAGCAGGTGCAGCTTTAGAGGCATCGTGACATCACGGCGTCATGTTAGAACACAGTTAGCTTCCTGCATCCTCACGAGACAGACGTGCTGGATCGCTCTCTAAATTCGCGCTCATTTCAGACAATAGAAACAGAGGTTTTCTATTAGTACGCGAATAAGGACATAATGCTTCCAGTTACAAGTATTATCGTGTGCTAGTATTTAATCTACACTAATTACAGTAGATTCATCATTATCGGCTTCTTAGATTATTCTAAAAGTTCGTGTATCGGTTCGGCAACGTTGTGCAACCAAGCGTTCACAATAGTTCGGCTATAAAGTTCATTATATTCAAGATTCCAGTGTTAAATATTATTAGAAGTAATACAGCGATCCTTACGATCAGTTTAAGATATAATTACATCGCTGGCATAATTAACGAGAAATTATCGCCACGTGTTTCCAAGTTCCCGCCAACTCACATTCCATTGTGCAGTGCAAGTGCACCTATCTCAGATTCATTTCATTTGTTATATAAGTGTTTCTATTAGTTTTTCAAGTGCATTATTTACCTATATGTTGTGAGAATAAAGTTCCATAGTTTATTACATGAATAAGGTTTGGCTTCCAACATTACATTCCGATGATCCCTGTATTCCAGCAACCTGAGATTTATAAGTCCACTCGCTCTAAATTGGGTGTCTGTCCCATGAAACAGACTGGTCCTCCGAGTTACTAGAGAATCTTTCTAACATCCCTACCCATCCTTTTGCTCCTATCGTAACGGAATATACCGTTCACATTCAGTACATCTAGGGTTCAGTAAGTAAAATACTAATTAATATACGTGATAAACACTGATATATGGGGTGTGTATTCGCAGACATTTTTAATATTATTTATTTTCTATATCAAATGCATATTTAGCCTATACCGTCATATTAAAAAACGTATTCAAAATCAAAATATGTTTACAACACGAACACTTTCCATTTCCTGTCCAGAATAGTGAAAGAAGATGGGAACTTGACAATCGATTAAACCTTTTTTAACTTCTCATTCCTCATTATTTCTTATTCCTTTTATTATCGGTATGCTAGGCCATCGTTACATGATTTTCATTTCTAGTTATGAGATAAAATATTGTTAAGAATATTTCATTGCATGACATAGCAGAATATAAAGGCAGAATTTACGTTAAGTTATGTAGCTTATTAAATTGGCAACGCTACTGTCACAATTTTTATTCGAAGCCGTTAATCTAACTTGGATATTTAGAAATCACAGAATTTATATTTTGATCTCAGATGCAATAAAAGGCTACAGTAATATACACATATTTATACAGCAAAGTAAAATAAATAAGCCTAAAATAACTAAAAAAAATTAAACAGGGAAGTGATGTTGAAATATAAAGGTGCAATAAAGATACAATTTAACAGAGGTATAAAACTAACACAATGTACTGTAATTATCATTGCGTTACTATGTAATTCTAATTTATTTGCATTTGTAATTTACTCAATTTTTAAATGGCCCATAACATCTTCTCGATGCTTCGGCAAATTTTATATTAATTTAAATATTAAATAATATCCAATCGCCACACTGCATATAAATATCCATACATTAATAACTTATTACTGCAAGTCGAGTACAAAATAACGTTGTCTATATCGGAAATTTCTCATAATATTTGATAGGTAATCCTTCCTGTTTGGTCTTATTTAGAACCTATCTGCTGTAATTTTTCTTTCGTCTGTTTGACACTTAAACATTCTAGAAGGGCCCAGTAGACAAGGAAGTATGTATAGTAGTCTCGTGTCCTCTATAAAAACATAAAATTACGAACATATTTTTCGGACCGGGAAGATGGAACGCCATTTAAAAGCATGGTGCCAGCAGACGACAACTGAAAAAACAAGTGACGGACGGCTAGCGCATACCGGCTAGTACACCCACGCTATCTGTCGGAGAAGTTTGGCGAGCTACATCTCTATTTCACCGCCGTCTCGATACACGATTAATAATAAATAAGGAAAGCGCACAAATTGTGCAAAAGTTATTGGTGACAGTTTGTGCAATAGTCGATTATCGAATTCACTCGCATTTCACAACGTAACACATGATAAAGGTCACAAAATTTGTCACAGAGTTTACATAGACAGTTCGGGCCTGGGTCATGGTAATATTTAGCCTTGCACACCTTGTGATGGTAGCCATGCACTGCCATAGAATTTACGAAGTGACGTAGTTTCTGGTTTGTATCCGTCCATGACCTATTTGTCATTGCCTCTGTAGAGTAAAAGTCGTTCCATATTTCCCTTCTTTTCCTCTCTCTGTCCTCTAACAGCTTCCTCCAATTTCCTGTTGAAGGCAGGTCACTTTTCCATCTCAGATCTTCGATTAGGAAAGGTTCACGTGCAAGTTTATTGTGTTTATTGTTAGCCAGTTGTACCAGGTGTACACGGCTGAGAAATAATACAAGAGATTAAATACACAGAATGAAATATACAAAAACATACACTTAAGAAAATACAATAAAACTTTTAAGATAATACACTTAAGAAAATACACTAATACACTTAAGAAAAAAAACCCTAATACACTTAAGAAGAGACACTAATTAACAAAATTTTGAGAATTTTAAACACTCAACAATTTATGCACACTTTCTTATTATAAATATATATATATATGACTAATTCTTTTCATTTATAAATTCTTCTAATGAATAGTAGGCTTTTTCTAAGAGGAAAGATTTTATTTTTCTTAATTTGAGATTATTGCTTGAAATGGTTTTTAATGAGGTCGGTAAGTGATTGTAAAGGTCTTTTGCTCTAATTTCTATACTTTTATTGCCTAAAGAACCTCTTAATGACTTCTTAAAATAATTACTATTGTTTCTTGTGTAGTGATAGTGCATGTTTTGGTTTTTGTCCTGAATGTAGTTTATTATTACAAATTTGATGTTTTCAAAGATATATAGGGAAGGAATTGTAAGTATTTTTAGTTTTTTAAATATATTTTTACAAGATTGAATTTGAGGTATTTTTTCTATGACTCTAATGGCTTTTTTTTGTAATCTGAATATACTTAATAATTTATTTTTTGATGAAGACCCCCAAAGAATTATGCCATAGTTTAAGTGAGAGTGAATGAAAGCGAAATATAGTTGTTTTAGGGTAGCTTTATCCATAACTTGCCTCGTCTGTTTTAAAATGTAGATACCTTTATTTATTTTTTTCCTGATTTTCTCAATATGAAAATACCATCGTAAATTTTGATCTATAACCAAGCCTAAAAAGTTTGAGTGATTGACTTCTGGAAGTTCCTCATTTTTTATTTTAATTTTGATGTTAGAAGTTTTTTCTTTCTTCAAAGTGATTTTCATCCAAACTGTTTTCTTGAGATTCATTACCATATCTAGATTTTTGAAGTATTCATCCACCATGTTAATTATTGAGTTTGCTTTATTTTCTAGACCCTTTAATGTATCGTCTGTGATTATAATTGTAGTGTCATCTGCATATCCTATTGCAGTTCCCCCAACATCTTCGACTTTCTGAAACAAATCATTTATATATAGTAAGAATAAATAAGGGCCAAGCTTTGAACCCTGTGGCACTCCTTGTTTTATTGTATTAAATTTTGATCTGTACTTGACTATGTTATCATTTATTTCATGTTTAATTTCTACGCTTTGAGATCTGTTCTTTAAGTATTCCTTGATCCAATCTTTTGAAATTCCTCTTATACCATAGCCATCTAATTTATCCAATAATTTTTTATTGTTGACACAGTCAAAGGCTTTAGACAGGTCCAAGAACATTGCGATTACATGTTTTCTATTATGTAGTGCCTGAATTATAACATCATTTCCTTTACTAATGGCTAGTAATGTCGATTTTTTCTTTTGAAAACCAAATTGCTGATTTGACATAATTTTAAATTTATTGCAAAAATTTTGCAATTGTTCGAGATACAGACCTTCCATAATTTTTGAGAATACCGAACATAACGAAATTGGTCTGTAATTTTCTAAAGACTTTTTTGTACCTTTTTGTTTGTATAAAGGTCTTACAATTATTTTATTTAATATTTCTGGAAATGTGCCTGTTGTAAAGCAATGATTTATCAAGTGGGTAAGAGGTTCTAAAATTTCGTACTTGCAAAATTTCAACATTTCATTTGAAAATTCATCGAGCCCCGCAGATCTTTTGCTTTTTAGAGAGCTAATTTGCTTAAGAAGATCATAATGTGTAATTTCTGATATTACCATAGAATTGCTTGGAGAACTGGTGTGTATTACATTATCTAAAGCAAAATTACTGATTCCCAATTCTTTAGTTATGTTTATAAAATAATTATTAAATAGTTCACAGATTTTTTGTGGATCCTTGAGCAAGATACCATTTTTTTCAATCACTAAATTTTCAATTTGATTGTCTGAATCTCTATGTAAAGTTTTTACGATGTTCCATGTTGTCTTTATTTTATTCTCAGAGTTTAGAATTAGAGATCTATTATGTGATTTTTTGGCAAGAGTCATTACTTCTTTCAGAATGGATTCATATTTTTGTATATAATTAAGCGATTTTTCATCTAAACCAGCTGATTTCAGTTTGTTTAATGCTTCCATTCTTTTTTTAGAAATTTTTATTCCTTTTGTCATCCAATTTCTTATTTTTTTGTTGTTGATTTTATCTTGAAATACCTTTTTCTTTGGTATTGATTTGTCTAAGCATGATTTCAATAAATTTAAAAAAACATTGAATTTTTCTTTTGTACATTCTACTTCGTATATTTTATTCCAATTAATTTCACTTATGTTTTCCTTAAGCCTATTTAGCGATGCTACGTTTATTAATCGTCTAACTTCATACACTTTTTGTTTATTATGCGATTTAGACTTCTTGAATTTTGCTGTGAGGATTTGCCCATAATGGTCACTTAGCCCTGATCTATTTAACTGTACGGTATACTCATTTTCATGTAAATTGGTATAAATATGGTCTATACTTGTGGATGAATTTTTTGTCACCCTAGTTGGATCAGTTTTGACTAATGTCAGTTTATGTCTAACTAATATGTCTAACAATAGCTTTTTAATGTTACTCTCTCTCGTTAAGTCAATGTTCATATCCCCTGCTACAATAATACTGTTCTTTTTATTTATTCTATTAGTTCTATTCTATTAGTTCTATTTATTTTTTATTTATTTAGTTCGTATACTAACCTTGACTTTGTATACTTGGAGACTCCGAGGGCGGCCTTGAGGAAGCGGGCTTTGACTTTTTCCATGCGGAGGAGATCTGTGTAACTTAGTTTTTCCCATGTTACCTCCAGTCCATATGTGAGGATGGATACACGATTAATACAGTTTAGAAGGCAGTGCTCTATTTAACGTATAGAATTGCGCACAATGTGCGAAATTCATAGTACAACACGGATTTGCTTTGCGATCAAACCTATAGAGATAGAACACTGTGCGCAATACCTATTTATTAATACCTCGAGTTATCACAGAGCTCAATGGTGTGGATCGTGTTTGTTAGGTTAGGAATAGGTTTATTGTGATTGGAAATGTTGAAAACATCATGTGTTTATACCATTTATTTAATAGTTAGTTGTTCACTAATTCCCCATTTCGGTACTACTATTTCAATACGTTTGATACTTTATCGGAACTCTACAGGTTCAACAGAACAAAGACACAACTACAAGAGAGATTTAAAATAGGGTTATGTTTGAAGTAGATAACGATAATATTTGTTTGATGTGTTTGGTGACGATTGTACAGTGAGTCCCACGCAAGAGTTGGCCAATGACGTGCGCTTTCTGCATCGCGGTGAGCTCAGCTCCAACTCCCGAGTGATCGGGTGAATATCTACGCAAATAAAGCCGTGATCAGTGTATTGATTCAGGTTCTCACATTTACAGTTAAAATTACAGTGAAAATAACCATGTATCTCATCACAAGAGATGTTGGAAATGTTCACCTCTTGCATCCACACAATACATATTCAACGTATTTTGATACTGCAAAAGAAGGTAGTTAGGGTAATAACAAACACACAAATTGGAACATTGTAGACCTTTGTTTATTAAATTACGTTGTCTTACCATAATTAATCTTTATATCTATAATGTACTGCTTTATACAAAAAACAATCTGTCATGCCATAACTTAAAAAAATCCCTTTAGGCAGGCCTACAGGCGGAGGTAGATTTCAAAGTGCTTTTGGTTTAATTTTTGTCGCTGCATAGCACTCTTTTTCTTTAGCCTTGGCATGGTAAACCTGCAGTAATAAGAACTGAATTCGGTAAAGAGGAAGAGCCTACAATCATTTGTTTTGACAACAAGAATAGGATATAATATTCTGGGAGGCCGTGCGCAAGATCAGCAATGAATAAAATTAGCAAAGCCGCTAAACAAGACAAAATGATTATATTATAATAATTCTTTTAAGTGTTATTATTTTCAAACATTAAAATCTCGCGTCATATGAGAGCTATCAAGAAACTATTTATTGATTTGTAGAGTACTCATCAAGAGCTTTTCAACGATACCCCACAAGACGTGGTTTCAAAAGTTTCGAATTTTCATCCCCCACCCTCACTCGAACCCCCGAATTGTTGGTGTCACTGTGAACTCCATAGGGAGTACTCTAATTTATTCCAACAAAGTTTCCCTCTATACTTCATAGGGGCCGAGATATAAATGTTTTAAAATTTCAACCCCCTCCCCCGACCACCCCCTTGGGCCAATTTTGCCCATTAACGAACTTGTCCGAACTATAAGGCCTAGAAATAGCATAATAAAATTTGGTTCAAATATCTTCAAAATTACGGCCGCTATCGTGTAAAGATATATATATACAAATATCACAAATTTTTTTTTTTGAACGGGCGGTGGTTTCGTACTTAGGGGAGCATGAAACGTAAAGATATGAAAGAATTTTTCGAAAATCATAAAGTGGTATCCATTGCAATAGGTACCGGTAGATTTTTCTTTGAAATCTACCTAAAAAGATATACATAATTATAATACCAGACAAAGTAAGAAAATAAATATACCATTTCATAGATTACATAAGTCATCAAATAGTAATGAAATGTTAGGTCTAAGAATGTTTAATACACTACTGTCAAAGCTTGCTGAATTGCCTATAAATCTATTCAAATGCAAGGTGTATACGGGTCATTCTCCAGAAAAGGGCAGATTTCAATGTTAGAATTTTTTTTTTTTAATATTTTTTATTTTGGATCATGTAATTTTTTTATGTAATATTTCCTTCTGCAGAGTACTACTGAGGTACTTGCCCTACTTACCGAGTGGTATTTTGCATTAAATTAACAAGGTTAGAAAATGGCGCATTCATGGAGGTGAGAAAATAGTATGAAATAGTAATTATAATAGAAGTTATGTGAGAATTAGAATTAATTTACTGTATTAAATGTTATCATGAAAATGAACAATATTTATTACCATACAAATGGATTAACACATAACTTTGTACTTATTTTTATCTATGTTAAAATAGATTATCACCTTAAAACCAAAACTTTAAATCAAAACATGATATATTGTCATAAACTATTAGGCTATACCAGTATCTTCTTTAAACAAAAATAAATAATGCAGACAGTTAAATATGTCATCAATTACAACATTAATTACACCTCCATGGATAGGACTCGAGAGTAACAGTAACGGAGGTGAGGGTAACGGAGGTGAGATTTTTCTCTAATTTGTCAAACAGCTTGGGAACATTTGAGGTTAGAAAATCTCAGTTCTAGAGTTTAACTTAGCATTCCTTATTATTATAATTTATAGCAAAAGTAAATATAAAAACATACAACTTTACCGTTGGGTGTAGGTAACGGAGGTGAGGAAGTCCAATTACCAACTTTGCATTTAGCCCTTTTACACAAACAAACAACACTTAAAATCACACTAACAGCTTGGCTTTATATAAATGATAAGAAAACTGCCAAAAGTTGGAGTCCAAGGAAAATAGAAAGACTACAGTGCCATATCTGTGGAAATAATTGAACTTTTATATTGTTTCACGGAGGTGAGGTCTCACCTTGGGACAAGCATGTTTAGTGCAAAAAATTGTCTTTACAAAATGATATATTTTCTATTCAGTTATTAATTACTCATTTTTTGAGCTGTTTGTTCTTGTTATAACACTAAAATGGAATAAAAATTAAAGCCTGTTGAATTATGAAAGAATGAAAATGACAAGTCAGGCATTGGGACATGACACGGAGGGGAGATCTCACATACTGTGCCCTAAAATGCAGAAAATTGTAACTTCTGTTTAAAAAGTGGAATATGGGATCAAATAGACCTTATTTCAATCTAACTTATCATAATAATTAATAATCCATAAGTACTTATTTTACACCAGAAAATCAACTGCGACATGAATCTGCCCTTTTCTGGAGAATAACCCATACCTACCTGGTTAACAACCCTTTCTACTCTGTGTCTGAATTTTTTGAGTGTAATATAGTTTAATGGTACCGGTACTATGAATACAGGTTTTAAAATGTACATAGGAGGTTAAGTTAGATTGTAGTCCTGACTTTGTCTATTACCGAAATGGTTTAACGACAATAAAATTCTTATTTATTTATTGGCACCTTCTTAGGAAATTTTCTTTCGCACGCTTTAGTTCAGCTTCCGAGATAGAATTAATTTCTCTTGTGATATTGTCTCCAAGTTCTTCTAGTGTATGGGAAATTGACCTATACACTTTATTTTTCAAGTTTCCCAATAATAAATATTATTCAGGACAGGGACAGGGTTCTGATTTGTGTTGATTGGGGAGGCTTTGAAGTCTATGTAACTTATACTGTGCACCTGGAAACGACCTAAACAATCTGGAAAATGAACTTAATGTCCTACAAATGATCTGTGAAGAATTAAGAGGCAAACTTTTTCTTCTCACAGGGGATATAAATTCAAAACATAGTGCTTGGGGAAGTCCCATAGAAGATGCTAGAGGAAAGTTGTTTTATGATTTTTTTTCTGCACCAATAACCTCTTTATATTAAATGACGGGGTTACTCCAACCTTCAAACGAGGTAGTTCCAATAGCTTCCTCGATGTAAGCGCTTGCAGCTCTTCTTTATTGCCATATGTATCTGAATGGAGGATTGATGAAACTCCAACACTCTCAGATCATGAATTAATAGTGATTACCCTATTTAATAATACCATTAATATTAATACATCGGCCAGTTCTTATCTAACGCGAAAATACAGAACCAAGAACATTAAATGGTCACATTTTCAGAAATCAATTTCACAAGAGATGAACAAATATTCCGAAATCTCAGAAATTTCTGGGGCCCACGAGTTAAACGAAGTAACTTCTCAGATTGTGAATAGCATTATTAAAGTATGTGATAAGCATTTACCAAAACTGTCTCAGAAACTAGTTAAGAATTATTGGTGGAACAATGAACTGAATTTGTTACGAAAAAGGGTTCTAGCTTCACGTAGAAGACTCAATAGATGTAACTGTGGTGCTCTTCTTCAGCAGTATGACGTTGTTTATAGAAAACTTTTAAGAGAATATAAAATCAAAATTCGTGAAGCAAAATTTAATAGCTGGAAAGAACTTTGTACACTCCAAACAAAGAGAAACCCCTGGGATGTTGTTTATAAAATATGCTGTAAGCCCCAAAATTATAATAAGGTGCTTACTACAATAAAAACCGAACATGGATATACAACAACAGCTTTGGAAACTGCTACTGTCTTTACACAAAACTTTTTCCCAGATGATATTACAGATAATGAGTACCAAAAAATAATAAGACATGACTCCATTTTCCCTCCACATTATAACAATGATGAAAAGTTTTCAATGAAGGAGATTGAGAGTGTGATCATGAATCAAGATGACAATAAGGCGCCTGGTTTGGATGGTATCTCGGCCAGGATAATTAAGAATATTTTTAAAAGTTCTCCATTTCTACTGTTTAACTTATATAATAAATGGTTGGATCTAGGAATCTTCCCCTCTGTTTGGAAAACCGCAATTGTTAAAATTATACCCAAACCACATAGCAAAGAGAAATTTCACGTTAAAGCTTTTCGACCAATCTCTCTTTTACCTGTTATGGGAAAGATCTTAGAAAACCTCTTGAATGATAGACTCAGATACCACCTATATAAAAACAACTTACTACACAATAACCAATTTGGCTTTACCCCAGGGAAATCAACAGAAGATGCTGTATTAGCGGTTACAAAATGGGCACAAAATGTTTTTGACAGTAAAGGAATAGGAATAATAGTTTCTTTAGACATCACCGGGGCCTTTGATAATGCGTGGTGGCCGAAAATTTTGCATCAGTTAAAAAGGAAGAAGTGTCCTCGTAATTTATACATTCTAACACAGAGCTATTTTAGTGGACAAAAGATTCAACTACAAATTAACAATGCCACTGTCATGAAGAATATCACCAAGGGTTGTCCACAAGGTTCCGTCTGCAGTCCAACCTTCTGGAATATTCTGTACGACAATATGCTTGAAGAAACACTTCCTGAAGGATGTCAGCTATTTGCTTATGCTGATGATGCTTTACTAATGTGTAGGCTACAGCAAAAACAACACAAATATTGACCTCAATCACTAATTCCACATTAGATTGTAGATGTAGATGTAGATGTAGATATCTCATCCTGTAGATCCTGTGTTGAGCGGGGCTCAAGGATATAGAACACGTCAGATCAAAAAAATACATGCATGTTATAACAATAATATAGGCCTACAGAAACTGCAAGCTGCCAAATTTATCCAAGCTGGAAATATTTCTCCAAATTGTAGAAGGTGTGAGTTATTAAAAATTCCTTGACAGCTGTTTTGAAAGGTTTGCTCTTTCTTTGAATACATAATAATTTAATGTTGTTCGGAAGCTTGTTATATATCTGTACTGCAGAATAATAAGCACCCTTCTGAAAGAGTTTTAACGAGTTATTTGGTCTGTGTACATCATTCATGTTTCTGGTAGTACGTCCATGTACACTAAAATTAGTTTGAAATTTATCAATATTATTCACTGTAGTGAATAATATTGATAAATTTCAAACTAGACATAACACATAACAGAGTATATATACTCCCCTGTAAGAGTGAGGACTTTTAATTTTTCAAATAGCGGTTTACAAGATTCCCTTTTTTTCTTTCCACATATTATTCTTATTGCCCGCTTTTCTAATCTAAATATTTTCTCCCTATGGGAAGAGTTGCCCCAGAATATGATCCCGTACCTCATTACCGAGTGAAAATATGCAAAATATACCATAAGTAATGCATCCTGTTTTAATATATTATTCAAAATTCTTAAAGCAAAGCATGCTGAACTGAGTTTTGGACTTATCATTTCTATGTGTGTCTTCCAGTCAAGATTTTGGTCAATTTGCAGTCCTAAAAATTTTACATTGCTAATTTCTTGTATGATTTGTGTTCCATAATTAATTTCAAGATTTGAGATACATCTGTTTTTTGTCCTAAATTGTATAAAATGGGTCTTATCAATATTAAGTGTCATTTTATTAGCTAGAAACCATGTGTTTAACTCGTGAAAAGCCTTTGTAGCTATTCTTGATAAATGTTCTTGTGACGTTCCTGTTACAAGTACAATACAAATGGGGATGTAAAAATAAACTCCAGTTTAATCCACAAAAGACAACAGCTATGATGATCACGAAGAGGCACCAACTTGCTCCACCTATTATAAAAATGAATCAAGAGTACATTCAAGTACTGGACCAGATCACATATCTAGGCGTTATCCTTGATAAAAAAAACTCACTTTTAGACAACATTTTCAATTCATAATGGCAAAATCTAATACCTTACTGAATCGACTAGCCTTTGCTTCTCAACCTACATGGGGATTAAGTTCTAGTGTTTTGAAGATCATATACAGAGGAGTAATTGAACCTTCTGTATTATATTGTGCTTCTGTCTTTAGAAACTATTTTACAAAACGTTGGGTTCAAAACATTTTGGCACGAATACAGCGAGGCTTTGTTCTGCGAATTACCAAGGCATACAGAACCACATCAACTGAAGCAGCTTTGGTTATTGCAGGCATTGAACCTTTATATTTAACTGGTATAGCCAAGGCAGAACTAACACTACTCCGGAAGGGATATACTTATGATGATCCAACTCTGCAGCTACAAATTGAGAAACCAGCAAATTTTACAACAACTGGACACCCATCTGCAGTCCCCGACTTTGTAAATTTCGACAGTTGTTTTAGACATCATGAGCTCCAAATCTTCACTGACGGATCTAAAATATCTAAAGAAGGAAAACCGGATCAAGTTGGATGTGCCTTCATATCCTTCCTAAATGGCCAGGAAATCCACTCACAGATGAATCGACTTTCACCAGAATGCTCAATAGTACAAGCCGAATTATTCGCAATTAAAGAGGCTATAATTTGGGCCAAACTTTATGATTCTAGCTGCTGTTTAATATAGTGATTCCCAGACGGCACTGAAGTGTATAAATAATAGAAATAATCTAAATCCGATGGCAGTGGAAATTAGGAATGTTTTACTATCATACACACGACATATTTGCTTGACATGGATGAGAGGCCATCATGGAGTTGCCGGTAACGAGAGAGCCCATGCTGCTGCCAAATCAGCCGCAGTTTCGAGTCTAAATTATAGCTACTCTCTTTGTCCTTACTCTTATGCACGAAGAAAGATGTGGGATCACATTAAGACTAGGTGGAACAGTCAGTGGCTATCTAGTGTTAAAGGAACAGTTACAAAAGAATTATTTTTTCCAAATATTGAATCCCGACTTCAAAGCAAAATTGAACCTGAATTTGTATTAACCCAATTTTTGTCAGGTCATGGAATTTTTGGCTCTTACTTTGAAAGGTTTAATATTATAAGGGAGAATGGTTATTTATGCATTTGTAAAGAAAACCAGACCGTAGAACATCTACTTTTTGATTGCCCACTCTTTGAAAGGAAAAGATTTTCTTTAACAGGACACTTAAATTATTGTGGTGTTAAATATGATAAACCACTCTTAAAATTTTTTAGCAAGGATTGTTGTTGTAGAGAATTCCACTATTTCATATGTTCTATATTTAAGAGTTTACGATAATTTTATTTAAACTTTAGCACAACAGGCTACTCTAGTATACAAGATAACAGGTACATTATAAATTGTAATTGACATAAAACTATAGCCCTAATGTATCTAATGGTGAAATAGGGCTAAAAGAAATTGTATATTAAATAAATAAATAAAATAGTATTCATATGCTGTTAGAAGAACTTAAAGACTATATCACATAGGCCTATCACAAGAGAAATTAACTCTGTCTCAGAAGCTGAACCCCGCGTCATTGGCCAACTCTTGCATGGGACTCACTGTACAAAAATTCCCCAACCCTGTGGTGTAGCAAATTGTGTGACTTTTGTATTATTTTTGTTTCTTTCTTTACCTTTGTTTTTTCTTTTATTTCAGGTTTGTTGGTCGTACCAAAAATGTGGTTATATACAGAAATTACAAAATTAAAAACACTGATTAAATTGTCTACAAGTTCGTATCCATACATTTTTCTCTATCTCAAACAGTTTAAGATACTTTTACTGTCAAGAATCAACTTTTTTCCAAAGTACAATAAGGGAGATATGCAGAATATAATGCAGGTGACGGTTCAATTAAATAAAATATACCAACCAACTATTTTATTGCATACTAATACATCTCTTGAACCTCACACGACTCTCTGCCCTAATAAAACTTTTGCTATTTTCTCTTCTTTTATTCTATCTCTTGCAAACTCACATGGCATTCTTTATCTTATTAGGGTAGGGAAAGTTGTGTAAGAGTTTCCAGAGATGCATTAAGACGCTAGAAAATAGTAATTTCAATGCTTAAGGTAGAGAACATTTTGTGAGTTTTCCAAAAGGTAGAATAAGACTAGAGAAAATAGCAAAAAACTTATTAGGGTGGAGAAAGTAGTGTGAGAGCCATAGTGCCACCAGAAGGATTAGGCCAATGGAAAAATCCCACCAGTCTCATCGGTAATTGAACCCAAAACCCTTTGGTTTGTAGCGCATTGCCTCAACCACTACACCACGGTGTACCCCTTAGAACAAGTAAGATGTGTTATATATGTGAAGAATTTTTGTGTTTTCATTTATAAGACTTATTTCACCACTGTGGCTGAGTGTTTTATATGTGGCAATGACACTGATGAAGGTGATTTCTCACAATTGCCTCCAAAGGAAATAAAGCCAGTGATGGTGCTAGGAGACAAACTTCATAAAAAAAACATGGTTTAAAAACTTTTTGTTATAAAGAAAGTAAGCTTAGTTGATTTTTGACAGCAGATATTTCGTAAATGGTTTTAGATTGAGAAACAGTGTATGGATACAAACTTGTAGGAAATTTAGTGAGCTTTATTTTTGTATAGGGCTGTATTTTTTCAACCATTCATGAAATATAAGCAAAAACAAAAAGGTCCTGCATTTTGCTACCCTATGGAGTTAGCTTACACTTTGGGTTGGGAACTTTTGGTATAATCATCATTAAACATACCCCATAAATAAAATCTTTGTGGTAGGTTAAAAATTCTGTCTACAAATCCTTCATTGATAAGTCTATACTGTAAACTGGATTTATCTTCTCTTTCAAAGTAGCAAAATATGTTCTGAATCCCTTACAGGTCTTAAAATAGTGAAGAACAGTAGCCTATATTCAAACTTCTTGGGAAACTTAGCATTACGAAATATAGGAGCCTAGTTCATGAATTTTGTTTATCTGGTCTTGAACGGTACGGTATTCCAGTAGGATACCTTGACTGATGTCGATGTCAGTATTTAGTCCCATATTTATATTTATTATTTTACAGGCATTTGTTATCTCCATGTGATGTACAGTAATGAGAATATTGTAGCTCTACTGTTGTTTTGAAGTATGGCTTATAGGTCTAAGTTATCTTCAGACTCACAGAGCAGAAAAAGGTAAGATTTTGTATTAGAATTCCCTTCACTTTTTAAGTACCGAAACGGAATGATAATAATAATAATAATTCTTATGATGATGATAATAATGATAATAATAAGGGATTATTGTAGCTCATATCTGCCTTTCTATGCAAAATGCTCCAAGTGGTTTTCCGGACCCTACCTTACACACCAATACTCCCATTAGCTACCGATGAACTTTTGTGTCATTGGTTTTTAGGCAGAGGCTGGCCAACTGCTTTATTCACGTGCATTACGGTACTAGTGCAGCGCAAACACGTGCATGGAATCAGAAAGGCTGGTGCTGCTCGAAGATTTAATTCCCATAAATTGCACCAGATTTGCTGACCTATAAGACTGGTGAGGGAGTGATCTGTTGATGTAGGTCTTTTCCATAGAGAGATGGTGTGTCAGATACAGGTTTTGGTAATTCCAATACTACTGTACTGTTGTAGGCAATGAGGTATATGGCCTATTTTCACCTTGTAAGCTATCTTAATGGTCGGAGTCTAGGTAAATGACAGTTGGGATAGGAATAGTGATGTACCAGTAAGTATTACAGTAGTTACATGAAGAGCTAGGTTGGTGGCAGTTAAATTAGGAACAGTGATATTAGTGTTAGTGACATGTAGAACTAGGTTGGTGGCTTTTAGGTTAGAAACAGTGATATTAGTGTCAATCGCCATCAAGTTTACTGCCCTGGTTTCTGCATCATGTGACCCAATGACTCCCTCCTCTTGCAGGTGATTCTTGTGAATATGCATTACTTCATAGTGCCATTTTAAGTTAAATTTGTGTAATCATCCTAGGTATGTATAAGGAAAACTACTGTGTACACTATCAATCTTGTAGCAACATCGCTACACAATAATTTTACAATTGTTAAATGATTATAGGCCTATTTCTAGGAATTATAACCTCTAATTATCGAAACATTATGATTATTCCTCATATACTTGCATCATAATGGCTACACTCACATGGTTTTCTCTACTGGTACCCAGTTTGCTAATCATGAAGCAGCAATGATAGAAAATAATAAATTGATGGAAGAAACCAGACAGGTTGTTGGATCTGAAGAAAACCATATGGTGGCTTCATGAGATTGTTATCCTTTGGCCTGCCTCTTGTAAGTGAGTTCCCAAGCATCCCTACACACAAACCAGCAGTAATCTGCAAGCATTGTTTCATTCCAACGGCGCAACAGTAATTTCCTGATGGAATTTTTCCCCATGTTCATCACTGACAGCTCCACAACTAGGAGGTAAAAAGTCAAGGTGGGAGTGCAGAAAATATATTTTAAGGGACATGTTGCGTCCAAGTTGATTGTATTCTTGCAAAAGTACTGTCTCCGACTGAGTGTAGTTATCGTCCCTTTTGCTGCCTACAAATTCATGAATAACTCCCTTGAAGGCTTCTCAAGCTTCCTTTTCTTTCCTCTCCAAAACTTGGTCACACGCAGGTTCCTTTACAAGTCAACAAATTTTTGGCCCAACAAAAATACCTTCCTTAACTTTTGCATCACTTAATCTAGGAAATTTGTCTCTTAAATATTTATAGGCCTGTTCTTCTTTGTTCATAGCATTGACAAAATTTTTAATCAAACCCAGCTTTGCATTTTTTTTTTCAAGGTCCGATTGGTCGCGAAATGAAAATCACAGTGAAAATCAAAACTGTTTTATTTGGAACATTTAGATACCCTTCCAGCTATTTCTCTACACAGTCGCTGCTCTGATTGAGACATTTGTCTTAGTGGGGTACCAATGTAAACATGCCTCAAACAATAGGCTCCCACCAAGTGTGATGTGTGTGCAGTTATTCAATTTCTGCATGCTGAGGAGTGCAATGCAGCCGAAATTCATTGACGAATGAGTACAATTCCAGAACAAGATCATAGCTTGACACTCGCTTCTTTCCCTGGCCACCTGCATCATGAATGTCTGATAGTCCTATTGCACCTCTCAGCATGCAGAAAGCAAATGACAGCACGCACTTCACACTTGGTGGGAGACTCTATTGTTCAAGGCATGTCTACTTGGTAGCATGCTATGACAAATGTCTCAATCTGAGTGGCGACTATATAGAGAAGTAGCTGGAAGGTGTATCTAAATGTTCCAAATAAAACAGTTTTGATTTTCACTGTGGTTTTTATTTCGCGACTGATCGGACCTTAAAAAAAAATACCCTTGTATGTAGCGATGAAAGAAGAACATCATTTGGATCCACGAGAGGCTCGACAGTGACATTTTTCTTGCCGGCTAATCTGCTTTAATATAATGTGATTTCCTATTCTTCTGTCCCACATGCATAAAAAGCAACAGTATTTAGTTCACCGCAGTTGCATTCCTAAGATTACAGTGTTGAATTTTAGATCACAGCATATTTTCCACTTATGTTCAACATATTTGATTGAATCGAGGAGGGTTGTCTCCTTCATGTGAACTGCATGACCAACTGCGTGGCCAATGGTTGCCATTGTGCAGTAATACAGCTTTCAAACCAAGCTTGGAGGAGTCAGCCTCCATTCAGTTGGATCATGGTTCAGATTTAAACATTTCATTAAGCCATTACCCTCCACTTGGAGGCCCTTTGCCCCAACATGGGGGCATAGGATTCGAGCGAGAGGGAGAGAGAGAGATTAAGCCATTAATGTCGCAGCAAACAAGAAGATTGTTTTTCTTCTCAAAATAAGTAAGCCTTGTCTATACTGTGAGACCCTGACATCATTGCTGTAGTCTTAATACTAGAAGTGCTGCCTTCCCCTTTCAGATGTCAAGGTCTCGAATGAGATCACTCAATTCCACTAGATTTAGTCTGTGTGATTTATCATCTTTTTTCTCAAAATCAGAGTCATGGGATTCATAAGGCTTGTTAGGTTCTTCTTCATCTTCACTGTCTTCATTTTCTACTTCCAGCTCATAAATTGGGATAGAGTAGGAACTGGTAAACAGTCTGAATGTGGATTAGGTCAAATAGCAGATAGAAGATTCGGGTATTAAACTGTTCCTCTTTTCTTCATTGACAATCCTGCCTTCTGTGGTGGAGTCAGGCAGAAACAGCTGTCATCTACAGTATATGGTTTGTAGGCTCCCGCCAAACCATAGGCACAGCTAAAGCCATGAATTGTTTTTTATTTTTCAGACATTGTAACTGGAGATAATAAGAATAAGCTATTTTTGGACCTGAAACATTTTCATTGCTGGGCAGTGTAATCCCTTACCCAGTCGACTGCTACCCTACTTTGTTGCAAAATGATAAAATCAGTGTTTTTAAATGACAATCTATTTATATTTCAACCGTATTAACAGATGACTGCAAGGGGAAATATTCCTGATGTTTTTGTACTTATTTGAGTACTATTCATATAGAATCTCTTCAGTACTTGTGACTTCTTCTCATCTTTTTACTTGTTCTGAGCAAATTTACCAAAATAACTTAAGAGTTTTTTATGCCAACACAACTGTAGTGAAACCATGTAGTAAATCATTAGGGGGCGGATTTCTACGACATGTCATATTTTTCCCCTATGCATTATTTCAGGTTTCCAACTAATTTAAACCCGATTCCAAGCATCCTGGTGAAAATAGAACAGCTTTTAATTGTGCATATAACTGCATAATTAGGAAATTCTCAACTATTGTAGCATATTTAGTATGATTGCATATTTAGGTCATATTTTTGGCATATTTATGTGCATATTAAAGAAATTTTGAAGTTTTATATCATATTTTGTAAATTTTGCATTATAATCAATGATACCCTAGTAGCACACTTCGTTGGCCCAACGGAAGGATTTGGTTGGCATGGAAGGGATATGCTGGGAAAACGTTAGTTGTAATTTCCTCGGTTGCGCCAACGCATTTATCGGTTGCTTTGCCCGACCGTCCTACCGTTGGGGTTTGATTGTTGGCCCAACAATTTTTTTTGTTGGAATATAATCGCATTTATGTTAAAATTAAAAAGTGTTGAAATAACATTACAAGCGTTAAATTTTTATTTCCTATAAAATAAACTGTGTTAATTCATTAATTATTCAAGCTTCTCATCCTGCGCGCTAGATGCTCCAGTCCTCTTCGGAAATTTCCGGCATAGCTCGTAGGTCGTCGACAACCACGCATAACATCGCATAACCGTCATTCGCCATCTTGATTGTATTAAGGAAGAACCCGAATGGTAGTGTTTGATTCTCGTTCTTTTACATAATATTAGGTAAGCCCTTTGATTGTTCTCTTAAAATAACGTTATCATTTTTACACAATACTGTATTATGAGTGTTGTATTCATATTATAATTGAAGGTTCGTTCAACGTTACAGTACTGTAATTTCCTATTGCAAATTTGTTTCAGATGATTTACATAAAGAAAGGCAGAAGGAAGTAGAGAAGGAGCATATAAGCAACGCAATTCCAACTGAATTGAAACGCAGTTCAAGCTCAGCAGTTCTACAGTTCAAAATCTACATCAATTGCGGGATTTTCAAAATTTCAAACTTGCAAGTAGCCTACATGGAGCATGCATGATTATTTGTCAGAATCAAGTAAAAATGTTAAGGTATAAATATTTGATTTATTATTAAAATGCAGATGCCCTCATTATATAGTCTAAAAAATATGAAGTGAACATTGAAGTTAGGGAAACATTTTACAGTACAGATAAAGGGAAGGAATCGATTTATAGTGCATAATATGTAGGCTATAATAAATACATCTTGCTTTTCATAGTAACCTAATCTATTTCTTTGCACTAGTAGGCCTAAATAATTTTCAATCTCGTAATATGTAACTTGCAGTTGGGGTAGGTAAGCTCTATCCACAATGCGCAGTCTGCAGTTGTTAGTCGGTAGACGGTAGGTTGTAGTCGAAGTATAACGTGTGGTGATCAATGGACGCCATTCACAATGTGCAGTTGCAGACGACAGCTGACAATCGTCAGTTGGTAGACAGTAGTTGGCAGACGAGAAATTCATCTCTGACTACGAACTGAACATCTGCAAGTAACATATTACGCGAATGAAAATTATTTACTAGTGCAAATACACAGATTAGCATACTACGAGAAAGCAAGATGTGTTTATAACATATATTATCCAATTATAAAGAGATTCCTCCACCTTTTTTATTCTGTAAAATGTTTCCCTAACCTCAATGTCGACAGCATATTGTAGACGACTCGAGTGCTGCTCCCAAGCGGCCGATTGCAAAAGCAAACTTCCGACTACTGACTAACAACTGACGACTGCGCATTGTGGATAGAGCTTTAGTCGAAGATGAATTTCTCGACTGCTGACAGCAACTGTATTTTGTGAATGGCGTACATTACTCACCACTCGTTTTACTTTGACTACCGACTACAGACTGCCACCTGCACATTGTGGATAGAGCTTTAGACCTAATACGTTAGTTATATAATCAACTCTACCAAGTAACTTGCATTCTATTTGCCTGTATAATTTTAAAACATAGTTCATGACAGGGTTAAAAAATGCATTTACATTATGTTTGAATAACCGTCTAAATCTGATTAGCTTAACTTGATTGCTAGAATGCTTTTCCATCAAATTGTTTCATCTATCCCTATAGGCCTATATGTGCACTTAATAGATTAGGTTATTTAAAACATCTTTACGAAATCATGTAAAATCTCTTCACAAATTTCTAAAGAATTCTATCTGTTCTATTCTTAATTTAGGCTTACATTCAGTCACAATTTTGGTTATAACCCCAATAGGCTACAGTTTGTAGAATTCAATTTAAAATGAAATGATCTTAACATCAGTCTTTGTAAAAGTAAAATATTACTAGATTATGGAATAAAATGGGAATAATGGAACTTTGTGCCCCACTCGCCTGGCTGCTTCCCGAATGCCACCTGCCACGCTTCCCTGCAGGTCATGCCGTCATGGCTGTAGCCGCTGCTCAACGCCGGTAATGCGTAATTGCGATTGGCATGTCACCTAATATTTCACAATAAAAATAAAATACCCTTGCACCTGGCATTCAACCCAATTCTGTACTAATTCCATCCTACTATCCCCCACAAATCCTATTTCCCTTAAATCTACATCCTAATATTTTCTTTCCACCTACGTATAAGTCTTCCAAGTGGTTATTTCCCTTTGGGTCTCCCACTCAGCATTTTTTAGATGTCTTTCCCCCCCATACGCACAACATGTTTAGCCCATTTCATTCCCTGTGATTTAATTTCCCTTACTATATCTGGTGGCGAGTACAGATTATGAAGCTCGTCGTTATGCAGTTTCCTCCAGTCCCCATTTTCATCTCTCCCATAGGCCCAAATATTTTCCTAAGCAGCCTGTTTTCGAACACACTCAGATTATGTTACAAACTGCATCTTACAATCAAAATTGTAATTGAATGTAAATTAAGAATATAATAAATAGAATTATTATGAATTTTGAAGAGATTTTACACAAATTTTTAAAGCTTTTTTAAGCCTATATTGAAGTCTTTTAAATATTATTTGATAATGAATAAGCTAATCTAAGTGCATAGGTCTATAGGAATAGATGGAACAGCATTTTAGAAATAAAGCTCTTACAGGTTAAGCTAATCAGATTAGACTGTTTTTCAAACATAATGTAAATACGCCTTTTAACCCTGTTATGAACTATGTTTTTAAATTATACAGGCAAATAGAATGGAAGTTACTTGATAGAGTTGATTATATTTCTAACGTATAGGCCTAATAATGGTGATGCTATAACTGGTCACAAGACAGCTGTATAACAAATTAACTAATCACAGTAGGCTAAAAGATTGCACATTGTTACTTAGGCCTGTATGAGAATATAAAGATTAACACCATATAATATTGTAAACGTTAATAGTAACATTCTTGGATTTCCTAGACTATATTGAGGGCATAAGGTGGAAAGATCAACTTACATAAATCAACTATTCTCACATTACATAAAAATGAAGTTTATTAATATATGTTATGTAGTTCATAATATATATATCTGACTTATCCATAACTTGTAAAGCAGCAATAACAATAAACTATTCATTATTCATTTCTCTGAATTTTATTTAGCCTATAGCCAAGATTCTTTCCTTATGTTATACCATGTATCACCATTTTTCTGAGATATAGAATTCTGGACCAGGGTGCACATAGCCTCATGAAGACGAGGAGCCACTTGATAAAGAAATAGCGGCTTCAGTCATGAAGACCACCATCTGCCAATGTAGAAGAATGGAGGAAGAAGATGCAACATGGGTAGTAGGCCTTGTCCCCTCATGGGATGAAGTTCTCGACCATTAGTATTACAGTGCTTTCACTGTACGACTTGGCCGGCAATCGCACGGGCCGACTATCCGTGACTCATGCATCAAGCGCCCAAGTGATGCCTCGTCTCACCGCTGAAGTCTAGCATGTGATCTGATTGCGTTCACACGTGAATAATTATTACAGCAGTGTTTGTGTTTTTTTATGGTTAAAGTAGTTTTTAGTTTTGCTTGAAGTGTTTTAAAAATGCCACGACATAATTATGCATTAGAACTACTGCGTGTGAATAGCAATTTCCTCAAAAGGTGCCGTAGATGTAATGATGCAGAAGGACGGCATTTCCGACATGTCCTGTGATAAGGTAAGTTTGTATTTTTATTTTATATTTTCATATTTTATTGTGATTACAATTACGGAAATATATACGATTCGCCGGGAGTACCGTGATATGTCATGCGCCTGGCCCCGCATGCGGTTTATCTGTGACGGTGGAGCAGCCCTTGCGATTGCCGGCCAAGTCGTACAGTGAAAGCACTGTATAACCATCAATAAGCCATCCAAATCCAATGATTTCCCTATATTCCTCCATTAGGTTCTGCTTTTTGTCTTGGTTTCATGTTTATTTTATCATAATTAGGTAGTTGATAAAATATTTTCCTCAGCAACTGCAATTTAAGAATGATTAGCAAGTCCATGCAAATCTTTCGCACTTCGCCCCTTTTGATAGGTGCCCAGGAAAACTAGGCATTTAGCTAACTAATAAATTCATTCTTATACATTCACAAAATACAGTATACGGTTGAATTAAGAGCAACATATGAACTGTATACTGTGTTTTGTGAATCTGTATGAGTGAATTTATTAGTTAGCTAAATACTTGGTTTTCTTGGACTATTATCAAAAGGGGTGAAGTGCGAAAGATTTGCATGGATTTATAAGTCATTCTTAAATTGCAGTTGCTGGGGTAAATATTTTATCAACTACCTAATTTTGACAAAATAAACATGAAACCAAGGCAAAAAGCAGAACCCAATGGAGGAATGTAGGGAAATCGTTGGAATTCGGATGGCAACAGTTGGCATTCTGTTGGCATTACAATGATGGCCCAACAGATCGCCAACGAACATTCCCAACTGTTGGGATTTTGTTGGATATTGGTTGGCTACAGTTGGCAATTGGTTGGGTAAAATGCACTTTGCCAACGGAACCCCGACGGACATTCCTAACCGTTAGCCAACGAAACATGGCGATCATTTCCCAACATTGGCCCAACGATCTGTGCTACTAGGGTACTTTTTGAGAATTTACAGATATATTTTCAAATAATTAACATTATAAGTTTTGTATTCTGTTTATTTAAAAAATACACTGCCCTCAGTAAATAAATAATAATATCATCTTAAATATATAATGAGATCAATAATTTGCCAGTTATCCACTATGACAAACACGTACAAAATGAACTAACTTATATTCCCAATCTGCACTATATCCCTGATGATTTCAATAAAATGAATTGTAATGAAACTTAAAAAAATATACACATTGTGTAAGTGGTAAAGTCATATTTTAAATTTTATTGGTCATATTTTAATATTTTAGGTCATAAATGCATGCATATATATCCTACTTTTTAAGTCATAGAAATCCGCCCCCTAATAATCATTAAATTACCAGGTTTATTCTTTTGGAAATACAATACACACAGGTAGTGAATATTAAAATGTATATTTTCATAGAACAACCAGAAGAGATTTCGATAGTGCTATTTTTTTCGCTGAGTCATTAACAGTATTGTCACGGTAAAGGTTTTCTGAAACTTCCCTTTCAACATAAAAGATTCCAGTTTCTTCTGATCCAAATTGCATCTCAGTCCTTATGCACAGTTTTCACTATTGTGACTACTTTTCAGGTTCTAAAAAATAGAGTGTACACAGTGTCCAGCTTATAGGTTTAACATTACGAACTTTTATAATTTTTATTGTATCAGTTTCTGGTCAAAAATTCTTTCATATATGATTAATAAGTCTCTGGCCATTTATGAAAATAGTTTGCAACAATGACAGCAATGGTCACATGATCAGAACATCAAAGATGGCGATGAGGACAACACAACAAAAAGTTTTCTGTGTTCTGGGACTGGCTGAAACAAAATCTGTCAAGCCTGTACAACCAAATTTTTTGCCATGAATTTAACCTTGGGGGTCATGATGATGTTCCCTCCTATATGAGCATTATGAAATGGGACAGACAGTTACGAGAAACTGGTAGCCTTTTGTTTAATCGTGAGAAGCATAGCAAAGGGAATATGCCTGTGGAAAATGTGAGAAGGATTTGTACATCCTTCGTAAGAAGTTCAAAAAATTCAATTCGACGCACCAGTGCAAAAGAAAACCATTTTCCAACAGGGGCCCCACCTTGTTTTACAATCCAAGTGCGAGAATTTTTAAAGAGGAGTGCCCTTGTCGATGGATTAGATATTAGCCCATGGGATTTTTTCCTATGGGGATTTGTGAAGAATCAAGTGTACAGCCCTCCTGTGGAGAACTTAGACTATATGTGACGAAAAATTTATCAAGCCATCGGCAATGTCACACCGCAAATGTTGTTGAATACCTGGATGGAGATGGAGTATAGGTTGGACATCTGCCGAGACACTGCATGTGCACACATTGGAATAGTTTAAAAGGTGTGTATGGTAAATGGTATCACTTAATGTATAAGACAATATCAGTTTTTTAATTAAATATGGCTTACTTTAAAGTTTATAATCTCTTAAAATGTTAAACCTATAAGCCGGACACTCTGTATATTAATAATAATCCTGACCTACTGGTACCTTTCAACGAAAATTAGGGTTTTACGGTGCAGCAGGCATTTGCCCGACTGCCTGTATGGCCAGTCTGATCCTGATAGTAATGTTTTAGATTCTTTTGGCACATATTAAGTTGCAACAGTGTTTCTCAACCTTTCAGTATTCGCGGCCCAGTTTTCAATCATAATTTTCATCGCCCCCCCCCCCCCACTTACAATAAAATGTATACAACAATAATGCATTCTGAGTATTTTGGAAGCCCCTGAAATCGAGAATCTTTTCCGCACTTTGTAAAGACATGGGTTCGGTGCATTCACAGTTATTATTTTATTGCGAGGCAAGATGGTTAACATGTGGGAAATTTTTACAACGTGTTTATGAATTAAGAGAAGAAATCGCCATTTTTCTAGAAGAAGAAAACAGACCGAAATCCGAGAATTTTCGTGATGGTTTATTTGTGATGAAATTAAGCTACTTGGTCGACATATTCGAGAAATTAAATATCTTGAACCTTCAACTCCAAGGAGCAAATACACATATTAAGTTGGATACGAGTGATAAAGTTAATGCTTTTTGCAGAAAATTGGATTTGTGGAGCAGAAATTTAAAGCAAAAAAACCTAACAATGTTTGGAAATGTTGATGATTGTATTAAACCTTACAAGGCTGAAGAAGAACATGTAAAAGTTGTTTTTGTAACCATTGAAAAGCATTTAGCCACGCTATAAAAGAATTTTAAAAAGTATTTTCTTGCAGACAATAACTTGATAGAAAGTTACGAGTGGGTGAGGGATCCATTTCATAAGACTCCCGAAGGACTTTCAATTGATGAAGAAGAAAAATTCATAGACTTCACGACAAGTGGCAAAACCAAAAAACAATTTAGTGATAAATCACTATTTGAATTTTAGGCAGTAGTAGGTGATGATTTTTCTGCACTAAAAACCAGAGCATTTCGCATTCTATTGCCATTTTCAACATCCTTCCTTTGCGAAACTGGATTTTCTGCTTTGGCTTCGTTAAAGACAAAATATAGATCTCGGCTAAATATAGAAACAGAACTGAGAGTGGCTATTTCTAATATTGAGCGTTCCTTCGAAAAACTTTGCTCTGCAAGACAGGCCCAAGGAAGTCACTAATAATTATTTAATTTGTTTTTAATTTAGTATGTTTTGATAAAGTGAGTTTTTATTTAGTAAGTTGTTTTACTTTTTTTTTTTTAATATGCCGAAATGTATTTTGTTTTCTATGTGTGTTTTTCTGTCAGTTAATAATTTTTTTAAATAATATTTTCTCTTGGATATTCTTGCGCCCCCCTCTAGTCTGCTCGTGCCCCCCCTAGGGGTCGCGCCCCACAGGTTGAGAATCGCTGAGTTACAACATAATGTGCATTGTAATATATAAATTATTAAACAAGTTTGCAAGATTCTTTGTTAGCCTGATCATGGTCCTAATATTTTTTTTATTTATTTTTTTCATTTTAAAATCTGTTTGTGACAATGGACAAATAATGTATAGGCTTATAGCCTACCTGTGCCACAAGAAAACTTTATTGTTGTTGTGAAATTTGTCTAGCTAACTGAAGTGGGAAGTCACTAACCCCAGATGAAAATTCTTTTCTTTTATATTTGTACACTGTTATGGATGTGCATGACAATTTTGATGCTTTTTCTGCATTTACAGACTTGCCAACTCTCACGCACTGAGCATGAGACATGCATTCGAAGTCAGTCTCATGCACTTGAGCTGGAATCTCATGCATTTTAACCATTAAAAACGTTAAGATTTCATTTGGAATTTCACTTTGTTTTAACTCCTTTTTAGTGTTACGCCATTCCTGAATACCGTGATTTTAGTATTGATGTCGCAAGATAAGTTCATATCAGATGGCAGGAGCATTTTGGCCAGTTCTCAGGAAATGCATATAGGCTATAGGGGATTTCATCAATTCTCCTCTCATCGAAAAGAATGTGATTTTCTATGATAAGGAAAAACAAAACAGCTTTTAGATCTTTATTGAATGTGGATGGTACTTTATAATTCATCTTGACCATGAAAATGGCCATCCCGAGCCATGTACATTGTTGTCTTGCTCATTTTGTTTGAATCGCAATCTTTCTGATCAATACTCTCACCCGATAACAATGGGGACTCTTGTTAGCTGTGCATGAATGCTCTATCAGAAGATGAAGTATCAATCATTCAATTTATTTTTTCCAAGAGACAATATTCATTGCATAGGAAATAGTTAAAGCAGTGATAGTTAATGATAATTTAAGGATTCTTCTACAGAATAAAAACATTTCTCAATCAAAAATTGTTTTAGTCCCTTCTTAAACAATGAAGCCTTGTACATTCTTAATATGCACCAGAAGGTTATTAAATAATTTGGGCTCAAGTACATTGGGGGATTTACATCCTGCTTTTAGTGTTTTAAAAGTTACCGTACATGATAATGATTACATTGCCTAGTGTTAAAAGCAAGAAGAGACTTATTCTGTACAAATCCATCACGATTATAAAATATATATGTACACGATTCAAATATATATGTACACGATTCAAATGTGAACAAACTAGACTAAGTCACGATATTAAAAAGTTTAAAATATCCTTTACATTATTGTGTAAAATGTAAACCAGCCGTGAATCTAATTATTCTTTTTCGTGCCAGAAAAACACTTTATATGTATGCAAATATGCTCCAAAATCTGTAAAATATGCTTTAGAACCAATGAAGTATGCTCTATTGTTTTGAAAGAATATGGTTTTCTTTCAGCTTTCCCGACAGGCAGAACTGCCATAAAGAACAAAGCATAACAGTACAACAATACTAAAAAGAAGGCAATATAAATATCATACAACTCAATATGAAGAGCAAAGAAGAATTGGCATTATAGAAAAATTAATCTTTTCAGTGCACTGTTAATTGCTTATAAGTTTTTTTTTTTAATGGATAGTGAACCCTGCAGCATTCTTTTGTTAGCAGAATTACATTGTAAATTACAAAAACATTGTACAATTACATTACACATCTTTTTTTTTTTTTTTTAAGTCAATGCAACACACTTTAGTAAATTGAAAACTAATAAAGTGAAACATTGCTTTAATACCATACAGTTAGTTCTGAAATCATTTGGCCATGTAATATCAATTATTGTGCAGTCGGTTCTCAAAACATTCACTTAGCCAAATATGTTGTAAATGTTTGAATTAACAGAGATATGCACAATATTAACAATCTCACTAAAAATTAGACAAATTGATAAAATATGCACAAATATTTTAATATCAAATATGATGCATTATTTCAAAACTAAGAAAATAAGCAACAATATGCAAAATAAAACCACCTATTTTCTACTCTTTTATGTCTTGTACACATTTAACACTAGCATGTAGTAAAATATGACTTTTCATAAACTACTGAGCCCTAATCATAATAGTCTAGTTTTGTGAGAACTATATAAAGATATGTTGTTATTATTAGAAACTTAACGCAAAATATTTTTGGTTGTTTCACGATAGGTCATCAGTTAACATGCCAAAGCGTAAAATCAGTCCCTCGTCAAGGTCTTCTGAAGCTCGAAGTCGCAAGACTCCAGTTCAAGCAAAGCAACGAAGATGCAGACAGGCTGAGCATCAAGGTCAGACATTGTCTGATGTGACTGAATCTTGCCCAAGTATGGTAACTGCTCAGAAGGCACAAGTTAAGCAGTCTGAGTTGTGTCAGCGAAAGGAGACAGAATGTGGCGCTGTTGTGATGTCTCAACAAACGGAATCTCTCTATGAGGTAACAAGATTTAGTAATTTCCTGAATTTCATTACTCAACCCCCTCCCCCACCCCTTACAGGAGAAGAGTGAAATGATGCTAGGAATTTAGAATTGGTAGATTTCTGGTGCCATTAGTAGAAAAGCAAATAAAATTTGCATATATGTATTCTCAAACGCAATAAAATAGGAAATATTAAAAAAAAATTATTTATGTCACCAAAAATTAACTTTACCATATGTATTATGGTTTGTAACACACTTATACTTCATTTTTATAGTTTTTACCTTAGAATACATAGTTTCATTCACCATTGTGATCATCATCAGCTACTGGCACCTCTAAAATTTGATTGGCAGGGCTGCTTCCCTCGACGAACAGTCTTGGCTCCTGGATGCCATCTAATGGTGGGTGAATGTATCTTCTGATTAGACTGTCTTCTGCTGGTATTTTAAAATTCAGTAATTTGTGTTTGGTTGTTTTTTTTTAATAAAATTTTTTCCCTGGACTGTTAATTCTTGAGGTCTTTTTCCTGGTTTTAATAGTTTTACATCCTGTTCTATTTCATCTGTTCAATGGAACAGGATGTAAAACTATTAAAACCATTAGAAAATTTAAAAAAAATAGTACTGACCATTGAGATTGTTAATTTTTTCAAGAAATGTTTTTATGTCCTCCCAGTGGGGAGCGAAGGAGAGATACAAAAATTAATTTAACAGAGCATAGTATTACTGCTGTTTCTTCTATATGTTTTTTATCAAATAATTTATCTAAATTTAAAACTTTATAATTAATATACTTTTGACATAAGTAGCGACTCCATTTTTATAAATTTTTCTAACAAATACATTGTCACAAATATATGTTAGGTAAATCTATAGTGTATTGATTACACCAGCGTTCACTGACACAAAACAGACCATAGCTACCATCTTTTAAAATAATTTCAGTCTCACTTGTTTTGTTTAATAATGATTGGACATTGAGGCACAGCATGCTTATAATTGTTTAAAGACCAGGCCCATCTAAAGTAACACTACTAGGCTTGGTCGGGGCTGTTAGTTTTCCTGATAATGTTTTTCAATCTTTTTTGTCTAATTTACCATGCCTTGTGAAGCAAATACGCTCAAAACTAACCATTTCTATTAGTCATACATTATGGAAGTGATTACAAATTTTCTTGAACTCACTATTAGCTAATTTCACTTCTTCATTTACAATTGAATGATTAGGTAAGTCATATCAATGTGGCACACATTCACAGGGGATTTAGTAGATGCCTGGTGTGTGAAGGCTCAATGAATCCTTTGCAGAACATACCAGAACAGTTGTTGGACTTTTATTTTATTTCATTTTATTTATTTTTATTTTTTTCACAATTCAAATTATATGTTTTTTCAGTTGACATAGTTTGAAGATCAAAATGGTTTGGCAACCATCACTTTATCAGAAGGTTTTTGTCTATTATTATGGCTGGTTTTTCAAGTGTTTCATTGATTCTTTCAGCAGATATCTCAATTTCGCGCCATGTAATGCCATTGTTCTTCATCCACATAAATGAACTTCATGAAATGTACCATTTGCTGTATTTTTGGAGGGGGTATATGGAAAGTTTTGATATTGTGCTTCCCTAGAAGCCTGGATATTTTATTAGACCCGGAAGGAAAGAGAGGAGCATAGGGTGGGCGGGTTGTGGATTGAGTAGTTCGAAGTTGAGTTCCAGTGATCTGTTTTTAGGGCCCACTGACTGTATGAATTCAAGTGATGTTGGCAAGCTATGCCAGATGGTGATGGCTGTGGGCATTGAGGTAGACTAATTCCATCTTCTTACTGTACTCTTTTTCAGTCATGCCTATCATCAAGTTCCATTACCAGTAATTTGCAATCAAATCTCTGAGCTAATTCAATGTTGGTTGCCCCAGTTCCATTTGCTAAGCTATTTATTTTACCACTTAAGTCCTCGTTAACTTTCTCTGTTAATACACTAGTCTGCTTATTTTCCTCAACATGTATCTCATTTAATGCCCTAGTTTGCTCATTTTCCCGTAATAACATTACAAACATCAACTCTATAGACCATGGGCTACCAATAGCAAACCCTCCCCCCCCGTGGGATTTTCTGGCACACATATTTTTTTGTTGATATTGTCGTCTAGTTTAAGATTTTAGTTGTTTGCCCCTTATCAATTACAGCATTTACCCGGAAACCCCGGAAAACCACGGAAATCCGGAGAAAATGGGTTTGTTTTAATTTTTTATTGTTCTTTGCCCCTAATATTCCCAGAGAATTTCTGACTCACATATTTTTGTTCGTATTGCCATCTAGTTTAAGGTTTCAGTTGTTTGCCCCTTACAAATTACAACATATCCCCGGAAAGCCACGTATATACGGAGAAAATTACTATGTTTTGGTTTTTAAATCTTTGTTCTTTGCCCCTAATATTCAAAGGGAATTTCTGACTCATATGTTTTTTTGTTGCCATTACCATCTAGATTAAGATTTCAGTTGTTTGCCCCTTATCAATTACAGCATATCCCCGGAAAACTCCGAAAACCAAGGAAATCCGAAAAAATTGACTTCGTTTGAATTTTTGAAAATCTTTGTTCTTTGCTACTAGTATTCAAAGGGAATTGGTAAATCATATGTTTTTGTGTTGGTATTGCCATCTAGATTAAGGTTTCAGTTGTTTGCCCCTTACCAATTACAGCATATCCCCGGAAAACCATGTATATACGGAGAAAATGACTATGTTTTCTTTTTAAATCCTTGTTCTTTGCTCCTAATATTCGAAGAGAATTCTTGACTCATATGCTTTTGTGTTGGAAGTGCCAACTAGTAAGGTCTCAGTTGTTTTCCCCTTACCAATTACAGCATGACAAAAAATAATGAAGCTGAAGGGATGAAAGCGATTGAAAACCTGGCAGCACACCCTTCATATTCTAATGTGAACAAAAATATGTGTCAGAAATTCCCTGGGAATATTAGGGGCAAAGAACAATAAAAAATTAAAACTATTTGTAAGGGGCAAACAACTGAAACCTTAAACTAGATGGCAATACGAACAAAAATATGTGAGTCAGAAATTCCCTGGGAATATTAGGATCAAAGAACAAAGATTTTTAATAAATTAAAACGAACTCATTTTCTGCGGATTTTCGTGGTTTTCGGAGATTTCCGGGGATATGCTGTAATTGATAAGGGGAAAACAACTGATACCTTAATCTAGATGGCAATACCAATACAAAAACATATAAGTCACCAATTCCCTTTGAATACTAGGAGGAAAAAACTTAGATTAAAAAAAATAAACAAAGTAATTTTCTCCGGATTTCCGTGGTTTTCAGAGTTTTCTGGGGAAATGCTGTAATTGATAAGGGGCAAACAACTGAAACCTTAATTTAGATGGCAATACCAACACAAAACCGTATGAGTCACTAAGTCCCTTTGAATACTAAGAGCAAATAACTAAGATTAAAAAAATTAAAACAAAGTAATTTTCTCTGGATTTCCGTGGTTTTCCGAGTTTTCTGGGGAAATGCTATAATTGATAGGGGGCAAACAACTGAAACCTTAATCTAGATTTGAATACCAATATAAAAACATATAAGTCACCAATTCCCTTTGAATACTAGGAGGAAAAAACATAGATTAAAAAAAATAAACAAAGTAATTTTCTCCGGATTTCCGTGGTTTTCAGAGTTTTCTGGGGAAATGCTGTAATTGATAATGGGCAAACAACTGAAACCTTAATTTAGATGGGAATACCAACACAAAACTATATGAGTCACCAAGTCCCTTTGAATACTAGGGCAAAGAACTAAGATTTTAAAAAATTTGAACAAAGTCATTTTCTCCGGGTTTCCGTGGTTTTCGGAGTTTTCCGGGGATATACTGTATTTGATAATGGGCAAACAACTGAGACCTTAATCTAGATGGCAATGCCAACAAAAAAAAACATATGAGTCAGAAATTCCCTTTGAATATTAGAAGGAAAAACAAAGATTGAAAAAATAAAACATTGTCATTTTCTCCGTGTATACGTGGTATTCCGGTTTTTCCGGGGATATGTTGTAATTGGTCAGAGGCAAACAACTGAAACCTTAAATTAGATGACAATACCAACAAGAAATATGTGAGTCAATAATTCCCTGGGCATATTAGGAGCAAAGAACAAAGACAAATTAAAACAAAGTAATTTCTCCGGATTTCCGTTGTTTTCCGGGGATATGCTGTAATTGATAAGGGGCAAACAGCTAAAAACTTAATCTACATGGCAATACCAACAATAAATATGTGATTCAGAAATTCCCTGGGCATATTAGGAGCAAAGAACAAAGAAAAATTAAAACAAACTAGTTTTCTCCGGATTTCCGTAGTTTTCCGGGGTTTCCGGATAAATGCTGTAATTGATAAGGGGCAAACAACTAAAATATGAAACTACATGTCAATACCAACAAAAAAATATATGAGTCGGAAAATCCCACGGGGGGGGGGATGGGGGGTATACAGTAGCCCACGCTCTACTATGTTATTCATCTGAGAACTCATGTTTTATTACCTAGGCCTCCCTCTGAATTAATTGCAGATGTATTGCTCATTTCCATATCATCACTGTTATGCCAGAACCACAAATGTGCAAAAATTAAAAAATCATTAAAGTGTCACATTTGTTATTGTAGCATGAAAAAAAAAGTGTGCATGGAACGCCACGCGACAGAAGTAAAACTTGTTTTTATTCTTATTTTTTCAATTTTTGATTATTGAATTTTTTCAATTTTGCATTATTGGACTCTTTTAATATTGGGTTTTTGGACTTTTTAAATTTTGGATTTTTTAAATTTTGGATCTTTGAATTTTTAATTTTGGATTTTTTAAATTTTCGATCTTTGAATTTCTTATTTTTGAAATTTTGGATTTTATTATTTATTAAATTTTGTTTTTTAAATTTTTAATTTTGTTTTTTTTATTTTGGAAATTTGGATTTTTTAAATTTTGGACCTTTAAATTTTTAATTTTGGATTTTGTTTTGGATTTTTTAAATTTTGGATCTTTGAAATGTTTATTTTTTGGTTTTTTTAACTTTGGATTTTTAGATTTTTAAATTTTTTTATTTTTAAATTTTAAATTTTTTGATTTGTTACTTTTGGAGCTTTGATTTTTTAATTTTGGATTTTTTAAATTTTGATTCTTTGAATATTTTATTTTTTGGATTTTTTAATTGTGTATTTTAGTTTTTAATTTTGGATTTTTAGATTTTTCAATTTTAGTATTTTCGTTTTTTTAATTTTTTTAATTTTGGATTTTTTAATTTTGCATTTTTTATGTTTAAAATTTTGGATTTTTTACTTCTTAAATTTTGGATATTTGGATTTTTAATTTTGGATTTCTTATTTTTAAAATTTTGGATATTTGGATTTTTAAGTTTGGATTTCTTATTTTTTAAATTTTGGATTTTTGGACTTTTTAATTTTGGATCATTGATTTTTTAATTTTGGAATTTTGGATTTTTTAAATTTTGGATCTTTGATTTTCTTTTTATTATTTGAATTTTTTAAGCGCGGTAATGAACCTCCGGGTTCCATAAAATAGATAATATTGTCTATTTTACGGAACCCGGAGATAATATTATCTATTTTATGGAACCCGGAGTAGTAGTGGTAATAATAATAATAAAAATAATAATAATTTACTTGCCCAATGGCAATAGACAATTCCTAAGCAATCTAAAGTTTTGTTATTGTGCTTCCCTAGAAGCCTGGATATTTTATTATTTTATTAGAACCTTTAGATTGCTTAGGAATTGTCTATTGCCATTGGGCAAGTAAATTATTATTATTATTATTATTATTATTATTATTATTATTATTATTATTATTATTACTACTACTACTACTACTGCTACTACTACTACTACTACAGTGAGTTCCATACAAGAGTTGGCCAATGACGCGGGTTTCTGCGTCGTGGCTGGCACAGCTCCAACTCCCGAGCGATCAGGTCAAATATCTACGCAAATAAAGCCGCGTTCGGTGTAATGGTTCAGGTTCTCACATTTACAGTTAAAATTACAATGAAAATAACCATGTACCTCATCACAAAATATGTTGGAAATGTTCTCCTCTTGCATCCACACAATACTGGCACCTTTTTAAGACATTTTCTTTCACATTGGTAAGTTCAGCTTCCGAGATAAAGTTAATTTCTCTTGTGATATTGTCTTTAAGTTCTTCTAATGTATGGGAAATTGACCTATACACTTTATTTTCAAGTTTCCCCATAAATAATATTTACATACTGTTAGAAGAACTTAAAGACAATGTCACATAGACCTATCACAAGAGAAAGTAACTCTGTCTCGGAAGCTGAACTTATTCACATGAAAGAAAATTTCCTAAAAAGGTGCCAGTATTGTGTGGATGCAAGAGGAGAACATTTCCAAAATATCTTGTGATGAGGTAGGCTACGTCGTTATTTTCATTGTAATTTTAACTGTAAATGTGAGAACCTGAATCATTACACCGACCGCAGCATTATTAGCATAGATATTTCACCCGATCGCTCGGGAGTTTGAGCTGTGCCAGCCGCGACGCAGAAACTCGCGTCATTGGCCAACTCTTGCGTGGGACTCACTGTACTATTCCCATTTGCAGGTCCTCATACTAGGTCTGAAAAATTTCCTTTGATTACTCCTAATCATTGAGTTGATTGTTTTCTGTGCAGTCTGCTCTGAAACACGTTAGTAATTTCGTGACGGTTTCAGCGTTACATTTTGTGACGATTTTATAGCGTTACACAAGTTCCCGATTTACCCCTACCACGACTAAAGATGTTTTACTTCAGAAACAGAACTTGTACTTTCATAGAAATGGAACTAACTGTTACTTACCAAGGAAAGAAACTACAACGTTCGTGGTTCCTACAGAACAAAGATTAATGTAAACAGATGCCAGCAATGCACTGACATCAAAATCTGAATTTTTGCACATAACAGTGACAATATTATTTTCAATTTTTAAAACTCGATCCCTATCACTAATTTCCCTGTTTTCAGCAACATTATCCTGTAAATCATTTGTGTTATCCATTTTACTAATATTTACTTCGTCCCTTGTTTGATTCATATTTACATTTCACTGACATTATGTTCTAATGGTAGTAATAAAATGTCTAGTGCATGCTGTATCTCCTCCTTTTTCCGGTGATTTTACTATTTCTCAACACCATTTAAATAAAACGAATCACAGTGTCATGCACATGCCCTGGTATAATTTATAAAATTTTATATAGTTTCTAATTTTTTAAATTTGAAATTTTTATATTCAAAGAAGTTTATTACACTCTACCCATCCGAGAAAAATCTGATAATTTAGGCAGTAACTTGGAAAATTATAATCCTACTCAGTATTATTAAGAATGGGCTTGTCTGTAGGCTTACACATCCCTCAAAGCTTCAGGTCAGTGCCCATTCTCACAAATTTCTTTACTGTCTCGTTCTGTTGTTGACTGTACTCAGGCCCGATGAGAGGGAGGGACAGCCGGGGCCCGGCAGACCAGGGTTTTATTTTTGTTCTTCTAAATTTACTCTAAAATAAAATTGGTTGTAAGTCAATAAGCAGCTTAAGTTATGTTTTGTATGTCCATTTTAACTGCAATGTCCTGTTGTATAATGGTGACACGGAATTAATCAGTTAATCTGAAACAGATTATTCTTGAAGAAAAATTATCATTTTTGAAAAGTGGAAGCAAAAATCGTTTTGGACTCAACAGTAGGCCTCACTAACGTTCAACATTTAAAATAATAATTTTCAAAAGATTAATGTTGGTACATATAGGCCTACCAAGTTTTATGAAAATCCAATAAAGTATATTTGAGTTATCGCGCTTACAGACAGACGGACATATTTTCCCGTCTATCACACAATCTCATAAAGTACACTATTCTGGCACGTAATAATTCTGTAATATTATTACATAATCGTTTTGTTGGATACATTATAAAGGGCAAGGTTGGGTTTCAGTGGTGAATTTAATATTTGAAGGGGACCCGAGAAAATTGTCCCTGGGGCCCTTGCTTTCTCTCCACGGCTCCTCGATATGTTTTGCGCTGTAGTAACATTAACTGTTCCTTGATGGTATGTTGTCTTCCTCCTGTCCAGCTGGATGATTTCTTTGATATAATATATATATATATATATATATATATATATATTATAATTCAGTAGTACTTTGTACCAGTCATTATACGAAAATAAAAAGTCACCAAACAGCAATTGGAACACAAGTTCACAGTCATTACATAGAATGTCACTAAATAGCAATTGCATGCATGTTCACTGTGTATGTGATAAAAATATATTATGCACTAGTTGAAAACACTTAATTCATAAAACTTCTTATCTATGTAATGGGACTTAAAATTTTTGTGAATTCCACAGATATTCATATAATCCCAGGGCATTGTGTATTTAATGCAGTCTCGGAAGATGCATTTCGGCATAGGAGATGAAGATTGCATAATATCTCCTATGCCGAAATCAACAACAAATTTTATCAGCAAATTTTACACTTTTTTAACAACCTTCAATAGATGTGGAGTGATAATTTTACTGTTAGTTCTTTTTAATCTGACATGTTGAAAAACTACACACATAGGCCTATTTTTGTTTAATTCAATAAATGGTTACATATAATTTCAAAGTAATCCTAAACAGTTTGTGTATTTCATTTCAAGTAGAAAATTGAGGGAATAAGGAGAATATGTATTATTTGACCCTCTAAGGTACCCTATTTTACAAACCATAAGACGCTCGAGACCATAAGACGCACCTTAATTGGACCATAAGATGCACCTTAATTTTAGGGTGGAAATTTAGAGGAGAATAAATTTAATGTGATTCTAAAGAAATATTTTAAAGGGAATAATATACTTCAATACATAAGCAAATTATGACCTTGTACAATGGAATCGGTGTAAATCACTTCTAACTTAAAACCTGCATTGCACGAAAATATCTTCTGTACAGGTGACATCATGTAAATTTTAACAACTGAACTGATTTCTCATGAAAGACTGAAAATATTTTTTACACCCTCTAACCCTCAATTCAACATATGGTAAGTGTAACGGGACAAGGCTGTTTAGAGGTCATTGTATTCATTTAAACCACTGGCGAAGACACTCCTTTTGTATAAAAGAACTCAACATTCCTTTCTTTTCGCATTGTATACCTGGCTTCCTGCTACCTTCATTTTATGATTGTGACAAGTGCAGTGATGTACAGTCTGTGCTAAATTTGTAACTGTCTTATCGTTTACTACACTTTGTGTATAACTATGGTATTCTGGCAATATTTACCATAATTTTAATTTTTTTAGTGTACTTCGGACCATTAGACACACCCAACCTTTAAGGCTGTGTTTTCAAGGTAAAAAAGTGCGTCTTATGGTCCGTAAAATACAGTAAATATGATATTCATCAATGAGTGTTTTACATCAGGCTTTTAATTCATGGTTAAGTTTTAAGTTGTTGTGTTTAGGTCTATTTGTTTAATATGTTGCAATTTGAATGATGTTGAGTCAAATACTTGGTAATTTGAGTTTTCCATTTGTTTAGAATAAATGTGAAATGGATGGCAGTTTATTGGGACTTCCCTGGTCTGCACGCGATGAAGTGGAAGTTAAACAAGAGGTATCAGTAAATTATAATTAGTTTTTTTTATTGTTATCCATTTTGGAGCGATCTAATTAGAGGCCAGACACTAAAAAACTTAAATATAGGCAGGTAAAAAGGCACTATAAGTTTTAAAAAATAAGCACTTTTAAAGATGTAATTTCAAAATAAATATTGATATTTTATGGTATATCATCCCCAAAGGATGTAGAGGATGGATTTATTTTTATCAAATAATTGAAACCATGCTTTAATTTATTATGAAAACACACTTGAAAATATAGCAAAAATGAAAAGCCGACATTGTTAACACCAATCTTAATGGATGCATATAGCAAACAGAATCTTCATCCACAGTGTGATATTCACACATGTTTGTCTTTGAATGAAGGAAAACAGTCAACAGCTTACAGAGGAGATGAAGGTGTTAATGTTAATGCAAAAAGTCAACTGGCTGTGTGCAATGCAGATCATTGTACAGGGGTACGGTATATTGTAAAACTGAGGAAATATCTAATGATGAACATAATATAGCACACAAAAAATTATGTACAATAAAATGAGGGTTTAGTTAAGAAAATGGGATAGTTTCATTTATAATTAAAAATGTATGGGTAATAAAAATTGAAGAAAATGTGAGATAATATATTTTTAAGTTGTTTAATTAATTAGTAAGTAGTGTTATTGCATTTATATTTACTACTATGGTTTTGGAAAATCAATATGTTAAATATTAAATATAAATTTGTTAAGAACAATTTTTTTTTCAAATTTTAGGTTATAAGTTGTTTGTTTTTTGCAGTTGTTGAACAAAAATTGGTGAAAATAATGTGTTAAAATATTTTCATGCTTATAGTGAATTTGTTAAATAATGTTATTGCATCTTTATTTACTATTATGTCTTTGAAAAAGTTATGAAATGAAATTTTAAATACTAGTGTGTTAAGAACTAATAATTTTTTCTTCTTCTTCTTGTTACGTTATAAATTGTTTGTTTTTTTGTGGTTGTTTAAGAAATTGTTCAGCAATTTATCAAATAAAATTCACATCATATTCATCTGTCAGCAAATAGTTGAGAAACGATACGTATTATCAGTGTTCACAGGTAGCTTTGTAACTGCATAATCAAATCTGAGATCGTTTTCCCAGGCAGCGCTTTCTAATCGTGGAATGTACTCTAAAGCTAGAATTTTAGCTGTTTCATTAATTATTAATGGTGTAGTTTATGCATGATTCACGTGCAAGTGTTAATAAATATTATGCTTTAATAATTATTGTACTCTTAATTTTTAATTTTTCAATTAATTATCGTGGGCGAAGCTGCGGGCACCTGCTAGTAAGATATGATTGAAATTGCTAATAATTCAGAATTGATGTATGTTGAATATGAGTAATTTAGAGATTTCCAAATTCATTTGTAATTAATGAACACTTCTAAATAACAAACATTTATATTTTCATAGTCCGTGTCCATTATTAAGTGCCAGAATGGTATTCTTGATTTTTTACCAAATCGGTTGACCAGTAACCCCCCTCTCCAAATGAATCCAGACTCTTAGATGTATATCTGCTATTGACGGGGTATTTACAATGGTGCTAAAGAATTTCGTACTAAACATATTATTATAATATTTAAATAGGTACTCCATTAATAAATATTTATGTTTCAGACAAGCTTATAACAATATTAATATAGTACATATCGCCGCCTCAGTTCAATACTAAGACATCTTAAAATCTGATGTTTTGAGAAAAGAGCATTTATGTAGTTAGTTTTTAATACATTTTCTTTTTAGACTGGCTAAAGTCAAATCACTGAAACTTAACTTTTTGTTATTAAGGAGTTTCATTGCATTTTTAAATAAAAGGATTCTTTTCAAAACTCGGCAGAAGTGGGCTGTGGGTTAAAATTAATTATTTAAATCCTGGCTTAAGAGGTTAATTTCCATTGTTACAGGACCCACTATTTGGAATTAAGAAAGAAGTTGAAGACAGTGACCATGAGTTCAGTTATTTTGTTGTAAACGGAGATCACTGCGTTGATCCTTTGGTCAAGCTTGATGATGAGAGCTCGCCAATTGAGTGTGCTTTGTCTGTATCTCAGGTAGGTGCTTGCATTGTAGTAATCTTCTTGAGTGAAAATTGAACACAGGTTTTTCATTTAGAAATTTATTATTTTTATTTTTTCCATTTTAAGTGACTATATTCAGGATGATCCAGTAAAGACTAATAATACTACATGATAATTTGTTGCTACATCTACAACTAGTTATCTACATCCTTAATCCTATAAGTTTACATAATATTTACATAAGTGTTAATTAACTATTAAATGTTTGAAATCTCAGGATAGGTCAAATTTTCTAAATTCTTTTAAATGTAGATTAAATAATTGCTCTTGTGTCACTGGCCATTTTACTTTCTCACTTCTATATCGTTTCAAAGAGTGGCCCTTTCACATTTTAACTTTTTGCAAGAATATATTAGATGTTCCACTGTTTGTGCCTCTTGGTTGCATGAGTAAATAGGATGTTATTATCATCGTCGTCGTCGTCCTCATCTTCATCATCATCAACATCAACATCATCATTATCATTATTTTTATTATTATTGTTGTTATTATTATTATGACTTAGATGTAGGTGGGAGGACAATCTTAAAATGGATTTAAGGGAAGTAGGATTTGCTAGGGATGATTGGATGGAGTTAGCACAGAATAGGGTTGAATGGCGGACTCAGGTAAGCGCGGCAATAAACCTTCGGGTTCCTTAAAGTAGGTAATATTCCTTTAGTTTGCTGAGGAATACTCTGTTGCCATTGAGTAAGTAAGAAGTAGCCGGCGCGGTGGCTCATGCTGTAGCGCGTGAGCCTGGCATGCTTGCGGTCCTGAGTTCAAATCTCGGGGCCGGCGGGTGTGTCATTCGTGGTGGACGAAGCCATGCTTTAGGGGGTTTTTCTTGGGGTTCTCCCGTTTCCCCCCTTTCATTCCACCAACATTCTCCACTTCATCTCACCTTTCCCCCTTTCATCCTCATCCCGTTTCCACTTCTGGTATCGGGTCTGCTTCGGCAGTCAGAGCCCTTTGGGGGCCTCTCCTGTTCTCCCCGCTGCTTGTGGTCAAGAGGTTGTTGGTGGTGTGTGTCACGAACCTGTCGGGGCTCCCGGTTGGAGGTACCGCAGGGGGTGGCACACACGTGGCATGGTTCTGGGCTTGTTGGATGTAGGGGAGTTCCGTGGGGGCCCACGGGGGGCTTTGAGGATCCGGAGCGGCCTGTGGGCACGCAACTCATCCCATCCCGGAGGTAGGTACAATAAGTCGGTAACGGCTGCGGTGCTTAGGGGCGTTCCCACCCCGCCTCCCCGCCTAACAGGGCACAAAATAGAATAGAATAGAAATAGAATAGAAGTAAGAAGTAATTATTATTATCATTATTATTATTATTATTATTATTATTAGTATTATTATTATTATTATTATTATTATTACTACTACTACTACTAATACTACTACTACTAGTACTACAACTACTATTATTAAGTGTCAATATGGTACTATGCCACCAAGTTAAATCTGCATGGCGATAAACGAAGTGTTTTTGCGCTAGTGTCGCCCAGCTACCACTATACAGAAGGGACGTAGGGGAAGCAGGTGGCGAAATATCATAACATGATTGCCAGATTATTCATTTGGACAACGACTGTCGAAGGTGTCAGGTCATTTAAAAACAAAGTAATTCTCAGCACCCCTCTTCCAGCCAAATAACCCAACACAGTTGACAGGAAGTGGCAGCGTGATGGCGGGGGTGAAAGAAGGGACAGCTCATTTCTAAGCATTTCCCCAGTAGGGACATGGTTGCCAGAGTATTCATTTGGTCAACGACTGCCGAAGGTGTCATGTTATTTTAAAACACAGCAATTCTCAGCACCCCTCTTGCAGCCAAATGACTTAACTCAGTGAATAGGAAGTGGCAACGTCAAAGGAGGGAGACCGAGATGGAAGGCACATTCCTGCACATATTTTCTGCATGCAGAGATAACTTGGTGGCGTAGTACTTTATGGGATTGTGTGGGTGATAGGAAAATGACTGTCCATCTGTCCATCCTCCGTGTGTCTGTACACGCGATAACTCAAATACCCTTTATCGAATTTCTTAAAACTTGGTATACACATTTATAACATCCATGGGAAGAAGCCTATCGATAATGGACTAAATCGGTTGATTGGTACCAAAGTAATGCCCAATTTAGTGCCTATTTTATGGTAATATATTAGAAAGAATTTATGAAATGCGAATCAATTCTCATGACAGCATATTGTTTTACAGTGTTCATATACTGCTTTGGAAATTGCAACACTTTATCCTTTAAACACTATTGATGAATGAGTTTACAAAAATTAGTGTATCACTTTTAAACCCATTATATTGATTGTGTAATTATTGTAAGCTATTGTCTGTATGTCTGTTTTATTTTTAAGTGTGTAATTGGTATTATTTTTATTGCTACCTTGTAACTAATGACTGTATGCAGTAATGCCTGTCAAAATGTCAATAAATATGAAATATGAAATTCAGTTAGCTATGACAAAATCCCTATTCCTTCACATATGTTTATCAAACTAGACCGTTAAATCGAGCAAGGTTGCTGATAAGGTATTGTCTTGGACCCACATTCTGGAGATCCATGGTTCATATCTCGTAATTGGACAATTTGATATGTTTTATTTTTATTTATTTATTTATTTTAATTTTATATATATATATATTTTAGGTGAGTGTACGATTGTCAAGATATCACAAATCTGTATAGTTCCATTGATGCTGGACGAATTTAATCTGATAAAAAAACTAGACCTTTGTTCTTCCGTAAGCCCTGCTTAATGAATCAGTCTGGAGCTTAACTCGGAAATCAATTTAGAAAAAAAATCTTATTTTCTGAATTTCATAATTGCAATTACAACTGATTAAAAAAAAGCAGTCTGGGACTTTGTTATATCAGTTTACCTGATTTTATGGTTTTACTGTGATCATATAAGGCTTTGGAAATTGTAATACAGTTAACTATGACAAATAACACTATTCCTTCACATACGCTTATCAAACTAGACATTAAACTGAGCGAGGTGGCCGAGACGATAACGTCTTGGACTCGCACTCCAGAGGTCCCTGGTTCAAATCCCATACCTGGCCAATTTGAGATTTAAACAAAAAAATGATGTTAGTATGCGACTGTCAAGGTGTCACAAATCTGTATAGTTTTGCTGATTCTGGATGAAGTTAATAAGATTAAAAAAATAAAAATAAAAAACAAAAATAAAAATAAAAAAACTAGACCTTTGTTCTTCCGTAAGTCTTGCTTGATGTATCAATCTAGAGCTTAGCTTGGAAATTGATTAAAAAAAACTTAATTTTCTGCATATCATAATTGCAGTTATAACTGATTAAACGAAAGTATTCTAGCACTGTGTTACATCTATTTACCTGATTTTATTATTATTGTAATTATGTTGTTATTATTACTACTACTACTACTACTATTATTTAGTTGTTCAAAGCATAAAGGCATCACGGCATCTCTGTATAAGGTTTTTAAAAACAGATCATATTAGATCTTCTGTGAGGAATTATTGAAAAAAAAAAAAACTAAGTATATGGTCATGAAACGTCAAAATAATGAACTACAAAATATTAGAATAGCTGGTAAATCGTTCGAACAAGTGGAGAAATTCAAATATCTGGATGCAATAATTACAGATGCAAATAATATTAAGGCAAAAGTTAAGTGTCGACTCAAATCAGGAAATGCCTGCTTTTATGCAGTTCAGAAACTCTTCTTTCGTCTTCTGTCCAGAAATCTAAAAATTAAAAATTTAGGTATCATTTGGATGTGAGATTTGGTCTCTTACTCTTCAGGAAGAACATAATGTGAGAATATTCGAAAACAGGGTGCTTAGGAAAATATTTGGGCCTAAGAAAATGGGGACTGGAGAAAACTGCATAATGACAAGCTTCATAACCTGTATTCATCACCATATATAGTGGGTAATTAAATCATGGAGGATGAAATGGGCTGGAAATGTTGCGTGCATGGGGGAAGAAAGACATATCTCAAAAATATTGATTGGGAGACCCGAAGGAAAAAGACCACTCAGAAGACTTAGACGTAGGTGGGAGGACAATATTAGGTTTATTTAAGGGAAGTAGGATTTGCAAAGGATGGTCGGATGGAGTTAGCACAGAATAGGGCTGAATGGCGGGCTCAGGTAAGCACAGGAATGAACCTTTGGGTTCCATAAAATAGATAACACTGTATTCCTTTAGCTTGCTTAGGAATTGTCCATTGCCATTGAGTAAGTAAGTAAATAATGATGAATTAATAAAGTGAGATATGTGTGGATTTTGTTTATAGCTAAGGAAAGCTCAACAATTGCTTGCACTGCAAATCGAGTGAGAGGCTTATAGCTGATACATAGAGGAGTCTGGTAATAGCTAAACAGTAGCAGACAGCACATTTTCAATATTATTATTCGAAGATATTTGACAAAAACTTAATTATTGGCTAAATGAAAGCAGTGTGGAGTGAGTGAAATAATTGAAAGTAATATTACAAGCACTTTTTAAATTACCAATCGGGATAATGTGCAGTTGCATGTGATTGTGCATGTAAATATCATGTATTTCACAGATAAAACAAAAAATTAAATCAAGTAAACTGATGTAGCAAAGGGCCAGAATTCTTTTGTTTAATCAGTGATGATTGCAATTATGATATGCAGAAACTAAGTTATTTTTGTAATCAATTTCTGAGTTAGTCTCCAGATCGATTCATTAAGCAGAGCTTACGGAAGAACAAAGATCTAGTTTGATAACCATACATGAAGGAATATGTAGGTAGTGTTATTTGTCCAAGCTAACTGTATTGCAACTTTCAAAACTGTGTATGAAAACTGTAAAACAATATGTTGTCATGATAACTGATTTGCATTTGATAAATTCTTTCTAATAGGCACTAAATTGGGCATTACTCCAATACTGGTCAACTGATTTGGTCCAATATCAACAGGTTTCTTCCCATGGACGTTATAAATGCATATACCAAGTTTTATGAAAATCCAATAAAGCGTATTTGAATTATCGCACAGACAGACAGATGGACAGACATTTCCCCATCCGCCACACAATCTCAGAAAGTACCATTCTGGCACTTAATAAAAAATGAAATACTATAAATTATATCTGTAGAATTTGGGAGTACCCTGATTAAATTATGAGGGTTACTGGAGGTCTTGACAACTGATAACATGGTGGTAAGAAATTTTAAAATATACAATTTGAAGATCACAATAGATGCAATTGTGTAATGTGTGAATTTTAAACAACATAGAGATTTGAGTCAGGATAGAAAAAAAATACAAATTTAAAAACTGTTCATTAAAATATGTTTAGTCCTCTAATTACAACATATAAATCACATACGGATATGATTTTGACCTCATTACCATTACTTTCGGACATGTGAAGAGATGTAAAAACAGATGAGGTAGATCAGATTAGTCGAGTACAATTGGTTAGTTTGAAATAGAGAAGGTTTGTGTTAGACTACTTGCTGAAAATGACCTAAAAACTGCCAAAAAAGACCTATCTTTTGAAAATGACTAAAATTGCAAAATAAAGCTAAACAATGCAAAAACAAATTGTCCTTACTTAATCAATTATTTCTTTATACACATTTATGTATATTAGAGCTATCTTTCAAACTTCATATAAAAAAGATGCAAAATCATCAAATGCCTCACCCTACTAATAACCATGAAAATACAGATCATATGACAGTAGAGGAGATACAAGAAGCACTAAAAGATTTAAAAAATAGGAAAGCTACAGGATTAGACAAAATTAATGCTCAATGTTGCATATGTTGCTCAATTGGAGAATACTACATATTATTAATCAGTAAAGTGATCCCTATACAGGTCATGGAGGTCCAGAGGGTTCCAGGAGGTTGAGGCTCCTAGATTTTGGACATTCGGCACGTAAAGGTGGTAGGGTTGTCAGCCTTGCGCACTGGCCGCCTTTACCCCCAGGATTGCTCCGGGTACTCATTTCTGTTAGAGGCTGAGTCGACCCCAGGGCCATAGTGCCACCAGAAGGACGAGGCCAATTGAAAAACTCCGACCTCATTGGGAATCCAACCCGTGACCTTCTGGTTTGTAGTGCAGCATCTCAACCACTATGCTATGGCGCACTCCATTATTAATCAGTGCTGGAAGGAAAATAGGATACCAGAGATATGTTCAACAGCAGAAGTAATATCACTTTTAAAAAGGGTGATCATAAAAATTCTAAGAATTATAGGGGCATAAGCCTTCTTAATAACATCTATAAGTTATATGCGAGAATAATAAATAAAAGATTAAAAATTTTATCTTAAGCCTTAATATCTGAAGAACAAAGTGGTTTCAGAAAAGGTAGATCAACAACAGATAACATATTTAAATTACAACAGATAATGGAAAAAAGGAGAGAACAAAATTTACAAACACATATGGCCTTTATAGATATTGAAAAGGCTTTTGATATTGTCAGACGGAGTAAATTATAGACTATTGCCGTGGGTGAGTCGGTAGCATGCCTGCCTTCCACTCCAGCGGCATGGGTTCTATTCCCAGCCGGGTTGGGGATTTTTCAGTAAAAAATTCCTTTCCTGGGTTCAGGACTGGGTGTGTGTGTGTGTCCTTAGGTTTAAGTAGGTAGGGGACTGGCACACCTCGATAAATCTGCTAAAAATATCCCCTTACGGGATCACCAGGGGTCGCTAGGAAACCTGAGGAATACCTATATGATAGGAAAAGGTTACCCATTAAAATTAGTAAAAGCAGTAGAAAGCTTATACAAAAACTCCAAAATTCTTATACACACAGGAAATAGAAGGACAGGTGAGATTTTTATAAATAAAGGTGTAACACAAGGGTGTCCAGTATCACCCACTCTTTTTAATATACATTTTGATGATATCACTAGGGACTGGATTTTTAGGTTTTCAAAAACACTGTTTTAGGTTTTCCATTAGGTGAAATAGTTTTTTTAGGTTTTTTTGTCCAAAATATCGTTTTCGGGAAGAATAATTGGTTTAATGAATTTGAATGTGCTACATAGGATTCAATACATAATACTTGTAAAGTTTAACTTAACAAAATTGACTTAAATTTGTGTAAATTTGCTTTAGGATAATATTACACAATTGAAGAAAGAAAGCATAAACAATCAAAAGAAGCAGTGAAAATAAGATTGCCTCACATTTCCTGGTTACAGTATATCACTAAATATCTTTCAAGATTTTCAACTGTGAGAGTTGTATTGAATGACAATGTTTGTCGTATACTGCAGGAGTAACTTGGAAAACAACAGAGCAGACGTAGAAACACACGGGGTGCAACGTCTTAAAATATCCTCAGAAGAAGAAGAAGAAATTCATGTCATCGCCAATCCACTGCCGTAATAAACTTGATTTCATTTCAGATATATAAGCATTCATGAGCCACAGATTATTGTCTCTGTTGGACACTACATGAGAATATTATAGGAGAAAAATTCCTCCGGCACGAATTGAGCTCCGGCTTAGCTCAGTTGGTAGAGCATTGGTGCGAATAGCCAAAGGTCCTGGGTTCAAGTCCCAGTGCCGGAGGAATTTTTCTCCTATAATATTCTCATGTAGTGTCCAACAGAGACAATAATCTGTGGCTCATGAATGCTTATATATCTGTCTTGAATGTTAACTGTACAATAACAGTGGGAGCCCGGTCACAAAAACCACTACTTAGTGTGCCTCACAGTACTGCATATGACATAACTTGTCTGTCTGTGAGGTAGACCATTAGGGCATTCAGTCATAGGAGAGAAGTTCCATCTGGCGCTGTGAATTGAGCTCCGGCTTAGCTCAGTTGGTAGAGCATTGGCGCAAATAGCCAAAGGTCCTGGGTTCAAGTCCCAGTGCCGGAGGAATTTTTCTCCTATAATATTCTCTTGATTTCATTTGTTTCGGCATAATTAACATGTCTTCTTAAAACTCACAGGGCGGTACTAAAGGCAAACAAGCTCTTTAAAACACAGAAATCTACATCCTTGTTCATACACAGCAACATTGGTTGTTCGTACGAATATTTTGAAAGGATTACGCCGGTACTCTTACACTTCCTCTCTTGATACTGTCCATCCTAGACGACAATGGGTTGAACGAAACGCTGGTGGTATTAATTTCAACCCGACAAAAATTGTCTCTCTGCAAAATATAGATTTCTCAACTGACAAACAAAAAAAAGACAAAAAAGTAGCCTAAATTAGATATTTTAGGTTTTATATCCCGTTTAGGTATATTTAGGTTTCTATACCCCAATTAGGTATTTTTAGGTGCCACAGAATTAATGTGGGTGAATCCTATGGACATGATACAAAAAGCTGTATGAGTGTTTTTTGTTTTGGAAGTAAGGAAAAAAATAGGTAAAAACCTAGATATCACTAATAAGAGGAAATGAAATTTTAATAAAGGTGTTAAACTGAGTAGACAAAACATAATAAATATTTTATTATATGCTGATGATGTGGTAATGATTCAAGAAACTGAAGAGGCATTACAACACTCTTTAAATATGTTTAATTAAATTTGTAAAATACATTACATTAAGATATCAAAAGAAAGAACTAAGGTGATGGCTTTCTGGGGTAAAAATCCTGTTCACTCAAAAATGTACAATCTTTAATTATTAAGTGCCAGTATGGTACTTTATGAGATTGTGTGTGGGGACGAAAAATGTCTGTCCATCCGTGTGTCTGTATGCGCCATAACTCAAATACGCTTTTTCGGATTTTCATGAAACTTGGAAAACATATTTATAATGTCCATGGGAAGAGACCTATTGATATTGAACCAAATCGGTTCACCGGTACTGGAGTAATGCCCAATTTAGTGCCTATTTTAATAGATGAACTCAAATACGCTGTATCGGATTTCCATGAAACTTGGTATACGCATTTATGACGTCTATGAGACATAGGAGTAACCAGGCCGACCATAAGGGGGGGTTATAACATCTGCGGGGTCTGGGGGGTATGAAATCCTGCCCCGGAAAATATAAAAAATTAAGATGCACAATAACGAGTTTTAAGCTTCCGGGGGTCCTCCCCCGGAAAATAAAAAAATTAAGATACACAATAACGAGTTTTAAGCTTCCGGGGGTCCTCCCCTGGAAAATTTTAAAAATTAAGATGCACAAGAACGAGTTTTAAGCTTCCCACACTTTATACTCATATAAGTAATTTATAAGCAGACTTTAAAAAATGATACATTTTTCCTTTTTTTAATAAATGGAGGGGTTCAACCCCCCCCCCCCTTGTTACGCCTCTGCCATGAGAAGTACCCTATTGAATTTGAACCTAATCTGTTGACCAGTACCGGAGTAAAACCCAATTTAATGTCAATTTTAAAGGCTCAATAACTCAAATACAGGTCAATCCATATGAAATCATCCAATAATAAAATAATTTATTGCTGACCTATTTTATTTTATTTTTAAGTATATATTTTCTGTTTCTATGTGTATCTGGGAGTACAAAACAATTTTTTTCACATTTTTATCACTACCGCTTCGGCAACTAGTGGCCATTTTGCTTAGAAGGATCTGTCATTTTTGGCATTTTCAAAGGTTAGCGGCAAGTTAAATAACTATCTTATTTATGAAGATATAAACTTGAAGTAAAAACCATCTTAATCTACAAGAAACATTCTACAATTCATGTTATGACCAAAAATTTGTTAGGTCTTAAGGAAATAATCTAAAACTTTAATAGAAAATGCAGTTCCGATTAGAAAAAATTAACAACTTTATAAAACTTTTTTTCATAGAAGGGATGAAAACACATGTTTTATATTTTCCCCCCACAAAGACATAGTAGATCACTAAATGTTAGTAAAATTTGAGATCATTTATGCAAATCCTTTAGGTTTTATGAGTCTTCAAATATTGAGATTTTTGCAGAATTGTTGATTTTCAAATTAAAATATCTCAAATGGGACTGAACAGAAAAATCTGAAATTTTCTAAAAATATTCTTCTAGTGCCTAGTAATTAACATATAAAATTTCATCACTGTGTTCTGACCAGAAGTATTTTATTTTTAATAAAGAAAATGCTAAAAAATAACACTGTCAAATGAGCGAATAACAGTGTTAAAATACAATAAAAATTGTAAAAAGTAATATAATTATTTGTTGTTACTAGTAAAATTAAATATGCCATAAATAACATATTAAATGTTCCATGGTAGTAGTCATAGTGATCAATACTCCAGCAGAAGGAGACCATATTGCCACATTTGCTGAGCAAGCCAGAATATGGTGACTTGAAAAAGGCAAGTCTCTACAGACTCCTCTGTAGCTCCTTTGTTCAGTAATCAGTAGCTGTGCTTGACTGAAGATATCAAAAAAGTTGCCCCTTCAGTTAAAAAAATTGTTTATTTTAGCGATGGAGATGGTAGCCAGTACAAAAACAAAAAGAACTTTTTGAATATTTGCAATCACTTTGAAGCTGAATAGCATTTTTTTGCCACTTCTAATGGAAAGAATGCTTGTGATGGGATTGGAGGGGGTACAAAGAGGGTTGTCTCGATGGCTAGTTTGCAAAGACCATATTTGGACCAGATACCTTCAGCAGAAGAAGTGTTCAAATTTTGTTCTGAAGAAATTAAAGGTATTTCCTATACACTTTTGTATAAACATTTTTTAAACCTTTGACTCAGCTGTGGAACAAACTTCTAGCACCATAAGGTGTTACATTCACTCAAAAAGTGATATTTATGGTGAACATAGTATTTCCATTTTGTCCAAATTTGAAATAAGACCTTTCGAAGTAAAGGACATTGTTACCTGCATTATGATCAGAACTGGTGGTTTGGTGAAATTGATATTTTTTTAAGTGAAGGGGCAACTTTTTTGCTATTTTCAGTCAAGCACAGCTACTGATTACTGAACAAAGGAGGTACAGAGGAGTCTGTATTGCTCAGCAAATGTGGCAATATGGTCTCCTTCTGCTGGAGTATTGATCACTATGACTACTACCATGGAACATTTAGGGCCCGTATGACGACCTCCAGATATCGTATTTATCTACCAGATAGAGAACCTATCTGGAAGTTGGCCAAGAATTGCGTATTACGGTCTCCTGACAAAGTCTGTCTGGGAAGACAACTTCCAGATAAGCTAGCAGCAGGATGGAGTGGCTGACAAAGTACCAACTGCTAGTTAGGGATCTTGGTTGAAATAAGATGGCAGGATGCGGAAGCTTCCTCGCCATCTGATTTTCAGAATTGATGCTGGAAGATTTAATTTACACAAAAATGTCATTTTAGGCTCACATATGAATGAAATAGAATTGCACAAATCGATTAATGCACTTAAAACGATGTGTTATTATGTAATTTAATTGTAAAAATACAAATCCGAGCTGCCGCACCTAGCGGAGGTCTACCGAACTACAACAAACACACCTCTTTGCTCAGTCAGCTAAGGACCATTTTACAAATTTTTACTGCGTTCTTGCCGGTAGCAGTTCAGCGGTGGTATTACGAGGCATCTTCCAGTTAAGCTATCTGGAAGTCACGTATCTGGAGGAATTGTCGGCAGGTGGTAATACAAGCCCTTAATATGTTAAGATATATAAGCATTAATGAACCACAGACATTACATGTTGGACATTACATGTTGGACATTACATGAAAATATTATAGGAGAAAAATTCCTCTGGCACTGGGATTAGAACCCAGGACCTTTGGCCAATGCTCTACCAACTGAGCTAAGCTGGAGCTCAATTCATAGCACCAGATGGAACCTCTCTCCTATGACTGATTGCCATAATGGTCTACCTCACAGACAGACAAGTCACGTCATATGCAGTCCGGCTTAGCTCAGTTGGTAGAGCATTGGTAGGAATTTTTCTCCTATAATATACTTTAATATGTTAGTTTTATGACATATTTAATTCTACTAGCAACAACAAAAAATGATATTATTTTTGACAATTTTTATTGTATTTTAACACTGTTATTCGGTCATTTGACAGTGATATTTTTTAGCATTTTCTTTATTAAAAATAAAATACTTCTGGTCAGAACACAGTGATGAAATTTTATATGTTGATTACTAGGCACTAGAAGAATATTTTGAGAAAATTTCAGATTTTTCTGTTCAGTCCCATTTGAGATATTTTAATTTGAAAATCAACAATTCTGCAAAAATCTCGATATTTGAAGACTCATAAAACCTAAAGGATTTACATAAATGATCTCAAATTTTACTAGCATCTAGTGATCTACTATAACTTTGTGGGGGGAAAATATGAAACATGTGTTTTCATCCCTTCCATGAAAAAAAGTTTTATAAAGTTGTTAATTTTTCCTAATCGGAACTGCATTTTCTAATAAAGTTTTAGATTATTTCCTTAAGACCTAACAAATTTTTGGTCATAACATGAATTGTAGAATGTTTCTTGTAGATTAAGATGGTTTTTACTTCAAGTTTATATCTTCATAAATAAAATAGTTATTTAACTTACCGCTAACCTCTGAAATGCCAAAAATGCCAAATCCTTCTAAGCAAAATGGCCACTAGTTGCCGAAGCGTTAGTGATAAAAATGTGAAAAAAATTGTTTTGTACTCCCAGATACACATAGAAACAGAAAATATATACTTAAAAATAAAATAAAATATGTCAGCAACACCCATTGGATGATTTCATATGGATTGACCCATACGCTTTATCGGATTTTAATGAAACTTCGTTTACGCATTTATAATATCCATGGGAAGACGTCTATTGATATCGACTAAATCGTTTGGCCAGTACCGGAATAATGCCCAATTTAGTGCCTTTTATGTTAATATATAAGAAGTCACGATAACTTAAATATGTTTTATTGGATTTTCCTGAAAATTTGTATACCCGTTTATAAAATACATGGGAAGACGTCTACTGATATTGGACCAAATCGGTAGACTGGTACCGGAGTAAAACCCAATTTAGTGTCTATTTTAAAGACACGGTAACTCAAATACTCTTTACTGGATTTTTATGAAACTTGGTATACACATTTATAATGTCCATACGTCTTTTGATATTGGATAAAATCGGTTGCCCTCTTTCGGAGTAATACTCAATTTAGTGCCTGTTTTATGGAAATATACGTATTCGAAAGAATTTATGAAATGCAAATCAGTTATCATGACAACATAGCCTATTGTTTTACTGTGATCTTATAAGCTTTGGAAATTAAAATACAGTTAGCTATGACAAATAACACTAATGTTTTACACGTGCTTATCCAACTAGACCGTTAAACTGACCCGGGTGGCTGAGATGGTAACATCTTGGCCTCACATTCTGGAGTTCCATGGTTCAAATCCCGAAACCGGCCAATTTGACTTTTTTTTTTTGTATTTTGCATATCATAATTGCAATCATAACTGATTAAACAAAAAAATACTGCCACTTTGTTACATCAGTTTACCTGATTTTACTTGGGATATGAAATAAGCATGACAATAAAAAATAAAGAAATTAGCCAGGTTTCAAATGATCTGTGGTACAATACATAATACCCTAAAGAACAAAACCATATCTGAAACAAGGATAAAGTTTTACAAAACAATGGCAATACCATCCTTGATGTATGGTAGAGAGAGCTGGGTGCCAACAAAAACAACTCTAACGAGAATTCAGAGTTCATAACGCAGAAGGGATAATAACTAGGGTTGATACATACCAGGATAAATGGCTACGACACATAAATAAAATGGATGATGTAAGATTTCTTAAGCTGACCTTTTTATATGATCCAAAAGGAAAGAGAGATATAGGAAGATCGGTAAATGGATGGAGATTGAGATGGAGAGAAGCGGAACAGGCAAAAGCGTAAACCCTGAAATGTAGGAGAAGAAGATATTTTATTTTGATCAGTAAGTCGTCATCATGTCTTAATTCATTTAGTGTCATATAGGACTATTATTATTATTATTATTATTATTATTATTATTTTTTTTTTTTATTTATTTTTTTTTTTTATTATTTTTTTTATTTTATTTTTTTAAAATATATACAGTACTAGCAGGTGTCTGTGGCTTTGCCCGTGGTTATTTACTCAACTGCTAGATTTTTTAAACCATTTATTTAACAGAAAAGTAATAAAATATATTTATTAACACTGACATCATCTTTACATAAACCATAATGAATAGAATGAGAAAGTGTGATGACTTCGCCGCTAATACAATGGTAGGTATAGGGAGAGCGGCGGTCCACCGAAACACTGGCAGCACCTTCGTTTGCATTTCAACTTCTCAATGCTGCGTCATGATAGTTTGGCATCTTATGATTAAACTCGCAATCTTTAATTAACCCTTGGTCCTATTTCTGTGAAATTTGTGCAGAAATAATCTGCACAACACAGTCCTTCTGATGGTTAAAACAGAAACTTAAAAAATGCGGACATAAATGTTTTTATTTCATTATATAAACATCACCAATTACACAAAATTCATGGAGGGTGAAACGGAATTTGACTATGCGACAATTTTTTTCATTTTTGTGTCCCGTAAAAACTTCAAGCGAGAAAGTTTTAGGGAAATATTTCAACTTTATTTTATAGTGAAATATTTGGATCTTATTATAAATTGAGTACCACCTATATATCTATAATGGTTAACGAGTAATAGTAAATACTCTAAAGCTAAAGCTATCAGAATGGTATTGAGGTATTAGCAGGCATCTTTTCCATAAAATACCAGCAATAACGTAAAAAAATTTACATAATTTATTCGTGGTCTCAATAATAATACCATATTAACTAACTACTTGTACCCATACTGCAAGATTGACCCGCTGAGGAAGGGAGTGAATGAAGCTTTTTTCTAACTTAGTAAGTCTGCACTACTTTTATTTATGCATTTATTGGATTATTTATTTATCATATTTTCTGTTCACTTATGTTAGTAATTTTTATGTATAATTATCATAACAAATGTCTTATTAGTTTAATATCTTGTTCCTTTTTTTAATAATATAATTTAACAACATAAGATGCACATAATTTACAGCGAACGGCGAATGGTCGAGGGTTTGAGCAAATAGCGGGCTGTAGTTAAGGCAAGAGGATTTAATTTGTTTATGAAAAAATCAGGGAAAATGCTTTGAAATATTGTGTGATATATGTAGAATGCGTTGCAAAACAATTTTTGCGTATGTGCGTCTTTATCGGATGTTGAAACGCCAATTTTAAAGATCACGCGCCCTATTTTTGTAGTGCTGCTTATGAAATTTTCCGTGCCCTGCAATTCACAAACCACCCCTTAGTTTATATTATCTCTGTTCACATAATTTGTACACATATCTACACTTTTGACCGTGTTTCACCTACATAACTTACCCCATACAGCCAGGAGAAAATTAATATTATTATAAATAATATTTCTATTAATACAATATTAATACAAATTAATACTCAGTAATATTCTATACAATGTAATATTAATATTAATTTATAAAATATCCCTTAGCTGTTTTCTACCCTAATTATACGTTGTTATTTCCATACAAATGTACATTCTTTAACAAATTCTCATCAAATTATACTAACATACCATCTACCCTATTTTCTAGGCAATAAAATATTAGATCAAATCATCCCTTAGCTGTTTCATACCTATATTATATAATTGTTCATTGCTTGTGAACATCTTCGATTTTTTGAAAGATGTGGAACGAAATGTTACGGTCAAGCTTCTTGGAATCTGAGAAATTACTGTTACACACGGCCATGTTTATTTTTGGAGATGAGATCTTCCAAGACGTGTAAAGCAGCCCGAAAATTGTCAGAAGTATCTAACAATTCAATTTAGATAAGGCGAGTCATTTTGAAATATATTAATGTATTATTTTGTTTAATAATGTTTGCAATTTTTCCTATACCGCCCGTAGTAATCTTGCTCCCGCGACTCACAAGCAGAGTAACTGCTACCTAGCGGCGGAACCAGTGAACTACCTCAGTCATCACACTTTCTCCTCTATTCATTATGCATAAACTGTAGGAATTACATAATTTTATTCATAATTATTTTTAATAATTAAACAAACAAAACAAATCTTATGCTGCCATATGGGCTTACAAATTTGAAATGAAACTATTAAAATGATCCATAGATTCATTAACTGTACCCAAATCATGCATAAACAATTTTATTATTACGATTGATAATAAAAAAACTAAAAACCTAGCTTTGAGGTGCATTTCATAAACAAAGTGCACCATCCAGGGAAATGGAAGATCTCAGATTCAAGTTCCCAAGCCCAAAAAGCCGCGTAGTGAGTTTTGTCCAAATCATTCAATGTTTTCCCATTTAGGCATGCATTCATTCTCCCATTCTATCCACCTATGTTTAAAAATCAGATATCTGCGAATCATAAACAAATGAATCAAGATAGCAACCGAGAAAGGCAATCTTGGATTAATTTCACAATTGATTACTGTTCTTCACAACAGTCAAATTGCTCATGAGTTTTATATGGAAGGTATTTTGTCTCCTCGAAAACATTTGATTTTTGGTATTAAAAATCAACATTTTGCAAAATCCTGTCTTAGTGTGCACATACATTATGAAACGAAGGTACTGTCAAAATTCCAAGTCTCTACCTAATGCAGTTTAAACTCTATGTTGATTCTCTTTATGTCAGTCAGTCAAATTAAAACCACTTATAAAAATAGAGATTTATGTGTGTATTTGGATGTGCAGTTAGTAGCCTACTTTATTTTTCATGTATGTGTAATTTTTTCTCTATATTTTTACATGCGAATCAGTTCTTTACTATGCTTGTTGATATGTAATATATTTAGGGCTTATAAAAAACTTATTATTTAAAGTGAAATATTAATTATTTCTGATAGTAATCTAACTTGCATTTTTAGATTTCCTTGTAACATCCAGTGATTAGACATACTGTACCTATGTTCCTTTCTAACCGTCATCTATCAATAATTACCACTCTCACAGACAAGATACTGTATTTTAGTAGAAGATAAGTCTATTTTTCCTTGGTCACAATGTGAATCTTTAGAGAGTAACTCATATTCTTTGACTTTTTCAACATGAGAAATGCCAACTACATAAGATGAAATTAAATTAAGAAACAAACTGTATGGCTGTTTCCTGTTAAGTACCAAAAGAAAGCCCTGGTTCCAAGGACCTGTGTTAGTTATTTTCTCTATTCAATGTACTGTTTTCCAGAAACAAACAATAAAGTAACAAATTGAATGCTATTCCAATAGGGAAATGATCCTGTTAGGGCTCAGTGGAAGGCCTAACTTATTGCCATTTATTTTTCTTATCCAGTATACTATTTAACGTATTTAAAGAAAGGTAATTGGGCAAAATCTGGATGTTAGTTCAATATTCAAATCAATTCAGTTAGTGACCATTGCTGGGTTAAACATTGCACCTATTGTGGCCTTCCAAATGTACATTTTTTAATTTCTTAGCAGAACCTCATTATCAAGGAAACAAGAGTTGCCATGACGTTTGTGATTATTGTCTTTTATTTACCACAGCATTGAGACAAGCCAACAATCAGTAATTGATAATCAGGAGGCCTTGGATTGTGTTTATAAATGTGCTTATTTCTGCAGAGCCCTTTCATTACATTTCTTACCTCACCTACACTACCTTTCATTCACAACTGACAAACATACCATATTTCACGGACTATAAGACACACTTTTTTCTTCAAAAAATTGCCTCCAAAATTCAGGTGCGTCTTATACTAGAAATTAATATAAAAATGACCAGTGTTTGATTTAAAATACCCGCCAGTCTTAAAAATGGCCATGTATTCGATGCCACGGGGAACCTATCTCTATCTGGCAACATTGGATTCAACTGGCAGCAGCATTGCACTGATGCAACAAACATGAGTTGCGGGGATTCACAAGCTTGCTAACACTGTCTCCCTCCCGCCCCACCATCACAAACCCAGAACATTGTCTAGCCTATGAAGCAGTCTACGGTGCCAGTGAACTTGAATTGAAAGTGATTTGCGTTATCAGTAACAGTACAATATTTTTGCTAGTAGCCAGTTTCGCAATGGGAGAAAATGTAATAATGAAAATGGTAAAAATGTTATTTTTTAAAAAGTTGCTTAAAAATTAAGGCGTGTCTTATAGTCCGTAAAATACGATAAACAACTCTACTTCAAAATGAACAATTTATTATTCAATTAATGAAACAAAAACATTGTTACTGATCCCAAAAATAATGTTATTTAACAGCCAATTTTAAGGTCAGTGACTCTTAAAACTGCTTAATTTCATGTTACCATTTCTCTATTTTCTAATACCGTATCTGCTTCGTTAAAAATAAAATTTTCCCTATTCTCTGTATTATATCTACATTGATTGTTCTACATAATTCCCTGTATGCTTCAACTTTATTCATTTGCAAGAACTTCTTGTTAATATACACTGTTCTAATGCACATTCTAATGCCTGTTGCTCATGGTCAAATATTTTGTTAAATTTATTGCACAACTATAACTTTTCAGCAAATTGGTATTGCTAATGGTCAAATTCCCCTTTGGGCAAACGTTTGGTTATTCGTTTCGGCATATAGGACATGTTCTAATTGTCGCAAATAATTTTTCGAACCAGCCAATCAGCGCAACGAATGTGAACTGCCTGCACCTCCGGCGGTATTGTGGAGAATTTGTTGTCTGCAAACTAAAGACTGCAAGTGCAGCCATTTTCTTATCTCACATATTCCTCTTTTATGCAACTCCATCAGAAAATCATGGGTATATATATATGTGTAGATGCTGTTATTCCCAACGGATTTGTGTAAAAACATTATAAGAACTGGACTTGACATACAGCAACGAAATGAAAATGTGAAGCGTACTTGTATACGCACTATTCACAAAACCAAGGACTATTCCTCAATAGCTCAATGTTAGCAAGCTAGACTGCGGTGCAAAAGGTCCCAGGTATGATTGCCAGTATAGTAATTTTTTTTTCTTTCATAATTATTTTAAATGATCGTAAAAATTGTAGCCTATGATTTTAATAATTCAAGGCCTTATGCACTGTTTTCTTTTTTCGTGAAAAATTCGACAACACAGGGCAAAGGAGATCTTACAAGAGGATGTGAAATTTATAAATTTACAACAATAATTATAAATAGCTGAAGTATTAATATTCAGCGGATTTAAAGGTTGCCTTTAATAATATTATAAGACTGAAATAAATTATTTAAAAATTTTATAAATTATCTGTTTCTTGCCACTGAACTCCTCACATCGTGGTTTTGGAAAGTCTATTAAAAGAGTGTGCAGTCATTCTCAAGTCATTCTCTATATACCCATCACCGAGGTGTGTCTTATGCGAGGAAGAAAATTCCATAATGACAGCAGAGCATCTTCACACATGTCAGGCCCTATCCGGGCTTCACCCAGCGTCAACATCAACTTTATATTGGGAAGCAAGAAGGAGAATGGAGTTCATCCAAGTCCTTGGGCATTAGACTACTACTACTACTACTCATTCTCAAGTTCCAAGAAAGCAGAAAAGAGCCATAGGTAAAATCCAATTGTAGAGGACCTGTATTTTAAAACCGTGATCCTCTTCATAAAACACCTAATATCATACGAATTTTGTTATAGATAGTTATGTGGAGAGGAGATTTCTTGGCAAATGATTCGGTTCAACCCACTCACCCTAAATGATACACTTCCTTTTATCTCATGAACAGTGGCGTAGCAAGCTTAGGTGGTACCCGGTGCGGAAAATTTCTTGTCACCCCCCCCCCCCCCCCAATTTAAATGATGAAAAGATGGAACAGTTCCAAGTGTTATTTTTTTGATAGTCAAAGGTAATCCCACGAGAGTTTAAGAGTTTATCGATAGATGCAGCTGCAACGAATTTATCTGATGTAACTCGTAAACTTAACGGATTATGCAAAATTAGTAATAATTACTTTGTTATATAAAAACAAAACTAAGCTCCATAATCATGGCATACTATGAATCAACCATCCATAAAGCGATTCGAGTTACCATGTTGTCGCCATGTTGTAACCAGTGCTTCCAATGGTGCAAATAAGACATAGTTAACCTAATTCAGCGAATTTTTTTTAGGATTAAGGAGACATACATATCAAGCACATTTTGCTGTACATTGTACATTGTACTGTTAAACGACAATATATGCTATTTTTATTATTATTATTATTAATCTAAAGTACGTTATAGACAGACAGATATACATTGTTTTCGTGAGCGGCAGATTCACGAATCGTGGGTGTTACCATTAATAAAGCGAACATCTTTTGTTTCACACATTTCTAGATCAAAATACACTCCCGAAATTGTGCAAAGTTTTATTTTTGAAGTGATTTTTTATATTTTGTTTTCCAAGCGAAATCTCGAATTTTGGAAAGTTTAATTGTGATAAAAGGACAAAATTTTGTATTTATGTCAGGTACCTTTCAAAATATGAACCGAAGATTGGAGAAGAGTTTTCCTTATTTTTGCATAAAGAAAGTTTTTTTTCCGAAAACGGCTCTAACGTTTTTCTTTACATTTTGCCCGTGGGTTTCTTATACTAAGAGCTAAAACTTTTATTTGAAACACTTTTTCGAAATAATTCCCTGAAGGGTAGTTATAAGCCACCCACTCTGAATACGCGCTCTTTGCAATACGGCCTCTTGCAACGGAAAATCGTACGAAAACAAAATTTTGTATTTGGGTTAGGTACCTTTTGGGGATGTAACACGAAGATTGGCGACGACTTTCTCTTATTTTTAAGGAGAGGCTTTTATTTGGGCAGAGGAAGTTATGAGAATTATACATCAGATTTTTTTAATAGGTTGATCCTAATAAATTTTATAAACAAGTAATGTAAGTATTTTACGGAACTGTATTATTAATAATCTATTCTTAAATATGCGCACATACCAATTCAAAATCTAGATTGCCGGAGACTTCGGAGTCAACTGATATTCGAAGATTATTTTCGTCAAAGTCATGACTGCCGCAGCGGGTAGAATTGGTTGCGGCTTGAGTGATATAAAATATCACCGATTGTTGAAGTCGCATTTAAATTAATAAAACTACAGTGACAAGCATCGGCAGAAATAAACACCCCCTCCCCCAACCATAATATTATTGTTCGTATCAACACAGCGGCCAGTTCAGCCGCGTTTTATTACCTTTTTGACTGCATTTAAAACTAAAAGAAGTTTCAATACGCATGTTGACTTGTAGATAGTTGTTAAACTTATTTAATTGTTTTAAATAATATTATTTTCTTTAAATTCCCTTGAGCGATTTTTTTCTTACAAAGATATATTTTCATTTTGTCACCCCCTCGGGTGATGGCACCCGGGGCGGCCCACACCCCCCGCACCCCCCTTCCTACGCCACTACTCATGAACTAGCGAAAAGTTGCTTGTTTTCTGCCATTTTTCTATCCTCAACTTATGAAAAAACGTGTGATTGGAGGTTAGAGGTGTGACGTCATACCGCTAGAGCAGCTGTAATTGTGGGTTAACAGCTTGACACACCTCGCGGGAAATATAATATGACACATTTTCAAAACCTCTTGATTCAGTTTATGATACATTATTCTACAAATGCGTTTGCGCTTCGCTATGGCTGCTGCACGCATAATATGTGAATAGTATTATGCATTATTTATACTATCTGGTAATGATAAGCAATATACAACAAAAACAGTTGGTCATCCTGTCTCACTCAGAAACACAAAACATTACATTAGCCATGCAAATGTGCATATCACGTGAACAGGTCCTCTAGACTGGGATTATGACGAGATGTAAAATTATGAAAATTCCTGGCTGCAAAGGAATTAGTGTTAGTGATGAGTGGATATGACAGGATGAAAACTGTGAAATTTCAGATGATGATGAAATAGTTGTCTAGTGAAATAGAACAAGGATAAAAATGAAGATGAATAAGATGATGAAGAGTTGGAAGATAACAGAAAAGTTAAAAAGAGGACTCACAGTAAAGGAGTAAAGGTCGCTGAAGAAATGCTCCATTACTTAGAGGAGCAAGGTTTATTTCGTTTTACCATCATCTACAAGATGTAGATATACGAGTTTGAGACAGTCTAGCATCACAAGTTTTTTTTTTCTACAAAGAAACATTTTAAAATAGAGAGATTGTCCACCTTAGAACCCTTGTCGTTGCACTTATCTGGGGCCTTTTTTTTAAATATAAAATAACATAGAAGGCACAAGCACACGTTAAAAACACTGTTGTCATATTATTAAAACTTCTTCTTGGTCCCAGATGCGTCCCAGACGACAAGGGTTCTAAGGTGGACAATCTCTCTATTTTAAAACGATTTTAACCCTGTCTGACGATGAAATTCATTACTAAAAGAAACATTTGTTATAAAATTTAAAATCTCGAGAAAACTGTGGATAAAATGTTAAGTGACTAATGCATCAAAAATGTTTAATCTGTTACAGATTGTAGAACATAATAGTCTAGAGACAACTCAGATGTTTGAAGCATCAGACAAGGATCATGGTCATTCTTCTCATCATAATTCATTTTCTCAGGTAATTTCATTTTATATGTTCGTATAGTATGAGGTGGCACGGAAAACTGTGCTTTTAGTCAAATTAAAAACTGCCATGTTTTTTCTAATGACAATACTTATTTCTCCACATCTACCATAAGTACTGTAGGTAGAGTGTCTTTTTTACCTTGAAATTCAATTTCAAATTTTCTGCCTTAATTCACATTTTAACATCGCCTGAGTTCTAAAATAATATTTGTGGAAACATATCTGTGTGTCTGTCATCTATGAACAGTATAGTTCAAAAACAAAAAATTGCACACAAATATATTTTTATTTGTGTTAAATATCTTCCTGCTGAAATAATGGAAGGATATTGACAACTACTGCTTTAATTTGTTTACAGTAATTTTCTCGAAAACAGCTGTAATGATTTTGTTTAAATTTTGTACACTAACTGCATGCACAGTGCCTGTTATTTGAAGCATTTTTATTTTATTTTTTAAATAAAAGTTGTCTAAAGGCTGTTTTCTTTGCATGAGGCTGAGACCTGAATGTGCACTCCCAAAATGCAGCCACTAACACTTTCTCTGAACAAGAAGCAGGCAATTTGAATTTTTCATGTTTAGGGTAGAGAAAGTCATGTGAGTAATTAATTTTCTTTTACATGGTGGACGGTGGACGGTTACATGGTGGACGGAAAAATTGCCTATCCATCTGTCTGGCTGTCTGTACGTGCAATAACTGGAAAATGATTTATCAGAGTTTCATAAAACTTAGTATACACACTTATATCATCTGTAGTAAGAACACTATTGCTTTTTGATCAAATCAGATGACAGGTACCGAAGTAACAACCAATTAACAGTCATATGCTTGCAAATCTCTACGCTACAAAGCCACGAGGTTAATTCATTCACTGACATAATTGTTTCTCCACTTCCAGAGTAGCCAGAAACTTGGAATTTGGCATACCTGTAGCCTGAACCGATGGAAATGTTCTAAAAAATTCTTATTTTAAATATTTTTATCCTTAAAAACATTCAAAATAGCAGACGCAACTTGATGATCTGTGCAGGCCTTCTTTAGAGGCTTAACGTTAACAAACTGTAAGCCGGAGCAAAAAACCATTTGCACCAACAGAAACGGATTTTGAGAGGTCTACAAGTTTGGTTCTATGACTTTTTGTAGCAGCAAATGCATGAAACAGTTGCCTTATTTACACCACATGCTATGGAAGTGAGATATTGAGACTTTTAAAACCAACTTTTCCTCTATTCTTCTATGGAACATTTAAAAAAATATATCCACTATAAATATAAGCCCAGCCTAACTTCACAACACTTGTTTTATTGCAGTGATTTCACTGCTTGAAGTTGGTTGGTATAGGCCCATTGACACAGTCACTAGAACACATTCGCACAGTTCTTGCTAACACAACTGAAAACTGAAGTAACAGTCATAGAGAAGCTCTGAGGAATATTATATTAGCTTCAAGCTGTGTCAGTGTTTTTATCAGGGCATGCCACTGATAGAAAGAAAGCATACGTGTGTTTATTGTTTGGTCACCAGTGAAAGACTTGGGCATAGGCATAACCAGGCCGACCATATGGGGGGGGGGGTTATAACGTCCAGGGGGTCTGGAAATGAATTAATACATATTCAAAATTACATTATTACTCTATAATACAATACTTTAATTTAGTCTGAATTCCAGATGTTGAGGCTCAGAACAATAGGGAAGAAATACCTTCACCAGGTTCCAGCAACCTTGGTAATTCTAAAGAACACCCCTCCGTTGTCAGTTTCACAAAACGAAATATTTGTAACACCACCAAGTAATCTCTTCACGCACAGCATGAGCCCTAGTGTCACCCACCTACACCCGATTTCACACTGTAAATGAATGAAATTCAATTGTTGGCAGAGAGTACCTAAATCCTAAACACGTACAAAACATCATAGCATGGTTGCCAGATTATTTATTTGAACGACTGCAGAAGGTTTGAAAATATTACAATAGTATAGTATTCACATAAAATATTTCTCAGATATTTTATACATCATTATTTGTTTAAAAAAAATTAATTGTACAATTTTTTTTTTTTTTTAATCAATGGGGGGGGGGGTTCAAACCCCCAAAAACCCCCCTCGTTACGCCTCTGGACTTGGGTCTTCATACAGACCACGATAAGCTTTGTATTGATATACAGGACATGTAAATCAATGATTCTAACTCAACTCTTGATGTACGCTATTGCATCCATTTATTTGACAGTGGGTTAGGAACTGGCCAAGCTAAAAATATGGCTTTTCCATTTGCACAAGTGTGCCCTTTTTCCCTTTAACTGAGTCCCTGAAGTGAAATTAAAATATTTCTATGTTGCATAAGTTCTATTTTGAAGTCTGAATTCTCCATGCACGGTAATGTAGCCTGACAGTAGGAATACATTTTGGCAACATTGCACAAATGCTTCTCATTTGCAAAACTTAGTAGACTCTTGTGAATGATTAGATAATTAGCTAAATCTTTAACAATCTTAACTTTTGAAGCTTATCGATAATGGGTGTATGGAACACGTGCCAGATGCCTTAGTTAGTATGCATAACATTAAATAAATATCATTTGATTATCGAAATCCATTATCACTGATAAAACAAGATCCTGACTGTTGGTAATAGATTTTTTTCTCCTTTAATTAGAAATATTTGGACAACTGGGTCATCTTGGTTTTAAGGATTTTGGAAAAAATAAAGGGTACTACACTCGTTAGTTACAGTTTTAGTAATTCTACATTGAAGTCATAAATGTCTTTACACTTAAGAGTTTTTACTCTATGGATAATTAAAGGGATCGGGGGAAGATAATGCTAACCCACACAAACCTCATTTTAGATATTACATTTTGAAAGTTTACTCAGATGTACAAATCATCTTTTTACCTTTTTTTTTGTACATATTATGTTACTAGCAAGCCTTATTGACAGAAGTAGTCTATGCTCAGAAAAATTGGAATAAATAATGACTAAGAAAATATTTAAATAGTGCAACAATCTCAAATTTTACAAAAAAGAGGATTAACACTATCTTCCCCCAACCCCTTGAATTTGAGCTATGTTGCTGTGATAATGGAATACAGAGAGTGTGCAAGTAAGTTAGAAAAGCAAAAAAGGTTTAACCCAATGTTTGAAAATATGAGGAACCAGATTTCAAGTTCTTATGTTCCAAGAGTGTGTCACAAAATATTTCTTAGTGCATGCTACACAAAGTGGCTGTTTCTTAGACTGGTAACACGCCGTAAAGTAGCACTTTATCGTCCTAGGCCGGTAAAGTAATTTTACCATCCTAGGCCAGTAAAGTTGCCATGGTAACCCCTAGTGAATGTTGTTCCAACTGTGGCTCCTAGATATCTCTACAGTGTCTCCCAGGGTAAATTTAATTTTATATGTTAAAGCATAGTAAAACTTGTCATGTAGAAATCTTGAGTTTAAGGAAATAAATTAGATAATAACTTTTTATATTTTTTATGACTGGGGGTGGGCACAAACATGCAAAGTTTGCATAGCTTAGCCCCCTAGACCACGAGTGCTAGTTGTAAGGAACGACTTCAGATGAGCCTCTTGTATGATTGCTTCTTTAACAAAGTATAATAAATTATATTGCAGAAAAAATGATAAAAATTACGTATAATTTCAGTTAATGTAAACATATTTAGTTTAATTAATCAACATTATCTAAACAGTGTCTTTAAAAGTTTGTTTTTAAGGAAAAGAAACAATCCACAGCAAGCCAAGTTTGTAAACATGTACTACTGATACAGTCACCATTATATTTGCTTTCATTACGCAGGATCATTAAAAATGAATGAAAAACAGAGCCCATTAGTAGTAAAATTACAGAACTTTTACTAAAAGCTATTGGATGCACCATGTACTCACAAACTTTAAACTTGATCCTGTGTACTTTCTATAGCAAATTTTAAAAAGAAAATGGGAATGCAAGGTAGATGAAGTATTGTTTTTGGCTCGAAAACTCTATGACGCTTGATAGTCATGTTGCTGTTGGTATAAAACTATACAACAAGTTGCCAGAAAGTGTGAAATCACTAAATAATGTAAATATCTTTAAGAAGAAAATTAAATTTGTATTGCTAAAGAACAACTATTATACTGTTAAGGAACATCTTGCTCTTAATTGGACTTAACTCTCTATGTTGGACGAAGCCTGATGCATGTAAGTGTTTAATGGCCAATAAATATTATTATTATTATTATTATTGTCATGCTTTGAGCATTATTTTGTGGATGCTTATGTCTACTATCCATTCGATTTCTGTAAAAAAATATTTCAAATGAAAGTTATAGCCTTTGATACAAGCAGTAAGGGCACAAAACTACACAGCCATTGGAACAGTTTTTCACAAAACTAAATTTTCTTAATGTAAAGTCAGAGAAAGTCATTGACATCCCCTTTATGATAACATCAGTAGACGACTAACTTGAGTATAAATGTAAAAGCATCGGAGTTCTTCCATATTAGACAGTATTCTAGAAATAGTATTTCTGATCTCAGATTTTCAGATTTTAAAACCCTCACATGACTATAAGTAACTATTTCTGGGAATTACACAGTGAAGTGATATTCAATTACACTTAAAAATGTTGTATTTACATACATACTTCACTAAATTTTACCTAATTTTCTCAGGACAGATCTGTTTCATCCACCCTTGTGGATATCCTCAGCTGATTTCTACTTTCTGGAGTTGTGTTGCCATCTGTTGGAGGAAGGTTGTATCTAGTGATGAGGCTGTCTTCTGCTGGGATTTCAAAATTCATAATAAATTCAAAATTGTTATGAATTTTGAAATCCCAGCAGAAGACAGCCTCATCACTAGATACATCCTTCCTCCAACAGATGGCAACACAACTCCAGAAAGTAGAAATCAGCTGAGGATATCCACAAGGGTGGATGAAACAGATCTGTCCTGAGAAAATTAGGTAAACTTTAGTGAAGTATGTATGTAAATACAACATTTTTAAGTGTAACTCACATGACTGTCTCTACCCTAAACATAAATCCACTGACTTTACTTTCCAACAAGAGGAAGTGCACAGTCAGTTGTTTGATGGTCATGCAAAATCCATTTGTTCTTAAAGCTGAGTATCAGATTTCTAAATTGTAGTTACTGGTTTGGGAAACCAAACTTCTTGTTTTACATTTGTGTAATTCTGAGTTTCAGGTTCCTGAGGCCAAACTATTTACCCAAAGAAGATCCCCCAGGATGTACACGACATTCACTAATCAAGAACTTGACAACTGGAAATTGAGCTGCACAAAATGTAGACTGATCTTCTCTACAGAGGCAGATCTGGCAGAACATACACACTTCCGCACTAAAATTCCACGAACAGTTGAATGTGATTTATGTGGGGAAATATGTTCAGGGAAAACCCAACTGAGAAAGCATATGAGTACTCACACCGCAGAACGCAGATTCCCGTGCACTGATTGTGATAAAACATTCAAGCATAAAGGCGACCTCCAAACACATTCCAATGCCCACAGATTATCCAAGGTGCAAAAATCATTATCTTTGTATTCCTGTGGTATTTGCCAACAAATTTTCTCCGATGAAAAACATTTGGATGAACACCTTGTTCACTCCCACAGTCGGTGCTACACTTAGCATACTTGATGCGAGTACAAGTAGACCACAGCAAAGTAAAATGTTTTAATTGTGGTACACTCATATTAGATCATCTCATTGCCTACAGAATATTTGTTTATGCTGACTGAAGGTACAAAATTCACTGACTTCCTGTTTTCATTGAAGTCCAAAATACAGTATAGGCCTAATGCAGGTCTTCATGTCTTGTTGTTAGGGATAGGTACTGGATTTTTTGAACCATAAGACACACTTTTCTTTTTATCTTGAAAATAGAGTCATGAAATAATAATTATATAAGAGTTGAATTTTACACAAAGACTTCACTTTTGGTATAGTTTACCTGTACTAGTTTCGGCGCCTTCGCTACCATTGTCAACAGCTATACCTCAACTGCAGACGTGGTACAAACTTTGAGATGAGGTAGCGAAGGCGATATACCAAAAGTGAAATTACTGTGTAAAATTCAACTCTTATATAATTATTGTTATATAACTTCACCGTGTTAACTTCCAACACAGTTTAAGATTCATGAAAGTTGGGCGTGTCTAATGGCCCAAAGTAAACTAAAAAAAATTAAATTAAATTAAATCATGGTAATGCACTTGTCACAATCATAAGATGAGGGTAGCGAGGGTATACAATGTGAAAATAAAGGAAAGTTCGGTTCTTTCATACAAAAGGAATTATGAGAATACCGATTATAGACAGAGGTATATACCTAGTCTTACCATAAATACTGTCACAACTTTTGAGGGTGGCTGTATGTTTTGACTGTAAAAGCCAGCACATTCCAAAGCTGTGATGTGAAGAGTGAGTCATTGGTGGTTGAGCTGTAGAAGTGGAAAGTTGTTTGTGTTAAGGGTATAAGATGGAATGGGGCGAGTATGAGAATCGTGTGGCTGTGATAGCACAGCATAAGGTAGGAGATTTTCAAAATTCTGCAGAAGCTGAAAATTAATAGGAGATTTGTTTACCGCACAATCCAGCGCTTCAATGAGACTGGGACTGTGAAAGACCGCCCCAGACAAGGAAGACCACGAACAGTACGGACTCCAGAATTGGTGAAAGCAGTGGCGGCACGTGTGCACAGAAATCCTGTAAGGCGGCAGTCAGTGATGGCTCGTGAGCTAAACATATAACAAATGCCTATGTCTCGCACATTGAGCAGTGACCTGGGACTCCGTGCTTACAAACGACGCAAAGGACACCTCCTTACAAGTGAACTGAAGCGCCAGAGGCTCCTAAAATCAAAGCGTTTGCTTAAGCGTTACGCAGCAAATGGGCACCGACGAATCCTTTTCACAGATGAAAAGATTTTCAGTGTTGAGGAGACTTTCAATGCCCAAAATGACAGGGTATATGCCAAATCATCTAGAGAAGCTGGTGAAAAGGCTCCAAGGATTCAGAGAGGTCATCATCCTTCATCAGTAATGGTGTGGTGAGGTGTGAGCTTTCAGGGGACAACGGAGCTCCATTTCTGTGAAAAAGGGGTCAAAACATCAGCCAAAGTGTATCAGAACAAGGTGTTAGAGAGAGTAGTCAAGAATCTTAACAACACCCTCTTCCATGGACAAAACTGGACCTTCCAGCAAGATTCAGCCCCAGCACATAAGGCCCTAACAACACAGCAGTGGCTGGAGGCAAATGTTCCGGACTTCATTTCCACTTCAGATTGGCCTTCTGCAAGTCCGGACCTAAACCCTTTGGACTACAAATTGTGGTCCAAGCTTCAGGAGATGGCTTGCAAGAAGAGACATCCCAACATTGAAAGTTTAAAGTGGTCTCTTCTGAAGGCAGTTGCTGAATTCCCAGTCGATGTGTTGCGTAATTCAATTGACGAGTGGCCACAAAGGCTTAAGGACTGTGTGCGTGCTAAGGGTGGCCATTTTGAATAATTGTTTGTGATTTTGACTCCTCATGCATTTATTTCACTATTGTTATTAGGATATTAAAATATATCTAAGCATTTTGTGTCAATTTATTTAAAACTTTGTGACAGTATTTATGGTAAGACTTTCTTTAGTATAAGGCCCTTATTTAACTACTCTCTGAACAGAAAGGGAAGACCATCATGGTTCTTTTCTCATGCTACCTCAATCACTGGTCACAAAAGTATGATTTTTCAGGCCTAATGAATATATATCCTTGACCTTCAGCTTTCCATGCTACCAACTGAGCCAGCCAGAGTTCACACCTAGTGTCAGAGGAATTTTTCTCCTTTAATATTATCATATAATGTCCAAGAGAGAGAATATTCTGTGGTTCGTGAATGCATATCTCCGAAAGGTGGGGTGGTCTAAATGAAGATGTACCCCTCAACAGCCTGAAATTGAGCACTGAAAGCAATTTGCACTGATTCCATTGTAGAAAGTCATGATTTGTATATGCAATGAAGTATATTATATTATTCCATTTAAAAAAAATTGTTTAGAGTCACATTAGTTTTTTTTTTTTTTCCCCTTAGGTTTCCACCCTAAAATCAAGGTGCATCTTATAGTCTAGAGCGTCTTATGGTTTGAAAAATAGGTAGTTTTCGCAAGTGTGACGGATTTTCCATTGTTGTTATTACCATTGATAAAGTGATTTTTTTTCCAAACATTTCTAGGCTGAAATATGTTTTATTTAAATTTCCAAAAAAATCACGTATTTGTTAAAGTTTTGTTTTAGTGCAAATTTTTCTTTTTTGATGAAATTCTATTTTTCAAGGGAAATCTCAAGTTTTATACGCCTAAAGGCATTTTATTAAGAGGACTTAAATAATTTGTACATTGATTTGTACATGAAAGTCCCATAAATATAATATATGTACATTAATACAATAAATATTCAATAAACTAGTACATGTTGAATTAGCAGGAGATATTTATTTTATGAATTTAACCTAGCAGAGTTAAGGACATAAGACCTTCTCTACCACTCAGCCAGGAGGAAATACATGAGTTACAAGAATTATACAATCTCTACTTATATCTAGGTATAAGCGGCTTTGTCCTGACTGACAGAGAATCAATGTAGAGCCTAAACTACAGTGAGTCCTACGCAAGAGTTGGCCAATCATGCAGGTATATCTAGGTATAAGCGGCTTTGTCCTGACTGACAGAGAATCAATGTAGAGCCTAAACTACAGTGAGTCCTATGCAAGAGTTGGCCAATCATGCGGGTTTCTGTGTCGCAGCACCCCTGCTCTAACTCCCAAGTGATCGGGTGAAATATCTACGCAAATAAAGCCACTAACGGTGTAATGGTTCAGGTTCTGACATTTACAGTGGGAATTACAATGAAAATAAAATCAGGTAAACTGATATAACAAAGTGCCAGTATGTTTTTGTTGAATCAATTATAATTGCAATTATGATATCGTCGCTTAAGAAACAATACCGCGTAACTAACAAAACACAAATTTTACAGGAGAAGCAAAAAACTGTTTATTTTTGCTATTAGGCGTCGTACAATGTTTAAATTTTCAGGATAATAAACAAAACGTAATTCTAATTATATGCTGGCAACATTGAGTCGAATTTTAGTTTTTTGGCACCGTGGCGCTAGTTACGCGGTATTGAACTCTTAATTATTTTACGAAAATGTCAGTTACGCGGAATTAAATATTTTTATTTCACAATAAAAGAAGCATTTTTTAAGAAAAAATATTTTATTTGAGTGTAGTATAGTACTATAATTGTTGACCAAATTATTTTTCTCTATATTTTATATTGAAATAATCGTGCTCTAATATAAATAAATCAAGTATACATGGTACAAATACAGTTTCCTGATACAGTTTTTGTATTGAAGTTACAATTTGCAGATAAAGAATTTTATAATACTACTGATGGCAAATAATATAACAGTGTGGGCTTTCGCGGCCGGCTACATCATGATTGCTCAGATTTCCTGGGCTTGTAGGCCGTGGTCCAGGACCAAGGCCTACAAGCCCGGGAAATCTGAGCAAGCAAAATAATAACATACTGGAAAGCCAGAAGCCTAATGAAAATTGTTCAATAGCCTGAGCAATAGATTAAATAAATAAACAATAACAATTTTGATGCTATGATTTACAAATGAGGAATGTTGTCATAGAATAGATGGAAATCATGAGGAAATAATTTCTTTAGTTGCTATAAGTGATCCCACTTAGACTTCTTGATCTTCAGCCTCTCCATGTAGAGCCTGGAGAATTCTCCTTCCTTGAGAGTCTTAGGCCGCTTAGGCAACTCCTGAAAATCTTCAGTGTAGTCAAGATTATAATGTTTGACACCCTTAGGTTCATATTTTATTACTCTTAAATAAAATGCCGTAGGGTCATTTGGTTTCCGTTCAGGACGAATGGAATAATAAATCCAGAGCTTATTGACACTGTAGTCTATGAAGAATGTGTGATCACTGATCACGATAAGTAGCCTTGTTTGGAAATGACTTTATTCTTGCTTCTCTTGTCACAGTTGGATATTGACTAGGGAGGAATATTTCTTTAGATTTTGGCCTGCATTCTGTGACACTGATCACTGAATCACACTTCATTTGGATGTGACCATTTTCCAAAAACTTCTGGAAAACAGTAATGTTTGTTTTCATTGTGAATTTCAGCAAAGCTTTCGACAATACTGCGTTCCTATTTTGATATGTGCAGCCATTGGAATATAAAATGATGGGCACATTACTTTCTTCAATGTGTCAGTAACACACAAGTGGAAAATGTTGATGCCACTTGCTCAGCTTCACTTTCATCGAACCCATCATGATTAGCCAATTCATACATTGTAATATTATGGACTGCCAATTTAGTTTTGTAATATATTGCACTGGCTTGCAAAAAGGGAGCTACCTTTACAGCCTGCGAGTCCATCGTAAAAACTCTACATGTGCCTGATTCGTCCGCTGCCTTATCTTTTGTATTCCCCTCCCGATCCTTTCCTTTTTGATAATCATACTCATTTACATTGCCGGTTGGATATCCAACACATAAGTCGCAGTCTTCCTTTTTGGGCCTATATTCGTCCTATATTCATGTCTGATAAAATATCATCAAGTGTGTGTCTACTTATTGTCCCCTTGTTCATTTCTTTAACTTTTTCTTTGTATAGGTGATACAGTTGGCTTATAGAATTTATTCCTGGCTCCAGATAGAGTTAGTAGACATTTTCCTAAAGTAATGCGATGACAATTTCGGGAAGTTTTCTAGAAATTCCCTATCAAATGTCTTATTTAGTCCCCAAAAAATTCACTTTCATCTGTTCCTCACTTTCTGTATGATTTCCCGAAGAAGTCCCTGAAAAATGATGCTCATAACCTAGGTCATCTGTCATCTACGTTATAGTCGGAAGAATAGTGGATGTGTGTGCAAAAGAAAAAAGCAATAATAATAATAATAATAAATTTAATTCAAAATACGTTAACTTTTCTTTTGTCATTATTGCTTTAAAATTATTAATTTTCCTTTTATATCAGTCAAACCAGTCACAGAAGGTCCTTCAAAAATATTTTCTTCAATCATAGGTAGGGTCTCTGCCTTGCTTCCCTCTGGTACACATAGAGATTAATCTGCGATGAATATATAAAAATGCTAATAGCATAATCGTGGATAGTAATAAATCTAATTTTAAATTAAAACAGGCCTTGTAATACAAAAGTATGAACTATAGATACAGGTTTTAATATTTTTTCATATGAATCGCAAGTTATATCTCATATTACAATTTCCGGTAGCTGTCCTTGTTTTAAAGTTCCGGTACTGTCGGCATGTTATTAGGGCGTACAAAAATAAATTACAAAACACACTGTCTTCAGATATCGATATGTTCGATTCCCCTTCCTCACCTTCATTTACACAAATTGTCTTATTTATGCTTTCTTCTGGTGCACCAACCGGTGAAGATATCCCCGGCAGTTTCTTCTACTAATGAAATACTTTATTTTGAAATATAGCATTTAAAAAATATACCAATGTTAATTAATATTCATGACTTTTTGAACCAGATGATTCTCGAGAAAACTATTTTGAATAAAAATGTCTGACATCAGTTATTCGAAAACTAATATTGTACTCATATAGGGTACTTACTTCGTTTTATCCTGGTAGAATTTCTAAAATTACTGAATATAAATCCTAATTTTGCAATTATTTCTTCTTCAGTAAATAATCCATCTACAACTTCTTCAAGCAGATCCACGTTATGTACAGAACTGTACCTGTGTGTTCGGCACGATTTCAGGCAATCTGTTTCAATACAAGATATAATTTTTTTTAAATAATTTTTTCGTGTTAATTACAAGCGAATATGTAAAATCGATTCATACAAAACATCTTAAATAGCACTTACCATGTAATGTACCTTCTATCGTCAGAATAGATCTTAACTCATACTATGAAATATATCTTCTCTCATCTTGATGTAAAAGTAAACTGACAGCAGCCTAATAATGTTTAATCCACAGGTGCAGAAACGGAAATGGGTGAGCCCAAATAAAAATCCTAGGGTTATATGTCACCTTATGTTGCATTAGTAAACTAAGTTGAACCGTGCGCCGTATACGACAGATAGGCGGTATTATATAAAGTTTTCAATGAAATCAGATACGCGGTGTTGTACACTGGTTCAGTTACGCGGTATTTCTGAATTTTCTATGTTGCTTCAGATATGCGGTATTGTGTATGCCTCTTTTGCAAGGTCATGACACAAAATTTCATCTTGAAAGATATTTCATCATAAGCGCGCTATTTCAGTGATGCCAACAGTATAAAAATGTCATTTTCACCAAAACTGTCAGTTACGCGGTATTGTTTCTTAAGCGACGATATGCAGAAAATAAGTTTTTCTAATCAGATTAAAATCGACCAGTGTCAGCAGAACTACAGATTTGTGATACCTCGACAATCGCGCACTCACATAAAAATAAAAAAAATCCATGTCAAATCGGCCGGCTCTGGGATTTGATCTGGGGACCTCCAGAATACGAGTCCAAGACATTACCATTTGGCCAACTCAGTCAGTTTGACGGTGTTGTTTGATAAGCATATGTGAAGGAATAGTGTTAACTGTCAAATTATACCGGTAGACAAAAATAGTTGTTACTCTGGTACTCTGGTACTCTGGTACCGGTCAACCGATTAGGTCCAAAATTAATAGGCTTCTTGCCGTGGACGTTATAACTGTTTATACAAAGTTTCATGAAAATCCGATAAAGCATATTTGAGTTATGGGGCCTATTGTTATATAATACCATAAAAATGCACTAAATTGGGCATTATTCCAGTACCGGCCAACCGATTTGATCCAATATCAACAGACGTCTTCCCATGGACATTATAAATGTGTATACCAAGTTTCATGAAAATCCGATAAAGCGTATTTGAGTTATGGCGCTTTTAAATAAAAACACTAAATTGGGTTTGACGCCGGTACCGCTGGACCGATTTGGTTCAATATCAATAGGGTTCTTCCCATGGACATTATAAATGTGTATACCAAGTTTGACCTGTACACTTTATTTTTCAAGTTTCCCCATAAATAAGTCACATACATTAAAATGTGGAGTCCATTAAGTGTGCAAATTAGTAAAGTATTTAAATAATAATAAATAATAAAACCATAAATGGATCGATATCAACTTTGTAATATTGCTCTTAACTAGGGTACCCAGAAATATGAGAAAAAATATGGGACACTTAGATCTATGTTGGAAAAGAACGTAACAATATATTCCCATGGCATTATGTTAGTATGCCCTAGTTTCTTAAAAAGAGAGAACTAATAGCATTACCTTGAATTTCATTACAAGTCACACTCACGAATCATACTTCTTTGAAGAATGAATTTCATTCAACAGTTGCTTGTTTTGAAGCAGCATGTCATGGATTACTTTTTGGAAGGGAGGGAGAAACTCGACAAATTATCGATTACATCTTGGCAGGAAAAACTAACAATAGTTAACTAGTTTCGATACCTTGGCGTACATATACGAACAACACTTCAGCATACACGTTAAAGACAAAGCAGCAACAGCCATCAGAGCAATGAAAGACCTGAAACAATGTCCTTGAACACCACTACGAAGTTGTTCCGTGCAAGATAGTCCCGATACTGACATACAGAGTAGAACTTTTTTGGTACCAACGGAAAGTGAGAGATATAGAGAACTGGAAAAAAGTGAAGACCACCTTCCTCGAGAAACATTCTGTATATCCAAGTACACGCTTTCAAGACTTTAGAGCTACTTGAACGCAGATGCTTCTACCAGCTACAGCTGCCCTGAACAGGTGAAAGCAGAAGAGGAGACAGATTTGGCATGAATCGAGAACGAACTCAAGCCAAGTACAAACTGAGGCATGTTGCTATTACATTTGCATGTCATGGATTCCATCATGCGATCTGCTACAACAAGAAATTTCACGAACCAAGTGAAGACCACACAGGAAAAGACAGGTAAGTCACCTTTTTAAGATATTGTGCTTATTGTGCTCTTCAATGTCGAATCTATTGTTCCATAGCAAGTACATCTGATAAAGAGGTTCATCAGGTGTATGTTTATTTTTGAGACACCATGTACAGGAAGAGAACGAGGTAAGTCAACTTGAAACATTCTTGTGGTAAATCATAACCAGTGGCTCCCATCATTATCTTATTACAAAATGCAATCCTGCAACAAAGAACTGCCATTGTTGATACCGCTATAAATGTATGACAGCACATCAGGTTATTTCGGTTTTAAAAATGAGTTCTTTTTAGTGCCAGATGGCAAAATGGCAACTCAAAGCAAGAAAGAACTACAAAGAATTGAAGAGGTCAACATGAAATTAAGAGTGCAAAGCCACAAACCAGGTAAAAATGCAGGTGCAAACTATTTAAATGTTACAGTGTGATTACTGCAGATGAAAAATGCATTAATTAAGAATTTCAATCTATTGCAGTCTTGGTATAAACAGTTCAAAGTTCTAGGTCTACCTATTTCAAAGGAGAAGTCTCAAGATCTTAAGAGATTTGTAGGACCTGAAGGTCAATAGTATTATTACAATAGTATTGAGTTGGACATGGCTGACGATGATAGGGAGGTCCTCTCGAAAACTGGTTACTAGTAAGTAATTAATATTAATGAAGTAGTGAGTGTTCGTCAAGATATTATGTATTAATATATATGAATGTGTTTGAAGAACAACTTATTTCATAAGTCAAGTTTTTCAAAGCTTTAGGTTTTTATAAACAAGTTCATATTTTAAAAATAATTAATGTTCAGCTTAAAAAAATTATAAACATTGTTAAGAAATAAAATTAAGTTGTTGTTCTGAGCTGAAAATAAATAATTTCAGATTTACAGGAAGCGAATTGGATTTCGTTATGTATTTATCTCATTCTTCCCCTGTACATTGTACTATTATATTCATTTCTCAACAGTTGTGTGGCTTAATTTTTTCAGGTTGCTTTATTAATAGTGCATGAATATATATTTCAAACAGGGTGTCCACAGGAATTTCTAAATAAAGATGCTTGGGTTTGGGATTTTTCAGTAGTGAAAAATTTCCTGGGTTCAGCACTGGATGTGTGTTGCTTTAGGTTTAAGAGTTAAGTAGGGGACTGGTGCACACCAGAAGAATATCCCTTTACAAGATCACCAGGTATTGTAAGTGATCCGCAGAACTTCCACATCCATTAGGTTCTACTGAATTAAAAAACATTTTAGTAAGATTTAAAGATGATATTGCCATATTTTTTGGAACATACGATACACTTTTTTATCTTGAAAACAGTCTTGAAAGTTGGGTGCGTCTAATGGTACAAAGTAAATTTAAAAAAATTAAAATTACTGTAAATATTGCCTGTAATACTATAATCATAAAGGTGTTGCATGGATAAGTGAGTTGCAAATTTTGGCACTGACTGTACATCAGTGCACTTATCGCAATCAGTAAAACATCTTCAAAACATTTTGTATTATTATTAAACAATTCAATTATATAAATATTAAGTTTCAATTACACAGCCTTAGATTCTTAATGTACAAAATATATATACAGGGTCTTTATTATAAGTTGAGACTGGGCGACGGAAGGCGCGCGCAGCCGGTCTGACCTTGATGCAACATTGGCACGTGCAGTTATTGTTATAGTGTCAACATGGTGAGACCCATTTCGCTGCAGCATCGTATTTTTGTGTGTAAACATTATTTTAAGTACGAGTCTGCTGGACGTGTACATGATGAAGATAAGGTTTATCGAAGGTTTATCGAACAAATCCTCACACATTGGAGGAGCTAAAAGAAAACATTACGAATGAAATTAGGGGCATTACAGTGGAAGAACTCACTCGCGTCAGCCAGAATGTGGTTTCCAGATACAATGCCTGTATAACACAGGAAGGACGACACTTCCAACATATGTTATAAGGTAAGATATGTAATACTTTATATAGCCTACACTTTAAGCAGGGAAGCCGCGTGCGCGTCACCGGCGGCTAATGCGGACTCCGTAGCGGAGAGTGAAAACACCGGTCGCCCGGTCTCAACTTATAATAAAGACCCTGTACACATATCAATAATGTTAAAATACATTGAAATATCACTGAATGGCATATAATTTACGAAGAGAACATCATAGTGGCACTGTCATTAGTTTTGAAATGTTAGCATTCCAGAAATGATAGTTCTGCTCTTAATTTTAAAATATATCATATCAATACTAAAATATGGTAGCCATATCCTCAGTGCTGACTTCTTGTAGGTCTGCTAGCTGCATCCAACAGAGGCGTCATCTCTGCCTGTTGACTAGAGTACACTGCTTTATCCTCCTGTTCCCTTGCAACATCTCGATAAGACCGCTGCCAAACATTGCGACTCCCTTCCTGATGGCCAAGTCGCTGCACTTGGCGATGATGCAGCTCATGAAGATAGAGAGCACTTAGACTCATTTCGGTTGCCATAGCCTCTAATGGATCAACCTCCTGAATCACATCTCCTCCATGACCAAACATGGAGGCACCCAACGAGTTAAAAGGTAAACCTTGTTGTATGGTGTGCAGTAGAGGGTGTAAAGGGCCCTCGGCTCTACTCAATCCACCACGTATTGCAGGAGCTGACATCTGCTCCCCTGAAGATTGAGACAGTGCATTTGTATGTCCTGTGCTGGTTGCAAAAGGAGGCTGGAATTGTGGCATCATTCCTAGAGAAGTGTCCATCAGCCCAGTTGTGTTGGTGGCTAGATTGCGACGCATTATGCTAGCGAACATGTCATTAAACCCTCCAACAGATGACAGGGAATTCAGTGAGGAATACATAGGATTAGCGTCAGCAACTCCAATAAGTTCTAAATTTTCAACATCTTTTTTTGCTTCGTTTCGGAAAGCAGTGACAAAGTCCTGTGCTTCTTCAGGCGGTTTCCATCCGGGATTAGTGAATATGAAGTGAAGTAAAGATAGTTCAGTCTTTCCGTCTTCTGCCTGGATATTCATGCCAGGACCACTTGAACTAGACTGTTGTGAAACAATACTAGTCTGCCAAGTTGGATTACCATGTCGACGAACATCCATCTGAGCAAAAGAACAGACATCACCTACACCCACTACTTCTACAGTAAAGTTTCGAAAGAAGTCTACAATTTCAAGAGATCTAGAACGCAAACAGAAGCATAAAATGAATGGAGTAACTAAAGGAGAAATCAGTTCTTGTAACAAGTAAATTGCTTTGAAGTTGAAAAGCTGCGAGAACTCGTCACGCACTTTGTTGGTGTGAGCTTGTCCCTTCCAGTTGTCAGGCAGGTAGTGAATATCAGCTAGAACAGTCATGAGCAGCTTCTCTGGACACCAGACTACATTTTCATCTGGTATAAACACTCTGCAGATCGCTATGACGACTCCAAGCATTGTCATGATAGACAGGACATGCTCCACAGTTATGACATCTTCGTCATACACAGTGAGGATCACCAACACAGCAAAAACTCCACCACACATGAAGTAAAGGTTTCCTGCAATAACTGCCATAAGGGGAGATGTGAAAATATTCATGTACTTCACTGCTGGTCTGTAAGCTCTGTTAAGTCTAGCATTCAGCTCATGGTCCAGTTCATTGAAATGGCGAAGGTAAAGTCTACCATAAAGTGACCAACTGCGTAAACCCAAGCTTCCTGGCTCACGCTTGATAACTTCTGCATAATTGAAGAAAGAATACAAAATTTGCCATAATAAAATCAGTGGACTTAAAAACAAGTTTGCTAGCCCAACCCAGAGTATATGTTTTGACATTTCTTTTGCTAATTCAAGCCTTTTGCCAGTTTTCTTGTAATCTTCTTTCAAATGCCAGCTGTTCTGAAACGGTGCCCATGGTCCCCAAAATAATAAGAGTTCCAAGTTATACTTCAAACCTCTGGTTAAGAACACTACTTCTCCAACCACTGGAACTTGCAGCTTCACTGGAAGCAAGGATTTATTCACCATGGCAACAGTATAGTTTTTAAACCTTAGAATCCTGTGATAAATGTCAAGTTCTGTAAGTTCTGTCTTGTGAATGCACATCTGCTGTTCCTGTTGCACTTCCTGCACCCTTCTCTGTACTTCGTACCACGTTAAATTGTCCAAGTCTTTATCATCTACCTTTAGTGCAATATTGAAGAATTCTTTTATATCCCAATAGTAGATAAGATGATAAAAGAATTTGAAAGCACGTAGGACCCAAAATATTGCAGCGACTAGCAAACAAACCCATGTTACTAAACCAAAATCATTTTTCGCTTCGCTAAAAGGTATGAGAGCATCACTAAGGGAGATTTTTTTATTAGCAATTTCAGGATGTGCATTAGTATCCCTGAATAATATCGAATAGTCAACACAATGAAATAAAAACGTTGAGAAAAAAACAACAAAAACAAATTGGAGCAATTCAAGTGTTTCTTGCAACATCATACACATAAACCCATGTTTCTGATGATAATAATACATTCTTGCAAAAAATGAATCTAAATCCTCTATGTGGTTCCATCGTGCTCTGTTGTTTTCTGGGACAACGTGTATTATCACTCCACTATTCTGAGGCGTTTCTTCATGTTCTGTTGATTCTAGCTGGTATGGCTGGAGGGGCTGATAATTCGGCTCCAATGCTGCTGACATTTTAATGCTTAATTTGTGTCGGTAATTATACTAAAGCTGTCATAACCCTGTGTCCAAAAGTAATTGTTGCTTTCCAACTTTGTGTAAAATTCTACACAAATTTATCATAACTTCCGAGCTAACTGAATGTACCGAACAATATAATCACAACTATCTTAAATCAGATTGTCAGTAAAACAAATAAATTACGCATTTATTTACGTCGCTTGCCAGTGCGAATTTGCTTTGTGCTTCGTCATTGCTTTCTTGACGATACGTTTGGTCTCAAGTCGTCTAACATTCTTTGCGCAATAATTTTCATAAACCTTGACATTAAGAGTGAAATATATTTTGTTTTTTGTACAAAAAATGAGAACATAGCATTGTCCTTGCATCCCAACTTGTATGCATTTAATTGACGGTAAATAGTTAAATGAAAGTATTCTGATTTCACCATTATTTGACAACCTGGATTGGAGTGCAGTATCCAGTTGCAGATATGATCAGCTGTTCAATTAAAGTTGTTTACATCCATTTTGAATGGCATACTGCTTAAAATCTGGCAACACAGGAGGTAGTCCTACTGTGGCGGTCTATTGAAAGCATTGCAAACGTTATAATGTATATAATTTGCTTTAGCACAATTATTGGCTGTGTTTAGGCCACATTAGTAGGCCTATATTATATAGCCTATTAGCGTGATCTGCATACTAACGTAAGTGTTGTACTTTAACTTTATTTTCAGTAATAATTGTTTACTGTTATATTTTTAGCTCTCTTGTTGTAAGCTAATTAAACCTGTTATTATAATTATTTCCTTTAGCAGTGGTGTCGATACCATCAAATCATATGATATTGCTCCATTCCTTTTAGTTTTAGATTCAGTTTATTTGACATGTATCTGTAGATGAGTCAAGATAAACATGTTTATGGTTATGTTTCACACAAAGTGACCAGTAGCACAGCCAGCATTCTAATCTGGAGAGGAGAGGTGCTAACACTGATAAAATACTGCTAATAAAATTTTAAAATATTTATTATAAGATGGGTGGAATTAATTTTTCAGTTTTCTTTACCAACTTATTCTTGTTCAATGAAGTTACTATCCTATTGCAAACATCGTTAACATTATTACTATCATCATCACAAATTTCCACCTCACCTATTGTTTATAAAAAGTTTTATATCCATATTTAATATATCACAATGCAAAGCACTTCATTCGAGTTTTGAAATTCACTGTTATCATACCAGTGGGTCATTCTCCAGAAAAGGGCAGATTTCAATGTTAGAATTTTTTTTTTAATATTTTTTATTTTGGATCATGTAATTTTTTTATGTAATATTTCCTTCTGCAGAGTACTATGAGGTACTTGCCCTACTTACCGAGTGGTATTTTGCATTAAATTAACAAGGTTAGAAAATGACGCATTCATGGAGGTGAGAAAATAGTATGAAATAGTAATTATAATAGAAGTTATGTGAGAATTAGAATTAATTTACTGTATTAAATGTTATCATGAAAATGAACAATATTTATTACCATACAAATGGATTAACACACAACTTTTTACTTATTTTTATCTATGTTAAAATAGATTATCACCTTTAAATCAAAACGTGATATATTGTCATAAACTATTAGGCTATACCAGTATCTTCTTTAAACAAAAATAAAAAATGCAGACAGTTAAATATGTCATCAATTACAACATTAATTACACCTCCATGGATAGGACTCGAGAGTAACAGTAACGGAGGTGAGGGTAACGGAGGTGAGATTTTTCTCTAATTTGTCAAACAGCTTGGGAACATTTGAGGTTAGAAAATCTCAGTTCTAGAGTTTAACTTAGCATTCCTTATTATTATAATTTGTAGCAAAAGTAAATATAAAAACATACAACTTTACCGTTGGGTGTAGGTAACGGAGGTGAGGAAGTCCAATTACCAACTCTGCATTTAGCCCTTTTACGCAAACAAAAAAACACTTAAAATCACACTAACAGCTTGGCTTTATATAAATGATAAGAAAACTGCCAAAAGTTGGAGTCCAAGGAAAATAGAAAGACTACAGTGCCATATCTGTGGAAATAATTGAACTTTTATTTTGTTTCACGGAGGTGAGGTCTCACCTTGGGACAAGCATGTTTAGTGCAAAAAATTGCCTTTACAAAATGATATATTTTATTTTCAGTTATTAATGACTCATTTTTTGAGCTGTTTGTTCTTGTTACAGCACTTAAATGGAATAAAAATTAAAGCCTGTTGAATTATGAAAGAATGAAAATGACACGTCAGGCATTGGGACATGACTCGGAGGTGAGATCTCACATACTGTGACCTAAAATGCAGAAAATTGTAACTTTTGTTTAAAAAGTGGAATATGGGATCAAATAGACCTTATTTCAATCTAACTTATCATAATAATTCATAATCCATAAGTACTTATTTTACACCAGAAAATCAACTGCGACATGAATCTGCCCTTTTCTGGAGAATAACCCCAGTAGGTCTAATTACAACTGAATCTGCTCGCCAATAGTATTGGGTTCCAGTGGCGGACGCAAAATTTGAAAAAAGGCTATATATGCACTCTAAGTGGCCAGTTTTATAAAATAATTATATATGTAAATTAATTAATTTTTTTGATGGTGATGGCCCAGCTGAAAGAAGGAGTGTTAATTTCATTTCACTACATTCATTTTTCTCCATCACATCAGCTATCTACCAGTACTTGTCATATGCGATGAGGATGTACAGGTACCCTATCACAAGTGCTAATTGGTATTTGTCTGGTGATCTTGTAGCAGCTACTAGTGATAGTGTGTATCTTTAGAAAATATTTTTACAATTACTTTTGATATACTAGAGTCAACAAGTATGAAAGCATGATATTGTTGAGTTCCTTGAATGGTAGTTGCATGATTGGAACAATATTTTAGAAATGTTTCTGATGGCACATAATCCTCCAGCACTGATGTAAACAGTATAAATATTTTAAACTGCCCATTCATAAAGGTGGAGAGGAGTTAAAATTTCGTTTTCATAGACTTGTTGCAAGCTATTTCTAGCCGCAAGTCTCTTAATTCCATCACAAGGCCTTTTTCCATGAAATTTTTTTTTTTTTTTTTTTAAATTGGACAGCTCATCCATCAAAAAAGTAAAATATCTTTTTGGGAACTAATTCTTTGGGGGGTTTCAGATATAGATAATTGTACATGAATTTTATTGCTCTCTTTTGTAGAATTTCAAGTTGGTTTAGTTTATCTTTAGTACATTTTTCCCAGACAATATTCATGTAGGTTAAGTGCAGGTGAATTAGCGCAAAATAAATACTCCTTAGGTGAGAGGTGGACAAATCCTCATACAAATACTCATCTCTTCTGCAAACTTTAGGTTATTTTTGTCTATTCGTTCCCCCTAATTCTTCTCATTCTATTCTCCTCTGCTTCTCATAAATTAAAATTATAGTTATTAAATTAAGAATTTTTGTTCATTTTTCCTCAGTGCAACTTTGTCCATTTGTGCCATTGTCTACATATTTCCCGGGATGCATTTCTCCCAGCCTTCTCTCATTCTTTCGGGAACCAATTAAAGCCAAGTAGGTCATTTAACAGTTTTATTTAGAAATCTACACAGAAAGCAAGAAGCAATAGTTAAGAGCAGAATTTGGCAAGGCAGAATGGTTTGAAATTAGTAAGGGAGTGAGACAAGGGTGTATCCCATCTCAGTTTACCTTTTATCTTGTACAGTGAACATATAATGTGATTTGCTGAAAGAGAGGAAAACAACGGGATAAGAATAGGTGGAAGGGTATAGAGAGTCTGAGATACAAGATGACACTACTATCCTGGCTGAAAGCAAACAAGAACTAAAGAATATGTTACAGAGGTTGAAGGAAGAAAGAAAAAAAGCAGGGTCAGTGCTAAACCTCAAGAAGACTAAAGTCATAATAGGACAGATGAGAAACATTAGTATAAATGACACAGAAGTAGAAACAGTAGACAGGTATAACTTTCTGGGATGCACTATTACAAAGGACAGATGCTGCTATAAAGAGATAAACAGAAGACTGGCAACGACCAACTTGGAAAAAATCATGAAAAACTAAGACATCTCAAGGAAGACAAAAATTAAAATTTCAGAAATGGTGGTGTTCCCAGCAGTCATGTAGCTGGACTGTCAGGAAGAAAGAGAGAAAGAAATTAGATACCTTTGAACTCTGGACATGGAGAATTCTAAGGGTCCTCGTGGATTGGAAAAGAGGACAAATAAGTCAATTTCAGAAGAAATCAAACTCAAAACATCTTTAAGCCACGTATACATTTGTGCTCTGTACGTGTGTCGAAACGCGTACAGAGCGCAGATTGATATGGTATTTGAGATGTTCGCATGACAACACGCAGACAGTTCGCCGCAAACCGTCTCCAGTCGGGTTTTTCGGCGAACACAAAGGATTTTTTATTTCATATTGGGACGTGTTTTTGGTAGTTGCACTCCGTCCGTGCGTCATTTTCCTCTTGCTCTCCACTCAAGCATAAATTCGTTAATCATGCTGTGGTCCAAGGAAAAGGCACTCCAAATGATAGACCTTTATAAATTGATACCTTTACTATGGAATCCAAAATATAAATAATAACACTGTTACACACTTTTCAATTCTTGCCTAAAAATGGTTTTGTTTTGATATTTGCCATACACACTTTTTGTAATTGAGGACTATTTTTTTCAAAACTAGTTTTCTTCAAATATTGAAAATGTTAGTATAGGCTAAATCTAAACTTACTATACATCGCTTATTTGAAATAGCCCTTCTAGCAGAACAATTTTGAAAAATTTGGTTTATTCCAATGACTGATGGAAACGCGTGTTGTACCATACGCATTTTGTTTTGATTTGGAACACCTGCAACAATAACATCCGGCAGCTGTGCACACAATGTTTATACAAAGTTCAATAATAATATTATTATTATTGTTATTAATTTCATTATTATTATTATTAAGTTAAATCCCTATAATATAAAGCCACAGGGCTGGCTGACTGACTGACTGACTGACTGACTCACTCACTCACTCACTCACTCACTCACTGACATTAATGTTTGCCCACTTCCAGACGAGCTAAAAATTTGAAACTTGGTACACATATAGCTTTTAGGTTGTAAATCGGAGAAAAATTCCAAAAAGTTTATTTTTTTAAATTTTTAGCCCTAAAAACCCCTGAAAAAGGGCTCGGATCGGCTCACTGACATTAATGTTTGCCCTCTTCCAGGTAAGCTGGAAACTTGAAATTTCATACACATCATAGCTTTTAGGCTGTAAACCACAGAACAATTTCAAAAAGTTAATTTTTTTAATTTTTGCCCTAAAAACCCCTGAAAAAGGGCTTGGCTCACTGACATTAATGTTTGCCCACTTCCAAATAAGCTAGAAACTTGAAATTTGGTACACATATAGCTTTTAGGCTGTAAACCACAGGAAAATTCCAGAAAGTATATATTTTTTAATATTTAGCCCTAAAAACCCCTGAAAAAAAGCTCGGATTGGCTCACTGACATTAATGTTTGCCCACTTCCAGGTAAGCTGGAAACTTGAAATTTCGTACACATCATAGCTTTTAGGCTATAAACCACAGGAAATTTTAAAAAAATTAATTTTTTAACTTTTTGCCCTAAAAACCCCTGAAAAAGGGCTCGGCTCACTGACAATGTTTGCCCACTTCCAGATAAGCTAGAAACTTGAAATTTGGTACACATATAGCTTTTAGGCTGTAAACCACAGGAAAATTCCAAAAAGTATATATTTTTTTAATATTTAGCCCTAAAAACCCCGAAAAAGGGCTCGGATCGGCTCACTGACATTAATGTTTGCCCACTTCTAGGTAAGCTGGAAACTTGAAATTTCGTACACATTTAGGCTGTAAACCACAGGAAATTTTCAAAAATTAATTCTTTTAAATTGTTGCCCTAAAAACCCCCGAAAAATTGCTCGGCTCACTGACATTAATGTTTGCCCACTTCCAGATAAGCTAGAAACTTGAAATCTGGTACACATATAGGCTTTTAGGCTATAAACCACAGGAAAATTACAAAAAGTATTTGTTTAAATTTTTAGCTTTAAAAAGTCCCGAAAAAGGGCTCACTCACTGACATTAATGTTTGCCCACTTCCAGATGAGCTAGAAACTTGAAATTTGGCACACGCATAGCTTTTAGGCTGTAAACCACAGGAAAATTCCAAAAAGTTTATTTTTAAATTTTGAGCCCTGAAACTCCCGAAAAAGGGCTCGGTTTCCATGGCAACGGTATTATCAAACTGTGTTCACGTAGGGCTCTGAAAGATTAAATACACGCACGCTATCTGCCATAGATCTTTTAAAAAACCTCTCCCGAATTTTAATAAAGCACTGAATATAGGGTTAACTTTAACACTACAAAGTCAGCTTAAAATACCACTTTCGGTCTGTGTCAGTGCTTGTGTTTTTTTTTAAGTTTGTTTAAAACGTTTTATATATATATGTATGTATACATATACATATATATGTATGTATACATTAAAATGGTTGTTTTAAACCAAATGAACAATTTAAACTTTTTTTAAAACAAACAACATTGTTGTCAACATAAAAAACACGTGTGAACTACTGTGAACTCTCAATGGTAAGCATCTTCCATCCTTAGATTCCTTCATTAGCTTCCACCACACACAAGGTTTTTTGCTCGGGTTTAGGTCGGTGCGCACTCAAATGCTCATGAAAACATGTGCTTGTCAAGGCAACAGACAAACAAAAAAAAGCATGTGGTGCATCATTTGTGCAATGCTGCACTCTTTTGCATGGAAACGTGTGTATGTGAAAGGAGAAGAGAAACAAACAAAATACTTCAAGAGCACATCAACTCCTCTGAACTGAACTTTAAATAATACCGCATGGTCTTAGCTGGTGTGTCTGCAATGCAGACATTCCATGCACCGTTCTTTTGAGAGAGAATTTGCATGTGTTTGGCAATTACACGCACAATCTTACGTGCGTACTCTTTTGTTGACTCTCTATCATGCGAGGAAGAACGTGCATGCATTTTAGGCTGCACTTTTTCACCACGTGTGATTCCCTGCAAGCTCTTTTCCCTGATATTGCTTGTACGCTCCCAGGAGTGTGGTAAAGTGCTTGTGTGTGAGGCTTGCTAATGTCTCTGAGGATGGTAACAAGTGGATTGCCAAAAGCTTAGTGTATGCTTATCTCACCGGGTGACTGCCCCAGAAGGAATCAATACACTGCATTTCTTACAAGTATTCATCAATAAAATAAGAAATTGACGAGATCAAGAGCATAAATTAATTTATTATGATAGTTGAAGTAACCTAGCACATTTTACAAATAGTAAGAAATTATTCAAGAGATGAAGATACAGACAATCTACAGAACACTGATAACTTAATTCTTGTCATAGTAATTCACTAACATTAGAAAAGAGCTGGAAAAAGTAAAAAACACATATTTTTCCCCCTCATCTTGCTCAAACTTAGCCTTAATTTTATATTGCACAAATCTTCACACTACAGATTTAGACTATATGAAAGACCTTTCATGGCATCTGTAGCAAGATTGAGATCGGAAATATACACACAAACTTCACTAAAAAGGTATACCTTTTTAGTGAAGTTTGTGTGTATATTTCCGATCTCAATCTTGCTACAGATTTGAACACTTCACTGTAAATTTCCATCTAATATTTATATTGACTTTCATGGCATGTTGGCTAGTTTCTGGAATGATTCATATATCTTCTTATTGCTACTGCGGTGCTACGAACTTATGCCTTAATGATACCAGAAGCAATACAGGGTCAGTCAGAAATAGTTATCATTTTAAAATTTTCACTGTCCTTTACAACATTCTCCTAAAGCGTTATCTGTTGTGTAGACATACTGTATTTTATAGTATTCTAGTAAGCATGGAGTGTTGGGGGAAAAAAATACAATTGACTGCACTGCCATCTATTAACAGTCAACATTTGTCATGAAAAAATCCAGTCGAATAATTATTTCTTGCATAATAATGACTATTTATAAATATCTTTTAAAACTGATAAAATATATCCCTCCCTTCAAAATTGTTTAATTCATAAATACATTAAAATATTATTGAAGGTGAAATAATTAAATGTACCACCACTTACTGGCTGATACAGCCAACATCCATAATGTATGTGAGGCACTGAAGTCACTCGATGTACCAGACAGTCGACAACATAGCGGTACAGTCTGCTGCGTTATTCTGTTGCATTTTACAAAATCAGGCAACATCAGTCAGCTAGATAATAACCGCAATCCTAGTTTCATTGTACTAAACCATATACAGATATATGTAAAAGAGGTCGTGTGGCAGATAGTAGTATTTGTAACACACCATATTTGGGTAGCATTCAGTTATAAGGGCCCCAGAAAGAAAATACATTAGAATAACACAGTAGTTAGCTGATTTTTACTTCCCCTGCCCATACCATAGGTACTACAGGTAAATAAGTATTGTGTTCCATCTCAAAATTTGAAGTTGAGTTTTTAATATAAATACATGTTTCGAGGTTCTCTGAATCTAAAAGTACTATTTTCAAAAACATATCTGTCAACAACCTATCTCTGGAAAGAAAAATCATATGGAAACAAAATTTTGTATACGTGTTAGGTACTTTCTGGGTAGGCCTATGTGTCGTGAAGATTAGCGACGATTATCTGTTACTTTTGATGCCACTTTACAAGAAGTTTTTCGTGATCTTCTCAAAAGCGGTTGTAATGTTTTTGCTTAAACTTATTACATAGAGGGCATACCCTAAGAGCTAAAACTTTTATATGAAATATTTTTTGTAAGAACTCTATGAAGGGTAGTTACAAGCCACTCAAGTGTTTGTAGAAATTCAATTTTATCTGGTGAACAATAAAGCTATGCATCAGGTACAAGTAACTGAATATGTGCTCTCTGCAATACGGCTTCTTATTCTGTATCATAACATACTGTATATATTTTGAAGCGATTAAGGTGTATTGCCCATGCCCTAGGGTAATGAAAGTTTTGTAAGCATATTAATTAGATTTTATTTGGGTTTTGTATCTTTCGGGGATGTGATGTGGTTAACGACATTCTCTTCATTTTTGCAACCAATTTTTATGAAACGAAAGTCACAAACATGTTATAACCAAGCGAGGTGGCCAAGATGGTAACTTGTACTTGCATTCGGGAGATCCCGTGGCCGGCCAATTTGACATGGGTTTTTTTTTCATGGTTTCCCCAGTCATAAAGGCAAATGCCAAATTGGATATTTACGTGCCATGAATCATCCTCACCATTTCATCCTGTATTGTATCCATTTAAATTAAAATCAGTTGAAATTTAATCCATAAAATACACCAATAATAGAAATAAGTGACAATCAATAGTTCCATGGCCTACCCTACTGTTTAGACACAGATCCCGAATTCTTGATATGGCCTCGTAGCTAAAAGGAGTATAAACACAGCTGAATTGAAATTAAATAAAAAAAAAAAAATTATACTAAGAGGCAAAAATGTTATTTGTGCAGAGGAAGTTACATTTCACATCAAATTTTTTATTATATTTTCTTTGCTCTTAGCTTAATGGTTTAGGCCACAAGTTTTTATTTCAGCAATATTAATGTAATATTCGAATGGGTATTAAGTTATGAATGTAAATAATCTGCCATGTTGTCTGCTGTTAGTATTTCAGGTCTCTTGATAGGGTTTCCACTAGATGGCTTCCTTCTTTAATAGCGGAATTAATTTGACCTGTCTGAGTATTTACCGCTAGTGAAAACATTGGGTTAGATTAGCAACATAACATTAGTTTATCTGTGATACTCCTACTTCCCAGGAAGGAAATTATTCCCTTTCTGAGAATGAAAATGTGCCTTGACAGTCCTTGGTTTTCGCTAAAAGAATGCACAGAATACGCCTGTTGGCAGGAACATTGAAGGAGTAACCTTCTTGGCTCCATGTGAGTTCGTCATAATCATAGCTGCTCATAAATTGATAAAATTAAAACTATTTTGTTCTATCACATGGTTCAATTTAAGTCCTATGTAGAAATAAATTTGTTCTTTTTTGAGCTGTTTGTGGGAATAATTACACATTAATTACGACTATTTTTCTTAAATATACTTGATAGTTTGTAACAAGGAATATAAATCCTGAATAAATGTATGCTTTTATACTAGCACCATCTGAAACATTTGTAAAAATATATAGTGAACTACAGATTCAGTAAATTAACAGCAACGATGCAAGCAACTATGAATACATAACTGAGAACATAACATATTGAACGGTTGTGGAAATCTTTGAAACACAAAATTAAAACAAGAGAGTGGCCTGTTTTTCTATACTGGAGTCTTTGCGCCCAAGCCACACCAAGGGCTGCGCCCCTGGACCCCCTTCCAAGCTTCCACCAGAACCCCTTCACTGGGAGCTACGAGAAGAACTAATGGTGCAACAACAAGGCTTACATATGGCATAATTTGTACTGCTTACCCAAAAGTGGTCATGGAAGGGGGAAGGTGGGGAGAACGGTGCACTGAATCGATCTCATCATGAAACAGTGTAGGAAACCTAACGATGTTGACAATAGTTATGGTGTTACCACTAGAGCTACCTGTCACTAAACTAAACTAACTTAGAAACTGGTAAATTAAAGAAAAATTGTGAAGTGGGCACTTAAATTTAACCTAAAATGGAGTATTTTGTATTGCTTACCCACAATATTCAGCAAAAGTGGTTGTGAAAGAGGGAAGGAGGGAGAACAGTGCACTGAATCGATCTCATCATGAAACAGTGTAGGAAACCTCATTAGAATGAGGTTGATGATAATTTTGGTGTTACCGCTAGAGCTATCTGTCACTAAACTAAACTAACTTAACATAACTTGTCATAAACTGCTAATTGAAAGAGATATTGTGAAGAAGTGGGCACTTAAATATAACCCAAAATGGCATAATTTGTACTGCTTATCCACAATATTCAGCAAAAGTGGTTGTGAAAGAGGGAAGGTGGTAAGAACAGTGCACTGAATTGATCTCATCATGAAACAGTGTAGGAAACCTAATGATGTTGACGATAGTTATGGTGTTACCACTAGAGCTACCTGTCACTAAACTAAACTAACTTAACCTAACATGTATAAACTGCTAAATGGAAGAAAAATTGTGAAGAAGTGGGCACTTAAATATTATCTAAAGTGGCATAATTTGTACTGCTTACCCACAATATTCAACAAAAGTGGTTGTGAAAGAGGGAAGGAGGGAGAACAGTGCACTGAATTGATCTCATCATGAAACAGTGTAGGAAACCTAATGATGTTATCTGTCACTAAACTAAACTAGCCTAACTTAAGCTAACTTGTCATAAACTGCTAAATGGAAGAAAAATTGTGAAGTGGGCACTTAAATATTACCTAAAATGGCATAATTTGTACTGCTTACCCACAATATTCAGCAAAAGTGGTTGTGAAAGAGGGAAGGTGGGGAGAACAGTGCGCCGAATCGATCTCATTATGAAACAATGCAGGAAACCTAATGATGGTGACGATAGTTCTGGTGTTACCGCTAGAGCTACCCGTCACTAAGCTAAACCTATTTAACCTTGTCACAAACTTCCTGCTACCTGTCACTAACGTTGCACTTATTTTTCTCTGCATGTAAAGCATTGTATGATGCAATCAAAATAAGTTGAATGATTTTAGCCAGCCAATTAGTGTTGGGACACACTCTACAAGCTGCATAACCTGCACCACAACATTAAGCAAACTTTATGAAGTCTATAAAAGTAGACCCAAATCAATAAATTGTTATATTGAAGTCATACTACTAGTAATATAACTTTCCAGAAACTGGCCATTAGTTTTCTATATTTCTATGACTTTATTGCTACAAATTACAGGGTTGTAAGGCATAATTAATAAGATTAAACCTAAGGATAAATTAAAGCACTTTGTCCTTTTCAAGTCTGTTTGCCTAAAACAGGCAGAGATTTGTTTTGAAGAAAAATCTAATCATCATACTCTAATATTATAGCCTATACGAGGACCATACCTTAATTCAAGTTTATAAATTAGTTAAATTTTGATTTCCAATTTTTAGGACCAAGTTTTTTTACTCGTGCACGATACATGTGCGACATCATCATATACATCACAGGGAAAAAGATTATGAGCAAGTAAATTCTCATAACGGTTGGAAAATGAAATGTGAAGTTCCAAGCATTAGGAAGAGAGACTGTAAACTTCTGAGTTTCTTCAAAATATGGAATATCCCTAAGAATTATAACTCCCTCACACAGAAAGCCTAGAGGATAAAGAGGAATCCAGATTGTATAACGAAGCCAGGTTAAGAATCCAGAATCCATTTTAAACAACTGAGAAATGTAATACGGATATCTGACAAATTCTACTAAACTCCATATGAAGAAGAGATAGAATATAACTGGTTTCTCCCACATTCTTGGCTCTGCTTCAATCATGCAAAACAAAATTATGTTCCGACCCAAAACCTGGATAAAGGCAGTGCCTATTCCTCCCTTCGTGTACCCAAAAAGAGGGTGCATTATCTCCAAAAACTGCATCAGTTGACAGAACTTCATAGCTCCACCCACTGCTTCATATGTCCCATCCATTGAATTAGGCCCATCCCTGAAGTAGCGTATTGCCATAACAATCAAGATGTAAGTAAAGCCAACAAATTGACACAGGTTGTAGAATATCAAATACACTTTTTTGAGATCTTCTTTCCTGTAGCCCAATTCTTCCTTCTCAAGTTTTTCATAAAGATTAGGATAATCTTCTAAGACATCTCTAGGCTCCTCGTCGTCAACATCTTCGGTTTTCCATCGATCAAAATCAATCTTTAACCAAATAGGTTTTTGTGGAGTTGCGGTTAGACGTGGCCACCATCCAGAAACTGCTTTACTTAAAGTAAATTCCACTTGCCTATCTGTAACTTTTTTCTTGCTGTTATCAGGATCAATCTCTGAATGAAAATTCAAGACGAAGCTGTAGTTATGCTGTCCTCTGGCTCCATAACCAGATGCCGAAAACCGCAAAGTCTTGTCACTCAGAGTGACATCGGGGTTTTTGACATCTTTGAGATCAACTTTTAAAGTAATGACATCTTCAGTCTGTGCCCAGTATACAAACGGACTTAGTTCTGCCATAGTGCTCTATAACATAGGCATACAAATCACAAAATCACCATTACAATGGTTAAATCTTTCAAACGTACGATTTGATTATAATAAATATAAATAATTATCACAGTGTTACCACTTCCCAAATAATCAATGTTGCCACCAAAGATGTCTGCTACACTCTCTACCACAGAGCGTACGAAGTCTGGTCACGATCACGGTCCCACAATAGGGATGTAGCTCGCCAAACTTCTCCGACAGATAGCGTGGGTGTACTGGCCGGTATGCGCTAGCCGTTCGTCACTTGTTTTTCCAGTTTTCTTCTGCTGGCTTCATGCTTTTAAATGGCGCTCCAACTTCTCAGTCCGAAAAATATGTTCGTAATTTTATATTTTTATAGAGGACACGAGGCTACTATACGTACTTCCTTGTCTACTGGGCCCTTCTAGAATGTTGAAGTGTCAAAAATACGAATGAAAAATCACAGCAGATAGGCTCTAAATAACACTAAAAAGGAAGGATTAACGAACAAATATTGTGAGATATTTCCGATACAGACGACATTATTTTGTACTCGACTTGCAGTAATATGTTATCAATGTATGAATATTTATATGCAGTGCGGGGATTAGATATTCTTTAACTTTTAAATTAATATTAAATTTGCCGTGAGCATCGAGAAGATGTTATGGGCCATTTAAAAATAGAGTAAATTACAATAAATAAATTAAAATTACCTAGTAACTAGGGGCGTATTCAGAGGGGGGCTGCAGCCCCCCCCGAAACGTTAAGTAATGCACATAAGGACATTTTAATTTGAAAAATAGTGGACATCCTGACTCATGAAATGAAATAGAAATGCCGTTACTGCTTTATCAAAGTATTTACTAAATTCAGCCTAAAATTGAATTTTTACCTGAAATTTGTAAAATATGCTCCGGAGAAATGAAGTACTAAACGTTCTGTTGTTGGCTGAATTACATAATGAATTTAAAAATATATATGGTAGGCCTATAAGTTGTATAAATTACACAATACAAATTTAAAATTAAAGAAAGTTAGGCCTATTGCAATAAATTTTAGTAAATTGAAAACTAGTTGATAAAACGTTGCTTTAATATTATACAATCGGTTACAAACAAATTAGGCTATGTACTCTCAACAAATTGTATAGTCCGTTCCCAAAACATTCACTTAGCCAAATAGCTGCAAATTTTCGAAGTAACAGGGATATGCACAATATTTAAACTCTGACATAAAATGCCGATATACATGTGACAAATTGGTTAAATATGCACAAATATTTTAATATCGGGCAAATATGATGCATTATTGCAAAACTAACAAAATATGCAACATTAAACCACTAATTTCCTGTTATTTCTTTGATACCTTGTACATTTCAACACTAGCATATGGTAGGTTGCTTTATTAAAAATATGATTTTCATTAAACTTCCGGGGCCTAGAGTGATAGTAGTGTTAGACTTATAGCCCCTCCCGAAAAAAATATCTTGGATACGCCCCTGCTAGTAACGCAATGATAATTACAGTACATTGTGTTAGTTTTATACCTTTGTTAAACTGTATCTTTAGTGCACCTTTATATTTAAAGACCACTTCCCTGTTTAATTTATTTAGTTATTTTAGGCCTATTTATTTTACTTTGCTGTATAAATATGTGTATATTAGGCTACTGTAGCCTTCTATTGCATCTGATATCAAAATATAAATTCTGTGATTTCTAAATAGGCAAGTTAGATTGACGGCCTCGAATAAAAATTGTGACAATAGCGTTGCCAATTTAAAAGGCTACATAACTTAACGTATGATAATTATTAAATTCTGCCTTTATAATCTGCTATGTCATGCAATGAAATATTCTTAACAATATTCTGTTTCATAACTAGAAATGAAAATCATGTAACGATGGTCTAGCATAACTTACTGATAATAAAAGGAATAAGAAAGAATGAGGAATGAGAAGAAAGAAAAAAAAAGGCCTAATCGATTCCCAAGTTCCCATCTTTTTTAACTACGAGGGACAGGAAAGGTAAGTTTTCGTGATGTAAACATATTTTAATATTTTTATTTTGAATACGTTTTTAATATGACGGTATAGGCTAAATATGCATTTGATATAGAAAATAAATAATATTAAAAATGTCCGCGAATACACACCACATAAATCAGTGTTTATCACGTATATCAATTAGTATTTTACTGTCTGAACCCTAGAGGTATATTCTTTTAGTTACTTTGAATCATACCCAATCGCCAAATTAGCAGTACTGTATATAAATATTCATATCTGCATAACATTTTGTACGTCGGGAACATAGTAATGTAGTTAATAGCGGGCATTTCTCACAGTATTTGTCAGCTTATTCTTCTTTCTTTTCGACTTATATAGCGTCTATCTTTTGCAATTTTTCTTTAAGTTTTTTCACGTAAATATATTCTGGAAGTGTCCAGTATACAAAGAAATGTGCCTAGTAGCGTTTTACCCGCTACAAAAAAAAAAAAAAGTTCGAACGTATTTTTCAGTCTTCTAAGATTAAACGCCATTTAAAAGCATGGTACCAGCAGACGACAATTGGAAAAACAAGTGACGAACGTCTAGCGCATACCGGGTAGAGCAGTGGAGACATCTGTTGGTTCTAGTTCGCTACATCCCTATTCTGGCGGCCATCCATATTGTGCCTTCACAGACGAGATAAGATAAGTTTATTGCTAAGAAAACCCGGAGGAAAATTCTATGCAGTCTTTGTGGATTTCAAAAAAGCATTTGACCTCATAAATAGAGAAACTTTACTAAATAAACTCAAAGACATGATCAGCGAAACTCACCCCCTAATCAAGTTTATAGAAAACATTCTAAGGTACAACTTAGTTGAAATCGACGACGGTGTCACCTTATCCAATTACATAAAACAAACAAACTGTGTGCTGCAAGGCGACCCGTCAAGGCCCATTTTGTTTAATATATGTACAGCAGATGTCACTGAAATACTATAGAATACGTCAGAAGTCGTCCTTGCAATGTATGCAGACGATATGGTACTGGGGTCATCAAGCAAAGAAGAACTGCAAAAAGCCCTACCACAATTGGAAAAATGGGTGGAGGAAAACCACCTAAAAATTAACGAGGAAAAAACAGTTCAGTTGACATTCCGAAAAGGAGGAAAGGCATCTGTCAAAGACACACTCATCATAAACAATAAACCTCTGAAAATTGTAAACAGATTTAAGTATCTTGGAATAACTTTGCAAACCACAGCTACGACATTCAGATACCATATTCAGGAAAGGACAGCAATAGCAACAAAAGCAATATTCAATATTAAGGACCTGGCAGCACTATCTCTGACTACAGCAATGACCCTCTTCCATACTTGTATCTCACCCATAGTGACATATGGATTGGAACTAATATGGGACGACCTTGGAAAAATTGAAAGAGTAAAGTCCAGATTCCTAAGGGTGGTATTCATAAACAAGACTTTGGATGAAAGTCGACTTTACAAAGAACAAAGTCGCCATTTTCGTATTCACAGTCGAGACTTTGACGAAAGTAAACTTCGATTGTGATTTTACTTCGAAGTCACCGTCAATCGCGACTTTAGACTTTGACTTTGGCGTATTCACATAATTAAATATGGCTGATATTTTGGAAGTTGTTGAATTTGCTGAGAATATTGGCGGCATCCAGGGAATTATCGACGCTGCACCTGTTTCTCGGCGTATTATTAGAGATGCGCAAAACCCTATTGAATTTGGATAGCGAATTTAAAGCTAGATATAGCCTAGTTTTGATAAGCAGACGGTGTTGGATATCCTCGTAACCATGTTTGAAGATGGACTGAATAATTTTAGTCGAATAATTACCAGTTCCGCCGGTATCTACTACTAATATCGTTACGATATTATGCTACAGGTAAGGATAAAAGGCCAGATTTATATTATAGTGTATTTCATTTTATAGAGGTTATGTTATATGGTCTTGCATACATTTAAGGTTATGATATAAATGTACCCAATAGTTATTGTTTTCCTTACATATTTTACAGGTAATTTTCAGACTTGCGTGGAGTAAGCCAGCCAACTGTGAGCAGGATTATAAGAAAGATATCTGAATTAATTGCTGGGAAAAGGCCACAATTTGTCAAGTTCCCGGATCAAGCTGAGTGTCAGCCAGCATGTGTATGAAAGGTCCAGGTTTCCTGGGGTTGTGGGAGCCATCGATGTTCCTGTAATGAATCCTGATGGTGAACATGCTGAAGTATTCCGTAAACGGAAAAGTATCTTCAGTCTAAATTGTCAAGTGAGTAGCCAAATAATTTCTGTGAAAAACAATTTTAGGTTGTGCACTAGGCTCCTCCCACCAACTCTAATGGGGACCGCCAGGGTAGCTATGCCATCTATTGTGCCAAAGGGGAAACTGGGGTTTAGGGTTCCAATGTCACCTTCTAAATGTCTCACCATTTTAACTACTAGCTACGCCATCTGTTATGCAAATGGGGAACTGGGAAAAATTAAACAATTTATCTTTCCTTTATTCTCTTCCTTTCCCTCGCTTCCTCTGACCTTCTCCTTGCCCTACCTGCCTATGTGGGACATATTCCTAACCGTAAATTTCACATCGACTGGTATACGAAACCTTGACCAGCAGCCTTAACCACTTCACTATGAGCAATTGCTGAGCGGTGAAGGGAAAATTCATCTGTTTAAGTTTAGAGAGCTTTAACACATGAGAAATAGCCGCTTTCGTGTACTAATTTTTTATCATTGTGAAATATTATGTTGGCTCTGGAAAGAGCTGTTTTGGTGCAAGGGTTTTGCCTAATTTTTATTCAGCCAATATTTTCACTGTACAGTGTACAAGTTATTTGGACACAAGATCTTAATTACCTATATTTTCACTTATTCTCACACATTCAGGAAAACACCCACACACTAGCTTACGGTACACTATATTTCCTTAACCTAGCATAGGCCTACAAGTTAAAAGTGTCAGTAACTCCTATGAACAAGATGATATTCATCATTCTTTATGTACTATCATATTATCCCATACAAAATAACACGTCAGCCTATCATTTATAATCTGTAGTCTATTCGACCATCGCTGAGTTCAATCTGCATGTAATTAAATTTGTAATAGTGAGGACATTGTATTTATCCCTATCGGTGCTGCCTGCCTGAGTTGGTCAAGGAATTCTGCACTTTGATGAAAAATGCAATACCAGTGTACAAGTCATTTAACAACATAGGCCTATTACTTCTTTGTAGGATTATTTTTCTGTTTCTCCTGAAACTAAAACATTTGTGTCAACTGCAAACAGAATAATATCGGGTATTTATTGGGAGATCATTGATATAAAGTAAGAAGAGTAATTGTGGAACACGATGCTTTAAATCTTTTTTCTTTGATTTGTATTACCCAAATCATATAGCCTATCATGCTCATGTTAATTGTATTTTGTTGTAGGTTGTCGTCAACCACGAGAGGAAGTTTATTGATTTTGTTACTGGATGGCCTGGTTCCACCCATGATAACAGAATCTTCAACAACAGTAGCAACTGCATGAGATTTGAAAGGGGCCTAGTACGAGGAATCCTTGTTGGTGACAGTGGCTTATGCTTGTAGGTCATTCTTGATGACACCCCTCCTCAACCCCACAACACCTGCAGAGGAAGCATACAACGCCTCCCATATCTTGGCAAGAAATGTAGTAGAGAGAACATTTGGATGCTGGAAAAGGAAATTTCAGTGTTTATCAACATTCCTGCTGTTATAGTGCCTACTGTTGTACTAGATAATATTGCAGCAGATAGTGGTCGCTTGGAAGAGCCTGATGATAGAAATTACTAGAATGGCAATGAGTATCATGCACCACCTCAGTCATTAGGTGCAATAGCCAGGAGGAATCTCATTGCAAGATATTTCGAGCAGTGTTAGGTATCATTCCACAATACGACAGCCAACTATGAGTGAACTCCTATAATTGTGAAATATGATTTTTGGTGCAAGGGTCTGTTTTTATTGAGTGGAAGGGGAGCTTGTGGGCAACATGTATTACCCTTATGCTCAAATACTTGCTGAACTCTGGCCCTCTTTCCACTCACCACTGCACATTGCTATGGTGATGGCTGAATCCTCTAACCACCCGCCTACCTGTAATCTTTCCCCTAGCAACCTGCATAACATAAGTAATGCAGTCCACTGTTGTGCTGCATGTTATACTGCCCTATTAAAAAGTGCAATTAAAAAACAATCACCAGAGCCTCTTTAGTGCTACTTAAAAGAGCAGTTTCAGGGTGGCATATTCCAGAATTGAAAAGCTGTATATAATATTTTGATTTTATGTATGTATGGTATGTAATGTGTATGGACATTGAAATAAAATTGAAAACTACAGGCAAAGGAAATCTATCTCTCATTGCTTTCTGGTGCAATTCCTTCATGTTCTGCAAAGTGAGATCGTGTATTTCTTGTTACTGCTTCATCATTGCAGCATGGAAGTCCTTTAAGCTGTAGTTTTGGTTCATGGAGCTCTCTCAGCTGCTCTATTTCAATTTGTTTCCTCTCTTCTAAATACTGTGAAGCCACTCGCGTTGCTTCTGGACAGTAGGCCTATTCTTTTAAGAAAACAGGCCCACCTGCTCAATCCTCTGTGCACCTTGAATCTCAATGCCGGATGGAGCCACTTCGATCACTGTTCACAGTCAGTCATTGGTGGCATCTTCGAGACTTTCATGATTCAGAATGATTCACAATATTTCATAACAAGAGAACTGAAACTCCAGTTTTGTGACAGCGATCTCCATTCACTTCAGCAAAAGGTAAATGAAACAAATAGTAGCCTAGAACTTTGGCTGAAAGAGAAAAAACCCTTTCTAAATACCGATAAGACAATACATAGGCCTATGCTCTTTCATTCACAAAATCTTATAGGCAACCTGCAAGTTAGACTTAATAACACAACACTGGGCCAAATAAATACTACAACATTTCTTGGGCTATGGATTGACCAGGATCTTACATGGGAACCAAATATAGCAAATTTAAGTAACAAACTTAGCCAGTTTTGCTATGCTATTCATATACTCAGGTATCAACAATAGATGTAGGCTATTAAAGACATATTTCAGCTGTGTCCATTCAGTATTAAGTTAAGCATTTCTTTTGGGGGACATTCAACAAAAGCTAAGCAAATATTCAAACTGCAAAAAAGAATAGGTCTACTAAAAGTTATGCTCCAATTACCATTCAGGACACCAAGTAAACCGATATACGAAACATTAAAAATCTTGCCCCTACCATCCCTCTATATATTAGAAACTGTGACATTTATACACAAAATTAGGAACCTATTCATGAAGAATTCACAAATACATCACTACCAGACAAGAACAGCTAACAATATTCATTTATATTGTCATAGAACTACCAGGAGCTTGAACATAATTTCTCATATAGGTTTTATTATGTATGATAAACTACTTAACAATCTTAAAATGCCAAAGATTCAACATTTTAAAAAACAAGTTAAAACTCTACTTCTAAAATATTATTTATTTTACGATGTACAAGAATTCCTTAACTCTGTGGAAATTTAATCAGAACCCTACATGACATTCTTACAAAATACTGACAATGAACATATTAATACTTCATTTTAAGAAATTTATAAATGTGTATTTTAATTATTCAGTCGCTATTTGTATTGTAAGAACCAAAAATATGCTTAAAGAATTAAGAAGATGATGGACATTGTATCCTGACAGCTAATAAAGAATTCTTATTATTGTTGTTATCGTCATCACAATGGGAACCTTTCTGTCAGCGACTCCCGATAGGTGGCAGCAGGGTCAAAAGAGGTCCAAGCATGTCGTCTGCTGTCCATTGAACATAATGGAACAGACTATTTAAACTTCAGTCAGAATGCCAGAAAACATGTTGTGGCGATCCTCTGTGTAAAACAGAGGGGTTCACATATGCTTTACGAAATATATGGTTATAAAATATAAAGAGGATTAAACGGATGCTAATAGTTAATAGTCTATGAGTTCCTTCAAATCTCCTCGCTCAACACTTTCAGATCCTCAGAATTGACTCATTATCTTAATCATTTTTACAAAGAATAAAACTTAACAAGAAGTAGTATTCTCATTATCTACAACAGAAGGTCATGCTTCCAATATCTTCATCACATGGACAAGATTCAGTTATGTTCTGTTGCTTTAAACAGAAAGTTCGCCCAGCAGGAAACTCAACCACTTATTCTCTTTCAAACTTCGATACAAAATTACTTCTTAAGAAGGTATGGACAGTATTTGATAAATACAACTTACTTAATTTATTTATTAACTTCATAAGAAAAATTCACATATTTCTGTTTCACATTTATTATAATTTGTATAATAAAATTATGAATATTTTTTTAAACGGAATTTGTAAGTTTTTTCATTGCAAACATTAAAACAAACCGTAAAATTGAAACACTTGCAAAACTAAATTATTCTTACAGGCATTGGTGGCTCTTGTAAATTGAAGATTAAAAAAAAATATTATAAAGAAGACGTCAAAGCATATTTTTCCTTTCTATACTGGCAATTGGCACTGGCTATTTTTCCCCTCTAAATACAAAAAAATAAAAAGATAAATAAATCAACTACACTGTTATTATATACAACTCACTTTTATAATGCACATTAATTATATTAAAACACTATATTAGAACTGGAATTACCGATGCACGTAGATATTTTAACTCGAATCGAAGAGAACATAGTATTTTGAATTATTAGCATATGAGAACCCAGTACGATGAATAACAATTTCCTGCCAGCCATAATTCTGAAACTGATGTAATATAATTCTAAAACAAAAAGTATGAACCTATATTATGGATGGGCGTTGACGTTAAAAATATTACGCATTTAGGCCTATAGTAATAATCACAAGAAAACCATTCCCTTATTACCTTATTTTGACATTCCAGCTTCTTTCAAATTACGTTGACTTCATGAAAAGAACATTCTATTACTAATATGATACACTATTCAAATACTTTTATTTTTATTTGTTTTCCACACAAAAACTTAATGACAGCTATAATTCTGGAGCATGTCTTATTCGTAAGCCTCTAAAGGATATTATTTAGAAGCAAGCAAACGTAACATAAATTTATTTATAAAATATTAATGATAATAGGAACAAAATATTTACACATTTATATCCAAATCTTTACTTTCTATAACTACTGTGTTATATTAATCAAATACTAGCATCTGTCTACCACACAGTAAATTCATAACCGAAAGCTGAAATACATACAGAATATTGTGAAAGCAAACAACCATGAACCTAAATTACTTTTTACAAATGATTTACAGTATAAAGATTTTTTTTTTTACATATTTACGCCTATGGTTATAAATCTAAAGAAGATGGGATGTTTTCTTTGTGATGTACTGTACTACAAGCTTTAAATACGTTTCATAAAATTTGAATTATTTCTTCACCATTTAACGAATAAAAATGCCACCGCGATATACAGGAATAACTTAAATATTTTGAATTATTTGTCTCTAAGCTACACATGTCTCTGCCACTGCAAAATAATTATTGTTCCTCTTTTTGCTGACAAACCTCACGGGTTCTTTTCAACATAACAATTACAACCAATTATTACTTCAGACAGAGATTAATTCTTTAATTCTTTTAACAAATCAATACTTTTTCTGGCGATCTCACATTCTCCTAAGCAGAATATAGGTATCTGATTTCTGGAATATAACTTAAACGTTATTAATCGCCAGTTTTTATAGGACAGCCAACATTATTCACATCTATTGATACGCTTATGCATATGGCAAAACGAGATTGCAGGACCTCCTCAGACCCTGCTGCGCTCTGGTGGACACATTTTTAACTGCACATGAAAGGTTCCCATACAATTACGCTTTTGCAAAATGGCTGAGTGTAATGCGCACATCGATGTTATTTTGTTCGAGATTTGCCCACCGCCTCCTAGACGTACAGCAATTTCAACAGTTTGTACACATAATTCATTTAAAAGGCAGTGGATACGATTGCCAACGTTACAACAACATCGTCAAATGTCGACTTTCCAAAGTCACGGTCAAAGTCTCGCAACTAACGTCTATGAATTCGACTTTAACCAAAGTTGAACTTTGCTTTGAAAGTCTACTTTAGGAAGTCGTCTTCCAAAGTCGCGTTCTTGAATACGACCCTAAAACATGCACTGAGAGTCGGGAAGACAGCTCAATCAAGACTTGTATACGAGCTGGCCAGAGAAAGCTTTTTCATCGAAGACCTCAGAAGTCAGAATCAACCTGACACTGCCATCTACCAGACCTTACAATGAACTGCTGGAAAGACGAATCAGGAAGAGAGCTGAAATCGAACCCGAATTTTATGCAACGGGAGCAATGATTGAAAGAAACTGGACAAAGGAATTTCAGGAACAGAGACATGTGGTAACACGGCTAGCCATCCACGGCTTTCACCACAAAATATGCAAGAATAAATCGTATCACAGCCCAAACGACAGATGCGTGTGCGAACTTTGTGAACAGAGATGCGATAAATACCACGGAGGAAAGAATACACGGAGATGCCCTGAGACCGCAAGCGTGAAGCCAACTGTCCGAGCGTTTGGCACTTAAGGGGGCGTGTCACTGTGTTTATATGTTTATAGTGTGTCTTTGTTTCTTTGTTTTGAACAATTCAGAAGTGAAAATGAGTGCATGTTGTGCATTATTCTATGAACTTACCTTAAAAATTAATAATTTTGTAAAATTTAGGTACTGAAAATAGTCAATTTTTGGGATGAATGAATATGGCAGGGGTGCCCACAGGGAGGGGGGGTGGTTAAGACGCAGACTGCGTCATTGAAATTTCTGGGGGGGGAAATATTATCATTTACGAATTTTCTGGGGGGGTTGAAAATTGTTGCAAAATTAGTTTTATATGTTAAAAATAAAAACAGTCAAGTTTTATAACTTCAAAAGGTCTCTTCTAATTCTTTATAAAGATAAAGATGAAGAATTTCGACAGTCATGGGCGCCCATACCCGGGGGGGGGGCGCAAGGAAAAAAAATGTATATTAATAATTATTATAGTCAGGTATTTTTCTTTTAAGACAATTATTTGAATTGCAGAAGTTTTACCAAATCGACAACATGGAAGCAGAATCCACAGTGGATTAGGAAAGATGGGTTCAGGGGGTTTGGACCCCCAAAAGTCAAAACCTAAAATTCTATATTTGTATTAAAAAAAATATTTAATTAAACAAGATTTGTTGGTGTGTCAAATATGATATAGCAGTTATTTTCTTTTCATAACATAATGGCCAATTATGTCCACTGTTCCATGTGTTATTCAGCTTTTCTTATAAATAGTAATAAGTATTATAACTTAGGTAACAATTTCTTGTTTAAGTTGCCATGTCTTAGAGTATAGTAAACAAATTTGCTAACTAGTTTTTCAGTGCTAAAATAGCGTAAAATGTGATTTTCATTAGTTCAACATTTAAAAATTTTCTGGGGATGGACCCCCGGCACTTCCGACCCTCCCCGCAATTATTTTATGGCTACGTCATTGTTGCACTTATTATATTATTAATATAATGTTACAAAGTGGCCCAAAAACTTAAAGTGACAAAAAATCAATTAATTAAAAAAATTGCCCCCCCCCCATGAAAATATTTTATGGGAGCCCTTGTCGACAGCCAATTGGGTTGGGGTGAGCAATGAAGTTTGGGGGTGAGCAATGATGTTTGGGGGGGTGAGTCATGACGTTTGGGGGGTGGGCACCCCTGAATATAGGTATAATTGCTAAGCATAATTTACTTGTATTTTACACTAGGCTGCTAATTATTGATGTATTTTCTTTATAACGGCCTTAGGCTACTTGTAATTAATCAAATAAAGTGCATTTATCTGAATTATTAGTTATACTAAGTAATTTATTGCTTTAAATTTTCAATATTTATATTAGTTGCCATTTATTGCGTTTAATAGAGTCAATAACCACATGGTGTAGCTATATAACTGTCCAAAATATTTTTCTCGTTCTGAATTATCATAGTCGCACGGTCACTTAATCATTTTCTGACTCAGTATTTATACTCGCACATGTAAAGTTGCTCATTTGAAAGTTACATTTTTGGCTCTTCTGAGATAGGTTAATGCTTACTACCGGGATTATTATGATGTCAGAGTATGTAGTTAATATATGAAATTGGGATATTACATATTTTCCCTACCGTTACGTTGTTATAACCCGTGAAACTTCGGAGTATTTGCGTGCTATTGTATATAGCAAGCCTCCCTTTTGGTCATCTAAGGGGGCGTGGTCATTGGCTTCATCTGTTTCCCATACGACACCGCAAGCACGGCGTCTCCGTGTATTCTTTCCTCCGTGATAAATACCATATTATTAATGCACATTGTGCGATATTCTAGGGATGTAGCGAACTAGAACCAACAGATGTCTCCACTGCTCTAGCCGGTATGCGCTAGCCGTTCGTCACTTGTTTTTCGAGTTGTTGTCTGCTGGTTCCATGCTTTTAAGGCCCGTATTCAAGAACGCGACTTTGGAAGACGACTTCCTAAAGTAGACTTTCAAAGCAAAGTTCAACTTTGGTTAAAGTCGAATTCATAGACGTTAGTTGCGAGACTTTGACCGTGACTTTGGAAAGTCGAGATTTGACGATGTTGTTGTAACGTTGGCAATCGTATCCACTGCCTTTTAAATGAATTATGTGTACAAACTGTTGAAATTGCTGTACGTCTAGGAGGCGGTGGGCAAATCTCGAACAAAATAACATCGATGTGCGCATTACACTCAGCCATTTTGCAAAAGCGTAATTGTATTGTGATGATGATAATAACAATAATAATAATTCATTATTAGCTGTCAGGATACAATGTCCATTATCTTCTTAATTCTTTGAGCATATTTTTGGTTATTACAATACAAATAGCGACTGAATAATTAAAATACACATTTATAAATTTCTTAAAATGAAGTATTAATATGTTCATTGTCAGTATTTTGTAAGAATGTCATGTAGGGTTCTGATTAAATTTCCACAGAGTTAAGGAATTCTTGTACATCGTAAAATAAATAATATTTTAGAAGTAGAGTTTTAACTTGTTTTTTAAAATGTTGAATCTTTGGAATTTTAAGATTGTTAAGTATATCATACATAATAAAACCTATATGAGAAATTATGTTCAAGCTCCTGGTAGTTCTAGACAATATAAATGAATATTGTTAGCTGTTCTTGTCTGGTAGTGATGTATTTGTGAATTCTTCATGAATAGGTTCCTAATTTTGTGTATAAATGTCACAGCTTCTAATATATAGAGGGATGGTAGGGGCAAGATTTTTAATGTTTCGTATATCGGTTTACTTGGTGTCCTGACTGGTAATTGGAGCATAACTTTTAGTAGACCTATTCTTTTTGCAGTTTGAATATTTGCTTAGCTTTTGTTGAATGTCCCCCAAAAGAAATGCTTAACTTAATACTGATTGGACACAGCTGAAATATGTCTTTAATAGCCTACATCTATTGTTGATACCTGAGTATATGAATAGCATAACATAACTGGCTAAGTTTGTTACTTAAATTTGCTATATTTGGTTCCCATGTAAGATCCTGGTCAATCCATAGCCCAAGAAATGTTGTAGTATTTATTTGGCCCAGTGTTGTGTTATTAAGTCTAACTTGCAGGTTGCCTATAAGATTTTGTGAATGAAAGAGCATAGGCCTATGTATTGTCTTATCGGTATTTAGAAAGGGTTTTTTCTCTTTCAGCCAAAGTTCTAGGCTACTATTTGTTTCATTTACCTTTTGCTGAAGTGAATGGAGATCGCTGTCACAAAACTGGAGTTTCAGTTCTCTTGTCATGAAATGTTGTGAATTATTCTGAATCATGAAAGTCTCGAAGATGCCACCAATGACTGACTGTGAACAGTGATCGAAGTGGCTCCATCCGGCATTGAGATTCAAGGTGCACAGAGGAATGAGCAGGTGGGCCTGTTTTCTTAAAAGAATAGGCCTACTGTCCAGAAGCTACGCGAGGTGGCTTCACAGTATTTAGAAGAGAGGAAACAAATTGAAATAGAGCAGCTGAGAGAGTTCCATGCTGCAATGATGAAGCAGTAACAAGAAATACATGATCTCACTTTGCAGAACATGAAGGAATTGCACCAAAAAGCAATGAGAGATTGATTTCCTTTGCCAGTAGTTTCCAATTTTATTTAATTGTCCACACACACATTATATACCATACATAGCCTACATAAAATCAAAATATTACATACAGCTTTCCAATTCTGGATTATGCCACCCTGAAACTGCTCTTTTAAGTAGCACTAAAGAGGCTCTGGTGATTGTTTTTAATTGCACTTTTTAATAGGGCAGTATAACATGCAGCACAACAGTGGACTGCATTACCTACGTTGAGCAGCTTGCTAGGGGAAAGGTTACAGGCAGGCGGGAAGCAGCCATCACCATAGCAATGTGCAGCGGTGAGTGGAAGGAGGGCCAGAGTGCAGCAGGTATTTGGGCATAAGCTCACAAGCTCCCCTTCCACCCAATAAAAAAAAGACCATTGCACCAAACATAATATTTCACAACTATGTTCTCTCTACTACATTTCTTGCCAAGATATGGGAGGTGTTGTATGCTTCCTCTGCAGGTGTTGTGGGGTTGAGGAGGGGCGTCATCAAGAATGACCTACAAGCATAAGCCACTGTCGCCAACAAGGATTCCTTGTACTAGGCCCCTTTCAAATCTCACTCAGTTTCTACTGTTGTTGAAGATTCTGTTATCATGGGTGGAACCAGGCCATCCAGTAATGAAATCAATAAATTTCCTCTCGTGGTTGACGACAGCCTACAACAAAATACAATTAACATGAGCATGATAGGCTATATGATTTGGGTAATACACATCAAAGAAAAAAGAAGTAAAACATTGTGTTCCACAAGGATGTCTTATTTAAATTACTCTTCTTACTTTCTTCTTACTTTACTTTACTTCTCAATGATCTTCCAATAAATACCAGATATTATTCTGTTTGCAGTTGACACAAATGTTTTAGTTTCAGGAGAAACAGAAAAATAATCCAACAAAGAAGTGATAGGCCTATGTTGTTAAATGACTTGTATAAGTGGTATTGCATTTTTCATCAAATTTAAGAATTCCTTGACCAACTCAGGCAGGCAGCACCGATAGGGATAAATACGTCCTCACTATTACAGATTTAATTACATGCAGACTGAACTCAACAGATTGTCGAATAGACTACAGATTATAAATGACAGGCTGATGTGTTCTTTCATATGGGATAATATGATGGTACATAAAGAATGATGAATATCATCTTGTTCATAGGAGTTACTGACATTTTTAACTTGTAGGCCTATGCTAGGTTAAAGAAATGTACCGTACCATAAGCAAGTGTGTGGATGTTTTCCTGAATGTGTGAGAATAAGTGAAAATATAGGCTAGGTAATACTTAGCATTTAAGATCTTATGTGTCCAAATAACTTGTATACTGTAGGCTACATGTATATAAAGTATTGGATGAATAAAAATTAGGCAAAAGACAAATTTAGGTTGTGCACCAGCGAAATTCCACCTCCATAGGATGGGATTGCATGGCACTGCAGCTCACTAGTGTACCCTTTATCATATACGAATAAAAATACACAAAATCACAGCGTTATGAAAATGACCCTTGCAACATATCAAAAGTATGGCATTAATAGGCCTAAATATTTCAGGATGAAGCCACATATGCATCATAATATGAAATATTATTACAGGAAATGGGACCAAAGCAGGGAAAGAAGAAGTAAGAGGTCGTGTTATGGTATTGTCCAGCGAAGAGTTTCAGACTTGATTGGTATGCCACACGCTAGATGACTTAATTAATGCTGCAAAAACAACCCTTGCACCAAAACAGCTCTTTCTAGAGCCAACATAACATTTCACAATGATAAAAATTAGTACACGAAAGCGGCTATTTCTCATGTGTTAAAGCTCTCTAAACTTAAACAGAAGAATTTTCCCTTCACCGCTCAGCAATTGCAATAGTGAAGTGGTTAAGGCTGCTGGTCACGGTTTCATATACCAGTCGATGTGAAATTTACGGTTAGGAATATGTCCCACATAGGCAGGTAGGGCAAAGAGAAAGCGAATGAAAGTAAAGATAAATTGTTTAATTTTTCCCAGTTCCCCTTTTGCATAACAGATGGCGTAGCTAGTAGTTAAAATGGTGAGACATCTAGAAGGTGACATTTGAATCCTAAACCCCAGTTTCCCCTTTGGCACAATAGATGGCATAGCTAGTAGTTAAAATGGTGATATATGTAGGAGGTGACATTTGAACCCTAAACCCCTCCTACCCTGGCGGACCCCATTAGAGTTGGTGGGAGGAGCCTAGTGCGCAACCTAAAATTGCTTTTCACATAAATTATTTGGCTACTCACTTGGCAATTGAGACTGAAGATACTTTTCCGGTTACGGAATATTTCAGCATGTTCACCATCAGGATTCATTATAGGAACATCGATGGCTCCCACAACCCCAAGAAACCTGAACCTTTCATACACACGCTAGCTGACACTCAGCTTGATCCAGGAACTTGACAAATTGTGACCTTTTCCCAGCAATTAGTTCAGATATCTTTCTTATAATCCTGCTCACAGTTGGCTGGCTTTTTCCATGCATGTCTGCAGAAACTAATTGAAAATTACCTGTAAACAATTAAGGAAAACAATAACTATTAGGGTCAATTTATATCATAACCTTAAATGTTTGTAAGACCATGTAACATAACCTCTATAAAATGAAATACACTATAATATAAATATGGCCTTTTATCCTTACCTGTAGCATAATATCGTAACGATACTAGTAGTTGTATTACTGGCGGGGGAAACAGGTAATTATTCGACTAAAATTATTCAGTCCATCTTCAAACATGGTTACGAGGATATCCAACACCGTCTGCTTATCAAACCTAGGCATCTAGCTTTGAATTCGCTATCCAAATTCAATTGGGTTTTGCGCTTCTCTAATAATACGCCGAGGAACAGGTGCAGCGTCGATAATTTCCTGGATGCCACCAATATTCTCAGCAAATTCAACAACTCTCAAAATGTCAGCCATATTTATTGACGTGAATACGCGAAAGTCAAAGTCAAAGTCTAGATTGCCGGTGACTTCGAAGTAAAGTCACAATCGAAGTTTACTTTCATCAAAGTCTCGACTATGAATACGAAAATGGCGACTTTGTTCTTTGTAAAGTCGACTTTCATCCAAAGTCTTGTTTATGAATACCAGCCTAAATGGCGTTTCATCTTAGCAGACTGAAAAATACGTTCGAACTTTTCTTTTTTTGTAGCGGATAAAACACTACTAGGCGCATATCTTTGTATAACTGGACACTTCCTGAATATATTTACGTGAAAAAACTTTAAGAAAAATTGCAAAAGATAGACGCTATATATGTCGAAAAGAAAGAAGAAAAAGCTGACAAATACTGCGTGAAATGCCCGCTATTAACTACATTACTATGTTCCCGACGTACAAAATGTTATGCAGATATGAATATTTATATACATTACTGCTAATTTGGCGATCGCGTATGATTCAAAGCAACTAAAAGAATATACCTCTAGGGTTCAGACAGTAAAATACTAATTGATATACGTGATAATCACTGATTTATGTGGTGTGTATTCGCAGACAATTTTTAATATTATTTACTTTCTATATCAAATGCATATTTTGCCTATACCGTCATATTAGAAACGTATTCAAAATCAAAATATTAAAATATGTTTACATCACGAAAACTTACCTTTCCTGTCCCTCGTAGTTAAAAAAGATGGGAACTTGGGAATCGAATTGGCCTCTTTTCTTCTTCTCATTCCTCATTCTTTCTTATTCCTTTTATTATCGGTAAGTTATGCTAGACCATCGTTACATGATTTTCATTTGTAGTTATGAGACACAATATTGGTAAAAATATATCATTGCATGACATAGCAGAATATAAAGGCAGAATTTAATAATTATCATACGTTAAGTTATGTAGCCTTTTAAATTGGCAACGCTATTGTCACAATTTTTATTCGAGGCCGTCAATCTAACTTGGCTATTTAGAAATCACAGAATTTATATTTTGATATCAAATGCAATAGAAGGCTACAGTAGCCTAATATACACATATTTATACAGCAAAGTAAATTAAATAGTGTGACGGGCTTTTCTTACTTTATGCTATAAAGTTCCCTAACTTCTTGGATTAAATCTTCGCCAAAATCTGTGACGACTAATATGTGATTATTCTCAATCGTAGTATATAAGTTTACTGAACTCCTACAAAACAAGGTCACTCATGCACCTGTCGTGTCATCATAACACTGCCTGCATAGTCCACATTCCAACGTTCAGTACAACTACCTCTGTCACCGGGTGATTGCAAATTTCCTACTCTCAGTCTACTTTCTCTTTCTTTTAACAATTTACCCAGTCTTGATAATATTGATGAAAATTTATATTAACGGGCGCCATCATCAATACGCTTCCTCTTTTCTTTTTGTTATGTATCAGCCCAGTCACAAATTAAATTATAGATACACAGGCTATGTATCTACATGCCTCTCGACTAGCTTTTAAATTAACAGTGGAGACGGGAATTGGGTTCGGATTTACCTTTCGTTTATTACTCTGCTTCTCTCTATTTCTTCTTTTTCTCCTTTTTCAGTGTTCACTACCAAAGTATATAACTTAGCCCAAAAATCAGCGACTCTCAAACCATTACAAGGATAAGGGTCAAAAATCTGAACTTCACGTTAATTTACTTTGCATAACAATAACCATAATTTATTTAATATATTATTTTTTTTTTTCTCTTTTCAACAATAACAATCTTATATACAATAAATTACATTTACACAACATTAACCATTCAACATTTTTATTAGTAGGATGGTGTTTAATTATTCAAAGTTAGTATACCCAGTTTAACTGTATAAGTACGTTCTCTGTTCAACAATAACAAATCCCTAATTAATTACTTTAATCTTCTTTCTTTTTTTTTTGTTTCCAGGTATCTACTAGAACGTCTTGTATTATTCTTCTAATTTACTACTGACTTGTGTAGTCATTTACATTTGCAACTTCAGGATAGTTCAATATATATATTATACCTTTTTTTTTTAATAAATAAAGGTTTTCAATTCATAATCCAGTCCTTAACTCTACAGATTACACTCAATAATCCCACCTATGTCTCCTATACTAGTCTACTAGTCATCTTAGTCCATGAAGAGTTGTATTTAAAGATAGATAGGAAAGACAGTCTCATGAAGAAAGAAATAGAAGTTTAGGCCTATACCCACAGTGTGACTGTGGCGATAGACCACCGATACAGGAGCGGCGTCTAGATCTTGAGTTACAAACAATCTGACTCCTCTCCTGCAACCGGGAAAATATTAATGGGCCGCAAACAAAAATAAAATTTTGTAAATCGATGTCAGAGGCCCCTGACACTCTCTCCTAGAGGCACGTGGGGCCGTTGTTCGCCTCCAACATCGATGGCTTTCACAATCTCTCATAAATTTCTTTTCTTTATAGGTTACTAGTATAGGCCTTGCCTACTACCAGATTTCATTTGTTTGATTCGGGATACTTCCGGCGTTCCCTCACCTCACCCTTACAATCTCTAGTACTTGTTAATAGGCTACTTATCATCAGTACACTACTCGTAATTACCTATTCTCCTCTTTCTAACCTAACCAATTATTTGTTATTATCTTTCAACTCACTCACCTCTTCCTAACCTGACCAATCATCAGCTATTATCTTTTAACCCCTTTCTTTCTTTAGGTAGAGTTCCCTTCAGCTTATACCATTGATTTAATTCACTTGGTGGTTATTCTAGTTTTCCTACTTCTTAAGTTACTACTCTTTAACATGGGCACCCAATCTTCTTTTGTCTCTAAATTCCCTAGAATTCTAACTGAAACTAATTCACGCCCAGATTAGTAAGCTTCTCTATAACCCCTTTAGTGACTTCTACTTCTACCCTAACATGTAAATTTTCCAATGGTACACACCTAATGCACTACCACTCGTAGGCCTTCTTTTGCCCTTCAATCTTTCTACTTCTTATCCCCCTCTACCATATTCCATACACCTTCGCTTGTAGATAAATCTCTATAAAAAAACATAACTTAACACTACAGGCCAGCATGAAATCTATTTATAGATAGTCACCTGTCACCTGAAAGAAACCCAAGTGGGAGGGGCCCTCGTAAGAAGTACTAAGCATGCCCCTTAATTACCTTTCTTCCTTACTCCCCTCGCGTCCTGTCTCAAAAATAACAAAGTTTATATGAGCATCACCAATTGCCCCTAGCTATGTATTCATTCGTGGGACAATCACCCATAAAACCCCAAAGTGAAGAGATCTATCTTTGGCATTCAGCGGTTAGGCTCTTGACTGCTCTTTCATAATTAACTTAGACCAGAAATAGAAAATAGTTGGATTACTGGACTTCATCACTTTACTTCTAGAATTCTCACTTCTATGTTCCTATTCTATTCTTTTATCATACGATACGGCGTCTAATCGCCACACATTACTTAGAAACCATCCTTACAAAAAAAAGGAATATCTCAATTTTCTCACTCCCCAAACAATAAGAAAAAGTCTAGACGATTATACTCAACCAGTGATGTCCAACTTATCCTCCGATCCTGAGTTGTCTTCCATTACTTCCTGATGTCCATATCTGCTCTTATTCAGAGCGAGCAGTCACGACTCACTCTCACAGCTGATGTTCGCTGTAGCGGTGTCTCGTACTGGCCGACTTGGTGTATTCTTCTGATTAATGACTATCTCCATATAGCCGTGTCAAGGAAGTTCACAACCAGAATTTCCTTTAGATGAAAGTCTGACACCCCATTATGCCAGAACGCCTCTACCGCTGTCACACATCCCAATCTCGTCTTCTCCCTTCTGCCTTTTCAACTTCTCTCTCTCGTGGTCAGGCACGTACTCCCCACCGTCTTTCAGGTTCCACACGTCTCTCTCGTCCATTCACCGTCGACGCATGCGCACCTCTCCTTTTCTGTAATTCAAATAAATTCAGGGCAGTATCGATAATCATGAAAATGTTCAATATCGATTAGTTGCGGTCCCCCAACCCTTCCTTTGTTTAGGAATGGTCTCCTATCGTTGATTATGCACGACGCTATTTGCGTCGTGACATTCTTCCCGCACTCACCATAAAAAAAATAATGTTGACACAGGTCACATTTTTTTTTTTTTTGTGCGTGTCTCTTTTACCAGCCTTAAAGAACTTTTACCCAGGTACAAAAGGTTTCAAGTCTTTAACATGCCACTTCCCCAACTGTTTACCAAAACGGTTCGTCAGTTCATAACTATTCTCGCTAAGCTTCTTCTTTATTATAAAGGGGCCGACGAACTTTGTACTTAAGCCTGCTGCATAAGCTTGTGAGGCATCACTTAATTTAAAGTTTCTTCTTAACACAAGATCTCCTGGACAAAATCTCACCTCTCTCCTCCGAAGATTATAATAATGACTTGAATTCTTATAGGCGGTTTCTAAGTTATGTCTAACCATTAAACGTACCGTTTTCAATTTATTGAGTCTCTCCACCCAAAGTTTTGGAATTTCTTTATAAATCGGTTGGTTTTCCACCTTTTCAATCCTACTGATAATTTCAGGCTCCTTCCCATAATTTAGCATATAAGGAGTGCATCCAGTGGAACTATGCTTAGCCGTATTTATAGCAAAATTAAATTCTCTCAAATACACGTCCCAAACTGTTTGATCCTTTTGAATGTAACTAGAAATCATCGTTTTCAATACTCTATTGACTCGTTCTACTGGATTTCCTTGTGGTGAATATACAGGTAAATAACAAGGAGTTATATTAAAAGCTTTAGCTATCTCTCGCATTAATTTACTAGTGTATTGCGGTCCATTATCCATCAGCAAATATCCCGGAATTCCCCATTTAAGGATAATCAACTCATAAAATGCTTCCGTAACTGCTCTACTGGTTGCTTTCCTTAACGCTTTACACTCTACATATTTGGTGAAGGTGTCCTGAAATACAATCACATATCTGTTTCCCTTTTTTGAACGTGGGTAAGGTCCCAACAAATCAGTAGCTACAGTCATCCAAGGTTTCTCTTTCTGGTAAAAATGCATTGGTCCTGCTTGAGCCGTCTGTAACACTTTCTGTCTCTGACATATTTCACAAGCAGTAACATATTTAGCAACATCTCTAAACATTCCCGGCCAATAGTACTTGTTTGCTATCCTAAAGAAAGTTTTAGCTATCCCCATATGCCCTGCAGTAGGTGCATCATGACATTCCTGCAATACTTTAATCCTATAATCTTGCGGTATAACCAATTTCCACATATTTACTGTTCCCTCTAAAGTTTGTTCTAACTGATCTAATCTTAAATGGTGCAACTTCTCATCTACGACCTTCCAATCTGGCCAAAATTTAGGTTTACTTTGTACTTGCTCTTTCCGCTTAATATACCAAGCATCTTGTATATTTTCCCATTCCACTACTTCAGAGTTATCAGTCAACAAGAGGCAAAATTCTTCCTCTACCGTTTTCTCTTGAACTTTCCCTTCGTGTATTCTAGATAAAGCATCTGGAACTTTTTGTAATCTACCAGGCCTATGTATTACTTCAAAATCATACTCCTGGAGCAATAAACTCCACCTAGCTAATCGTCCGGTCGGATTCTGTAATGTATTTAACCATTTCAGAGCAAAGTGATCAGTATATACTTTAAAATGATAACCTTCCAAATAAGGACGAAACTTTTGAACTGCCCATAATATAGCTAACAATTCTTTCTCGACTATTGCCCACTTTTGCTCGCCTACCGTTAAAGTTCTACTAGCATAAGCTATTACTTTTTCCTCTCCTTCCTCTCCTATCTGAATTAATGCTGCTCCTAGTCCTGAAAAACTAGCGTCGGTCTGTAGCACTAGGGGTTTAGTATAATCTGGACAAGTTAATATAGGACTACTAGATAATTTCGATTTTAATTCATCAAAAGATTCCTGACATTCCTTAGTCCAACGCCATTTCTGATTCTTTTTCAGAAGTGCAGTGAGGGGCTTTACAACTTCAGAAAAAAATGGGATGAATCGTCGGTACCAAGAAGCCAATCCTAAAAATGCTCGTACTTCCTTGACTTTTGTAGGGGCTGGATACTCAAGGATACACGAGATTTTATCTGAATCTACAGCAATTCCTAATGGAGTAATGATATGACCCAAATATTTTAATTCACTTCTGCAAAATTTTGATTTTTCCCTATTAATTTTCAGGTTAGCTTTTCTTAATTTCTCTAAAACTCTTTCTAACAAGGACAAATGTTCTTCAAACGTCTCACTAATAAGTACTATATCATCCAAATAACAAAAGCATTTCTCTCCTATCTCTTCTCTTAATATAGTATCAACTAATCTTTGAAACGAGGCTGGTGCGTTATGGATTCCAAAAGGCATAACTCGAAACTGATACAATCCTCTACCAGGTACGGTAAATGCTGTTTTTTCTTTACTTGCTTCATCTAATGGAACTTGCCAATACCCATTTTTCAAATCTATTGTACTGATATACCTAGCATGTCGTAATTTACTCAACACATGTTCAATGTATGGCAAAGGATAACTATCTCTTTTTGTACAATTATTTACTTTTCTGAAATCTACGCAGAACCTCCATGTTTTATCTGGTTTCTTTACCATAACTACCGGAGACGACCAAGGTGAATTTGAAGGCTCTACAACTTTTTCCAATAACATTTTATCTATTTCCGCGTGTATAACTTTTTCCAAAATGGGTGATACTGGATAATATCTTTGTTTTATAGGTTTTGCATCGCCTGTATCAATAACATGAGAAATCAGATCGGTAAGTCCAGTACACTGATCAAATTTCTGTAACTGATTTTCCAAAAACATATTCAATCTGTCCCTTTCCTGAGGTGTAGGTAAAGTAAGAATATTATGTAGTTGATCTTCTTCTTTTAAATCTATAGCCTTAACAAATTGAAAATTTTTTGCTGGTTCATCTTTGAAATACCAAGTCCCATCTTGCAAATCTACTACTAACCCAATTTGTTTCAAAACATCCATGCCCAGAATCATATCTACTGCTAAATTTGGCATAATTTTACATTTTATCTGAAAGATCCTGTCCTGCAATTTCATCTCAAAAGTTCTCTCTCCTGTTATAGAACTATAAGTTTTATCTGCTAGTTGCACCACCCTAACTTCAGATTCTTCTACTGCTAAATCTAACATTTTACACAAAAAGTCACCTTTCTCTCCCACATAAGTTTTATCTGAACCTGAATCTATTAAAGCAATAAATGTAATATCCTCCAGCAAAATTTCAACAAAACATCTATCTCCATTAACTAAATCTGTAGGATTTATATTTAACATCACACAAGCCTGATTTTTAGTTAATTGTCTTAAAGAATTTGTAGGCCTAACTTTGCTTTCTTGGGGCATCCTACAATCAATAGACCTATGTCCAAGCTTATTACAATTATAACATTTAATCGTAGTGCGTGGAGTAACTCTACGAGGTGCCTTACACTCGAACTGCCTATGTCCTATTTTATCACAGTTCCAACATCGCTGGTTATTTGAAAAACGCAAAGTGGTGTTTTTACCATTTTCCCCCAACTCATCCTGTCTCTCTTTATTTTCTATTACTTTAACCATTCTAGAATCATTTACAGGACTTGAATTTCGTTCCTTATCCCACGTCTTTGCAGAAAAACTAACACTAGGTTTCTTTTGTAATTCAGACGATGGAAGTTCCTGTTTTCCCTGAATTCCTAACGCTGTATGAACTGAAGGTATAACAACTTGTCTCTGGGGTTTATAAGCCGTTTCTTTAATTGTAGCTCTAACCTGCGTTGGAGGAGGAATATATCTCTCAGAATCTAACAATATTTGTTCATACTGCCTACCTACACGTATTAAATCTGTTATAGTTTGAATCTCTGCAGGTCTAAGGTACAATTTTACATCAGGACGCAAATTTTTGATAACAGTCTTCATCATTTGTTGAGGACTCATTGGAGTACTTAGCCTCCTCATTAACGTTTGAATAGCATTAACATAATCAAAAATCGATTCTTTAGGACCTTGCGTTCTCTGTCTAATCTCATCCAAAAGCGCGTCTTCCTCATCAATAGGCAAGTAATATTCTCTAAATTCTTTCAAAAAAGCTTCCCATGTAGGCCAATCTGTTAATCTGTTCCTGTACCAAAGTAAAGCTGAATCTTGTAAAATTTCGGGTAATACTGACAATAACTCTGCACCCTGCAACTTAGAACTTTGTTTTAAATCTTCCAATCTCTCCAAAAATAAGTAAATGCTATCCCCAGGTTTGAATTTAATGTTCCATTTACGAACCAGATCCAAAGTATTTGGTTTATGCGGCTCTAACTGAATTGTGAACGATGGTACTACTGGTACAACTTCTTCTGAATCAGCTACCGCCATGGCCTTCCTACGCATTAACTTAACCCATGTATACACTACATCTCCATATGAATCTTGTGGAACCGTTATATTATGTTCAACTAAATCTTCTTCCAAAACTTCCTGACTCAGAGCAAAAGCCGTAATTAACACTTGAAATGACTGAGGGTTCTTGCGGGCATAATCTAACAAGCGTTGTCTTAACTCATCCCTTGTACCTGTGGTCGGTAACTTTACTCTATCACATTCTGCCTCTAAATCCGCCTTCCTCAACTTCCTAATAGCTTGGGTTAACTCAGCTGCTCTTATTTGTGCATATGGATCAACATAAGTAGCCATATTTATATATTAACAATACCACTGAAAAAAAGATTAGAACACAATAGTTCAGTCGTCTGTCTTAGTCATCTATAGAAGTCCTTACTTGTCAATAGTCATTATTCTTTTCCCAAAAATATGTTATTATTATTATATTTTTTTTTTTGAGAATAAATTTCAGTTATACTAACCTAACTCCCAAAATTCTTTTAACACTATCTCGCCTCACGTTAGGATATCAAACTTTGTGATTTCAACACAACTCAACCCACGCTATGGGCTCCAAAATATATGATGACTCGTATTTCAAGTTTCCAATTCTAACTGATTAATGTTTATTTTCTTTTCTTATATCAAGCCAAACTTTTGTAATTTTAACACAACTCGCCCCACGCTATGGGTCAAAATTACTATCAAAATTACTATCAAAATTATCCTACTATGAAACTATCACAGCTCCACGCTATGGGCGACCAAACTTTGCGAAACTTTAACTGAATAAAGGTTTCTTTTTACTTAACAATTTTAACTAAATTAAGTTGCAACAATTAGCAATACTGTTTTGTTTTAACACTACTTAGCCCCACGATATGGGCGCCAAAATTTGTGACGGGCTTTTCTTACTTTATGCTATAAAGTTCCCTAACTTCTTGGATTAAATCTTCGCCAAAATCTGTGACGACTAATATGTGATTATTCTCAATCGTAGTATATAAGTTTACTGAACTCCTACAAAACAAGGTCACTCATGCACCTGTCGTGTCATCATAACACTGCCTGCATAGTCCACATTCCAACGTTCAGTACAACTACCTCTGTCACCGGGTGATTGCAAATTTCCTACTCTCAGTCTACTTTCTCTTTCTTTTAACAATTTACCCAGTCTTGATAATATTGATGAAAATTTATATTAACGGGCGCCATCATCAATACGCTTCCTCTTTTCTTTTTGTTATGTATCAGCCCAGTCACAAATTAAATTATAGATACACAGGCTATGTATCTACATGCCTCTCGACTAGCTTTTAAATTAACAGTGGAGACGGGAATTGGGTTCGGATTTACCTTTCGTTTATTACTCTGCTTCTCTCTATTTCTTCTTTTTCTCCTTTTTCAGTGTTCACTACCAAAGTATATAACTTAGCCCAAAAATCAGCGACTCTCAAACCATTACAAGGATAAGGGTCAAAAATCTGAACTTCACGTTAATTTACTTTGCATAACAATAACCATAATTTATTTAATATATTATTTTTTTTTTCTCTTTTCAACAATAACAATCTTATATACAATAAATTACATTTACACAACATTAACCATTCAACATTTTTATTAGTAGGATGGTGTTTAATTATTCAAAGTTAGTATACCCAGTTTAACTGTATAAGTACGTTCTCTGTTCAACAATAACAAATCCCTAATTAATTACTTTAATCTTCTTTCTTTTTTTTTTGTTTCCAGGTATCTACTAGAACGTCTTGTATTATTCTTCTAATTTACTACTGACTTGTGTAGTCATTTACATTTGCAACTTCAGGATAGTTCAATATATATATTATACCTTTTTTTTTTGAATAAATAAAGGTTTTCAATTCATAATCCAGTCCTTAACTCTACAGATTACACTCAATAATCCCACCTATGTCTCCTATACTAGTCTACTAGTCATCTTAGTCCATGAAGAATTGTATTTAAAGATAGATAGGAAAGACAGTCTCATGAAGAAAGAAATAGAAGTTTAGGCCTATACCCACAGTGTGACTGTGGCGATAGACCACCGATACAGGAGCGGCGTCTAGATCTTGAGTTACAAACAATCTGACTCCTCTCCTGCAACCGGGAAAATATTAATGGGCCGCAAACAAAAATAAAATTTTGTAAATCGATGTCAGAGGCCCCTGACACTCTCTCCTAGAGGCACGTGGGGCCGTTGTTCGCCTCCAACATCGATGGCTTTCACAATCTCTCATAAATTTCTTTTCTTTATAGGTTACTAGTATAGGCCTTGCCTACTACCAGATTTCATTTGTTTGATTCGGGATACTTCCGGCGTTCCCTCACCTCACCCTTACAATCTCTAGTACTTGTTAATAGGCTACTTATCATCAGTACACTACTCGTAATTACCTATTCTCCTCTTTCTAACCTAACCAATTATTTGTTATTATCTTTCAACTCACTCACCTCTTCCTAACCTGACCAATCATCAGCTATTATCTTTTAACCCCTTTCTTTCTTTAGGTAGAGTTCCCTTCAGCTTATACCATTGATTTAATTCACTTGGTGGTTATTCTAGTTTTCCTACTTCTTAAGTTACTACTCTTTAACATGGGCACCCAATCTTCTTTTGTCTCTAAATTCCCTAGAATTCTAACTGAAACTAATTCACGCTTCTCTATAACCCCTTTAGTGACTTCTACTTCTACCCTAACATGTAAATTTTCCAATGGTACACACCTAATGCACTACCACTCGTAGGCCTTCTTTTGCCCTTCAATCTTTCTACTTCTTATCCCCCTCTACCATATTCCATACACCTTCGCTTGTAGATAAATCTCTATAAAAAAACATAACTTAACACTACAGGCCAGCATGAAATCTATTTATAGATAGTCACCTGTCACCTGAAAGAAACCCAAGTGGGAGGGGCCCTCGTAAGAAGTACTAAGCATGCCCCTTAATTACCTTTCTTCCTTACTCCCCTCGCGTCCTGTCTCAAAAATAACAAAGTTTATATGAGCATCACCAATTGCCCCTAGCTATGTATTCATTCGTGGGACAATCACCCATAAAACCCCAAAGTGAAGAGATCTATCTTTGGCATTCAGCGGTTAGGCTCTTGACTGCTCTTTCATAATTAACTTAGACCAGAAATAGAAAATAGTTGGATTACTGGACTTCATCACTTTACTTCTAGAATTCTCACTTCTATGTTCCTATTCTATTCTTTTATCATACGATACGGCGTCTAATCGCCACACATTACTTAGAAACCATCCTTACAAAAAAAAGGAATATCTCAATTTTCTCACTCCCCAAACAATAAGAAAAAGTCTAGACGATTATACTCAACCAGTGATGTCCAACTTATCCTCCGATCCTGAGTTGTCTTCCATTACTTCCTGATGTCCATATCTGCTCTTATTCAGAGCGAGCAGTCACGACTCACTCTCACAGCTGATGTTCGCTGTAGCGGTGTCTCGTACTGGCCGACTTGGTGTATTCTTCTGATTAATGACTATCTCCATATAGCCGTGTCAAGGAAGTTCACAACCAGAATTTCCTTTAGATGAAAGTCTGACACCCCATTATGCCAGAACGCCTCTACCGCTGTCACACATCCCAATCTCGTCTTCTCCCTTCTGCCTTTTCAACTTCTCTCTCTCGTGGTCAGGCACGTACTCCCCACCGTCTTTCAGGTTCCACACGTCTCTCTCGTCCATTCACCGTCGACGCATGCGCACCTCTCCTTTTCTGTAATTCAAATAAATTCAGGGCAGTATCGATAATCATGAAAATGTTCAATATCGATTAGTTGCGGTCCCCCAACCCTTCCTTTGTTTAGGAATGGTCTCCTATCGTTGATTATGCACGACGCTATTTGCGTCGTGACAATAGGCCTAAAATAACTAAATAAATAACAGGGAAGTGGTCTTTAAATATAAAGGTGCACTAAAGATACAGTTTAACAAAGGTATAAAACTAACACAATGTACTGTAATTATCATTGCGTTACTAGGTAATTTTAATTTATTTATTGTAATTTACTCTATTTTTAATTGGCCCATAACATCTTCTCGATACTCACGGCAAATTTAATATTAATTTAAAAATTAAAGAATATCTAATACCCGCACTCCATATAAATATTCATACATTGATAACATATTACTGCAAGTCGAGTACAAAATAATGTCGTCTGTATCGGAAATATCTCACAATATTTGTTCGTTAATCCTTCCTTTTTAGTGTTATTTAGAGCCTATCTGCTGTGATTTTTCTTTCGTATTTTTGACACTTCAACATTCTAGAAGGGCCCAGTAGACAAGGAAGTACGTATAGTAGCCTCGTGTCCTCTATAAAAATATAAAATTACGAACATATTTTTCTGACTGAGAAGTTGGAGCGCCATTTAAAAGCATGAAGCCAGCAGAAGAAAACTGGAAAAACAAGTGACGAACGGCTAGCGCATACCGGCTAGTACACCCACGCTATCTGTCGGAGAAGTTTGGCGAGCTACATCCCTACGTCGTGCCCAAACAGAACAAAATCTCTGACCGAGTATAGCAAAGAGTGAAACAGTTACTCAATGCCCACTCGGGCGAACCTTTCTTATTTCATTCATTCATTGCTGTCATTAGGGAAGTAGCGAACTAGAACCAACAGATGTCTCCACTGCTCTAGCCGGTATGCGCTAGCCGTTCGTCACTTCTTTTTCCAGTTGTTGTCTGCTGGTACCATGCTTTTAAATGGAGTTTCATCTTAGCAAACTGAAAAATACGTTCGAACTTTTCTATTTTTGTAGCGAGTAAAGCGCTACTAGGCGCATTTCTTTGTATACTGGACAGTTCCAGAATATATTTACGTGAAAAAGCTTAAAGAAAAATTGCAGAATATAGACTCTATATAAGTCGAAAAGAAGGAAGAATAAGCTGACAAATACTGTGAGAAATGCCCGCTATTAACTACATTACTATGTTCCCGACGTACAAAATGTTATGCAGATATGAATATTTATATACAGTGCTGCTAATTTGGAAATTGGGTATGATTCAAAGTAACTAAAAGAATGTACCTCTAGGGTTCAAACAGTAAAATACTAATTGATATACGTGATAAACACTGATATATGTGGAGTGTATTCGCAGACATTTTTAATATAATTTATTTTCTATATCAAATGCATATTTAGCCTATACCGTCATATTGAAAACCCTATTCAAAATCAAAATATTAAAATATGTTTACAACACGAAAACTTACCTTTTCCTGTCCATAATAGTTAAAAAAGATGAGAACTTGAGAATCGATTAGACCTTTTTTTCTTTTTTCTTCTCATTCCTCATTCTTTCTTATTCCTTTTATTACCGGTGTGCTAGACCATCGTTACATGATTTTCATTTCTAGTTATGAGACAAAATATTGTTAAGAATATTTCATTACATGACATAGCAGAATATAAAGGCAGAATTTAAGAATTATCATACGTTAAGTTATGTAGCCTATTAAATTGGCGACGCTATTGCCACAATTTTTATTCGAGGCCGTTAATCTAACTTGGCTATTTAAAAATCACAGAATTTATATTTTGATCTCAGATGCAATAGAAGTAATGTACATATATTTATACAGTAAAGTAAAATAAATAGGCCTAAAATAACTAAATAAATTGAACAGGGAAGTGAAATTTAAATATAAAGGTGCACTATAGATACCATTTAACAAAGGTATAAAACTAACACAATGTACTGTAATTATCATTGCGTTACTACGTAATTTTTTTAATATATTTGTATTTGTAATTTACTCTATTTTTAAATGGCCCATAACATCTTCTCGATTCTCACGGTAAATTTAATATTAATTTAAAAATTAAGGAATATCCAATCGCCACACTGCATATAAATATTCATACATTGATAACATATTACTGCAAGTCGAGTACAAAATAATGTCGTCTATATCGGAAATATCTCACAATATTTGTTAGTTAATCCTTCCTTTTTTATGTTATTTATTATCTGCTGTAATTTTTCTTTCGTCGTTTTGACACTTAAACATTCTAGAAGGGCCCAGTAGACAAGGAAGTATGTAGAGTAGCCTCGTGTCCTCTATAAAAATATAAAATTACGAACATATTTTTCGGACTGGGAAGATGGAACGCCATTTAAAAGCATGGTGCCAGCAGACGAGAACTGGAAAAACAAGTGACGGACGGCTAGTGCATACCGGCTAGTACACCCACGCTATCTGTCGGAGAAGTTTGGCGAGCTACATCCCTATAGACTCCATGGAGTTACTGACATTGTCAATTTACACCTAGTGATACATAATTAGTGACAATTTGTAAAATCTATAAATTCATACAAAATATATACAAGAAAATATATGCAATTCATCTAGGAGTAGGAAATTCTGATAGGATAGCTGCCTTAAATTAAGGGAGCCAATATGACGCAGTCAATTGAAAACAATTCTAAAACTGTCAGTGCAAGCAACCTGTTTAGTGATTTATCCTGTTCAAATAGCCACCATATTTTGCCCGCGCTGACGAAGTATTTCTTGTTATGTTGCAATAGTTTTCGCGCCTTTAGATGATGTAATGCTTGTCATCGCGCGTGGTCAGGCCACGCAGAACAGTCAGTGCATCGCCAGATTTCATTGCTTGTAGACACAAGAAGGTATCACTCCAATTCGCGCGGTTTTTTGCATTGTGAAATCTTTGTTCAAGTGCTTGTAAAACACCGAATTACAACAAAACTACAATTATCAAGTTTTGTTTAACATTGCAATTAAGTTCAATAATTGCAGCAGTGTTACATTCATCACAGCTAACATCCGTGTTAAGCTTGTATAAGATTTAGTGCCATTGTGAAATACATGTTTTCCAGTGCATCATTCTTATAGTGAAATTTACACGCAACATTCAGAAGTTTGTAATTTAACATAAATCAACAAACTCCAGTAATTATTTTGAGTGTTTTAATATATAAATTATATCTTTCAATCACATATATTTCTAGACTCGTGTGATCTTTTCCCGCCAATTTCTGCATCGTGTATAAATCCAGTTTATTAATCATTACATTCATTTATTTTAAGTATATTATTCAATCATTTATTATTTCATGTGTGATTAAAGTTTCATTGTTTTATAACATGTATTTTGGTTGTAATTCCATTTAGATTCGTGAATCTCTGTTCCAAGTGACCTTCGATAAGTCCATTGTTCTCACAACTCCTTCAAATTAATTGTTTTACGGTCCTCTACCTATCCCAGAGTGTTTTATTCCTTTCATTTTAAATATATTTCCTACATACCCTAACAAAGACCATATATTTTAATAATATAAGAATTTATCTTTCTAATTTTTAATATTCATGTATTTTTATATTGAATTTTAAACTAGCTAACAATAAAGGACTCCCTTCCTATTTATTAAAATATTCTGGATACAAATGATTGTGGTCAATATGGAGCAAGTCTTAGGGCCGATTGTTTAAACAGTTTGATCTTGGATCAGAGACTAAATTGATCTCAGTTCACGCTGAACTCGGAAAATTTTGTTGTATAAACGCTAATCTGAGATCAATTCGCACTGAACTAGGATCAATTTTGACTGGAGAAATTTCTCCGATCAAACTAGTTGATCTCAGTTCAATGGGCTGTTTTCCTATTTGAGACATAAGATTAGCTCATTATAAACATAATATTAGGACTAATATTAGGACTACCTGTGTGGTTACGATAAATATAAGAAAATACACAAAAGAAAACTTCATACATTTCTAGCTATAACGTAGTTGTGCGTATATAGGCTATGTTTTAGGCTCCTTATAATGCAGCATAATCTGTACGTTATTATTATGTTGCACTAATTACTATAATACGAAAATAACCCTTGCACCACAATATTGCAACTAATATGAAAGTATCAATCTTCGCCATTTCATGCAGCTCCCAAACCTTAAATATAGGAATTCTCGCTTATCACCCTAACGTTCACTCGATGGCGTAGTGGTAAAACGACTGGCTATCATGCTAGCGGTCCAGTGTTCGATTCTCCTTAGGTCCAAAACTTTTATTGTAGGAATAGGTAGGTAGGGTAAAGGAGAAAAAAGATTCAATAGTAAAAAGGCGGAAAAAAATAAAAATTTTCCAAATTTTCAAAGCTGCTAAACGAGACTCTGGCGACTATGGTGGAACTACTAGGAAATCTCGAGTGGGAGGATCTTAAGGGGCGACCTGTTTTTGGATTTTCCCCAAATGCTTTCTTCGTTATCTTTTTTTATGTGACCTACTCTTTCAGAACTGATATTTTACTTTGTAATAAGGCAGTCATGAGGTAAAAGCTTCAGTGGGCTATTAAGTTTAAAATCGATAGAGAAAAGTTCAGGGAATGTGCTACCTGGTTTCCATGAATGACAAACATAACAGATCAACAAAAAATCCTCGAATTTTACTTCTCCGCTTTCATACAATTCATGAGACGAAGCATTTATACGTCCTTAGCCGTGAAAATGTTAAGCCGATTTATAACGCCAGAAATGAAATTACCAGAACATTCTTCATTGCAGTTTGCTCTTGCACGGATATTATCGCATCCGTCTTTTTGGATTCTACAATATCTTTATATTTTCACAAAACAATTTCAATTAGGAACGATCCTTTTCTGCTTAATTTCGGTAATATTTTTCTTCCTCTCGCACAACACACTGTTTAAATACTAAGGAATACTTTGTAATACTTTGTAATAAGGCAGTCATGAGGTAAAAGCTTCAGTGGGCTATTAAGTTTAAAATCGATAGAGATAAGTTCAGGGAATGTGCTACCTGGTTTCCATGAATGACAAACATAACAGATCAACAAAAAATCCTCGAATTTTACTTCTCCGCTTTCATACAATTCATGAGACGACGCATTTATACGTCCTTAGCCGTGAAAATGTTAAGCCGATTTATAACGCCAGAAATGAAATTACCAGAACATTCTTCATTGCAGTTTGCTCTTGCACGGATATTATCGCATCCGTCTTTTTGGATTCTACAATATCTTTATATTTTCACAAAACAATTTCAATTAGGAACGATCCTTTTCTGCTTAATTTCGATAACATTTTTCTTCCCCTCGCACAACACACTGTTTAAATACTAAGGAAAACAGAATAACAATGCTCTCGTCTCGCGATACTCATCTGTTTCTGCGATGTTGCCAAGTGCTCATGTATGAACTAAGATCAAAATTGAACTTCGATTAGTTGATCTTAGATCAGTGCATGGCCTCCTTTATTGTACCAGGCCAGGACAGTCTCTCTCACCAGCTGATCAGTTCCGGCCGGTTTTTGTCAACATATAAGGTTATGTTGTTTCTTGAAAAACTCTGTACTACGGTTTAAAGAATAGTTTAATAACGAAATGATATTTATTTTCAGTTACTGATAATTTTACATGTAAAGTAAACCTCCAAGAATAAAGATAGATTTATTATGTCGATTTTTAACATAAAATGAAACCGCTCGTACTCGCGACATAACACACTCACCTTTCTGAATCCGTAAAACAATATTATGCAATACTTCATTCCATATTATATTACTATACAAATGTCACACTATATACACAACACACTATGGTATTACATCTCGTAATATACAGCTGGTAATTTCTATGAAAAAACGTAGTAAAACACAGAACACAACGTTTAATCGTCCATATACCAACACCGCCGTCCGGCCGGAATCAAATGTTGTCAGATTGAACTGCTCCGGCCTGGTAAAATAAAGGAGGCCGTGATCAGTGTTATACAATATGACTCGAGCCTGAACTCAGATCATTTTTAGGTAGATTTCGAAGAAAAATCTACCTATTGCAATGGATATCATGTTATGATTTTCGAAAAATTATCTCATATCTTTACGTTCCATGCTTCCCTAAGTACGAAACCACCGCCCGTTCAAAAAAAATTGTGATATTTATGTATATATATATTTATATCTTTACACGATAGCGGCCGTAATTTTGAAGATATTTTAACTAAATTCTATTATGTTATTTCTAGGCCCAATAGTTCGGACAAGTTCGTTAATTAGCAAAATTGGCCCAAGGGGGTGGTCGGGGGAGGGGGTTGAAATTTTAAAACATTTATATCTCAGCCCCTATGAAGTATAGAGGGAAACTTTGTTTGAATAAATTAGAGTACTCCCTATGGAGTTCACAGTGACACCAACGATTTGGGGGTTTGGGGGGTACGAGTGGGGGTGGGGGGATGGAAATTCGAAATTTTAGAAACCACGTCTTGTGGAGTATCATTGAAAAGCTCTTGATGAGTACTCTACAAATCAATAATTAGTTTATCGATAGCTCTCATTTAAGACGAGATTTGAATGTTTGAAAAAGTGCTCTTTCCTCTTTTTTGCAATTATTATTGCGGGTTTGTCATGCCAAGGCTAAAGAAGAAGAGTGCTATGAAGCGACAGTAAATTAATCCAAAAGCACTTTGAAATCTACCTCAGCCTGAAGGCTTGCCTAAAGGGATTTTTTGAACTTAGATCATAATTGATCTCCAGTCAGTGATGTTTATACAATCGGCCCTTAGTATGTTTAAGGCCAATTCCTGTAATGTGGCTGAAGACAGTATACCAAAACGTTGGAAAAGATTGATACAAAATTTCGAAATTGTCCCTCTCGCCCCAAATAGCAACCCAACCACTTCCCAAACTCTTATCCCATACTTTTCCTTCAAGTCTTCGCAGCATGGATGATAATGAAGTTTCTTTTCCGTGTCTACCTCCTTTGCATGGTCTCCGTCCCTCTCAAAACGCATTGTCGGATCAATAACCAGTCCACAGTTCTTCTGCCTGTTGATCACAACAATATCTACACGTTTGATAGAGCCCTCCGTCGACTGGCATACCACCTCCTCATGCACTTCATAATCCCATCTCTTCCTAAAGAGCTGTGCGATATTAGATCTCATTTTATGGTGCCTATTATTTCTAAGTAGCTCTCCCATGCGACAGTAACCAAGACTATGAGGTAATGTTTCTGTCTCGTAATGACGGCAACGGATTTCTTGGCTTCTGCCGGGGAGACTGCGCACTGCGATGGAGTTGCAGTTCATTTTTATGGCATTTGTCCATTGTGAGGAAGAGAGGCCTTGTTTTGTAGAAATCCAGGCATTTGTTTTAGGCCAGCCTTCAAATTGAGACACTCCTCTGCCTCGGTGGGGTAAAGATTTCCACTAGGGATGGGTCGATACCACAGTTTCTCGATACCGATACATGGTTTATTCCTCGATACTCGATACCGTCAACATTTCCAATTCAATAAATAGTTACGTTAAAAATTAAAAGTTGAGAGAACTGTGTAATACCAACTAAATTAAGTGTGCATATTGAATGAGACAAAATTTAATATCGTCAGTAGCATATAATTATTTTTAAACTCTACATTAAAACTAAAACTAGTTTTTGAAACAGTCCACTAACAATTTTTTGTTCAAAAATTACAATGGGGTTTGGACAGTCAGCTTGCTTGTTGGTTGTTATTGAAACGTTTGACAGGAAACGAAACAATTAATAATCTCTTCTGTTTGAATTTTAAAAGTCGGAAAGTCTTTATTTATGACTAGACAAAAGTCATAGAGTGGTTTTCTCCATTTCAAGGAGAAATAGAAGTATTTATAATATTTAGTAGACTACTAAAAGCAGAAAGAGATACAGCATTTCTTTAAATTGCAGAAGTACCAAAGTATCAAAAAAGTACCGAGCGAGTTTTCTGAAGTATCGCTCGATGCCGATACCATGCAAGTATCGAGAGTATCGAGGTATCGAAAGTATCGAGGACCCATCCCTAATTTTCACATTTCAAATTGTTGTTTTCGGAGGTTTTTACGGAGTCCACGTGATTTAGGATCTTCATCAGTAAGTAAACTGAAGTTAGACAAGCTTATTTCACTTTCTTCTGTAAAGTTCCTTGTATGCATGAGGTGAGGATCAGGAATCGATCGCAATCGGCATCAGACACTGCCTTCTATATCTTACAAGCCATGCTGCTTGAAATCTGACAACACAGGAGGTAGTCCTATCTGTGGTGGTCTGTGGGAAGCATTTGAATACGTTTTTATTGCAGATAATTTTCTTCATCACAAATACTGACTTTATTTAGGCCAAATAAGTAGGCCTATATTACATAGCCTATACTTGTGATGTGCATAATAACGTAACGTGCGGTGACTCCACATATCAGAAGGAATTCGTAGTTTTCAGTGTCTCCTCATTATACGTTATGATGTCTCGTTTTTTCTTATTTTATTGGTAATAATCTCACTTATCTTGTTAGGCCTACGAGCTCTGTTATTTGACCCACAACAGAGTCATATTTTATTAAGCTGCTACACTTCTCTGGGTCATTTTGTACCACCACTGAGCTAGTTGTCCCAGGTTTAATATCACCTAGAACACTGATATCTCTTTTCTTGTCACATGCACTTTGTGGAAGACTACGCCCATGACTGTCACTGAAAAGAATAACTTTGCCTAATTCCTTGGGAACACTCAGCTTTCCGTTATTTGCTGTCAAGTCATTCAATCGTTCATCCTCCGGTGGTGAACTGTGTTGATTCGCCAGCACTTTTGAGGTTAAGGTTTGAATCTCGTTCATTACCTTCACCAAACTGTAGGAAAACGCTGTTAGTAATATTGGGAGGATAGGAGATTGCATATACTACGATTTGGCGTCTGCCACATTAAGATGAATTAGGCCTACTGTGAGCAGCTTGATAAAAGTTCATACCAGTAAAAATTACTCTATTTCTCTTCAATTCTTCTTTAATACCAGCCAATTCTTCCTTAAAGACACTAATATCATACCGTACCTCACTCTGGTATTCGTTCGTAGCTGATGCACACGAAATTCGTCTGTGAAAAACTGTTCTATGGTGTACTCAATTAGAGGTGACGGTTTATATAAAACTCTCATTAAGTACACGGTTTTTACCGTCCCTATGCTCTCCAGTTGCTCTTCAGGTGTATCCAGATGTTCTCTAAACAATAGGCGATGACTGGGATTACTTTAAGCTGAAATATGCTTAATTTTTCGATGATTCTGATGGGAGTTCATTGCTTTATTTACAACATGTTCATAACCGATAGGACTACCGATGCGATGTTGCCAGATTTAACAGCATGGCTTGTAAGAAATAAAGAAGGCAGTGCATCAGATGTTTTTGTGCTGCATGTGTACATAATTAGCAGCAATTTGAAAACTATAAAGATAATATGAGATTTCATTCTTACAAAATGCATCCATACAAGATATATATACAGACAATATTCAGATATAGCATTAAAATTAATCTGAAGAATACATAATCAATAGCAATTTGAAAACAATAAAGATAAGATGAGATTACATTACAAAATGTATCCAGACGATATTCAGATATAGTATTACAATTCATCTAAAGAGTACAAGCATTTTATTATTAAAAAGCTTCTCAGTTCCTTCCTAAATATTAAACCATTTAGTGCTTTTATATGCTTTGGCAATTTATTAAATAATATAGGTCCCATTAAATACTTAAGTAAATGGGTTGAGGATTTCTTTATACGTTCTATATGGCAGTCTTCATTGTGTCTAGTATTGTAGTTGTGTATGTTATTGTTTGTCCTTAGATGTTTTTCTGTTATATATAATATTGTTTTATGTGTATAGAGTGAGTACACTGTAAACATATTGTTTTTTTCTGAACAGGATTCAATGAATCCCAATTTATTTATTAGCCTAACACATTTTTTAGTATTATTAACAACCTATACATATGAATTTTTGCAGCACATCCCCATATATATCGCTAAATACCAATACAGCAACATTTCTAACCGGCCATGGCAAACTAGGTTCTTATTATTCCAGGTTCAAAATAAAAGACAATCCTTCCTGCTCGCGTGGAGCCGAAGTGCAAACAGTGGACCACGTTCTATTTGAGTGTTCAAAACTAGAAACTGAGAGAGAAAAGTTTATAAGTGATATGCTAAGCAAAAAAGAAAAATATACTTTTACAAAAACTAAACTAATGCTTGAACATACGAAAAGTTTCATAGACTTCTTAAATGCCATAAATCTAGAGACAATATAACAAACAATATAACGAGGCGCTTACGGCACGAGTATTGCATGCTATTTTTTGCACGATGATTATTTATATCAATTTAACTAAATTAATTGAGATATTAGCTGAAAATATTATGTATATACATTACTGAAGATAGATGCTTATTTCAGAAAGTGATTAGTATGTGTTGGTTGTTATGGGGACTGAATATTTGTCCTGTTAAAATCGCCCCAAACTAGGGGGCCTTGGTTCCGATCTTCCATAAAGGCTTCTATTATGATTATTTTACTTACGGCACTTGTGCTTTTTGTAATTTTTACTGCACGGCGATTTCTTTTGTTTTCATAGCAACCAGATTGCGTGCGGGAATGTCAAGTTACGATCCACGGCAACAATATTCGTAAGTACCACTAATTAGTACGTCGTGCAAAAAGGTATTAATTTTATTGATGAAGGAATTGTATTTCTAATTTGTTTTTCGCTACTTTTTGGGTTGTATGAATATGCACAGGCATATTCTGGATTTGTTCATAGAGCAATTTTCCTAATTTTTGATAATTTCATTGGATGGGCCCTGAACACAGAATATGATTTTGTTTCCACGATAACTGTATATGGAGAAGCGTCCTCATCTCTATATATATAAAAGGCTTTGTCCTGACTGACTGACTGACTGACTGAATGACTGATTGACTGAATGACAGGAATCAACGTACAGCCTAAACTATAACAGGTAGAGACTTGGAATTCTGACAGTACCTACGCTTCATAATGTAGGTGCTCACTAAGAAAGGATTTTGAAAAATTCTGATTCTAAATGCCAAAAATTAAATGTTTTTGAGAATACTTAACCCCTTTTTACATAGAATTATCCATTCCAAATCACAGAATATATTGTTGCCAAATTTTATATGATGGGCTTGGAATAAACAATTGAAATGCACTTTTGACAAACAAGAGAAGTTATCAAAATAATTCATGTTATAAATAAATATTACAGAATGAAATCCACTAAAATAATGAAATCACATAACTTTCTCTACCCTGGACATAGAGAAAACAAAACGAGGTATGGTAATGTGTATATTATTATATTATATCGCAAGTTTTTGGAGAGAAAAGTATGAAAGTGATAATGCTTTCTGTTTAATTTCATCTCCAAAACGGCTTTATGGTAACATAAGAGTGGGAAATTTCCCGCCTCGATATTACAATTTAATGTTACAGGAATTTCTGTTTCTTCTTATTTAAACCTCTGTGCACTGTACAAGCACTGTACAAGCGATGGGATGCAAAATTCTAGATCCTCTATGAGCCATAAAAAATTATATCAAGCGTTTTCTGAGGGAATAGTTTGAGTGTAATAAGTCGTTCTTCCTATTTCAAATTATAAATGCCTATATAAGGACCTAGAATTTAAAATTGAAAATCCTTCATAAGCTAATTTCCAATTACAAAATACAAAACCCGGGCGACGCCGGGTCTTTTAAGCTAGTAATTGTATAAGTGTTTTCACTTGGGAACTACAGTTTTTGATAGAGTAGCGTTTGTATGTACTAAGATATTGTAACAAGGGCTCGTCGGGGTTCAAAATGAGAACACCGAGTTTATAATTGAAGGATGGAGGTTTCTTTATTTCCTACAACAATTGTCAATACAGCCAGAAAACTCCAGACTATTTGCCAGTTCACTGTCCTGTTCAGTGCTCACTCTCACTGTGCTCAGTCCTAATTACAGCACTGTTCCGTTCCAATCCACTGTGCGGACTCCCAGTCGAGATGATTCCACGTCGCCGGTCAACTCCACAGTCCTCGCTGCCGCTGTACAATTCACCCTCTGACGCTGACACTCGCCGCTACTCACGGACTGCCTCTCGCTGATTCTGTCTCTTCACGGGCTCTTCACTCGGACTCTTCACACTGACTCTCACTGTTACTCTCATTCGTTGATTGACCGACACATCACTCCTCGTTGCCGTCTCTGACTGAACTGACTGACTGTCCGCTCGCTCGCGGCCCTATATATAGGGCCGAGGAATATTCCCGAGTCCGTCTCTGGAAGGTTCCGCCCGCGTGGAATCTGGAATGTGCGCTGCGCTGCGCGGGCATACCCATTAGCGCGAGCTCCTCCTCCGGCCTCTCCCCCACGTAGCGTAGTCCAATAGCCGTGCTGCTGTCACGCCCACTGGCGCTCGTGAACACGTGCGCTCGTCTGCCGCCCACCCACTAGGGCCGCGATGTTTCCAGACTCCGTCGTTTCTCGTTCTTTCTAGCTTACTCCTCCTTCTAACAGGCTCTAGGCTTTTCTGGCTTTGTCACAATATGTTTGGTTGAGTTGGTTTCAATATCCATAACAGATATATAAGCATTCATGAGCCACAGATTATTGTCTCTGTTGGACACTACATGAGAATATTATAGGAGAAAAATTCCTCCGGCACTGGGACTTGAACCCAGGACCTTTGGCTATTCGCGCCAATGCTCTACCAACTGAGCTAAGCCGGAGCTCAATTCACAGCGCCAGATGGAACTTCTCTCCTATGACTGAATGCCCTAATGGTCTACCTCACAGACAGACAAGTTATGTCATATGCAGTACTGTGAGGCACACTAAGTAGTGATTTTTGTGACCGGGCTCCCACTGTTATTGTACAGTTAACTTTCAAGACAGATATATAGCAAGGCAGCAGCAAGGCAGATGGGCGCAGGAAACCACTATGTGGAACCCTTACATAGGCATGAGAACACCAGGCAGGCCGAGGAGAAGGTGGGCAGACACCTTCCAACAAAAACTGAGTGTGAACTGGTCGACCATCGCTCGCAACAGAAAAGAGTGGAGGCAGCAAGTGAACAACCTTATACCGAACTAAAGGAACAAACTTTAAGAACTGCAAAGTGACTGTACAAATCACCGTTCGTGTGAAATAGCTCACCACGCGGACTTTACCTACCCGAGCTTCCCCTCTTGTAGGAGGCCCTAGCCCTTCATGGGACATAGAGGCTAAATTCATTCATTCATTCATTAGACCTGACAAAACACCAGCCGGCCAACACGAAAGACAATACAATGCACCGACAATTGATGAATTAGCGATAGTAGTATGGTCTAAGATATGGCCCGGTAGGGGAAATGTGGTGGGGATAATGACGTCATAGTGGTGGGGGGTGATGCCGTAATGGAGGGGAAATGATGTCGTCATCCAAGATGGCGATACTTCCTGTTCCGGAACAAGATGGCGGCTAGCGCGAAATTCAAAATTCGAAAATGCAAGAATGTGCTAAGTCGAAATTGTATATTTAATGCAAAAGTGAGCTAAGTCGAAATATTATTTTTAAATTGGTGGAATATTTGAAAATTCAAAATTGCTACCAAGATGGCGACTAGCGCCAAATTCAAAATTCAAAAATGCTAGAGTGTGCTAAGTGTAAATTTTATATTGGATGCAAAAGTGAGCTAAGTCGAAATTTTATTTTAAAAATGGTGGGATATTTGAAAATTCTAAATGACGTACAAAATGGTGGCTGGTGGGAAATTCAAAATTCAAAAATGAAAGAGTGTGCAAAGGTGGTAGTGTCTGAAATGTCTCTTTTGTCCGAAAGGCCTGACTACACCCTTAGGAATTAATCGATGATAGCATAGTGTTAAAAGGTGTATTTCACTTATTCGAAAACGACTACCATAACGTCCAAAAGTCTCCTTAGTCCTAAGGGCCTAATAACACCCATAGGGAAGAATAGGTGTTGACATAATGTCAAAAGGCGTAACTCAAATGTTCAAAAAAAACTCCTACACTAGGAGGAGAGAACAGTAATTGAAAAGATGTTATGAGTCGTCACAAAAGGCCTAATTTTGTAAAACTAACATTTAGGCCTAATTGCCTTGCAACGTAATATGTTTAGATATTCATTAAAACTTGGTTTTAAAATAACACTTCTATTTCAAAATGGTACAAAAGCCTAATTTTTGTAAAGTACGGTATTATATAGGCCTATTTTCACAAAAGGTCTATTCTCGTGTAAAAATAATACACAGGCCTAACGTAAAGCATCACACATTATTATGAACTAATATTCAATAAAAATAGTGTATTCAAATAAGTTTTCTTTAGGCCTAATTATGTAAAACTAATAGATAGGCCTTATATTGCTGATTTGCCATGTATAAAAGGTATATTATGTGTTACTATTTTTTTCAATAATGTTTATCATAATCATCATCATTTTCGGCTCTACAGTCCAAAACGGGCCTTGGCCTTCACTATTCTTGTCCTCCATTCATCTCTATCCATAGCGATCTTTTCCCAGTTCCTACAGCGAAGAAGCTGTTGGCTGTCCTTGACTGCATCTATCCATCTTTTCTGTGGCTTCCCCACATGTCTCTTTCCAAACATTTTCCCCTTCATTGCCTTCCTTGGGGTGCTTGATTCTTCCATTCGCTGAACATGCCCTGCCCATTGTAGCCTTTTAAATTTAACAACTGTAGATGCTTCCGCTTCCTTATATTGCTGATATAGTTCTCTATGGTATCTAATTCTCCATATACCGTGATCATTAATTGGTCCAAAAATCCTCCTTAAAATCTTTCTTTCAAATGCATTTATTAAGTTTTCACTGTTTTTGATCATAGCCCATGTTTCGCAGCCATATATTAATACTGGGCGTATCATTGTTTTATATAATCTGATCTTGGTATAAGGGTGAACATTTTTGGATTTGAACATTGATAATAATGCATGGTATGTTCTGTTAGCCTTCATTATTCTATTCTGTATTTCTTGTAATTCATTATGATTGTTATTAATCAATGTTCCCAGGTAATGAAAATTCTGGACTATTTCAATTTTTGTTCATTGATCACTACCACAGATATAGAGGAATAGATCGGCAGCGTCGTATCCTTAACTGCAGGTGGCAGTGAAGCCGAGTCAGGGGCGAAGAGGGGCAAGGGAAGCAGTGCCGACGCCATATTGGTATCACCAACGTGTCCGCTTAAGTACAACGTATTCATTACGGAAAATTGTTTTTCTTCCTACATAATCCCGAATTTATACTAAAATGGTGAACCACAGTGTTGTTTGGGAATCCCTGTAATTTAAAATACATACTATACCACTATATTGGTGGTCAAATTAACATTCATTTATAAATTTTCCAAATTACTATTGCTTAAACTGGGTCTATTACAGCTATTTTCGTTCAATTCTGGTTTACGAAATAATTGTCTGGGAAAACTGCAGCGAATGCGAAAGCATCTTAAAAAGAAAAACATACTAATTATGACCCATTCATCCTATAGGGAATCATGAAGGCCACTCTTTAGAGATCTACAAATATTAACATTTCTTTCAATATATTAAACTAGAGCTTCTAACTCATGTGCACATTAATTTTGACCAATACAACACACAAAATACTCGCGAACACAACACAAGAAACAGAGTTGTTAAAATTCTGTTCCCAAAGATTAACCCTCCTAGAGCATACGCCACAATACATGGGCATAAAAACATACAATAAAATTTCAAATGAAACAAAGGCATTAAATAGCAGACAATTCAAAATTAAAATTAAAAACTTGTTTTTGCAAAGAACATATTACTCAATCAGAGAGTTCCTTGAATATGAGGTTAACATATAATTATAATAAATTAATAAAAGTGTGCGGGGAATTAATTTTTGGATTTGTTCAATTTTGGATTATTAGATTTTTAAATTTTGGATTGTTGGACTTTATTAATATTAGAATTTGGACTTTTTTAATTTTGGATTTTTGGAATATTTAAATTTTGATCTTTTAATTTTTTTCATTTGGAATTTAGGATTTTTTTGTTTTTTTATTTTTTAAATTTTGGATCTTTTTTATTTTTGGGATTTTTAATTTTTTTTTAAATTTTGGATCTTTAATTTTTTTATTTTTTGCATTTTTTAATATTATATTTTGGATTATTAATTTTATTTTTATATTTTAGATTTTCGTTTTTTTATTTGTTAAATTTTGGCTTATTAGATTTTTCAATTAAGGATTGTTGGACTTTTTAAATATTGGGTGTTTGGACTTCTTTAATTTTGGATTTTTGGAATTTTTATATTTTTGAACTTATATTTTTTTAATTTGGAATTTGGGAATTTTTTGTTTTTGATTTTTTAAATTTTAGATCTTTTTTTTTTAAATTTGGATTTTTAGATTTTTTAAATTTTGGATTCTCGATTTTTAATTTTTTTACTTTTTAAATTTTGGATTTTTGGATTTTTTATTTTTTAAATTTTGAATCTTTGAATTTTTAAATTTTGGAATTTTGGCTCTTTGAATTTTTTAATTTTTTGCATTTTCTAAATTTTGGATTTTGAGATATTTAAATTTTGGATTATTTATATTTAAATTTTGGATTTTTAGATTTTTTAATTTTGGATTTTTCGAATTTTGCGATAAGCCTAATCATTGTGTTGATTGTTTTCTGTGCAGTCCGTTCCGTCACAGACCCACTAATTTCGTGACGATTTTGAGCGTAAGAATTTCGTGACGATTTTTTCCGTCACGCAACTTTGGGTTAGCTCTCGATTTACTCCTACCGCGGCTAAAGAAGTTTCACTTCAAAAAGTAGTAAAAGAAATCATTCCATTTTCAAGCACTCATTAATAGCATTAGAAAAATAATTACATTAGTGTTAGATTTTCCTTATTTGTAATCGTGATTTACAAGTAATATAGTGTAGGCCTAAGCTAGAATATTCCTAGTGAGTCACCAGTTTACCAGTCAAAGCTGAATAAATATAAAAGATATGTGACTATAAATTAACATTAACAACATTAACATTTATCCTATAGAAGCATGTTCTGTATACAGAATTAAGACTATTGTACTACATGCACTTTGGCACTTTTGTTATATCAGTTTACCTGATTTTATTATAAGTTAGTGCATAAGTGTGACGTCTACTGCTGTAATGGCCGAATGACAATAAAACTGTATTTATTAATTTATTTACTGGATTGTGAAATTCCAATTTAAACAGCTTTAAAAAAATATTTCTTGTTTGATTCCCGCGCCCTCTTCCCTTCCTTTCGTCAGATTGGACTTTGGCACTTTTGTTATATCAGTTTACCTGATTTTATTATAAGTTAGTGCATAAGTGTGACGTCTACTGCTGTAATGGCCGAATGACAATAAAACTGTATTTATTAATTTATTTACTGGATTGTGAAATTCCAATTTAAACAGCTTTAAAAAAATATTTCTTGTTTGATTCCCGCGCCCGCTTCCCTTCCTTTCGTCAGATTGTTGGTGATTGCAATATGGCGACGCAGCGAACGCGTTGGCTTCAGTCCCTCCCCTTACGCTGCCGATCTATTCCTCTATATCTGTGATCACTACACTTCCCTCCTGTGCCTTTTGTGAGCGTGTCTGGATGAGAGCTTTTGTTTTTGTTACGTTTACCTCTAAACCAACCTCTCTAGCAGACTGTACTAGACACTTATATGTATCTTTCAATTCTCTTTCTGTTCGTGCCATGATATTAATATCATCTGCACAGGCTGCTATTTGTACTGATTTATATACTAATGTGCCTTCTGTATTTATGTTTGATTTCCTGATCACATATTCAAGTGCTAGATTAAATAGTAGTGGGGCCAGCCCATCACCTTGTTTTAATCCTTTATTCATTACTATTGCTTCCGTAACACCCATTTGTAATTTGATTCGAAATACTGTATTATCCATGGTTGCTTTCACCAATCTTATTAATTTCTTAGGGATTTTAAAGTATAGCATTATTTGGTATAGTTTGTTTCTATTTATGTTGTCATAGGCCTGTTTGAAGTCTACAAATATCTGATGGACATCTATATTAAATTCACAAGCTTTTTTAAGGATGGATTTGAGAGCAAATAATTGATCTGTTGTGCTTTTCCCTTTCCTGAAGCCAGTTTGATATTTACCAATTACTTCATTCGTATATGGTTCTAGTTTGTTCTTTAATATTGTTGTAAAGATTTTATAACATGTGCACAGCAGAGATATTCCTCTATAGTTCTGACAAGATAGCTTATCCCCTTTATTCTTATATATGGGGCATAGTATACTGCATTTCCATTCTGATGGTATCTGCTCTGCACTCCATCTTACTGATAAGATGGTATATTTCTTTTCCAATTATATTATTGCCTGATTTAATTAGTTCAGCTGGTATTCCATCAATTCCGGGGCTTCTATTGTTCTTCAGTTTCTGGATAGTCATAGTCACATCTAATTCATCAGGGCTCAATGCCTCTTTGCTCAGATCCTTCTTATACAATTCTGCTAACTCATTCCTCTGTTCTTCTTCTTCGTCATTTCCTTCTGTTGTATTTAACACTCCACTAAAATATTCTATCCATCTGTTTTTAATATCATCATTATTGCTTATAATTTCTCCCTTAGTGCCCCTACATAGGGTTGTCGTTGCTTTAAACCCCTCTTTGGTATTTTTAACAAATTTAAATGCATTAGTGGTATTGTTATCTTTAAAATCCTGTTCCATTTGTATAAAATGGCCGTTTAAATAGGCCATACGTTATATACCTTTTATATTTCTAATTCTGTATAATTACAAACTAAAACTTATTTCAACTGGTTATTATTATAAAGCTTGAACAGTTGCTATCATTACAGAAGTTTCTTGAATATTAAGGCTATATTTGCATAGTAAATTTCATATTGGATTTAGGTTGTTTGAATTGCATTTATAACCTAAAGAAGTATAGGCCTGCATACTTTTATATTTCTAATTCTGTATAATTACAAACTAAAACTTATCTTAACTGGTTATTACTATAAAGATTGTCAAACATCACCTTTTGCCTTCGGTGTTGAAGTGTGAAACCAGTCCATCGTTAAACCAAATTCAAGGAAGTGTACATGCTGATCTTTGCAGATAGATATTTTAGGATTTATTAGTTTGAGTATCTTAAAAGACTTTTGTACTATTGTTTTGGAATTGGATTATAAGGTTGTTGTTATTCCACAATAGGGATTCAGATATTCAGATGCATATAGCAGTTGTACAGTTGTAGTAAGGTGATTAGACATTTACATGTAAATTATCTGTTCATTAGATTTTATATTCTACACAAGAATACATGGATTGTTATAACTGTTTTTGAGATTAACTTCTTATTTACTTTAGTCCTGGCGTTCATCCCTCTGTGTTCACCGTCCTTGCAGAAAACTGTTCTTTCTACTACCTCTGGGTAGGCCCTAAGTAAGATTTGCAACATTGATTATTGATTTTCTCTAGGTATTATATTACTATACCCTATAAAGGAGTTATATCCCCCCGTCATCGCTCCTCAAGCGGTGCAGATGGTAGCAGGTATCCCTTTTTCTTCTGTGTGGTCGGTGGAGGGATGCGCCATCTAGTCGCATCAGTCATTCAGTATATTTGCTAGGCCGTGTTAATAATTTTCTTAGTAAAATTCAGTTATTTCTTTGAATTTGGGTGTTTGCTTTATTACGTTCTTGGTGTCTTGGAAGTTGTCTGTGTCCTTTGTGTGAGTTGCTCCCTTTAACTATGATTGATTATTGAGTTAAAGTTATGTGGCTTAGTAGTATGAGCCGAGTTTGCTTTTGTTAAACCATTACTTTTTCACTTATCGTATTCCCTGGCTGGCGAATCTTTTTTCCCTTCAGGAATAATTCTTGGCAAACCTACACGCCTTCTTCAAAATATATTTTTTTTTCTTTGCATTCAACAACGTCCCTATAGAAATGCCCTTGTATAGATATTTAAATGTAGATGTTTGATGTAAAAAAAAGAGAGTTTTGGTAAAAAAAAGGAGAAATGATAAATTAGAGGATAGTATCCTGGAAAAGGAACCAATCCAACCTTTAAATAAACTATTGGTAAAAAAAAATTGAATTAAAGACAGATTTATGATTATGTAAACCATGTGAATTGGCTATACTGCATATATTTAATAAGAAGAGAGGACTAAGCTGTAATGGAAAAGAAAGAAGATGTTAAATTTATGATAAAAAAAGGCAAAGTCTAATAGAGCAATGTATTCATGGCGAGACTAAGTTCAAATTTGGACAAAATTTACCTTAATCCAACGAAAGGTCTGTTGCTATAAAAAAGACTTTTCTGGAATTATTTGGGGATCAGCAACTCACACTGTGTGCCCCCCCTTCATATCATGCAAGATACTGTGCGCTGGTGGATTCTGTTTCAGTGATGTTGGAGGGTGGATCCTCCTTTCTCCATTCGGGCGTGTGCATGCCACGTCTGTTTGGATGGTACAGAGACCATCACCGAGAAGGCCTCTCGGATTTGATTTTTGCCATTGTGTGTGGCCGGATGGCTCTCTCTTCGTCTGGTGTTGCCCATTCTTCCTTGTGGCTGCTCTGCTTCCATCATCCTGTGACTTCGTATCTAGAGATAAACAAGATATCTCTAGAGTTGGGTGGAGATAAAAATCAAGACATCTCTAGTGGCTATCTGGAGATAAACAGGATATCTCTAGAGTTGTGTGGAGATAAACAAGACATCTCTAGCAGCCTTGTGAAGTTTATGTCAAGATATCTTCAGCAGCTTTCTTCGTATATATATATATTTTTCACCTTAGCGCCAGTTCCTTATTAATTTGACATTATCTCTATTGCATTAATTGCGATATCTAATTATTGATTCTGTTTATGGACAGCAGTTTTCATAATAGTGGACCCTGTACAAAAAAATTGCTTAATCTTGGACTTTGCCAATGAGGCATTTAAAAAAAGAAAAAAAAAGAACTGTGGAAATTGATTATTCCTATTAACTATTTGCCATGATATACTTGCGACGTTGAATGGACACGTGTCAAGTTACCTATAATTGTAGTGGGACACATATGTTTACTCATGTGTGAAGTCTTAGTATGGCCCTGAAACATAAACAGACACTCCATACGCAAAACTTGGTCCTTATAAACATTTTGGATTTAAACGAAACTTCTTTCCGCATTCAATAGGCGGATGTAGTATCTCTCTTGTTTTTTTATTTAACTTAATATTGGTGTACCTTTTAGTGAGGGTTTTCTTAACTGATTTTGGCAGATCTATAGTTAATTTTATGTTGTGTTTTGTGTGAAAGTTAATTATAGGTATGAAGGTTCATTTTGAAATAGGGCTAATTTATATAATTATGCTAATTAAGCAATTTAGATTTAGTCAACTAATTCTATTTATGATATGATAAGGCTGTTCATCTTTAAATGTGTATGTTAATATTGACACCCAGTGTGTATCAGCCAAGTTGACTAAAGTATAGGACAATTAATTAAATATTGATTAATTAATTAATTATTGATTAAATATTGAAATGGGAATATTACTCCATGTGTTTTGGGGAATATCTATGGGATTTCCTTTCGGGCAGAAGCGGGAGGATTTGTAATGATATTTTGTATTTGGTAATGCCTCAATCTATCTAGTAGTCACTTCCGTTGATTTTATATTTCCGATCGTGTTCTGTTATTAGTACTAATTTGGACTTAGTTGTTCCTTCCGGTGACGTATTGCTTCAGGCTTATGTATTTTCCCGCATGGTCGCGCTTGAAACGTTCCCGAGGCTTCTTGGTGGGCTTTGGGGGACTAGCTCGTGGAGTTGTTGAGTGCAAGTTACAGTAGTATGTAGTGCCCTTGGATTATAGATGTGCCTTCACGGATTCGCCGGGAATTGTTCGGTAAGTGAAACATGTCATGGTTTGCATCATTATTAAAGTCATGCTTTGGTAGGAAATCCCTTTGAATTTAATCATCGTCAGTAATTATGCCGATTCTGTACGTATGGTTCAAGTGGAGGTCATATTGCACATGAAGTTACGGATACTAGAATGGTGATCGGGCTTCTTCCCGTATGTTTTGCGTAACGTAGACTTCGTGCCCAAGACACCAAGAGATTTGGGGGGGGCATTTAAATCATATAAGCACTTTTATGCGTTTTATGAGTATTTAAAGTTACACGAAGGACTGGTTTACACTAGCAGTTCACACTCAAATTCATTATATTCATGTGGTTCATTATCGCAAATATTTATCTGCTGTTGGCTTTAGTAGGCTAGCTTGAGTAATTCCATTCTGCGGACATAAAGTCGCGTGATGCTATTTGTGAGATGTTACTCGCAGGTCATTGATTTGTGTACTTTAGTAAACGCTACTCGCTTGCGTAATCTCTTCTTTTCCCAATGCTTATTTTTAACGAGAGATCTACGTAGGTGCTATTTGTAGGGTTCTCTTTCTATCAGTACAAGTGGAGTACGTTATATACCTTTTATATTTCTAATTCTGTATAATTACAAACTAAAACTTATTTCAACTGGTTATTAATATAAAGCTTGATCAGTTGCTATCATTACAGAAGTTTCTTGAATATTAAGGCTATATTTGCATAGTAAATTTCATATTGGATTTAGGTTGTTTGAATTGCATTTATAACCTAAAGAAGTATAGGCCTGCATACTTTTATATTTCTAATTCTGTATAATTACAAACTAGAACTTATCTTAACTGGTTATTACTATAAAGATTGATCAGTTGCTATTATTACAGAAGTTTCTTGAATATTAAGGCTATATTTGCATAGTAAATTTCATATTGGATTTAGGTTGTTTGAATTGCATTTATAACCTAAAGAAGTATAGGCCTGCACACTTTATATTTCTAATTCTGTATTATTACAAACTAAAACTTATCTTAACTGGTTATTATTATAAAGAATGATCAGTTACTATTATTACAAAGTTTTTTTAATATTAAGAGTATAATTGCATAGTGAATTTTATATTGAATTTTGATTGTTTCCATTGCATTTATAACCTAAAGAAGTATAGGGCTGCACTCTTTTATATTTCTAATTCTGTATTATTACAACCTAAAACTTATCTTAACTGGTTACTACCATAAAGATTGATCAGTTGCTATTATTACAGAAGTTTCTTGAATATTAAGGCTATATTTGCATAGTAAATTTCATATTGGATTTCGATTCTTTCAATTGCATTTATAACCTAAAGAAGTGTAGGTCTACTCACCTAATTTTGTATTATTACAAACTAAAACTTATCTTAACTGGTTATTATTGTAAAGATTGATCAGTTACTATTATTACAGAAGTTTCTTGAATATCAAGACGGAAATTACATAGCACCTTTCATATTGAATTTTGATTGCTTCAATTGCATTCATATTCTAGAGAAGTATAGGCCTTCATAGATTTCTTCCATAATTAATTCTGCATTGTTCCAAGTTAAAATTTACCTTAACTGGTTATCGTTATTAGATTGAATAGCTACTATTAGTATAGTAGTCTCCTCCATATTATATCCACTACTATATAGCTATTGTTATTATAGATCCTTTTTTAATTATTATTGTCAAACATCACCTTTTGCCTTCGGTGTTGAAGTGTGAAACCAGTCCATCGTTAAACCAAATTCAAGGAAGTGTACATGCTGATCTTTGCAGATAGATATTTTAGGATTTATTAGTTTGAGTGTCTTAAAAGACTTTTGTACTATTGTTTTGGAATTGGGTTATAAGGTTGTTGTTATTCCACAATAGGGATTCAGATATTCAGATGCATATAGCAGTTGTACAGTTGTAGTAAGATGATTAGACATTTACATGTAAATTATGTGTTCATTAGATTTTATATTCTACACAAGAATACATGGATTGTTATAACTGTTTTTGAGATTAACTTCTTATTTACTTTAGTCCTGGCGTTCATCCCTCTGTGTTCACCGTCCTTGCAGAAAACTGTTCTTTCTACTACCTCTGGGTAGGCCCTAAGTAAGATTTGCAACATTGATTATTGATTTTCTCTAGGTATTATATTACTATACCCTATAAAGGAGTTACATCCCCCGTCATCGCTCTTCAAGCGGTGCATCTATAAGCGGAAAATGCCTAACTTCAGAGGCTCTTTCGGCATTACCGCTATTTGATAGCAGGAGGGTTTCAAAAGCATATACAAATTTTATGATTGTATATTACATTGAAAAAATAAAATATATGTTTAAAATATTAGTGTCGCCTTTTCCCCATTTACTTTGCCACCCTGACACTGTTAAAAATATTAGTGTTGCCTTTTCCCCATTTATTTTGATACCCTGAATCCTTAAGAAGTAGAGTAAATTCAAGTCAGCAGGTCTTCGCACAGAGTTTACTATATGATAGGAAAGTAAAAGTGATATCCAGGTGTGTTAATCGGAGAAATACGTATTCTAAAAAGTCAGATGATAATGTTTCTCTGGAACAAAATCCGATAGCATAAATTACCTTTGTTTCCCAAGCAATGATCTCGCGACTTCCTTCAACAGCCTGTCTTGCTATGATATATTTCATTGATTGCCATCTTGACGTAGTTGCTTAAAGAAAACCCTGAAAAGTCATAAACACATTTTATTATTGATTAATACTGCGACACACACTCGGGTGTTTCACATTTATGCAAACAAAAATGTTGTCGACCTGGCACAGGAAATAACCCACAATCTTTGGAGCAGAGATCCTGCAAAAGTCTTACTGCACCCCCACACCAGTTTGAAATATACAAGAATTAGAAATGAATAGTAACAGAATGTCATTTCCATGTTCAGAACGATACCTCCGAGCCAGCCTTCAAACCTGCCCGGCCCTACAAACAAAGATGACTGTTTGCTGGACAACTTTAACGGCATTATTAAAGCTCTCCAATCAGGATGCTCCGCCAGGTGTCAGGCCTCGAAATTGCTAACTTCAGGAAGTGAAATAAAAAATATGTTTGGTACTCAAATTATATATTCTGTCCTCCAACATCTTCATTCCTTTCGATTTAGCTAGGAAGAGCCAGCATATCCAACAGATTTCATGATTGTCACATGCGCTACACTCATTTTTGTCATTGGTAGTCATCGCTGTATTTCGACATGAATTCTGTCCTCAATATTTCTGGAATAACCTGTAAAGAATTCACATATTTTAACATTATATAGAACTATATCCATTGCCACCTAGAGCTTAGCAAAACCTTCAAACATTCTGGGTACATGGCCCCATCTGGCTACATAGGAATGGAGATAACTGAAAAGTACACACCTCATATTAATATGATGATCAATGTATTGAGCAACGTTCTGGTCAAACATCCCAAAATCTAATGTGCAACAAATTAGCTATAGAAAAAGCGTCGATGAGGTAATTTCATTAGTATATTATAATCTATTTCCACAAACGTATGCCATTGGATTGCGAATTATGAAACCATAAATGTAGAATGTATGTCTGATTAAATAGAAAATATGACATCATGTCTGTTGACTGTCTTTGCACGATGGAAGTATAATTGATAAATAACTAAAAAACCTCTTGCCTTTAAATACACATTTTTACTTCCAAATTTGAATAATGGGTATATCATGTTACTTCGGGTTGACACCTTGTTCTCACGATACATCTAATGGGTTGGGCCTTGAAGAATGTTTTCATAAAAATATCCAGGCGTCTGTTGCTAGGCAAATTATGCAACAAAGAATATGAAAAATATATTATTTTTACAATACAAAGTGGCGTAATTTTCTGTGATCGAAGTCCGCGACTGTCCAGCCCGTGTGCAGGCAGTGATTGCTGATTGTGACATTCCTTAGAACATGCGGTAATTGCTCTTGCCCGTGGCTGGCACAGTTTATTATACATTATGGATATTTTTGGCTAATATTCAGTAATTTATTCTGGATGGTTTTCTAGGGGTGTACGAGGCTCGAGGAATAAAGATGTAAAGCTAAGGGGTTATAGTAGCGTAGAAGCTTTATATAGAGACAACAAATGAGAACCTACATTTTCTTTCTAGCGATTAGGATTTCTATGGACCTTCGTTTAAATTATAAGGGATAACGTCATGGACAGCGACGGCCCCGACTCAGAGGAAGTGGACAGAAATGTAAGTCACTATGGGCACGTTTCACAACCGCTAAATGGATGCAACAAAGACCCTTACAAATGGTGTTAGAAGATTTGGGAACCGGAGATGATACCACAAGTTAATCATCCTGAGGTTAGGAACCCAGCCACGAGTCCGCAAGACACGTGTAATCTTGTGGGACTCAGGAATCGTAATGCGTTTGCAAGGCAAGCAGCGCAATACAACAAAGATGGTGAAACCTTGAAGTACGCTCCGGGAGATTGGATGTTACTGGATAAACCCCAACTAAAGCCAGGTCTTACGATGAAATTGGGGTTAAGATACCGAGGTTCTTATGAAATGGTAGAGGTGTTACAACCAGTGATCTTGGGGATAAAATTGCCTCACAGAACTATATAGTACACAACAGAGTGAAAAAATATGAGCCCAGGGAAAACCAGGATGAAGGTAGAGTGCAGCAGGAAGTAGGGAGACCGCATTGTAGACCAAGAAAAGCGATAATGTCTCCTACAACAGACAGTAGTAAGAAAAACGGGAAATCGGAACAGGCTTACTGGGATTCGGAGGATGATTTCCCCCTTCCCGCAGTGTGAAGTCGGCCCAGACAGACTAAAGAGATTGGGATAAGGAACGACCAACAAAAAGAGATTTCATCTTTTAGGTTACGAGACTGATTGCAACGGATACCCACCCCTACATGCATGGTCGGGGAGGAAATAGAGGAAGCGTCCAACTCTTAAGAATTACCTCAGGGAGACGTAAGGGGATTCACCCTTACAACAATATATTACGCCTGAGCAACAGCGCTACCTAGTTATACAAAAAACATTAGAGATTAATAATCATTTATATCAGAATTATATCTAGGTAGTCTAGAGTACAGAGAAAGAAATTAAACTTATAATAATGCTACTGTATTGATGCTAGGCAGAATAGAGATTGGTAATTTTATAAACTTTTCGGTGTTTTTTCGCACGTGAAATTTGCTATTGCTATTAATTATGCACTGTATAATCATCTCTTATGTGGTATACAAATGCATCAGTTTGATTCTAAGGAGCATTATGTGTAGAAAATTCCGCATCTACTTTCAAAACAATGTTATTTGGTCTACAAGCTTAGTCAAAGTTTCTGTAATATTTGAGTATAATAATATATATAATTCTGTACATATATATCTTTTTTTGCTTTATAACACCAGGCATATAATTTTAAATATTCCCGTTTCATTATGTTATGATGAGTTATCCGCTGGATCGCCAATTTGTTTATAGGGCTAATGGCATTGAGACAGAATTTTTTCTCACGGGCTTAGGTTTTATCTATCAAATGTAAAAGAATTTTGATGTCGTTTATTCATCTCTATAAGCGGAAAATGCCTAACTTCAGAGGCTCATTCGGCATTGCCGCTATTTGATAGCGGGAGGTTTTCAAAAGCATATACAAATTTTATGATTGTATATTTCATTGAAAAAATAAAATATATGTTTAAAATATTAGTGTCGCCTTTTCCCCATTTATTTTGCCACTCTGATACTGTTTAAAATATTAGTGTTGCCTTTTCCCCATTTATTTTGATACCCTGAATCCTTAATGAGTGGCCTAAATTCAAGTCAGCAGGTCTTCGCACAGAGGTTACTATATGATAGCAAAGTAAAAGTGAAATCCAGGTGTGTTAATCGGAGAAATACGTATTCTAAAGGTCAGATGATAATGTTTCTCTGGAACAAAATCCGATAGCATAAATTACCTTTGTTTCCCAAGCAATGATCTCGCGACTTCCTTCAACAGCCTGTCTTGCTATGATATATTTCATTGATTGCCATCTTGACGTAGTTGCTTAAAGAAACCCCTGAAAAGTCATAAACACATTTTATTATTGATTAATACTGCGACACACACTCGGGTGTTTCACATTTATGCAAACAAAAATGTTGTCGACCTGGCACAGGAAATAACCCATAATCTTTGGAGCAGAGATCCTGCAAAAGTCTTACTGCATCCCCACACCAGTTTGAAATATACAAGAATTAGAAATGAATAGTAACAGAATGTCATTTCCATGTTCCGAACGATACCTCCGAGCCAGCCTTCAAACCTGCCCGGCCCTACAAACAAAGATGACTGTTTGCTGGACAACTTTAACGGCATTATTAAAGCTCTCCAATCAGGATGCTCCGCCAGGTGTCAGGCCTCGAAATTGCTAACTTCAGGAAGTGAAATAAAAAATATGTTTGGTACTCAAATTATATTTTCTGTTCTCCAACATGTTCATTCCTTTCGATTTAGCTAGGAAGAGCCAGCACATCCAACAGATTTCATGATTGTCACATGCGCTACACTCATTTTTGTCATTGGTAGTCATCGCTGTATCGACATGAATTCTGTCCTCAATATTTCTGGAATAACCTGTGAGAATTAACATATTTTATCATTATATAGTACTATATCCATTGCCACCTAGAGCTTAGCAAAACCTTCAAACATTCTGGGTACATGGCCCCATCTGGCTGCGTAGGAATGGAGATAACTGAAAAGAACACACCTCATATTAATATGATGATCAATGTATTGAGCAACGTTCTGGTCAAACATCTCAAAATCTTATGTGCAACATAATAGCTATAGAAAAAGCGTTGATGAGGTAATTTCATTAGTATATTATAAACTATTTCCACAAACGTATGCCATTGGAATGCGAATTATGAAACCATAAATGTAGAATGTATGTCTGATTAAATAGAAAATATGACACCATGTCAGTTGACTGTCTTTGCAAGATGGAAGTATAATTGATAAATAACTAAAAAACCTTTTGTCTTTATATACACATTTTTTACTTCCAAATTTGAATAATGGGTTTATCATGTAACTTCGGGTTGACACCTTGTTCACACGATACATCTAATGGGTTGGTCCTTGAAGAATGTTTTCATAAAAATTTCCAGGGGTCTGTTGCTAGGCAAATTATGCAACAAAGAATATGAAAAATATATTATTTTTAGAATACAAAGGGGCGTAATTTCCTGTGAACGAAGTCCGCAACTGTCCAGCCCGTGTGCAGGCAGTGATTGCTGATTGTGACATTCCTTAGAACATGCGGTAATTGCTCTTGCCCGTGGCTGGCACAGTTTATTATACATTATGGATGTGTTTGAGGAATTCTCAGTAATTTATTCTGGAGGGTTTTCTCGGGGTGTACGAGGCTCGAGGAATAAAGATGTAAAGCTAAGGGGTTACAGTAGCGTAGAAGCTTTATATAGAGACAACAAATGAGAACCTACATATTCTTTCTAGCGATTAGGATTTCTATGGACCTTCGTTTAAATTATAAGGGATAACGTCATGGACAGCGACGGCCCCGAAGCAGAGGAAGTGGACAGAAATGTAAGTCACTATGGGAACGTTTCACAACCGCTAAATGGATGCAGCCATGCACATTGCCACAGCAGAGGCAGTGTCCTCTAATGACGAACACCTCTGGAACAACTTAAAAGCTCTCAAGAAAAATTATGATGATAAAGTTGTAAAAACTAAGTAGCAACATCTCATCAATATTACTAAACAGTGAAAACATAAGTAAAACCAGCTGGAACATCATAAATAATATCAGAAACAATACAGATTTACATAGCTCACATCCAATTTTCATAAAGAAAGAAAACTGTATCATAAGTGAACCTGGAAATGTCGCAACTGAACTTAATGATCACTTTGTTACAATTGGGCATACTATGAAGGCAATGTGCTCTAGTCCTCTAGGAACAAAATATATTGATAACAGTCGCCAAACTATGTCCAGTATTTACTTGCATTCTACAAATGATAAAGAAGTCAGCAGTATCATTATTTCTCTAAGACCTAAATCCACTATAGGAATCGATAATATTCCTATTACAGTCTTCAAATTCTGTATCAATGAATTAGTACCACCACTTCATCATCATCATCATCATCATCTTCACTTCAGGGGTTAGGCATTTCAGCCTGTTCCGACTGCGCATTCCAACATTACTCCCATCTTCTTCTTGGACGTCCAATGTCTCTCCTTCCACGAGGATTGTATCTTCTAATTAAAACCGGTATTCTTTCTTCACTCATTCTATTAAGATGTTCTTTCCAATTTTGTTTATTTTCTTCTATTTAGTCTTGTAAATTGTATATACCTAATTCCTCTCTAATTTTTTCATTTCTTATTAAATCTCGTCTTGTACATTCTTTAGCTCTTCTTAGAAACCTCATTTCTGCTGCTTGAATTTTGTTTTTATCTATTTTATTTAATACCCAGGACTCACTTTCATATATGAGCACTGGAACCGCCATAGTTTTATAAAATTTAATTTTCGTTTCTTTCCTTGTTTTATTATTCAATGTTCTTGTTATGGTTCCATATATATGTTGAAACTTATTTATTTTGTTTTCTACATCTTTGTCCTTATCAAAGGTTACATCGCAGCCCAAATAGTTAAAATTCGAAGTTTGTTCCAGGCATTTATTTCCAACACTTATTTTTTATCTTACTGGGTATTTTCCTCGGTGTGCCATTATTTTTGTTTTCTTTGTAGACACATTTAGATTATATTCCTTTTCTAATAAATACATTTTGTACACGGAACGTTGGAGGCTCTCTTCATTGTCCTGTATTATGGCTATGTCATCAGCTTAGAGAATCACATTTAAGTTTTTATTTCTGTTAATGGATATTCCTTCCTTCACCTCCTTTTTCCATACCTTAATCACTCATCCACATATATATTAAATAGTGTGGGAGAAAGGCTACATCTCTGTCTTGCTCCTTGATTCACTTCTATTTCTTCTGTTTTTGACGTGCCTGTATTGATGATAATTTTTGTATCTTTATATAAATGTTTGATAACTCCACATATATATTAAATAGTATGGGAGAAAGGCTACATCCCTGTCTTACTCCTTGATTCACTTCTATTTCCTCTTTTTGATGTGCCTGTATTTATAATAATTTTTGTAACTTTATATAAATGTTTGATAACTTCTATTATATGAGGGGGATATCCCCTTTTGTCCGTTATTCTCCATAATTTTTCTCTATTCATAAAGTTTAAGCTTTTTCGAAGTCAATGAATGCTACACGAGTTTCTAAATTGACGTCTCGTCTTTTTTCTAAAATTCTCTTTATACTAAAGATATTATCACTAGTGGATCGTCCTATTCTAAAACCAGATTGTTCCTCCTCTAAAATCACCTCTGTTATTGGTTTTAAACGGTTATTAATTATTCTAGCATACAGCTTATGAACTGAATTTAATAGGCTTATACCTCTATAATTATTACGATCATTTCTTTGTCCTTTCTTAAAAATTGGTATTAGCTCAGCTGTTTTTCATGAATCAGGTACATTATAGCTTCGCCAACATTAATTATACAAATGCAGCAGTCTTAGTTGGCACATTAAACCAGAATATTTCAATAGTTCTATATTTATACCGTCTGGACCACTAGCTTTCCTATTTTTCATACCATTCAAGGCTACTTGTAATTCATCTAGTGTGATTGGATCCACTGTTTTATTATATCTTGGTACTATATCTTCTTGTGCGAGTTCTTCACCATTAAGCAAATGTTGATAATACTGTGTCCAGGTCTCTTTGCTTATAACATTTATTCTTGCTGCATCCATTTCTGTCTTATTAAAATATCGCATCATTTTATAGGCGAAAGTTTGCGTTCCATGCACATCATGTTCTATACTAGATATAAACTGCTCCCAGGAATTCTGGTGGGCTTTCCTTGTCAGCTGCTTTGCATTGTTTCTTTTTTCTTCAGTATTATTCTGTAATAATTTCATATATGCTGTTTTCTTTTCTTTTACTGCTGTTTCTATTTGTTTATTCCATATTCTTAATCCTCTACGTTGTCTTAACTTTCTTTTTTTCCCTATTGCCTCATATGCGGCTTTTGTAATTCATCCTTTCAAGGTTGTCCATTCCTCTTCTACACTTTCTTTAGTTGTTGCTTTTAATAGATATTCTTGTAATATATTTTGATATAGAATTTTTAAACTCTCGTGCTGTAATAAGTAAGCCTTGTACACCTCTTCTTGTTTTTCTGTTCTATTTTTTGTTCGTTTTCACCTTGTCCATAGTGAGATGGTTCCCACAACCAAATAGTGGTCAGAGTAGATATCACTTCCTCTATATACAGTGATATCTTGTACTTGATTCTTTATTTTATCGTTTGCTATAATATAGTCTATTCATGATCTTGTTCCTCTAGCACTCCAGGTGTATTTATGAATATCTTTTTTTCTAAAAAAAAAGGGTTCATTATTTTTAGTTTGTTATATGCGGCAAGTTGCCTTAATTCCTGTCCATTTTTATTCACGTGGGTTTCTCCAAAAGTGCCAACTATTCCTTGTAATGGTTGGTTACCGACCCTTAGTAACACCACTTGTACACATAATTAACTCCTGTCTAAATAAAGCAATTTTTCCAGATAAGTTAAAGATCGAAGGTTAATCCTATCTTCAAAAAAGATGGGAGGGACAATATAAAAATTATAGGCCAATTTCCATTCTACCTTCCATCTCCAAAATCTTTGAACCGGTAATATACAACAGTCTACTAAGTTTTCTTCAACAATTTAAAATACTCCTCCATAAACAGCATGGATTCATGAGAAATAAATCTAGAATAACTGCTCTTTCTCAAATTGTCTCTAAAATTATAATGGGTATTGATGATGACAACTATACGGCAGGAGTTTTACTAGATCTAACCAAAGCTTTCGACTGTGCAGATACAAGGCTATTAATGGACCAGCTATACCGACTAGGAATAAGAGGAATCCTACATGACAAACAGAAAAGAACTTGTAGCAATAAAAACAAATGAACGTATTTATCAATCCGGATTAAAGGATATAACCATGGGTGTGCCTTAAGGCTCCATACTAGGCCCTCTATTGTTTATACTTTACATCCATGATATTTAAAATGTTATATCTCATGTGAGTGACCTAATACTGACGACACAACACTTACATTTAAACACAAAGACCCACATATGCTAGTGCAGAATATACAGACAAATACCAATCTAATAACCAAATAATTTGCAAACCTGAACCTAAATGCCAATCATGTGAACTCATAACCTTTGGATTCAACACCACCCAACAGCTGCAAGTACATGTAGACGAAATAGCCATAAACAACAGTGAAGATGTAAAATTACTTGGACTCACTATTGACAGAAAATTTACATGGACATAGCGTGTTCAAATCCTTAGCGCAAAAATTACTAAAGGCTTGTATATTCTAAGATACCTTAGCAGACTTGTTCCTTCAGCTACTTCTAAACATATCTATTTTTTTCTTATTAAATCTCATATTAGCTATGGAATTGAACTGTGGGGTACCACATCTATTGAAAACTTTTCCAAAATTGTTGTCCTTCAGAAAAAAAGCAATTAAGACACATTGCAAAACTCAAATTCAGAGATTCATGTAGACAAGCCTTCAGAGAACTGCAAATAATGACCTTAACTAGTTTGTACATCTTCAAAACTATTATTTACACTAAGAAACACGAAACTGTGATTAAAAATTCAAACATACATAATTATTGCACAAGAACTAAGGACAATTTTGCAGTAAATAGCCATAGACTGAAACTATATTAAGAAAATACCTAGGTACCAAGGTGCCAAGCTTTTCAACTTGTTGCCACAAGAACTAAAAGACCACGTTAACCAAAAATGCTTCAAAGGAATGCTTGCTAAATATCTAACATCTAAAGCTTTCTACACCATTAAAGAATTCACAGAAGACAATAAATGTTTTTGATTATTGTACATGCCATACTCAGTCTCGTTTTCTGTTTTTCTTATTATTATTATTATTATTATTATTATTGCTGCATAACGTCTCTATTCTACAGAATTGTTTCTAGAAATCTAATTCACTTCGTTTTCTCATGTACTGTAATTTGCCAATATAGCCGAAGACATCATATAAAAAATACTCACAACAGAGCATCACACACAATTCCACCCTCTTTTCCTATAAATCAGTCTTCAATGTTTCTAGCCCCAACAAATGAAGGCGAAATCATCAATATTATAAAAAATTTGAAAACTATACACTCTTCAGGAATAGATGACATACCTGACTCTCTTGTCAAAAAATGTTCATAACTGATTATTCAGCCCTTAACTCATATTTGCAATGTATCCCTCAAAAATGGAATTTTTCCGTCATGTCTAAAGACATCTATAATAAAACCGCTGTTTAAAAAAGGTAAAAAAGATGATATTTCAAACTATAGGCTCATAGCCTTAGTATCAGTATTCTCTAAAATATTAGAAAACCTTTTTTACTCACGCTTACTAAGTTTCCTAGAGAAGAACAATCTATTATTTGAGTCCCAACATGGTTTCAGAAAAAATCGTTCTACAGAATCAGCCATCTTCAAGTTTTTGTATAATGCCCTTAAAGCTGTTGACGAGAAAGAATTTACTTCTGCCATATTCTTAGACATCTCCAAAGCATTCGACTTAGTTGACCATAAGAAACTCCTACTAAAGCTTGAAAAGTTTGGAATTAGGGGGTTACCAAACAAATGGCTTGAAACATACCTGTGCAACCACCTTCAATTAACAGAAATTAAGCATTTACAAGACAATGTAACCAGATGCTATCGCTCTAATCTATTAAATACGAAGTTTGGTGTTCCACAAGGTTCAATATTAGGACCCATCCTATTTATACTTTTTGTCAATGATTTCTGTCTGACTGCTCCCAACTCAAGCTGAATTTTATTTGCAGATGGCACAAATATCCTGATTAAAGCTCCTCAAGAACGCACCCTTCTAAACTCCATAGGCATCACTACACACCAAATTACCAACTACTTCTCATTTAACCATATTGTTATTAACCTAAATGAAACCGTCTGTATGGACTTCCACTCTACTCGAAACAATAAATACTTCACTCAAATAACACTCTGCAATCAGACAATTAAGAAAGTTGAATGCACAAAATTCTTAGGACTATGGATTCAAAATAATTTACATATTCACATAATTATATTCACATTGATGAAGTAAATAAAAAGCTCTGTAAAGCCACCTACTTAATGAGAATATTATTCAACTGTACAAGAAAGGAAACTCTCAGAACAGTTTACTTTGCATACATCCACTCTCTCCTTGCATATGGGTTAGCATTTTCGGGAAGATCATCTGTAGCTATTAAATGTTTCAGAACCCAAAAGAAAATAATTAGAATAATGGAAGGGCAAAATCCAAGAGCTTCATGTAAACCCCCATTCAGAAATCTTGGCATCCTCCCACTACCATGTTTGTACATTTATCAAAGCTTAATGCTTACTTCACTTCACTTTTATTTATCGACGTCATATCCGGGAATTTTGACGTCCGTAAATGCTAATTAGTAAAACTACAATAGATGGCTACTCTCCATTTGTAAAAAAACAATGAAGTACACTCTCACTACACTAGACTCCGTTCTGATTTTCATTCACAAAAGCACAGAACCACTCTATATTGAAAAGGAACCTTTTACTCTGTAATAAAATTATATAACAGTCTTCCAAAGCAGCTTAAATTAATCCAACAAAAACCCGCATTTAAAAAATCCCTTAAGGCATATTTGATTGACAATTGCTTTTATTCAGTTGAGGAATATCTTGCAAAAAATGCATAGGTACTTTAGAATCATCTTGAAAATATTATATACAAAATATTTCTTATAATATTTTAGCTTAGTCTAGTTTAATTATAAGTTGACTTGTCCAATATCAATTGTACATTGTACATATTGATTATTCTGGACCAATAAAGAATTTGAATTTGAATTTCATGAATAGGCTAAGTATGGTACTATACTAACACTACAGTATATTGGGTTATAAGTTACTGCTTTGCTTTGTAATTCTGTATTTTTTATTTTAGATTTTTTGTATTTATATTTGTATTGACGGGTCAATTATCTTATGTAAGAAAGAATTTGTTAAATTATGTTATATTTTGTTCTGTTGCGAATGCTTCATATGCACCTTATGTATGTATTTAACCCACATATTGATAATGTTCTAAAATGTACCAACATTATGCAGAACTGCAATAAATCTTACCTTATCTTATCTTATCTAATTGTTAGGTATGATTTAAGTAGTCTGTGTGGTAGTCCCCTAACTCTATATAACTCCATCTTTTTTCAATAGTAATCATGTCTCACACAATCAAAGGCTTTGGTAAAGTCTAGTTATGTAGTTTCTCCATTACATCATGTACAAACTCTATAATTGCTGTTACTGTTAAGTAACCTTTTCTAAATCCATGTTGACATTTACAAAATATGTTACGTCTGTTTAGAAATTCAAGTAGTCTGACTAGTAAAATTCTTTAAGATATTTTGCCAATTTCAGATGTTAGTGTAATTGGCCTATAGTTCTCAAAGATATTCAGGCCTGGGAGATGTTCAGGAAAGTCACTGAGAAGTTTGCTGATGGCCGTCAACAGTGTGAAGTTTGGCGGTGGATTTCCTTGCTGAATGATGATATTGGTGGGCGGGGTAATGGTGGTTGCGTAAGTAATCCTTCTGGCTGGATACTCTCACCCGACTTTGTCGCTATGGACGTGAACTTGCTTGCATTATTTCGCATCTCTCCCATCTGGATATATGAGCTGTTATTTTTTGTATACGTCCATATCCAGAATTGACAGCGAAAAGTACATTAAAGCAAAATGTAAAAAGATGGAAAACCACAGGCTGAATAACAGACCAAGGGACATGCTTCGCATAACTCGTAGTCTCTCCAAGGAGTTCATACCCAAAACTGAAACAGTTAAGAATAAAGATGTCACCTTATTATATGGTAAACAAATTTTGAATAGATGGTCGGAATGTATAGCAGATTTACTTCAAAGGAAATTATCTCCCTCACCAGACCATTAAGGGGAATCAGTCATAGGAGAGATGTTCCACATGGCGCTGTGAAGTGAACTATTGCTTAGCTCAATTGGTAGATCAGTGGCTAGAATAGCCAAAGGTCTTGGGTTCAAATCCCAGTGTCAGAGGAATTTTTCTCCTATATATTCTCACATATCGGATTGTTCCGTTTGAGTCGATGGTTTTCCTGCTAAATCTATACGCATTTTGTATTGGAGCAGCTTCAGAAGTTTGTCCATATGCAATGATTTCTTCAGGAGTGATGTCTAAATCTTCATTGCGGACAACTCCTTTAGAATGTATTTGCGCAAAAGGTTATATATGATTGTGAGTTTAAGCTGCTGTCAAATGAGGATTCAAGAAATGAATTTGCCTCGTGAAATTGAAGGAATTGAGTTGACCAGCAGCCGATGATGGGAGAAGACTCCCGAAGCTAGTCCTGCGTTTTATGAACTGTGACGTAAGTGGAGGAACATTATATGAAAATAGTATATTGCGATACAAGTGCCGTAAGCGGTGCATACGGATCGAGGAAAGAGTGTGAAAAAACGAGGCGCTTACGGCACGAGTATTGCATGCTATTTTTTGCACGATTATTATTTATATCAATTTAACTATATTAATTGAGATATTAGCTGAAAATATTATGTATATACATTACTGAAGATATATGTTTATTTCAGAAAGTGATTAGTATGTGTTGGTTGTTAATGGGACTGAATATTTGTCCTGTTAAAATCGCCACAAACTAGGGGGCCTTGGTTCCGATCTTCCATAAAGGCCTCTATTATGATTATTTTATTTACGGCACTTGTGCTTTTTGTAGTTTTTACTGCACGGCGATTTCTTTTGTTTTCATAGCAACCAGATTGCGTGCGGGAATGTCAAGTTACGATCCACGGCAACAATATTCGTAAATACGTCGTAACTTAGTACGTCGTGCAAAAAAGTATTAATTTTATTGATGAAGGAATTGTATTTCTAATTTGTTTTTCGCTACTTTTTGGGTTGTATGATTATGCATAGGCATATTCTGGATTTGTTCATAGAGCAATTTTCCTAATTTTTGATAATTTCATTGGATGGGCCCTGAACACAGAATCTGATTTTGTTTCCACGATAACTGTATATGGAGAAGCGTCCTCATAATTGTATAAGTGTTTTGACTTGGGAACTACAGTTTTTTTATAGAGTAGCGTTTGTATGTACTAATATATGTTTGGTTTAGTTGGTTTCAATATCCATTTTCATAGAAGGATTTGATGGAGTTAGCTCTTCCACGTGGGAGGCAGTTACTGTCTCTTTCGATATGATGAAAGTTTTAAGTGCTACCCCTTGAGGGGGGAATATAGAAATGAAACACAACTTATGCACAAATTTATAATCACTGCACAGATGCATGGAGGAGGATGTAGCACTCCCAAAAAATAAAAATATAACAATAAAATATAACTGTTGATTGAGACTAACTGAACACGATTCGCCGGAAGTATATTCGCTGTAGGATGCTTAATACTAGTGTTCGGATATATAGGACGTGGCATATTTTATCCTGACCTCCTTTCTCACCGCAAACACAAATTAAAGACAAATTGCACTCTTGTTATCCTAATCGGAGCGATTTTATTTTGCACATACAGTCATATTTGGGCTTTCTTATGATCTTGGTCATATTTTGGCCATATTTATAATTTAACGTCATATTTGAGTTATAAGTTTGGTAAAAGAACACAATTTTACAGTGTTTGTACTACATGATCTAATTAAATCTGAAACTTATTTAATTAATTTAATGTTTATCCAAAATTCATAGTAACTAAAATTTTAAAATCAATGCAATTGTTTAATATTTTATAATGACACGCAAAGGCTACAAAATATTACGAGTATTTGCAGCTGATGAAGCGGGCAAACAGGAGAAAACTCCTTAAAAATAGAAGTAAAACTATAAATTGTTAAAAAGTGATTATTTGATTGAATTTATATGATGTCTTTAAACGTTTTAAAGAGGAACATTTTTTTAAATACGTTATTTTATTAGGTCATATTTAGGATTTTTGGGTCATATTTAGTCATTTTTAAGGACATATTTGTAGTCATATTTTCCACCTTTTATTTTCTCGCATATACGTAGTATAGAGAAAGTATTGTGATCGTGACAAAAGATCGAAATCGAGATAACACCTGGAAAGCATGTTTCACGATGCCTAAAAACAGAAAAAAGTTATTTTGGAATGACCTCTGTCCGTCAAATCAAACCTCGTGGCCACCCAAATTTACCAGTAAGTTAGGCTCATTGTAATAACTCATTAGTGCAGCATTTGCTTCTATTGTTCGGCTATATCTCAATGTGTCTTGCATTTTTTTCCTTTGAGATTGAGGAAACCATGCAAACCCCAAGTTATTATTGTTGTTATTGTTATTATTATTATTATTATTATTATTATTATAATTTAAACATTGAATATAAAGACCGACCCTGATGCTTTCCGTTCTAGATACTTATTAGTAGGGGGCGGATTTCTATGACATGTCATATTTTTCCCCTTGGCATAATTTCAGGTTTCCAACTAATTTAAAAACGATTCCAAGCGTCCTGGTGAAAATGGAACGGCTTTTATTGTGCTTATAACTGCATATTAAGGACAATTTCAACTATTGTAGCATGAATAGTATGAATATGCATATTTAGGTAATATTTTGGCATAATTTTGAAGTTTCATCTCATATTTTGTAAATTTTCCATTATAATGATACTTTTTGAGAATTTATAGATATTTTAAATAATTAACATTATCTATATATAAAAATGAATGTATGTGTGTGTGTCTGTCCTTTATGCATTACTACACCATTCATCCGATCGCCATGAAACTTTGGGGAGTTGTTGAGTACGTTCCCTCGAAGGTTTCTGGCATATTACATATTTTAAGTTTAGCTTCCGTCCGCGCGTTATGGGTGAAAACGGGAATGAGACACGCATTTCTTGCGCTTTCGAAGCATCAGTTTTCAGTTATGCATTTCAGTTGTCAAATCAATTGCAGAAGGCTTTGTCTATTTTTGTCATACTTTGGAAACAATAGCATCGCGATCGCTTTGAAAGGCAATGGATATCTCATGTTATTGTAAACGCCAGAGAATTTGATGATAAGGTGATAAGGTAATATTATATATATTTATTTAACGTGGAATATGCTTCTTATGAATGATGGTTTACAGAAAAATTGGGACTCTGAGTAGAATAAACAAATTCTGTTTATATGGAAGGCAATGGATAAATCCCATGTTATTGTAAAAGCTAGAGAATTTGATAAGGTAATGTTAAACATGTATTTAACATGGAATATGCTTCTTCTGAAAGATGGTTTACAGAAAATTCCGGGGAAGTTGCTTAGTTCGGGGTCCTTGCTACAACATTTTTTTTTTTATGTAATCGTAAATAAAATCTGTGTTGTGTTTGGGGATTCCATAGTACGATACATTGGAGAAGAAAATCAAGAACTAGAAGTAAACTGTTATCCGGGAATCAGGACTGAAGAACTGGCAAGTATGGTGGAAAAAAACAATAGTGATAGTCCCGAAAGTATAGTGTTACACGTCGGGACAAATGATATACGTAGGAAAAGTGTAGACTATGTGATGGCGGATATGTATGATCTGACTATGATGGTGAAGAAGCAGTACCCTCGGGCGAAGATTGTGATCAGTGGAGTGGTGAGGCGTCGTGACGCCCACTGGAGGAGAATAGGGCAAGTGAACGAGGCGTTCGAGTGGGTGGCGGAACGATTAGGAGTGACTTTCGTAGACCCGAACTCGTGGCTACAGGAAAGGGATATTGGACGTGATGGCATCCACCTTAATAGGCGAGGGGCGGCATCCCTGGGAGCACTTTTCAAGAGGGTGGTATTGAGTGGTAGGAGCCCGGAATGACAGCACAATATCTTAAAAAACATAGATTGTGTACAGGTAAGGACAGGTCATATGAATTTGCTGCAGGTTAATTGTCGCAGTTTAGTAAACAAAGTAATCGAATTTTGGAACTTAGTGGACATCTATAACCCTGATTTAATAATAGGTACAGAATCATGGCTACGAGAAGAGATAAAAGACGCGGAATTATTTAGAAACGACTATAGAGTCTTCAGGAGGGACAGAAATGAGAGGGGTGGAGGGGTGTTCATATGTACAAAGAATGAAATAAATAGTAGTCTGTTATGGATCCACAATGAGGTTGAAATGTTAGCAGTGCAAATTACAAACAACCTCGATAATCTTGAAATAATTGCTTGTTATAGACCCCCAAACGAAATAGATAATTTGACATTGCACTCACTAACGGAGTATATGAGCACAGTCACGATTGACAGGAAGATATTAATAGCCGGAGATCTAAATCTGCCTACGGTAAATTGGAAGGGTGAGTCAAACACCCGGTCACCTAAGCAGGTATTTGTAAACAATCTGGTCTGGGAAAATAACTTTCTGCAAGTTGTGAGTCAACCAACGCGGGAAACAACTATATTGGATATTTTTCTAGTCAGGCCGCTGATAGAAATAATTTGTTGTGAAACATTACCAGGTATTAGCGATCATAATAGCGTCCTACTGAAAATCGGATGGGATATACCTCGAGGTCCAAGACTCAATACAATAGTTTCTAGGGATTTTAGCAAAGCAGACATTAAAGGGCTACAGAATTTTCTACGCGAGAAATATGGTAAATTCATATCTGAAGGAGCTAACATGGAGGAAACCTGGGAAAACTTTAAGGTCATTGTTCTAGAAGCGCTAAATAAACATGTACCTCACAAACAAATAAAGAAAAACCCGGACCCTGAATTTTATACTAGGGGAATACGTAACTTAAAGAAAAAAGCTAGATTAGCATACAATAATCGAAATAAAAGTCCAGAACACTTAAAATCGTTTAAAGACATTTCAAAGATGTTAGAAAAAGAAAAGAAAGAAGCGCAGGGAAACTTTCTGGGAAATATCTTACACGAAGGGGATAATAATAATTGGAGAAAATTTTATTCATTCGTACGCAGAAGAAGGGGCGACAAAGAACTCATTGCAGTTCTGCAAGACAGGGATATGCAAATAGTTGATGATAAAGAAAAAGCAGATTTTCTTAACTCATACTTCATCTCAGTTTTTAACCCCGATGGTGAGAAATGTGACAGTGTGCAGGATGCACATTCGGTTTCAAGCTTTAAAGTAACCTTAAAAATGGTTAGGGAAAGAATATCTAAATTAAAAAACCATAAATCACGGGGACCGGACGAAATTCCTACGGAAATATTAAAACTGGGAGGAGAAGCCATGATTCCATACATAATGCGTCTGATCAGTATATCGATAAATAATGCAACACTCCCGCATGACTGGAAATCGGCTATTGTAGTACCAATATATAAGAATGGCGATAAAACGAAAGTAGAAAACTATAGGCCAATTAGCCTAACATCTGTTGTCTGTAAAGTGATGGAACATATAATTGCAAAATATATTCGGGACTTTTTAACAACAAGCGACTGGTTTTATGAGGGCCAACATGGCTTTAGGGAAGGATTTTCATGTGATAGTCAAACGATCTCACTATTCCAAGATATAGCTGAAGTAGTTGATAAAGGAGGAAGAATAGATGCAACTGTTATTGACTTTTCAAAGGCTTTTGACTTAGTGCCGCATGGAAAACTTTTAGATAAAATAATCAGACTAGGAATTGACCATAGGGTGGTACTCTGGATAAAGGCTTTCTTAGAGGGGAGGACACAGAAAGTAAGGGTAGGTAAAGAAACTTCTAGAGCCGAACTTGTCAAATCGGGAGTACCGCAAGGAAGCGTTCTTGGCCCTCTACTTTTTCTCATATATATTAATGATCTCTGCAAAAACATTAAATCTAAAGTGAGATTATTTGCTGATGACTGCATTATTTATAAAATAATTCGTGATATTAGAGATACTGAAATAATCCAAAGTGATCTCGATAAAATTGTTAGTTGGGCTACATTAAACGGTATGAAAATAAATGACACCAAAAGTAAGTCAATAGCATTCTGCAGAAGGAAACAAGAAATCCGGTTAAACTACAAAATAGGTGACGCAACGGTCCCACAAGAAGAATGTTGTAAATATCTAGGGGTATATCTTAATTCAAATTTGACATGGGATAGCCAAATTGACCAGGTATCGGGTAAAGCGTGGAGGGCGTTACATTTTGTGATGAGAAACTTAAAAAAGGCAAACCCAAAGACCAAACAAGTTGCTTACATGACACTAGTACGTCCATTAATGGAATATGGTGCAGGTTGTTGGGATCCTTACAGAACCCAACAAATCAATTCGCTCGAAAGACTTCAGCGCAGAGCAGCTAAATTTGTCACAGGAAAACGAGACCATGGTGAAGAACTTGTTACTGAACTAGGATGGGAAAAATTAGAAACTAGGCGCAAGCAAGCCAGGTTATGTTCACTCTACAGGGCATATATCGGACAAAAAGCATGGAGTGATATTTCAGCACGTTTAGAAAAGCCAACTTATGTAGGGTCATTAAATCTGCCTGAAATGTAACGAAATTATAAGTCTGGACAAATGAATATAGAATCCACGGCCTCAGTAGGATTATTCCATTCTTCATCTATATAAATAAAAACGAATAATATGTCTGTCTGTCAAATACATTTACACACATTTTTTTTTTCATCGTGAGTTTAATCGATTTCAATTCTCATAATCTTTCGAATACTGAATTTTTCCATTTATTTATTTATTATAATTTTTTCAGCTAATTTGCGAGCATATCGGCAATTATGCCCCCCAAACGGAAATCGATTGGTCGATCTACATCTCAAGCACAAAATAAAAAAGGCATTACGAACTTCAGAAACAGACGAGCAACGGGAAGCAAGATTAGAAGCTGATCGAATACAAACTGCTCAAACCCGTTCTTCTCAAACGAACGAGCAGCGAGAATCAAGATTGGAAACTAATCGATTACGCACTTCTCATGCCCGTTCGAATGAAACAATTGATCAACGGAGAGCAAGACTGGGAACCAATCGAGAACGCACTTCTCATGCCCGTGTTCGAATGAAACAATTGATCAACGGAGAGCAAGACTGGGAAGCAATCGAGAACGCAATGTTGGATCCAGACGGACACTGGACGCTGATTTGAATCTTGCTGCGTTCCATTACGATGCTGATTATGATTACAGTCTTCATCGAAGTGTCTATATTGGAAAAATGGACAAGTTATGCGAATTTTGCAGGGCATTGAAATTCAAGAATGAAACTCCAGGAATGTCCTGTGCAGGTGGAAAAGTGAAATTACCAGAATTGCATTTACCACGCGAACCATTATCAACGTTGGTATCAGGTGACACAAGCCAGTCGAAACATTTCTTGGAAAACATAAGCAAGTACAATTCATGTTTCCAAATGACATCGTTTGGTGCAACGGAGAACATACGTGACAATTACATGCCAACGTTCAAAGTTCAAGGGCAAATTTATCATCGTGCTGGATCACTTCTATCACTGCCAAATTCTGATCACAAATTTCTCCAAATTTATTTCATGGGAACCAGTGATGAACAAGTTGATCAACGTTGTCGATTCAACAACAGCACTAATCGAGAAATTGTTGCTGCATTACAAAATTTATTCGATCAACACAACGAATTAGTTCGACTGTTCAGGACGTCCCTCGAGCGAATGACAGCTGATGATTACGTTGTTGTCATTAGACCTGACAAAACACCAGCCGGCCAACACGAAAGACAATACATTGCACCGACAATTGATGAAGTGGCGATCGTCATAGTTGGCGAAGAATTTAACTCGCGTGATATAATTCTTCATCGCAGAGATGGCAATGTTCAGCGAGTCTCCGAGACTCATCGCTCATACGACGCATTGCAACATCCAATTTTATTCTGGCAAGGAGAAGATGGATATTATTTCAACATCAAAATGAGAAATCCACAAACACATGAGGAGACTAATAAGAAAGTCAGTGCCATGAATTACTATTCATATCGATTGATGATTCGTGAGAACCTAGACAGTCACATTTTGAAATGTCGGCAATTGTTCCATCAATACATTGTCGATATGTATGCAAAAATCGAGACCGAACGACTTATCTTCATTCGATTGAATCAAACCAAACTGCTTTCAGAAGAATATATTCATTTACGCGATGCAATTGCTACTGATGGCAATCCCAATTAACTGGGGAAAATGGTTATACTGCCGGCTACATTCACAGGAAGCCCACGGCACATACATGAATACGCACAAGATGCAATGACTTATGTTCGCGCTTACGGCCGTCCAGATTTTTTCATAACATTCACGTGCAATCCTACGTGTGATGAAATTAAGGAACTTCTGTTGCCCGGACAATCGGTTTCGGATCGCCATGACATCATTGCACTTGTGTTCAAACAAAAATTGAAATCTATGATGAATTGCATTGTCAAATATCATGGTTTTGGAGAGACACGCTGTTGGATGTACTCCATTGAATGGCAGAAAAGAGGATTACCGCATGCACACATTTTGATTTGATTGATCGACAAAATGCACCAGACAAAATTGATGAAGTCATTTCAGCAGAAATACCAGATGTCGACATTGATCCAGGCTTATTCCAAGTCGTTACCAAAAACATGATTCATAGTCCATGTGGCGCGATCAACAACAATTCTCCGTGCATGACGGATGAAAAATGTACGAAACGCTATCGAAGAGACTTACACGCCGAAACTATCACTGGAAATGATGGATATCCACAATATCGTCGACGATCGACTGAAGATGGTGGCAAATTCGTCAATCTAAAAGTGCGCAACAATGATATAGAAGTCGATAACCGTTGGGTTGTGCCGTATTCACCATTACTCTCAAATACGTTCAAAGCACACGTCAATGTCGAGTATTGCAATTCAGTGAATAACTGCGTTATTCTCATTATGCACGGATGATTTATTCGCAAGAACGCTACTTTACTCAGAAGTGCCAAAATATTATACATGGAATGCATCAGCGAAAAAGTTTCAACGTCGTAAACAGGGGAAACCTGAAAGGACACCCGAATTTATATTCGTCCGACGAGTTAGGCCGTCTGTATACAGTTCATCCAAAAAATCAAGAATGTTTTTATTTGCAATTACTGTTAGTTAACGTGCGTAGACCGAAATCCTTCCAAGAACTGAGAACAGTAAATGGTGAAGTATGTGGGACCTATCGAGAAGCTTGCCAAGAATTAAATCTTCTTGAAAACGATGCCCATTGGGACACAGCACTCGCTGATGCATCGAACACTGCTCAACCACACCAAATACGCACGTTATTTGCTATATTATTGACAACGTGTTTCCCATCCAATCCGAAAGATCTTTGGGAAAAATACAAAGATTACATGAGTGAAGACATTGTTAGCTCAAGAGCCTATAAGTTATATGTTTCAAATTTGCCTCTGTGGTATTGGCGGGGGCCGCCATTTATTTCGCGCGTTACATCATTTCCTGGCGTGTGTGCTCGCGCCAACTGCCTCACGCCAGTTCAGTAGTAGTCATGTTTCAGATGCAGTAGCCTGCAGTCGTGCTGTTCGAGTGCTCCCTCGAGAGGGACATTATTCCAGTTTGTAGGCTTACTACTCATCTTCTATCCACACTCTTTCGCTCCTAGACATTAGGCAGCTTGTGTGCGATTTCGGGCTTCATATTGTATTTTCGGTGCAAAGTGCATTTATGTTCCCATTTTGTTAATGGCCTAGTCGCCACGTGTGTTCGTAACAAAGAAACTTGGTACTAGCGCCTCTAGAAGCTATTTGGCGGGAGTGGTGTATGCTCCTAGCATCAGTAACCGTATCTGACTGCATTTATTATCCTGTGCTAAGTGTTTATAACTTCAACTACTCAGAGTTCAGGCTTCCTGAATATATTGTATTGCAACGAATCAAAATCTAAATCCCTGATTTCAGCGTCCTACAGTCCAAGCTCTCCTTGTTTAGTTTTATGTGGTTTTTAAATAAACCTGGTCCTCCGAAAACCTACTAGTTTACCTATCAGACATCTTACGTCGTTTGCGAGCTACGAATCCTGACGTGCAATTCACACCAAATGTGTATAATGAGGCATTGGTTTCGATCGACGATATATGTTTGGCAATCGCTAACAAAGGATTGATGCAGTTGGGAATGTGTGAACCGAATAGATCTTCAAATGACGTGTATGATCGTGATTTCCAACGTGAAACACACTTCGATGTCGATGATTTGGGTACATTTGTTGAAAAGAATCTTCCGAAATTGGTTCCAGAACAACGCATTTTATATGACACAATCATGAAAGCAATTACAAATCAAAGCGGCGGATTGTACTTCATAGATGCGTCCGGAGGTACAGGCAAAACTTTTCATATTTCAATCATTTTGGCAACCATACGATCCCGAAATAAAATTGCATTGGCAATTGCGTCATCTGGAATTGCGGCAGCACTTTTGGATGGTGGTCGAACAGCACATTCAGCACTGAAATTGCCGTTGAATTTGCAAACCACTGAGACGCCAACATGCAATATCACAAAAAATCCGGAATAGGCAAAGTTCTCCAAACATGTGAACTTGCCATATGGGACGAATGTACAATGGCTCACAAAAAAGCATTGGAAGCACTTGATCGTACACTGCAAGATTTGAGGGGAAATGGACATCCCTTCGGTGCAGGCCGTAGCAAGGTCCTTCTGCGCCCTTGGCGAGTTTGACAAATCTGCGCCCTCCAAATGAACAATTTTTTTAAATTTCTGTAAAACTGATTTTCTTAAATTCGCTTGCAGGAGGATTTTTTTGGTCCCATTTCTTTAAAAAACCACTGCCTAATAGATCAAAACTAATAATGTAGACTAACCTATGATGGTCATGGTAGGTTTAGTTAGCACATTTGTTTACTGAAATCATTCTTACCTATACAACAGAAGCAACGCCAACATCAACAAGAGACGAAACAACACAAACATTAATATTGTTTCACTGTTTAATTTAAAAATCGCTTAGTTAAAAAATACAATAATAATCAGAGCCCGGATTCTAATGACATGTCATCTTTTTTATTGATGCTGCATAGACATTGCCAATTTTTAGATAAATCATAATCATGGCCTCTAGATTATAGAAATGCATTTTTATTAGGTCATTTTTTGACATTGTATGCAATTGTATATTTTTAGGGCATTTATTTCGTCCCCAGCGGTGCTGCCTTTGAATTGTTTGTTTAATGCAAGAAGGACACACTCTAGGTTGAAGTGTTGTCAAGTCTCAGTCGGAAATGAGAATCAAAGGAACGCCAAAATGTTGTATTACATTACTGTTGTTATTAGATTGACTTGGCACCAGAGTCTGCCACCTGCTTGTACTGCCACCTACTGTTTACCCTCAATAAACAATATAATCCGGCAGACCGCAAAAGAAAATGCTGAAGTTTGACTCGCCAGTGCCTCAGTGCCAGTATAAATTTCCGTAAGGAAAGAATATTCACAGCAAAAATCAAAGTTTTTTAGACCTACAACATCCTCTCTGAATTTAAGGTTTTAACAATTATGTGCAAATTATTCTATAATTTTGTGTGTACAATAATAATTTTTTATAAATAAAATATCAGTTTTTAGGTAATTTTTTATAATTATTAAGTCATTTTCTTTAAATTTTGGGGTCATTTTATAGGTAATTTTTCAAACAATTTTAGGTCATCAGAATCCGGGCCGTAATAATAATACAGTATAATATAATTAAAAATAATAGCAGCGACTATAATATCAGCGCCGGCCTTAGAAGGGAACTTGATCAAAACAAACAGCATGTATACTGCCAGCTGGCAGAGCGTGCATCGGCCGCGGATCACAACACATTATTCAATGTAAAGTTACAGAAATTAATTTTAATGTACATTATACATTGTGTGATTTTAAAAACTAAACATTTTTAAAATAAGAAATTTTAGTTCACACTTAATTTATAATAAAATAGTAATAACAAAAGGAATTGAGATCTGCACATTCGGCTTTTTCTGTTGTAATAATATAGTTGGGTAGTCATTTTTGCATGCAGCATGTAACAGTATGAGCGATGCCATTGTTGATCGCTTTGTAATCAGTCCTGTCGACAGTAGTAGCACTGAGGACGACAATCAGCTGGAAAGGGATTGAGTTGAACCACTTTCATCACAATAATAACGTACATATTAATTTTCATTGTCGTTATATCTTTCCATACTGTTCATGATTTATGTCAATATGAATCGTGTTAATTAAAGGACGTTGCATAACTGCTTTTTGCTTGTAGACAATCGGCATAATACTATAGGTATAGATAGTTCACGTGCATTAATTTTTAATAACCTGAAAGATTTCTTCCACTAACGTGGAATTTATATTGCTTGATAAATTGCACCAGCCTAAAAAAAGCGGGATTTTTCATGGTTAATTTTGCGCCCTTCGACCCTGCGCCCTTGGCGGTCGCCCACCTAGCCACCGCCTAGCTACGGCCCTGCTTCGGTGGAGCACTCATTTTATTGTCTGGTGATTTTGACATACTCTGCCAGTTATACCACGTTCAACTCCCGCTGATGGCGACATGTAAAGAAATTGACTTTGAAAACCAATACGCGTGTTCAACTACAAAATGATGAATCCGCCGAACGTTTCGCAAAACAGTTGCTGGATATTGGGAATGGGAAGATGGCAATCGACAGATCTACACAATGTCAAGTTCAGGTTGCCAACAAACTTATTCAAAAGGTTTTCCCAAATATGGCGCGGAATTACAAAAATCATCAGTGGCTCAGTGCACGTTCTATATTAGCAGCTACGAACAACGATGTCAATGCCATCAATTTCAGTATTCAAAATGGAATACCAGGCGAAGCGACAACGTATAAGTCCATCGATACTGTGATTAATCAACACGAAGTTGTCAATTACCCAACGGAATTCTTGAATTCACTCGATTTGCCAGGTATGCCACCGCACATTTAACATTGAAAATTGGCGTGCCTATCATTCTTCTTCGAAACATCAATCCACCACTACTTTGCAACGGTACAAGACTTTCGGTGAAAAATATGATGAACATTATCATCCAAGCTACAATTTTGAATGGGAAATTCATGGGAGAAGATACACTGTTACCACGTATTCCAATGATCCCAACAGATAAATAAATAAATAAATGAAATTTTATTGTCATTAAGCAATTAAAGCAATAGACAACGTCAATGGTTCTTAAAACTAGGTACAGTATATACAACAATAAGTTCTACAAAATATTACAAAGTATACAAAGGGGCATAAAATAAATTTAAAATTTTACAACACAATTCTGGCTTCAAGATATTCAGTAATACTATAAAACGGATTAAGCAGTAAATAATTATAGAGTTTTTCTTTGAACACTTTCAACGAGATGTTAAAGTCTTGCATACACAATGGAAGTTTATTAAACAATTTTGGTCCAATTACTTCATAACTATTGATGGATTTAGCTAATCTATGATGTTGTATATAAATATGTTTATTGTTTCTAGTATTGTAATTGTGTACATCTTCTCTGAGTTTCAGTTCTGGTAACTTCTTTTTTATGTGTAACAGAACAGAATAAATATACAAGTTGATTACTGTCATAATTCTACACTGAACAAATATAGGTCTACAACTGGTTCTATTGGATGATCCATTTATTACTCTGATTGCTTTTTTCTGTAATATTAAAACATCCTTGACATGGCTACTGTTGCCCCACAGTAAAATACCATATATTAATATACTTTGGAAAAAACAAAAATAGGATGATCTTACATACTTGTCGGGTACACAGTTCTTAAGACTTCTTAATAAATAAATAACTCTGGCCAGTTTACCACTAATATAATTTGTGTGCTGAATCCAATCTAACTTGTCATCAATATATACACCTAAAAACTTAACACTTACAGATTCATCAGAAGGTAGCCTGTCACTTAAACTAAACACAACTTCCTGTGTATTGCTTGCATTTAATAAGAACCCATTTGCTTTGAACCATATTGATGCTTGGGCTATTGTATCATCAACTGCAATTTTAAGATTGTTGAAATCACTGCAACAGTTTAAGAAAGTTGTGTCATCTGCGTACAATACTGTATGGGTTTTTATATGAGATGGAAGGTCGTTGATCATTACAAGGAACAGAAAAGGACCCAATACAGATCCCTGCGGAACACCCAACGTAACACTGGCAATATCAGATTTCTCCATTCCAACACAAACAACTTGTCTGCGGTTACTTAAGTAAGATTTTAACAGATCCAAACCAACATTATCTAGACCATAAAATTTCATTTTCATTAGAAGTGTATCATGCTCGACACAGTCAAAGGCTTTGCTCAGGTCACAAAAGGTGGCCTGGGCAAAGCCCTTACTTTCAAATACTTGATAAACAATGTTAGTTAATGACTCTATAGCATCAATTGTTGATAATTTCTTTCTAAAACCAAATTGGAGTTTATTCAATATCTCTTGTTGTTCAAAGTAATCAGACAACTGTAGATACATAATAGTTTCAAGCACCTTTGCAAATATAGGGACCAAAGAAATGGGTCTATAGCTTGATGGAGATCCCTTGTCTCCCTTTTTAAAAACTGGCACAACTCTTGACACCTTTAGTTCTGCAGGAAAGTAACCCTCAAGTAAACACATATTTACACAGTAAGTTATGGGACAAACTATACTATCAATTACATTCTTAAGCAAATTACAAGAAATATCATATATATCTAAACTATCTGATGACTTAAATTTTCTAACAATATTTAATACAGTTTCAGGGGAGACTTCATGAAAGTTGAAAGGATTCAGATAGACCATTGGCTTTACACAATTTTGGGACAACAGCTCAAAGGAGCTAATACTAGGCTTAACAATACTATGATTTATTTCCTTAACTGACTCGATGAAAAAATCATTAAATTCCTGTGGAGACACTGTGATATTATCCTTGTGGGAGTCCTTTGCCACACTATTAATAAGTTTCCAAGCTGCCTTACACTTATTATTCGATTCTTCTATAACATTTGAGTTAAAAGATTTTTTTGCTTCTAAAACTGCTTTCTTATACTCAGCCCTATACTTAATATAAGCTAACCTATGACTATCTGTTTTACTTTTCTTATTAAGGTCATTTAAGGTCATTACTTGCTTTTTCATGTTTGCAAGTTGTGGAGAGTACCAGTTATTATTTTTTGAAGATACTTTCCTCCTTTCACCCTGACTTGGAACTTTAATTTTTCGCTGTGGTATACAATTTTCAAATATATGTAAAAACCTATTTAAAAAAATTGTAAACACTTCATCTGCTTTATATTTATTTGAGGTACCTACTCCTGTTAAGAGACCTAACCAATTGACATTGTACAGATTATCTCTGAAATTTGCAATTTTGTCAGCATTTATGGGTCTAGTAATAATAACCACCTTTGCATTACCATTGGGAACCATTAGATCATCAACATCTATAGGCCTACTAGGAACCCACGAGAAGGCCAAGGCATTATGATCAGAGTAAATAAACTCAACTATCTGGCATGACTCACTAGATACTTTCAAGTTGGTAAAAATATTATCTAGACATGATGACCCTCTAGTGGGCTCTGAGTTTACAAACCTTAGATCGTATTGTCTCAATAAGTTTTTCAGCTCAGTAACACTGCGCTTTGTCTTAGTAATGTCAAACTCTGAGTTCACATCACCACCAATTACAAAATCATAATTTTTCCATTTTGGCCTGCACAAGAAATTTAACAAGAGTTCAAACTTTTCCAAAAATACATCAACATTTCCATTTGGTGACCTGTATAAACTTATTAATACTAATTTAAGCCTATCAACAACTACACCACTAACTTCAAAATTTATCTCATCACAAATAAAATCTACATCTAACTTACTAACGGAAAAGTTGAGTGAGTTTTTTATATGCACAGATACTCCCCCCCTGTTATGTGATTTTCTACAATAAGCATTCACTAACCGATAATCATTAACCTTACTATATTGGAGCTCAGGCTCATTTGACCAGTGCTCACTTAAACAGATGAAGTCATGTTCATTTTCTATCAAGAAATCATTAAGAACTATTTCTTTATTTTTCATACCCTGAATATTAAGAAAGCCAATTTTGAGTTTGTTTTCATTGCGACTTGGGGAACTTATTTTCGACCAAGCGTTAGGCACACTTGTACTAGGCTTGGTCGAGCTTAGGCGTTTCCCTGTAGGGGAATAGGTTCATTCTCAATTTGATCCTTGCCATAACAATTTACACAGTCAAGAATCATTTCACTAACAAGTTTTTTACCTGTATTATTTAGATGTAAACCATGACTAGTATGGAACCTTCTGCCTAATTTACTTATGTCAATGTACTTACAGTTTCCATACAGACTACAAATATACTTTATTCTATCATTAGTACTTGCTACCGCTTGATTCACACAGGACCACTCAGCTAGGTCATGACGGTGAGGAATCGACAGGACGATGACATTAGTGTTGTGTAGCACAGCAAGCCTTCTCCGAATCTTGAGATGTAGCCGATGGTGTTCATTGTGGGAAACATCATTAGTGCCTCCCATGAGCACTAGAAAGTCCTCTGGTCCCAGATCATAGTTTTCTTGTGGCACCACATTTTCAAACTTTGCTCCTGGCTTAACTACAGCTTCAGCGTGAAGGCCACATTTCCGTAGCTCATGTACAACGTTTCTTCCTTGACTGTCAGCAAGCAACTTGACTCGTTTTCCGGGGGTTGGTTTCAGTCTCCCTGGTGTAGGCTTAGTATGGGGCCTAGGCCTAGATGGGTCTTGATCACTTGGGGATGAATCCTTTATTAACTTGAGAGGAGCAAATCTATTTGAAAGTACAGGAAAGTTTTTAACACTGAGATTAGGACAATAGATTTTGTGTTGTTGAACTTGGTCTGGTCTGTGCTTTTTATAAGGGACACTCTCCCACTTCCTGGTATTTTCCTCAGATTCCCAACCTCTATCATTAGTAATTCTCGGCTGTTCCTCATGGGTTAGGGTTGTACTCACATTTCTCAGCAAAGTGTTTTCTTCTTGTAGCTTAAGTATGTCCCTCTGCAACATTTCCACTATAACTTTCAAATTCCATTCATTTGAATTGATATGCCATTTGAATTCAAACGTTTACAGTTTCCGGTGCGACTCGCTTTTGCAATGACCATCAACAAAGCACAAGGACAATCGCTGCAAGTGTGTGGGCTAGATTTGGAAAATCCGTGCTTCTCACATGAACAACTGTATGTGGCCACCTCACGCGTCGGAAAACCTTCTGATTTATTTGTGTATGCACCAGACGGAAAAACAAAAAAATATCGTGTATCCAAAAGCACTCGAATAAATAAATGGAATTAAAACGACACTTTGAAATGTTTTTCATATGAAAACGAATAAGTTTCAATAAAAATGACACAATGTAAATTGACTGTTATCATAATGAGTTTCCTTTCTTCTGAGATCGCAGCAACGCTCGACGGATAAGCTATATAGATCTTCTATATACATAAAAATGAATGTATGTGTGTCTGTCCTTTATGCATTACTATGCCATTAATCCGATCACCATGAAACTTTGGGAAGTTGTTGAGTACATTCCCGCAAATGTTTCTGGCATACTACATTTTTAATTTTAGCTTTCGTTCGCGAGTTATGAGTGAAAAGGGGATTGAGACGTACATTTCTTGCGCTTTCGAAACATCAGTTTTTAGTAATACATTTCAGTTGTCAAATTGTCATTTGTCAGCTGTCAAATCAATTGCAGATGACTTTTCCTACTTTCGTCATACCTTGGAAATAAAAGCATCGCGATCGTTTGAATTTTGTAAGCCCACCCTGGTCGATTCATTTGTTTATAATGTCAAATTTTCACCCTAGACGGAAGAAGAATAATGAATATAGCCCTAAATGGACAAACATTGTGCAGGGGTTTTTTGGGCCAGGGAACTCGAACCTAGGGTTATTTTTCCCTTGCTGCGCTTTCTAATCGTGGAATTCACTTCAAAGCCGGATTTACAGCTGTTCCATTAATTAGGCCTATCAATCGTTTAGTTTAGACTATGAATGTTTCGTGTGCAAAGTGTTAATAAATATAATAGTTTAATTATTTTGCTCTTAATTTTTAATCTTACGATTAATTGTTGTGGGCGGAGCCGCGGGGATCTACTGTAAGCTATAAAAATATATAACCTAACGAGCGTTTTCTGAGGGAATTGATTGTGTGTGATAAGTCGTTCTTCCTCATTTCAAATTCGAAATACCTATATAAAGACCTTAAAGACATAGAGTTTGAAAATCGAAAGTCCTGCAAGAGTTATTTTCGTATTTACAAAATACAAAACCCGAGCGACGCCGGGCCTTTTAAGCTAGTATTTTAATAAAATGATTTGTAATGAAACTTTAAAAAAATATACACATTGTGTAAGTGATAAAGTCATATTTTAATTTTTTTTAGGTCATAATGTCCTACTTTTTAGATCATAGAAATCCGCCCCATACTTATTAGTTTTCTGAAAATGCAATAAATAAAATTTAATTGTCCCTATAATTTACTTTTTTCTGTGCTGGCCTTTAACACGTATATTCGAGAAAGTTTGTACAAAATATTTTTGCACCATTTATTTAGGTTATAAACATCTGAACCCTACTTATCACCGTCCACCCTGTCGACGTCTTATCCCGAACGAACTGAACTTTTCAGATGTGAGATGATCCTACTCAGATTCTTCCTTCCGTGAGTTTACCATGTACAGATTTTGCGCGCATGTGAAGTACAAGATAGCCAACAGTTTTTCACATTACATTATAACTAAGAATAAATTTACAAACTCAAAATAGTTCTGTTTTGAAAAACATTGTTAATTGTCCATAAAATATTATTACTACACATCGATTTTCTAGATACATTTAACCATTAGATTGTTGTATTGATGTTTTTTAACTTTATGTCAAAACATAAGTTACCAACACTGATGAATGGCGACATTTGCGGAGCTTTGTTTCTAATGGCAGGCAATGAAAGTGTTTGCGGTATTTTGATTCGTGTTTTTTAAGTTACTCTAGAGATAGGAAATATCTCAAGTATTGCTTCGAAAAGGACTAAAATATTAACTAACTTCAGATTATCCGCACGTGCTCTGCTGAAGAACAATTTTCAAGTAGACTACAAGAATGGTAGGCTTGTCTGGCCATGGGCATCACTTCAGCCCCTCAGCATCAGCAGAAGGTTTGGATTTTCTGTGACCAGTCATTTCATGGGGAAATAAAAGTTTTGAACATTAAATTATAATGAAAATGTGAAAAATTATTGCCATTATTTATAGTGAAAACATGCCACAAGGTCTAATTTAGTAAAATCCATGTGGTATCACATTAAAAACTGTAGTACCGATAGTGGAATATTTTCTGCTTGTCCGCCAGTTTGAATTAGGCCTGGGACAGTAAGAAGGGTACGTAATTGAAGTAGTGTTTTGTTCATAAGTGAACTGCAGTTTTACAGTTTTTAAGATTTGATTGGGCCCTTGAATTGCAGTGCGAGAGATGACTGCCATGACATCAAATGCTCCTACGTCTGCTGACGCCTGTCTTAGTATAGTACACAGTCTAATGTGTCATCGGCAGGGAGGGGAGTCTGAAGGATTTGCTAAACGAGCAATTGAGAGTCTTGTCAAAAAGTTAAAGGTAACTGTCTGATAGTGTATAAGTTTTTTGGGTTAAACTGTTTAGGTTTTATTTTGTTTTACTATTTTGTATCTTGTTTTATTTTCAGGAAAAGAGAGATGAGCTTGATAGCTTGATCACAGCAATTACCACAAATGGAGCTCACCCCAGTAAATGCGTAACAATACAGCGGACTCTTGATGGTAGACTGCAGGTATAAGTATTTCATGAATAGAAGATTGTGCATGTTCACATTTACAGGGTGGACTAAATTATCTGGTTAAGGTTTTCTGCAAGTTTTTTTGGCATAATACAAATATAAGTCACCCTTATGCTTTGCCCACTGCGTTGCTATGGTGATGCCCAGTGAAGGAAGTGACAAAAAACTAGAGGCGGTATGGTATCCTAAGATTTTTCCCTATCATACCTCAATTTTAAAAAAGACCACTCGCTTACAACATAATTATTAGGTACAATTTGTGACATGTAGGAGATTGATTTACATAGTCAGCGGTGTTTTTAATTAACTTCCTCCATAAGTAACCAACCCTGATTTATAGATGATCGCCACGGACATGTTGTACTGTTGATTGACAGAACTTTATTTCAATGGATTATATTTTGAAAGTTTAAATACCTATTTAAACAATATAAAAGTTACAATATTTTGTTACCAAGAATTTTTTTTCAAACATCGGATCTAGCGGTATTGTCATTAAAATGCCAACATAGGCCATCACAAATTACTGGTCACAGCCTTCTATACTGGCGATGGTTACTGGTGAAAGCATAGTCTACCAGTAGATGGATGATCATGAAAAGTAATTATATTATGAGTCAAACAGCTAATGGGCCTTACTCTATGTTACAAAGGAATTAATTTTATTGACGGTATGCTATTTCATCACTGAAACCAGTGCTGATATTCCATACCGGCACATACCGCCTCACTTCCCTCACTGGTGATGCCATCGTAATAGAACTTTACGTCTCACTCTCGTCCCCATTCCACTCGGCCACATCCCTGCCTGGCCGCTATACTGTCTTCTCCCTGCTTCCCCGCCTGGCCTCTACACTGTCCTTTCCTAACCACCCACCTGCCGATCGCTGCCTGCAACTCACTGTGTTATACTGCACTGAGATGTCACCATTTTCCCTTGCACCAAACATAATATTTCACAACTTGAAAAAACGCCTTTTTATATGCCAACAGAACATTTCACAATTATAAGAAACAAAATAATATTTCATAATAAAAGAAAGACCCTTGCACCATACATAATATTTCACAATTATAAAAAAAAACCCGTATTGTAACAAAATATGGCTTAATGGATGCAGGAAAATTTCCTTGCACCAACACTACTCTTTTCACAACTAACAAAATATCTCAAAATTATAAAAACCGATTCTTGCGTTAAAACTCATGAGCTCATGAAATCTCCCCTATCGTAACTCAAATATACGAAAGCTTCCTTCAATGCTCAACATTCACTTGTGGCATAATGGTTAAGACTCCTAGCTATAATGCTAGGGGTCCTGAATCTGAATCCCGGTCAATCTAAAATTTACTATTAGGGATAGGTCTCAAATAGGTAGGTAGGATGAAGAGGAGGTGAGAGGAAGAGAGGAAGAAGACTGGAAAGGAAGAGAAAAAGAGAATAAAGGAGAAAAATTAAATTTTTTCAGTTTCACCAAATTATTCGTAGATGGAACTACAGTCGCTGCTAGTAGTTCAAATACCGCTGCTAAGGGAGGGATTGAGAGTAGGAGTGGGGGACTCGGGTGAGACGTAATGTTCCATTTTCCTGTGATGCCAAATGATGGCCGCTTGCTCACTTGGCCCTCCCGACTGCCCGTGCTGCACCTCACTCGACACTCCCAACTGTACCAAATACGAGAATAACCCTAGTAGGCCTACCAAATATTAAACACAGAAATAAAAAAGATATTGTCGCAAGTGCCTTGTACCCACTGTCCTTGTATATTGTCGCAAGTGCCTTGTATCCACCTCTACATGTAGCTAATAATGCACAACACTAACCACATAGTTAAGTGCGCGATGCGGAGGCGGCAGCCATAGCAAAGCACCCTTTCATTTTCGAATAATGTACAATACACTGTTTGTAGGTTACGTTAGGTTAGATTAGATTAGACTACATTAGATTAGGTTCGGTTATTACCTAACCCTTGTACTATTAAAACAAATAATCACCAGAGCCTCTTTAGTGTTACTCAGGACCCACCACATGAAGGTAGAGGTTGATTTGGGAAGGAGAGGTTATATTAGTTAGCAAAATATGTAATTTGCTAACGTCAGGTCACTTCCCCTTAGGTCTCTCTTGGCTCTGAAAAGAGCCTTTTAGGGTGGTCAGCCCAATTTCCAGTAAAGTCATTGTAGGGGGAGGAAATGATTAGCAGTTCTTAGGTACATACACTGAGGCTATGTCTGACAGGAAATCTTGGAATGTGTGAGTTTTCACTTTCCATTTATGGTATATAAAAGTAGCTAGGTAGCCTTCGAAAGTTACGCCTTTCTTGCGATTGGTGTAAGGCATGCTGCCTTTCGCATGTGCCCATAAACCCTCTCTAGTGTTGGTGTGCACACCTGTCTCCCAGTCCTTGAACTGAATCGAGTGGTTTACAGTCGTATGACGGTACCCCTCATTGTTCAGACAACCATATGCCTTCCAACAGTCGGAATAAATAGTAGTTCCAGGAAGTATACGTTCTCGGATAATCACAAGAAGCGTTTCCTTGGAAAATACTGCCACAGGGCAAAGGAAGCATGCATTGGTATCACATTCCACACGGCCAAATACCATTGACCTTTGACACGTTTACCCTTACGATATTTCCTTTTCCCAAACTCGGATTCGTCTATTTCGACAATCTTTCCAATACCACCTAGTTTACGTTCCTGTCGTTCTAAAACACACATTACGGTTTCCCTGCAAAAGTAATACTATTCACGCTCACCCTGCATGCTTCAGCTAGGAAACTTGGGGGAATAGTCAGTCTGGATTCCTTAAACCAAGTATTGTTCCTGACCGAGCAAGAGATATGATGTGGGGCACTGGTAGTACTCTTCTTCGTTCTACAGACCCAGTGAATGCCATCAGAATTACCTTTCTTAACCACCTCCTTCATTGCTTTACCACAAATAGGGCACAGATAACAAGAGCTTATCAATCCGTGTGACTTACATAATTCAGTAACTTCTTTTACCAGATTTGACTGAATCAAATTCAAGAAAAAGAAGCAAGATAATATTGCTAGCCTCACTTTGTTACCTGAGCTAATGCTGGTCCCAGCTTCGATATCCATTATTACAGAGCACTTCAAGAAAAACTTGCACCTCAAATGCTTACAAGGAAGTGAGAAACCACGGAAAGTTCCCTCCTTTAGTGCAAAAATTCTTTCATTGTTGAGTCTATTAATATCACGTACTTCCTGCCGCGAAAGAATAAGTAAGAGGACGTACTATGATATTGTGCATTAATAAACTCTTTAACAATGCCTGCCCCATTTAAAACTTCTCTAGAACCAAAAAGGCTCTTTTTAGAGTAAACATAACATTTCAATTATATAAAAAGATATCCTTTTTAAAAAACTGCTATTTATCATGTATTAAACATTTCTGAACTCAAATACAAGAATTCTCGATTCTTACTGCAATGATCACACAATGGTGTAGTGGTTAATGCGGGCTATAACGCTAGCAGTCCCGAGATCGAATCCCCGTAGGTGCGAAAATTTGTAGGATAGGAATAGGTCACAGATAGGTAGGTAGGGTGAAGGAGAGAAGGGAGGTAATAGAGAAAAGAGGAGGAGAATTGGGAGAATATATATTTTTTTTTTTCATATTTTCAACGTTGCTAGTAAGTACTTCCACCAGATGTATCTGTGCTGCTAGTAGTTCCACCGTTACCTCATAGATGTCTCTCACTGTTTAAAATACTCCCCACCCTAAACCCCTCCTTCCCAGACGGGTCCTGATAGTGAGTGGGAGGAGCTTGGGATGGGAGGAGCTTAAGGAGTGACTTATATTTGGAATTTCCCATTTTTTTTCTCAACCGTTCAGTCAGATGTCATTGGTGATAAAATTGTCGGGCACTCTGCTACTTGTGATGTTTTTGGCAAAAGATATTTTTAGGTCGTGGACCACAGAAGCTCCACCCATTCTCACTCACTGGCCTGCTTCCCCTACTTTGCCTGGCCGCCTAGCCTTGCTCGTGCCTTTACCCTGGCTATGAACCTGCAGCTTACTGTTGTACCCTAATCATATGTGCTAATTAAGATACAAGGTTATGAAAATTACCCTTGCACCATATAAAAAATGCAATCAGCAGAGCCTCTTTAGCATTACTCAGGACCTGCCACGTGATGGTACAGTATATATTAAAGCTCTCTAAACTTAAATAGATGAATTTTCACTTCACTGCTCAACATTCACTTGTGGCATAGTTGTTAAGGCTGCTAGTTTATGATGCTAGTGGTCCCGTGTTTGAATACCGGTCAATGCGGAAAATTTATGGTTTGGAATAGGTCCCAGATAGGTATATATGGTGAAAAGGGGGTGAGAGAAAGGGAGGAAAGAATAGAAAAGGAAGACAAGAAGAGAAGAAAAGAGAAATAAATGGAGCCTATAGATTCCATATACAGTGAGTCCCACGCAAGAGTTGGCCAATGATGCGGGTTTCTGCATCACGGCTGGCACAGCTCCAACTCCTGAGCGATCGGGTGAAATATCTATGCAAATAATGCCGCGGTCGTTGTAATGATTCAGGTTATCACATTTACAGTTAAAATTACAATGAAAATAACCACGTACTTCATCACAAGAGATGATGGAAATGTTCTCCTCTTGCATCCAGACAATACTGGCCCCTTTTTTTAGGAAATTTTCTTTCACGCGCATAAGTTCAGCTTCTGAGACAGAGTTACTTTCTCTTGTGATAGGCCTATGTGATATTGTCATCAAGTTCTTCTAACAGTATGTAAATATTATTTATGGGGAAACTTGAAAAATAAAGTGTATAGGTCAATTTCCCATACACAAGAAGAACTTAAAGACAATATCACAAGAGAAATTAACGCTATCTCGGAAGCTGAATTTACGCGCGTGAAAGAAAATTCCCTAAAAAGGTGCCAGTGTTGTGCTTATGCAAGAGGAGAACATTTCCAACATCTCTTGTGATGAGGTACGTGGTTATTTTCGTTGTAATTTTAACTGTAAATGTGAGAACCTGAATCATTACACCAACCGCGGCATTATTTGCGTAGATATTTCACCCGATCGCTCGGGAGTTTGAGCTGTGCCAGCCGCGACGCAGAAACCCGCGTCATTGGCCAACTCTTGCGTGGGACTCACTGTATATAAGCACATTACAATTGTACGAAGATTCTAACTGTAAGTAAAATTGTGAAGAAGTGGACACAAAATTAACCTAAAGTGGTGCTGTGAACAGCTGTTAAATCATGATCCCCTTGCGCTGGTCAATGTTCTATTGTCTGACTGAAGAGGCCATTGGGTCTCATGGACAATATTCGATGTTGGAAACCTAACGATGAAAACATGGTCTTGGTGGCTCAGTCGCTAATCAAACTTTCTATCGAATACGGAAACTTGATGTTGGCCCTAGATCCACTTCTGGGGAATCGGTAGTATGGGCCGTGCACTCCTCCCCTTCCACTCGATACTCGCCTGGTTGCTTCCCCTATCCCGCCGGCTGCTTTTAGCATGTATCCTAGCCACCTGCCGGCCGTTGCTCAGTTGCTCAGTAATAATATTTCACAATAAAAAAAATACCCTTGCACCAAACATATTTTACAATTATAAAAAAACGCCATATATATGCCAACAGAACATTTCACAATTATAAAAAACCAAATAATAAATACGAGGGTTGATCTGTATGCTCCACCCTTGACCCACTTCCTGTTGAGATAAAATTATCAAAATATTCATGCAAGCAGCTTCATATCTGAAGGTAAACATTTCACTGTTTCTCCCTTGGGTCAGGGATATTTTTCTTGTGAAGGATGTGTGTGTCAGTCATAAAATGGAACCTGCAGAACCTTGAGTTAAAAATCATCTTCCACGAATATCTTCTTTGAGTTTTGGGAACAATCTGAAGTCACTAGGGGCCAGATCTGGTGAGTATGGTGGGTGTTCCACTAATTCAAAGCCTGCTTTGGCTATAGCAGCCATGGCCACACAAGAGGTGTGACTGGGGGCATTGTCCTGGTGAAAGAGGATTCCTGCACTTAACTTTCCACGTCTCTTACCCTTTATAGAATCTCTTAATTTTGGAATTAAATTAGCATAATATGCTCCTGTGAGTGTAGAACCCTTTGGTAAGTAATCAACCAGAATTGGCATCCCAAAATACTGTGGTCATTACTTTCCCTGCAGATGGTTGTGTCTTGAACTTGCGGAGAGGGGGAGATCCCTTATGTTTCCACTCTTTACTTTGGAGCTTCGTTTCTGGGTCATAATGGTGGACCCAGGATCAGGGTTGATAAAAAACATGTTTTTTTTTTTTAAAGAACAAAAAAAAACGTTTTTTTTTGTTTAAAACGTTTTATATGTGAACAACAATGTTGGTTGTTTTAAACGTGTTTTTTTTAACGTTTTTTATGTTTACAACAATGTTGTTTGTTTAAAAAAAAGTTTAAATTGTTCATTTTGTTTAAATCAACCATTTTAATGTATAGGGCCTATTATATACATATATATATATACAGTTGAAATGTTTAAAACATTTTAAACAATTTGTTTTAAACATTTTTTAGCATATGTTTATAACACTTTTTAATTGGGTGTTAAATTTAATTATGCAGACAATTTACATTTTGTCAATCCAATGACACCCTGTGCTAAGATGTTCAAGATTTACGAGTCGTAGACTTAATAGTATTTGAAAATACATTTTGTACCAGTATTATTTGTTTATGATTTAATAGTTCATGATTAATAAAAAAAATAATACAAACTACTGTTTAATTACTGCCTTTACTGCTCAACTGATGATTGACTTTCACCATGTTTTACGTGGTCTTAGCCGCCTTACATTATCAAACTTACAAGGGATATCCTACTACAGTGTTGACAAATTGACATTTTCAATATTTAATATTAATAATCTCTTTCTTTAAAAAGGAAGACCACAAAATAGATGGTAGGATGCAGTCAGAAAAAATTGAAATCAATTACTCGAAATCAGAAACTGGAAGCTGGCGACAGAGGATAGAGAAGGCTGGAGGAAAAGGATACATAAGACATCACCTCACATGATTTTCTGCTATTCTGGCACTAGTTTTTTTGTTTGTTTTCTGTTTACAACACTAACAGGGTGTCACTGACTTGACAAAATGTAAATTGTCTTCATAATTAAATATAACACACAATTAAAAAATGATTTAAACATATGCTAAAAAAAACATGTTTAAAACAGATTGTTTAAAACGTTTTAAACAAACTTAAAAAAAACACAAGCCCTTGTTTTAAACATGTTTTAAACACTTGTTTTAAACGTTTTGTTTTAAACATTTCAACCCTGCCCAGGATTCATCCATAGTCATAAATCTGTCAATAAATATTTTTGAATCTGCTCTGTATATTTGTAACAGACGTTCACAAATCAACACACGCTGTCTCTTCTGTGTTGCAGTCAACATTCGAGGAACCCGACTTGCTGTCAATTTTTTCATGTCCAGTTCCATAACTAAAATATTTCTAACTGTGTAATAGGAGAAGCTTGTTAGCTCCACTATTTGCCTAATAGTCAGTCTGCGGTCTTGCATCACTAGATCTTGGACATTTTTGACATTGTCTACTGTGGTAACGCTCACTGGTGGTCCTCCTGTATGTTGATCTTCACATGATTCCCTACCACATCTAAATTCATGACACAACCTTTTGACTATGTCATATGATACTGCACTTTCACCTAAAGTCGCACAAAATCCCGATGGATTTTTGTTGGACTCATTCCCTTTTTCTGCAAGTGTTTAATAACAGCTCTTTGTTCTAGAGGCTCCATTTTATGACTGACACACACACATCTTTCACAAGAAAAATATCCCCTGACCCTAGAGAGAAAAATAAAAGCTTGAAACAGTGCAGAGTTTACCTTGAGATATGAAGCTGCTTGCATGAATATTTTGATAATTTTGTCTCAACAGGAAGTGGGTCAGGGGTGGAACATACAGATCAACTCTCGTATTTCATAATAAAAAAGACCCTTACACCATACATAATATTTTGCAATTATAAAAAACACCGTATTATAACTTAAAATATGGCTTAATTGATGCAGGAAAATTCCCTTGCACCAACACTGCTCTTTTCATAACTAACTAAATATCTCAAAATTATAAAAACAGATTCTTGCATTAAAACTCATGAAATCTCCCCTAGCATAACTCAAATATACGAAAGCTTCCTTCACTGCTCAACATTCACTCGTGGTGTAATGGTTAAGACTCCTGGCTATAATGCTAGGGGTCCTGAGTTCGAATCCTGGTCGATCCAAAATTTACTATTAGGAATAGGCCTCGAATAGGTAGGGTGAAGAGGAGGTGAGAGGAAGAGAGAAAGGAGACGGGAAAGGAAGAGAAGAAGAGAATAAAGGATAAATAAATTATTTTTTTCTGTTTCACCAGTTGCGTAGTAGATAGCGCTATTGTCACTGCTAGTAGTTCAAACACTGCCGCTAGATGTCTCCCCCACCCAAAACCCCTACTTTCCAGGCGGGTTGGAATGTGGGACTCATGCGCGACCTGTTCTACTGTTTTCCCCCACTATATTGGGGACTTTGCCCCCAAACCCCTACCAGGTGCTGTGCCCCTGGACCCTCTTTCCAGGATTCTCCCAAAATCCCTTCAACAGGAGCTTCGAGTACAGTAATTTGGTATTTGTAATAAGTAGGAAAGCGCACAATGTGCATTGTTATTCTCCAGTTCAAAACTGGGTTAGAGATTTTTCTCTTTTCTTGCATGTTAACACAATATAACGTTCACATGGTCGACCACACAGTTGACATACACAGTGAAGCAAGTCTGGTTTATTGTGTTTCATGGTGGTACATATCAGGTGATGGAATCCGTGAACTGAAAGGCATGTGTAGATGTGTCTGAGCTCATAGCCTGCTTGTTTCCAATCTGCCTTCATCATGACGTCCGTCGAGTAGAAGTCAGGCCATATGTTCCTTTTTCTCTCGTAGAATTGTGATTGCCTCATTATAAGCACTTGTTCATGGCAGCAAGAACTGATACCGTAGCTCTTCTAGTAGGAAAGGCTCCCTTGCAAGTTCGTATACAAGCTGCGAGAAAGTTAACTTTTTGGAGGCATAATGTCTTTTTAAGGAAAGTTGACTTAACCTTTTCTATAGCAAGGAGATCGTTCATTTGTAAGTGTTCCCATATAGCATCAAGACCATAGCTGATAACTGGTGCAGTTTTCACCCTGAAGAGTTTTTAGTGATATGTCCATAGACAGTCTATGCATTTGTTTTATGACTTTCATGGCTACGGTTCCTGCGGTTTTTCTTTCTTGTATGTGTTTTGTGAACCTAGAGCCTATTGTTTGGAAGGTAATACCGAGATACTTGAAGGTGTTGACCTTTCATATATTCTTTCCGCTTATCTTGATGGTATCTTCGGATGTGACTTGTCCTCCTTTCCTAAAGACCAACATTACTTCTTGTCTTCATTCAGATGTAGATAGTTTTTTTCTGCCCAGGTGATTAGACGGTCGCATGCCAGTTGTAGCTGTTCCAGTGATATGGAGACCAAGACCATGTTGTCTGCATATGCATATATGGCCACATCTAAGTTGTCTACTACTTGTGTCATATCTTGCGTGACGATGTTGAACAAAAGAGGGCTCATTGGATCGCCCTGCAGGACTCAATTCGTCTGCGTTAGCCAGGATGACTTGTCTATCTCAACGTAGTTGTAGGCTAGTATGTTCTGGATGATTTTTGTCAGGTAGTGGTTTTCTCCGCTGAGGGATCCAAGTTTTTTGAGTTCTTTCTGTCTGTTAATTAGGTTGAAGGCCTTGCTGTAATCAACGAAAATGGTATATAGTTTTCCCCACTGGTGCCTGAGTGTCTCTCGTATTTCGTTTAGAAGGCATTTCATGGCATGAATCGTGGATTTCCCCCTCTGGAAACCGAACTGTAACTCTGGAATTTTATCATCAGTTAGATTTGTAAGCCTGTCAGTGTTGAGTTTTGTCAGCATTTTGAATGGGGGGCATTCTAGTGCAATGCCTCTATAGGCATTTAGGTCTTTAGTGTCACCTTTTCTCCTTTGTGTAACACTTTTACTGTTGAGTTCCTCCACTTGTCAGGAAAATTGGTTTCTGTAATTCATCTATTCATCATTGCGGTCCAGGCTTCATTTAATAGCATGGCCGTGCTTTGGATGTGCTCATTATATATCTGTTCGGGTCCACAAGCTTTCTTTTTCTTTAGTTGGGCTATTACGCCTTTCATATCCTCCATGGTGAATGGGTCGTAATCATTAATTCCAGTTTGGAATTCAGTTTCCACATGAGGTCTTGTTTCCTTGAATGTTTTCCCAAGTTTCTATAGGGATTTCTTTGGGAAACCTTGGTTGTCGTGGTTTCAGGGCTCTATGGGTTGTTTTCTGCCTCTTCTATTAACTTGTTCTCCTCTGATATTACATAGGCCTTTCTCATTTCTGTCAGTATTTCCTTGTATTCTCTTCGTTTTATAGAATAGTCTTGCAAGTCTGGTTGAGATTCCGACTTCCTATAGTTATGTATGGCATTTAGCGTTGCCTTTCTCGCTTCATAGCAACGAGAGTTGAACCACGGTTTGGAGAGTCTATGGTCAGTCTGAGTAGGTTCAGTGAAGTTTTGAATTACTTCTTCTATTGCTTCAAGGGCTTGGTTTAATCCTTCTCCTTGTATTGTTTTCATTAACGTTGGTGTATCCACTGATATTGCTTTAAGTTTTCCCATGTTGATGTTTCTGGATCGATGTGCTACATTTGGAAACATCCACAGAGATGGTGCACTCAACTGGAGGTGTTTCTTCACAATCATATTGTTACATACTCTGTGGTTTATATACTGCATATTTCCAAATATCACGTTGATGGTGCTAGCACCGTTTGGGCTAATATAGGTCTTTGTTTGAAGGTCATTAAAAAGTGTGAGGCCTTCTTCTAAGTAATTAATTACTTTCAAGGTCTTTTGGCTTGGTTGATCTAGCCTGCAGTTAAGGTCTCCTATGCTAGTAGTATCGCTTCTGTCCTTGGCACACTATCCTGAGCGCTGAACTGATCTCATCTATGATTTCCCTAGAGTCAAATTCTGGTTGATTTCCCTAGAGTCAAATTCTGGTTGGAAGTATATACTTATTATGTAGCATAATCTGGTTCTAAGTACAAGTAGGTTGTCTGAATGAAAAGTCTCTTTGAAAGGGGATAGCTTGGGACTCATAATTCAGGAGATTCCACCTTTTGGTCTGCCCAGAATACCTTGGGTGGCGAGAATATGTGTGGAATAAAAGTTCATTATATTGTGTGGATTTCTTAGGAATGTTTCCACTAGTACAAGGATATCCTATTTCTCATAAAAGTCCTTCGCTGTAAAGTTCAATGCTTGTTCGAGGCCTTCCACATTCCATGTCATGCATTTGAGTATCTCTTTCCTTGGTACTTTGGCTTCCGGTGGGACTTGTCTAGTTCTGTCGCAGGAGCCGAAATGGCCTTATCACAACACCTTTTGGCCAGAACTCATCGTTGTCGACGTTTGGTGCTTCATCAAGTGGAAGTCTCACCTTGAAGGCTTTATTTTACCTGAGGGTGTTTAGTTCTTCATAGATTAGCTCTCCGTTTATCCAGCCTTCTTTCGGGGCCTGTATCAGGTTTTCCCCGGATGTCCTTCTTTCCAGTCTGCCTATGTATCGCCATCTCATCTTTGTTCCTACTTTTAGTATTGTGTTTGAGTTAGAGAAATCTTCCTTCGTGCCTACGATCGCACGTTAGGTATTTGGACGGTTCCATGTTCTAGTTTTCTGGTTCCTCACTTGTTTCCTTTCTTCCCCTTCATTGTCATTGCTATTGCCGTGATGGGTCTCTCTTGTGGTGCTATATGGTGCTCTAGGACACTCCCCGATTTCAATTTTTCTTTCATCTGATAACTGTGGTGAACTGTCCATCATCATCTTCTGCAGTGTTACGTTGTACTTCTTCATCTACATATTCTCCATTACTTGAGTTTCTTATATCTTCTGTGGTGCTATCAGTTTCATTCTCGTCACTTGTTTGTGGTTGTGGCACCTTCTGTTTTGCCGGTCTGGTAGCCGTAGGCCGAGGAAATCGTTTGTCTAGTTCCCTGTAAATACTGGATTCAATTTTGGTCTTCATTTTCTCATAGAGTCTGACTTCCATAGAATCAATTAGTTCGTGGAGTTTTGTGAGTATCATGTTTGAATTATCTTCTGAGAGACGTTTCTTCAGTATTTGAGGTTTGCACTCTTTGCAGACCCAAGTAAGTTTACAGGTTTTCTGTTTGATCGTATCAAACTCTGTACAAGTCAGTCCACTGCATTCTGAGTGCTGCCATTTACTACAGTTGTTGCATTCTATGGTGTTCTCATTGTCTCCAATTACTTTCCCACATGTTTCGCATGGGAAGGTCTCGGATTCACATTCTGTAGATTCTGGCATGTTGTTGGTGATCTATAAGGCTGTGTTTACTTTTTAATGTCTTTGGATTGATGACGTCACACCTTCTTAACGGTTTTCAATATGGTTCCCCCTCTGTCTGCGGCTCTTATTGTTCCATAAGATTCACTTAACCTTCGTATTTTTTCATCCCCGGATCCACTAATACTTCTCTCTTTAAAATATCACCTCTACTTACTTTTGGTACAGCAGGCCTTTCTATTTACTCTCGTATCACTGTAAATCACTTATATTTAGACTTGGAAGTCAATCTGCTTCTTCATCTCACCGGAACTGGAGAACTCGATCCATAATTCCTTCCTGATTTTTTATTGGGTGCTTTGTCCCCAAACCCCCACCATAATTTTTTTCCCACACCTCTACTTCTTGTTACCATAGGCCTATGTCTTAGAAAATATTAATTTCATTACCTAGGCCTACAAAGTTGACATTAACACAATAGCTAAAATATGATTTAAAAAAATTAAAAACATACATGAAAATTAGACTAGTTGAATATTAAAAAATACTTGTCATTTCTTGTAAAATATCAAACATATGTCTATGCGTGCCCGTAGTATATGTATTCTTGGATAAAATATACTCTGTTACTCTCTTCTTAAGTGTTATGCAGCTATTATTACTATGAAAGTAAATTATAGATTGTCTCTGTTATGAAATAAATGTAGTTTCGTGGTCCTTCTTCTTAGAATAGAGTAGAAGTTCTAGATTAATGTAATGATATATCTAATGATATATCTCTTTTTTTTATTATTTATCGTTGCAAACAATTTAATTGACAATACATTGAGCTCAATATTATTAATTCACTAGACTCTTTTATTAAGTGATAGACCAATTAATACAATAAAGGTACTTTTACAACAATACAATAAAAGTTAATTTTAAAACAACGTGTTTTTATTAACTGGTCTCTTATATCTCATGTAGACTTCAGCTGTTTGTTTTCAAATATCTAGTGGTATATAGGCGGACTTTACCTAAGCATCTAATCTATAATTATACCACTTGAAAATATGAAGCTAATCAACTATATCCTAATGGAAAACAAACAAAGACTGGGGAGAAATGGAGAAATAAGACATCCCAAACAGCAGACCTCAACTACCTTGGGGAGGAAGGCATGAGGGACTTGATCATTGTTGACAGAACCTCCGATGACCTAGAAGTTCATAGTGAAGACACGATAGAACTTCAGCAAGACACAAGAACGAAAGGATGCAGAAACTCAACTGGAGGACGTAGTAGAAGAACACACACACACAGAATGCACATAACTCATAGGCTGATGGAGGACCAGAACAAGGTGACAAGAGAATGAAAACCAATGATAAGAAACAGGAAGCACAGAGAGAAACAGATCAAATGGAGAACAAGATGACACCCTCTGGGGACCAAGTGCAGAAGGGACAAGATCAACAAGAGTGGAGAAATTGACTGAAGAGAGCCTCACAACAAAGATGGAATGAGACACTGCTCAGATAGGAGTGCCAACTGTAACCAGGCAGTAAAGCAGGGTTCCGTATATGTCATAAGCCTCTAGCAGCAGTGTCGAGTTTCAGGTACCTCAGGATAACTTTTCAAATGATGGGTACCACATTTACACAGCATATGACAGAGCGCATAAACACAATAATGAGATCCATGAACGTCATCAGGCAGGTACACAGCTTTGCCCACAGCTTTGAAACTTTTCAGTCAAAGTCTCACCTGTCTTAACATGGATTAGAGGTTATTTGGCCCTATCTAAAGAAGAAACATCTGGAGGCAGATTGAGAAGTGATAGCCTGTCAAAATTTACGTGCTGTAGATTGGGGAGCTGGTGAGAGAGCCATTCTTCATAGAAGACATAAGATTACAGATGCTGCTACAGTCGACTCTGTCTTATGTAGACCAACTCCAAGACTTTCAGTCAAAGAAAAGAGGGAGTTCTATTCAACAGATGCCATGACTGCTGATGAATGGAAGCATGGATGCTATGAGTTACGTCAGATAGTGGTCAGATTTGCAGTACATGGCTTGCATCATAAGCTATGTGCCATTCAGTGATTTCATGAACCTGGTTCGGACTGCAGATGTAGCCAGTGTGGAAAATTCTGTGTAAATACCATTCTGTAGACTCAGAAGTGAATCGTTGGAACAATTCTGCTAACAAGACTAAAATACAAGGAAAATTCTGTAATGTCTTCATATTTTACCAAGACAATTCCAATCAGGACATCCTTGTCCTCCTTTAAAAAAATAGGGGAATGATTCTTTTTCTTCTTAATTTCGGTCATATTATTTTCCCTTCCTTTCGCGCAACACATAGTTTGAATACGAAGGAAAACAGAATAACAATGCTCTCACCTTGCGATACTCAGCTATTTCTGAGATATTGCCAATAGTCCAGTCATTTGGTAGTTTTACCTGGAAAGTTTTCCGGGAGTTTTGAAAATTTGTGATTTAATAGATTTCGACGTGCTCTTTTCGAATTTTCACTTTGCTACCTCGTATCTTTGCCGCTCGCGCCGCCATATTGGAAAAATGGCGCCCAAAAACAGTTTTTTCACAATATCTCCTTTCCGACTCATTTTACGATGAAAATAGTTATGTAATAAATTAAACTAGAGAAAATTTCCTATAATTTATGTAGTAACGATTTTTTTTGTAAAATGAATAGTTTCAGCGTACGAGCGTCGCGAAGTCTACTCCGACACGCGTTTTGGCCAAAGCCACGGAAGATGCGGATACGCCACTACCTGCATCATTTTGCTGTAAATCATTTAATGAGCGATTTTAACTAAATAGGTCTCCTGATATCAAAAATGTCATTATTTTTGTTGTTTCACATCTAGTTTTCGTGTTTGCTGTTATGGCGGACGCAATTTTAAGGTCTGCGTAGACTTTTTTGGGGGCTTATAGTAGCTAAACGGTAAGTCGTATAAAAAAAACCTGTTGCAGAAGCAGCAACGGATTTTGAGAGATCTACAAGTTTGGTCTTTTTGACGTACCTTCATCGGTTATCCCTTAGATTGAGTTAGATTTTTTTATTTTAAATAAATTCTGTATATTTTTCTCACATTATGTAATATTGTCATTACATAACATTATGTAATACCATTATGTAATACCATTATTACATAATGGTATGAAAGATAGAATCATACAATTTGGTAGGAATTTGGGCACATACAACAGTCCTAAGCGTGCTAAATTTGGTGTTTCTAGCTGCCCCAAAAGTATAGAAAAACTTGCTGGATAGCCTCGACATCATTCACATCTACGACAGTCTAATCTTCCACTTATTAACATTGATGTTTATTCACTTCCAGATGAGCTAGAAACTTGAAATTTGGCAAACTTATAGATGTTAGATTTATTAAAATACATGTTCAAAATCGTTCAGCTCGATCAATGTAATAAGATAATTAAGATACCATTTGCTTAACTAAAATATATTTTATAGATATTAGCTTATAACCAATGTAAAAATTCCCAAAAGTTCAAATCTTTAATATTTCCCCCTCCAAACAAACTTCGATTTTTTTGTCACTGATCATTTGTACGGCATCAGATGATTTGGCAAAAATGAATTTATTTGGCCTGCACTCACAAAAAATACTGGAATACATACGTATTGGACTGTTTGAAAATACTATTTGATTTTTCCCCGAAAAATATTATCAAAATTATCCTTATTTTTATCCTGTAAGCTAGTCTAACCAATAACTTATATCTCTCGTTGTGAAGTACCTATTGCAAGAAAACATAACGTGTTACGTAGAAACGGTCAACGGATTCATGTTCAGTGACCCAAAATTGGTTAAGATCACATATCACACCACTTACCGCAAAGGAAAAAGAATCCAAATTCAGCATCAAAGCTGCATACAGTTATTTTATTATACAAAATGTCAAAATAATATTTTTAACAAATGTCAATTAACCAGATGTGATAGAGAAAAACGAAATGCATTTTCGAATTTAGCACAGCGAATTTAATCAAACACACCTATTTTCGTTTTTACCGCAGAAATTTTCGTCTTTTTTCTAGGCTGATATAATCAATATGGCAATCAGCATTTCATCTACATTTGATTCCGTAATACTTGTCAGCGAAGATGTAGATCTTATTCTTTTGATGGCTCTATCTACGCGTTCAAACATAGCCTATATGATCTCAAACCAAGTATAGGAAAAATTTCGCAACGAATATATTCAACTCCATACCACTGCTAAACCTGGTGATAGGTTTGGAACGAATGTTGTCGTGCTACTGCTTCCGTCGGTGGCAGCGATGCAATATTAAATTTATTTTCATATTCTGATTTTGTGAAGCATGCATATCTATAGTTGTTTAACGACACACTTTTCACTGCACTGTAACCATACAATGCAAGGAGGAAGCTTCAGCAATGATCTTTGGATCTGCATTTTGGTTTTTGAATACCTGGACAAGCTCGTTTAATTCTGTTTTCTTTAAATACATTAGCACATTTTATTTTTCTTTGTTTAAAGAGTGCTGATGTTGTATCACAGCCACTGAAGGCGTGCAGAAATAATATTATGTTATCTGTGGCTGTTTTATTTTTGTTGAATATATTCGTTGGGAAATTTTTCCTTTTCCTGGTTTGAGAAAAAAAATATATATATAGGCCTATATAATTATAATATGTGTGTGTGTGTCTCTGAACGCGTAGATAGAGCCGTCAAAAGAATAAGATCTAAATCTTTACGGAATCAAATGTAGATGAAGTGTTGATTGTTATTAGCGTATCCGCATCTTCCGTGGCTTTGTCCAAAACGCGTGTCGGAGTAGACTTTACGGCGCTCGTACGCTGAAACTATCCATTTTACAAAACAAATCGTTACGACATAAATTATAGGAAATTTTCTCTAGTTTAATTTATTACCGGTACATAACTATTTTCATCATAAAATGAGTCGGAAAGGAGATATTGTGAAAAAACTGTTTTTGCGCGCCATTTTTCCAATATGGCGGCGCGAGCGGCAAAGATACGAGGTAGCAAAGTGAAAATTCGAAAAGAGCACGTCGAAATCTATAAAATCACCAATTTTCAAAACTCCCGGAAAACTTTCCAGGTAACCCCTTTTTTGAGCCCCAAATGACTGGACTACAAGTGCTCATATACGAACTGGGATCAGAATTGAACTTAGATTAGCTGATCTTAGATCAGTGTTACACAAAAGGACTCCAGTCTGAACTCAGATAAATCCTGAACTTAGATCATAATTGATCTCCAGTCAGTGATGTTTATAAAATCAACCGTAAGCTAATCATCCATTTGACAAAATTTATTACCTGCCCATAACAAAAGAACTCTTTGAGCAAAGAATGTACACAAGAAAAACTTAAATATTTTGAAAATCTTAATATTCCACAATAATAAATTATCTCTGAAACAGGTAGTCTATTGTGAAATCATCTGACACGACCAAGATTGCAACTTTTCTTTTATTATAGAAACTTTTGTTTTACAGTATGATTTCTTTTATATCGGTATTTAATATCCATTGGTGATCAATATCCATTGGTGGTCATTAAATTGATTACAATAGAAATTTGCAAATTAACTCAGCACCACCAGTTTGCACAGTGAATAATACGTTTGTAGTGAGAGGGTTAACCCATTGTTGCAGTATTTCCTTAAATATCACAACTTCCAGCTAACTTACCTTAAACTTGAATTTTGTGCTTCTTTAAATGAGGAACGTATACGAACTCTTTTTTTTTTTTAAGTGATATTACATTCCCATTTAGTTTTGAAACTTCTAATTATCTTTAAATGCATTATTTCTTTACCATCATTTTAACATAAAATATGCTTTTGTAATAAAATTGAATTACAACATGACTGAAAAGCAAGCTTCCTACAAAATAAATAAGTAAATAAATACATATTATGTCAAAAACAAATTACATTATTAAAATGTCAATATTTAAATAACATACTATTTCCACATTTTCAAATCTTTGAGATAATTTTTGAAAGTCTGTCACAAAGTCCATCTTAAAGCTGAAATGTCTGAATGATGAATAACAAAACAATGGTAGAGTAGCTAGTACTTCCACAAAGTCCCTGGGTTAAACATTGCTTACCTTAGAATCAAGTCCCATCAGCTCTGTGGGAGTGGCGGGTATTGAGGCCACTGGAGGGGTGCCCTAAGGTGATTGGTGAAGCTTGGTGAAGCTCTTTGAAACCATCTTGTGCTCCTCCCAAAAACACTGTATCGCTAAGGTCCATATTGGAATGTAATTCATACTCGAGTCATCACTCTCCATGTCTCTGCTACTGCCTGTGGCAAGTAATCTAGCTACTTCACTCGTGCAAGGCAACAATGCAGTGACTCCCGTGCATACAGGTTGGTGCATGTTTAATGTGAGGCTCGCCTGCTAGACATGCCACCATTCCCAGGGACTTTAAGGAAGTACGGCAACTCTAAGTGCAGAATGACTAATAAAATCACCGAATGATGAATAATATTATGATGTTGAATACAGAATGATGGATAAAATCACTGTTAAGGAAAAAGCTCTGTGCCGGTGTGTTTAAATACAGAATGATTACAGTAGTAAGTACAGGTAAGTGTCAGCTAGATTATAGGTCGGTGACATGTACGCTACTGCCAGTAATAGGTTATGTTAGGTTAGGAACAGCTATTTTTTAGTTTACCAGCAGCACACTGAATAGTGCGCATTTTGTTATGTGACTTATTGAATCTTCATGTACAGGGAAGTTTCATAACTGCAACAGTCGTTCCTCTTTTCTTTTCTGCGGCAAGGGCGTTGGTGGCAGAGCATATCTTACTGCTGTTAGATTGATCAGTTTTGAGATACCAGAACTTGATCAGAAAGTTAATAAAACCTTCAGCAGGTGCATAACTGGCTTTTAAAAACAGGGTTTGTCAGTTGAGAGATAACTGAAGATGAGTATGTTAGTCCTCAAAACATATTCTGCCAAAAAGTTGGGTTAAAAAAGCAAATGTGAAAGTATTACTCATTTAATGCATTAGGTTTATTATGTTTTCTTTGATATTGTAGTATGCCTTTTTAAAGCATATAAAAAATACTAGCTTAAAAGGCCCGGCGTCGCCCGGGTTTTTTATTTTGTAATTGGAAATTAACTTATGAAGGGCTTTAGATTTATAAATTCTAGGTCCTTATGTAGGTATTTATAATTTGAAGTAGAAAGAACGACTTATCACACTCAAACTATCCCCTAAGAAAATGTTTGAAATAGCTTTTATGGCTATATGTAGAATTTTGCATCCCATCGCTTGTACAGTACACAGTAAGCCCGGGAGGGGTTCTAATAAGAAGAAACCGAAATTCCGGTAACATAAAATTGTATTATCGTGGCTGAAAATTTTGTTTCTCACTGTCATGTTACCATAAAACCGTTTTCGGAATGAAATTAAACAGAAATACAATATCACTTTCATACATCTCTTCCCAAAACATATTACCTTACCTCGTATTGTTTTCTCTATTTCCAGGCTAGAGGAAGTTATGTGACTGCATTATTTTTGTGAATTTCATTCTGTGATATAATAATATATATATTACCATACCTCGTATTGTTTTCTCTATGTCCAGGGTAAAGAAAGTTATGTGACTGCATTATTTTCGTGGATATTGATAGTTCTCTCATTTGTTTCTCTCATTTGTCAAATTTATTCTACTTTCATTTTTTTTCCAAGGCCGTCTGAGACCCGCTGGTAACATTATGTTTTAATGTCAAATGTGATTCGGATTCGATAATTCTGTGTAAGAAGGGATTAAGTATTCTCAAAAACATTTGATTTTTGGCATTTAGAATCTGAATTTTTCAAAATCCTTTCTTAGTGAGCACCTACATTATGAAACGAAGGTACTGTCAAAATTCCAAGTCTCTACCTGTTATAGTTTAGGCTGTACGTTGATTCCTGTCATTCAGTCAGTCAGGACAAAGCCTTTTATATATAGAGAGATATGTGAGTAAGGAAACTTATTTTGCAAAATGTGCTTATCGTTGTTACCAAAAATGTTATCCTTACCAGTGAGTCATTTGTAAGAACTCAATAAAATGAACATGCTTACTTTTGTAATTTGTTTATATGTAAGTAAGCTGATCACTTGTGGTTTTCCAGGTGGCTGGGCGAAAAGGCTTCCCACATGTGATATACGCAAGGATTTGGCGCTGGCCAGATCTGCACAAGAATGAGTTGAAACACGTCAAGTACTGTCAGTTTGCATTTGATCTCAAGTGCGACTCCGTCTGTGTAAATCCATACCACTACGAGAGGGTTGTTTCCCCAGGCATAGGTAATGTTGAGAAAGCTATTTGGGTCATTCTCCAGAAACGGGACAAAATGGAATTGCATTTTCACAAAAAAATAACTTTCACTAATCAGCTTGATATTTTTGTCATAAACAGGGTACATGCTATAGAATTACTCAGGTCTACTGGCAGTGATGTTTGAAGATTACTTTTTCTAAAAAAAAATAAAAGAAAAAGTGTCCTTCTACGGAGTTGACACAGTGGGCTTCGGAGTTGACATCGTGAGGCACGGAGTAGACTAAATTAGTTACGTAGTTGGCCTAATACAAATTGAACAAGTTTATTTTGTACTAAATATTACAAATATTATTTAGCACATTGGGCCTACATGAAAATGACAAATTGTTTTCATTTTAAAATTGTTAACCTTTCTAACGGTTCATAAAAAGTTGAATTAAATGATGATCAAATAGAAGCTTCAAAGAAATACCTGTACATAAGATAAGTTTTATACAGGTCTAGATGTATGAGTAGAGTTGATGATTTGTGGTGAATAAAAACCCAGGATTTCGTCAAATAAAATGCAAAATTTCTATATATATTTCGCTATATAAAAATTGGATTTCGTCATAAAAACGGTAAAAAAAAGTCTTGAAAATCAGCTTTTAAATCTAACTGTATTTTTTTCGTACACTGATAATATATATATCAAGCAACATGCAGGAGTGATATGACAATGTCTTGAATTCATATGAAATGCTGTAACATAAATAAACAGCTTACCCGATTTACTTGAGGAGCTTGTATTTTAGTTTAAAATTAAAATAAACTCCTTGCTTTTCATTGTGGTTACGGCAGTTAAAAAAATGCACACATTATATAAAATATATAATATTTTATTTGTCAACACATAGCACTTAAAAATAGAAGTAGGAATAAAGTTAAAATAATCACTCGTCATCATCATCACCATCATCGATGGAAAACAATCGATGTTTCTCCCAGATATCAATTTTTTTAAGAACTGTTTTTTGCATTAATTTTGATGAATTTACATATTGAATCTGACATTGACGACATACTGACAACATTTCCAAAAAACATCGATTTTTTCATCGATAGTTTTTATGGAAATATTTTAGTTTATTTATGAATGTTGCCTAATTTTCTGAAAACAAGCCTTTTTTAAATATATATATATATATCGATGTTTTCCGTCAAAATACATCGATGTTTTCAGGTCGATATTATCGGCACATCGACGGTTACCTCCAAAGACGTTTTTCTTCAATCTCATCATTACAGCACAGGGACTTGCATACATCTTCCACAGAATTTTCTCGTATTATATCCAGTCCTTTCAACTTGCGAACAATTAATTCTCCATTTTGACATATAACACATAAGCACGTATCTTATTAACATTAGGGGGCAGTATCCAGAATGGGCATAGTTTGCAAAACGTTGAATAGCTAATAGTGTAATCTAATTGCATTTTTTGGAATTCTGTGTGTAAATTCTTCATTGTATTATTTAATAGCCTCTTCTGTTTTTTAATGCCTTTTCTAGTGATTGTATCCTTTTTTCCTGGACAAACACGACTACACTCATCCTTCTCCAAGAAGTCTGAAACATCCTTTTTCATTCTGACCATAGTTTTATTTAGCACTAAATACTTTCCCTTATCACTTGACCTCAGAACTTTGTAGCTTAAAAACTTTAGTTTTCCTAAACACTTGTACTTCTTCAAAACTTTCCCAGATATTGCTTGTATAAATTTCTTCTGCTTTTCCTTTTTATTTAAACTACTAAAGTTTATAGCCATCTGTGTGGTTAACGATTCATGAAACAAGAGTTTCTTCCTCACAGCAGGTGAAATGGATTCACCTCTAACTAACTGCCTTACTTTTGATGAAGGGGTAGGATTCTCTACATTTTCCTTGTCTCTTAATAACCTGAAATATCTAGATTTGTATTTATTTGCCTTTGCTTTAATTTTCTCTACTTCATTTTCTAGATTTTTAATTTTCCTATATGCTTTGGCTCTGTCTCTTCTCAATTTTTTCCTCCCATGTTCTTTTTTGCTTGTATTAGGCTGATCAGAAGAACAAGAAGGAGGGCTGTTTTCATTTAAGAATGGTTTTACCTGTTCCTGTTTTTTGAGAGAATCACGGTATTTCCTTGAACTTTCTTTCCATGATTTCCGCTTAAACTTTTTCTCTCGTTTTGACAGCTCATGTATTGTCTTAATTTTACCATCCTGTTTTCGCTTATGGTATCTTTCCCTTTCCTTTTCTTTTTGCATTTCATATGCCTCTGGATCTTTGTTAATACGCTCCCTTCTCTTTCTTTGGGCCTCTGTTTTCATTCTCCGCCTATTCTCAATAGCCTTTTGTGATAATTTTTTGTTCACTTTATCCATAGTGTATCTGAAATGTAAAAAGAAAAGCCTCATAAGAAATGTAGCTAGGCCTACATATACACATGTGCATACCAACTACAAACAGCACGAAAACATATGGAATCAGCAACAATGGTCATAACCTAACAGAAGGAGGGAAGAGAGGGGTTAATAATATTACAAACATAGTTCTCCGTCCAACTAAGCCCATAAATATTTCATATGCCTATTTATATGTTTTAATTTAAAATTAATAATGTTCAAACAAACTACAAAATTGTATACCAAAAGTAAACAAACAGGAATATGTGTTTTTAGTTACACATTTTGACTTTCATTATGAATAGCAAGAGTGGTGAGTCAACTCTGTAACACCACAATCAGCTCCGTATCTTCTTGTTGGTTACGGAGTTGATGGCTTCGGAGGTGATGATTTTCCTCTCTTTTCACTGTCAATGCCACAATTTTGAAATCACATGTATATAACTTTCAGGCAACACAAACTAACTAAATCTCCATAAGAAGAACATACTGATTATAATTGAAAATGTGACACACTAATTAACAGTAAGGGTACGGAGTTGATGGTGTAAAAACCTACTCACCTTGATTTCCAAATTCAGGAGGACACAGCTCAGCAACCAAAGCATTCACATGAACTGGCTTCACAGCTTTGCAAATGGCTGCCTTCCCTTTAGCTCAAGAACCTTCAAACTACACTGTGCTGCCATCTGTTGACTTGTTAAGGCACACTTAATGTTTGACTACGGAGTTGATTGTTGACCTGGTTACACAACTTCAGAGCCACAAAAAATATTTTAAAATTAATTATTCTGCATTTTTTCCTCTGATAAAGTGAAATTTGAAACTATTTCTTGACAAAGGAAATTTATGAACTTTTAAAGCTCATAATTTGAGGTTTTCTTAAGACTGTTTAACATAAGATTTGGGTATGGTTACAGACTACGGAGCTGACATTGTCAGTATAAAAGTGATATTTTGTTGCAATAGTTCTAGTGTTAATTTTATAATAACTGAGTGTTTATGTAGTAAAAGTTGTTTACATTATTTCCAATTAACAAATTTGCAAATTTTTCATAAACAGTAACAAAAATGTCAGAGTTACACGAATTGTCCCGTTTCTGGAGAATGACCCATTTGTACTTTAATATATGTGTAAATCCATACCAATAGAGACATAGATAATGGTGTGAATAGTGGAACCTTGATAACATTTTTTTCTGTGGATAAAAAAATTAATGTTATTAACAGGAAAGCATTGTACGGTATTAACAATTAGAAATAATAGTTATTAAACAAATAAATGTATAAAGGATTATGCAGATATTTTTTGAGTTGCTCAGTATGACTGACTCAAAAGACCTCCGAATTCCCCAAAACGTCATTCATTAGGGTATATCTACAGTAATTTCTATACTGATCTAATAGTTTGACAGATTTATGTTACGTAAATGAATATACAGGCCTAATAATTTGATTACGGAAAATTCAAAAACTAACTAAAACTGAAGGACTGTATGGAAGCCACATTTATTGATCACAAAGCAAAAGTAACAAAATAAGCACCTCATTTTATTTTGAAGCATCAAATATGAAACAGTTACTAGAGGACGTGTGTATCCCTGCAACATTAGGCATGTATCAGTTCACTGATATGGTGACGTACAAGGCACAGACGTGAGGTGGGGCAACAAATTTCTTTTGGTTTTCTATAGCTTGTGTTTGTTTAATTTTTGTGTATTTTTTTTTTACCTAAATTGGCCAAATTTCATGTTGTCCTGTTGTTCAAAACTTGCAGAATCTATATAACTTTTTCCTTGTAGGAATGTTGTAAACATAAGTAAATTCGCTAAGAAATTCAAACAAAATTAACTTAAAATATTACTATGATGTAATGCATATTCACGAGAATCAGCTGCGGGAGGAGAGGGAGTCATTGGCTCACGTGATAACCTAATTATATCTTAATGAACACTAATATCACTATTCCTAACCTAACTGCCAATTGACATTACTGTAATAAATTTCATACCGATAGTGGGAATATCAGTGTAATATATGAAATTATTATAAATGCCTCAAATCACTATCAATACCAGATAGGGAATGAGAGGTTATATTCATCACCTATATGCCAGAACCACGAATGTGCATTTTACTAGTTTTGAGAAAACACAATTGAAACTCTACCAGATAGATGTAGCGTGAATTCAGTGGATTTTTAAAAATCCTTGTGCTGGGGCATTTAAAGAGCTGGCAGGTAGGGCTAGTGGATGTGTTAAAATGGATCCACCTGTAAACTTTAAAATTTTGCAACTGCCATAACTCAAAAATAAAAAGGTTGAACGGTTAAACAAAAATTATAACCCATGTTGAAGTAAGTATGTAGGTATAACAAACAAACAAACAAACAAAAAAAAAACAAAAAAAAAAAAAACCATGACTTTTATAGGCTCCATTGGTTGGCCCTCATTCAAGGTAGCAGTAGGCTTATGTACTAAAATCTGACTTCTAATCCTAAAAACTTGTTATAACAAAAATTCCTTTGATAGCATATAAATAAGCTTTTCTAAAATTGATAATTAAATTATACTGATTTATTTTCCACAAATTTATGATCCAAAATCTGAATTACATGGGTTTGAAAATAAGTTATTGGTCCAAAAACACCTAATATTATCAGTAAATTTTATTAGTTCTGCAGCCTATGAAACAGTTTGCTAATAATATTAGCAATATTTACTAATAGTTTAGAGCCATAATACAATAAAAAGATGTTTTTAAAATTATTTCAAAACCAGTGGATAAACGTTACAAGATTAAAACACGTCTCGTTTTGACTTTACCCTTGAGTCTTTCTCAGGTGACACCTCAAACAATACTGATCATAAGGAAGATTGAGTTTTGTCATGGCATCCCATTATTCCACCATCGATAAAAACCTTGTTTCTAAAATACCTGTTTTTCCAGTCCTTTGAAATGTCAAACATTTCCTCCTCTATGCATTCTGCAGGCGGCCAGGGTGGAGACTTACAAACTCATAATTACTTTATCATTCCACTGTGACCTACTAGTGGATTATTATGAAGCCCATGTCTTAAAGTACTTACGAGTTTGTAAGTTGCCACTGGGTTGGTATCTCATATTGAGAACGCCTGCTAGTATACTGGGATATATGAGTCAGTTGGAGAATTTCATTTTGTACTGGCCTGTTGCCATGGTAGCTCAGTTGGTTAGAGCAGTGGCATGGAGATCCTTGTTCAAATCCCAGCTATGGCATTTAATTTATTAGTCTGACTTTACCTTTCCAGTTTATACTGTGTTTAAAAATGAAGTACAGTTTTAAAAGTTTCATCAAGTATGAAATAAAAAATGTTAATAACCTCTCACAATTTATATATATATATATTTAAAAAAACTAAACTTCGTGGTGCTACATCCCTGGAGGGACTTGGCCTATCACCCGACTGCTGCGTGATCTATCACAGGCAGATGGCAGGATTCGGGGGCATGTGGTCAGCATGCCAACACCCACGGCCGGTAATGGTGGTTTTCATGACTGAAGCTGCTACTTCTCTATCAGTTTGAATCACGAGGCTGAGTGCACCCCTACCAGACCTCCCTACCTCAGAAAAATCCAAGGAGGTACCAGGGATCGAACCCGGGCCACGGATCTGTAGTCAGTGACGCTAACCACAAGGCCATGCCGGCGGTCACCTGTCACAATTAAATTTACAACATTTCTAACAACTGTTATCCCATGCATCACTTGATAAGAATCTGTAATACCATAAGGAAGTTTATACACATCATATGTTAACTGCATCCTGAAACCAGGGCTCTGGTATTTGGGGATGTGTTGCTCACAGTTGTTCTCCTTGCAGATTTATCGGGTCTCTCTCTTCAGTCCTCTGGTCCTAGCCGGCTGGTAAAGGATGAATACTCAGCGGGTGTGGTGGGAAGCAGTGGCATGGAGGTGGATGGAGATGTGGGGGTGAGTCACACGGTGCCACAGACAATACAGCACCATCCCCCACCACCACCCTCGCAGTTCAGTTTGGGACTACAGCAACAGCAGACAGGTACCTATAGAAACATTCTTATTTACTTCTTTTGCTTGGTACAGAGCTAGGGCATCTATTCATTTCTGTTAGTGGCTAGGTGCTGCACTTCTGCTCAAGCCTCCTGCATCATTCGTATTTAAGAAACAATTTCAGAGGTCGTCAGGCAATCAATGTCTTCAGTTTCTTTGGGGGAGGGGGAATACAAGATATTAGCCAGTTCTTCCTAGTTTCCTGGTGAGTAAAGCTTTTGATATTCATATTATTTTCTCGTAGTCTGTATTAAAAAAAGTGAGACACCCACTTGACTTTCTGTCCTAAAATGAATCTTCATAATTATGTAGAGTGAATTGCAACAAGTGGGACCACAGTCACCCTGCTCATGCAAGGCATCAAAATAAATAACATGCATTTTGAAAGAAAACATGTTTCAAATAAAAGTTTTACATCTTACAAACAAGCAATTAGTGTACAGCATTTAATTAAAATCTTTAAGTACCATTTAAGAAAATGATGAAAAAATGACATTTTCTTTGGGTTACCATGCTTGATGTCACTTCCTCAGAAGAAAATCAGTTATATTATTATTATTGTTTTGTTTTTAAGCTGTTCTGTTCACAGACATGCTTTTAGATTAAAAGAATAGATAAAAGTGTTCCTGTAATGAAGGTCAAAATCTGAATACTTAATTTAATACTGCAGATTACTAGAATCAAACCAAAGCATTTTGAAACGTAAAGTACATAAATGATATCAGTAATATCTTGACATTGAATATCAGGGTCAAACTCAGTCCTTTTCCTGCTCTTCCTTGAGTACTTCTTGTAAAATCTTGTGTGATACACTCACCCAATTTCTGGATTGACACAATGCTTTCTCTACCTATATTACCTATAATATGGGTATAGAAATTAAATATTTAAATAAAAAATGAAATAAAATAAAATAAAAAAATTAAAATAAAACAATAAAAATAAAACTAAAAATTGAATAAAGTATTGATCTAATGTAACCTACATCATTAGTTCTCATATCTCTGGCGGACAGATGTGCCAAGTTCGACTAAATTCTCTTCCTCTTTAGCAGCCTCAAACTTCACCTTGGTTATGTTTCTTTTAATTTATTTTTTGCATGTTTTTCTGTTGTTTTCTTATTTTAATTTATTTTTGGTTTGTAGTTTGCACTTTTTTTGGTTGCCAGCAGGTGAATCTGTAGCACTATTTGGGGCTGCACGCACAACAAAGATGGAGCCTCCACCACCCGACAACTGTCCGCGGTCTACGTGGGTGCCCACTCGCCTACCTCATTGTAAGCTTGTTATGCTTGTATGCTGCCTATTCCTTCCCTAACACACATGTATTAACATTATTAATATGTTAGCATCTTGAAATTAATTACAATTTCCATGACAACAAAAAGATCAGACAAACATAATAGTGTACTCTGAGAGCAAAATTTCAATGAATATTTGTTCTACCTAAAATTGTGCAAAGAATAAAACTTTTCAGAAATGCAGCTTTTGTGATGCATCATTCTTTTTTTTTAAGAAAATCAGTACCAAATGAGATATTTTTGCTTTATGTCCCTTGAAAACAGTGATTTACTTTGGGAAAAAATTTAGCTCAGCTAGACCACAGCTCTCTCAGCTAGACCACAGCTCTTCTTATTAAGGCCGGAAGGCTTGATGTAGCATCAATCATACTCCATGAGCGTTAAGGCCGATTGGTATGAATTGTCACAGGTTCAACTCGCAAAACATGATACAATGTTCATTAAGTAACAGGGAATTCTAAATTTTCTTGATAGAAGGAATTACAATAATTATGAACACATGGAGTGATAATTCTTTCACACCGGCCGTGTGTAGACTAAGGTGGAAAGGTTGAGTCAGAATAAAAAATTTAATGCCATAGCTGGGATATGAACCAGGACTAAGGTGGAAAAGTTGAGTCAGAATGAAAAATTCAATTATGGATTGTAAGTCACCACTGCACAGTGGTCCAAAATGCGAATCTAGCAGGACAAAATTAGTTTTGGTCAACCCATGTAAAAATAAATAAACATGGCTGGATAATACTGTAAACAAGTCACAGTATCACGAATGGACCTTTCAATTTCGGTAAACTGATGTATGACAGCGTGACACATCCTCAAAATTGAATGAAAGCCTGCTAACTTTGCACTGAGTGTCAGGCTGTTTATTTCTCAAGTTTCGTCAGTGATGGTAGCAAGTGTGAACAAGTGGATGATTCTATTCCTATTGGATCATTTATTCTGAGGTATGTGGAACTTCTTCATGTAACAATTATACATATTTAGAGATTTTTGTGTCCATTCTTCTTGGAAAATAACTAAATTGTAATTATTTTTAAATCTTTAAATTGACTTATAAAAATGTACATTGAAATACAAGGTTAAAAACTATTATGCAGCAATCCAATTCATGGGCTATAAGGGGCAATGTGCACAACTTGCGCCTTTTTCTGAAAATTGACTTTCTTTTTCAGGAAACCAAGAAATAAGAATGGCTTCTGCAGGTTATTTTTTTATTAATAGCAGAACGTTTCATCAGTACACTTCATCAAGGAACCAGCAAACAATCCCAACTGAAGATGAATATGATGCTTAGCAGTGTTAAGTAAATGCAGCATTAAATTTATTGTTTATAAAGTTTAGGGAGAAAATTGGCAAAATCTCGATAAATGTAAGTAAAAAATGGCATTTTCGGTTTTTTCCACAAATTAAACTATTAATCCTAAGTAACATGCTCTATAATTTTTAAAGCTTACAAGCAATCCTAATTAACACGTATAATTTTTAGAGCCCTACGGCACTTGTACTTACAGAAAATTATATAATATTTAACATGCTGCGGTCACTCTGCTTTTTAAACCTCATCCCATGTGATATTTTTTATATGGTAACTGTTCACATTGCTTTAGTACAGTAATCAACAAAGTTATGTGTATTTTTATTATCCCCTAAGTTATTGTGGCCGTATGATGATGTATTCATAACTGGATGGTTAGCAGATGTGTTGCAAAGATATTTCATTTTGAGTCATTAATTCGTATTTTCTACTTAAGTTGACAGAAATTAAAGTTAATTTTTTCCAATAGAGCATAGGACTGCCACAGGGGCTAAATGCATAGTATGAATGATGAATGTGCTGTATTTAAGAAAAATCACATTATTATTCAGACAACACGAATTTTCTAGTGGATAAGAAAAGAAATTATCAGGTGGTGTGAGATTTAAAGAGCGACAGCAGCCTCTGAAATATGACGCATAATTTTCGGCACTAAGGAGCACCGTAGGGCTCTAAAAATTAGACTTCATGTCAAGTAGGTTTGCTTGTAAACTATAAAAATTATAGAACATGTTAATTAGGGTTAATAGTTTAATTTGTGGCAAAAAGCGAAAAATGCTATTTTTGAGCAAAATTTATCGAGATTTCGTCCATCTTCTCCATAAACTTGATAAACAATAAATTTAATGCTTGCATTTACTTAACATTGCTTAAATAAGCAACATATTTGTCTTCAGATGGGATTTTTGCTGGTTCCTTCATGAAGTGAACTGATTAAATGTTCTAAGTCAATTTAAAGTTTTTAAAATAAATACAAATTAATATTATCAACACAAAAATCTCTAAATATGTATAATTATTACATGAAGAAGCTCCACATATCTTAGAATAAACAATCCAGTAGGAATAGAATCATCCACTTGTTCACACTTGCTATCATCCACTGACGAATCTTATTGAGAAATAAACAGCTTGACACTCGGCGCAAAGTCAGCAGCCTTTCATTCAACTTTGAGGATGTGTCACACTGTTGTACATCAGAGTGCCTAAATTTAAAGGTCCATTCATGATACTGGGACATATTTACATTATTATCCAACTATGTATACTTATTTTTACAAGGGTGACCGAAATAGTTTTGTCTCGCTAGATTCACGTTTTGAACCACTGTGCACTGGGTTGTTATCTAATCTTGAGAACGCCTGGTGGTGTACAGGGATATGTGAGTCAATTGGAGAATAAAACATTTGGTTGTACTTATAACTAGGAAATAGTAATTCCCTCTTATGTAATTATCTATACTCTACCCTGTTATATACAAATGCCTAAAGCCAAAACCCTAAAATGTTGGTAAATGAAGGGAAAAGGTAGGTAATTATGTGCCTTAAAGAAGACTCATTACATACACGTGTACAATAATATCAGTTTACGTTGTGCTGTTTTATTTGTAATGGTCATTTATCAATGGTTGTCTACAACTATATTGTAAGTACCGCCTAACGACTGTCAATAATGTGAGAAATGATTCTAATTTATTTCTACTCACCTTGTTTGAAGTGTGTCAACCAGCCACTAGATGCATCAAAATTTTCTTCCATTCCATGCCTCGAAAAAATGCTTCACTTGTTTGGTGCAAATCGATGCAGACACAGGTGTTCCTTGTGATCGTTGCTGATTGAACCAAACTAGCATTGCCTTATCAAGATAATCATACACAGGCGGCAAACAATCTCTTAAAAACACAATCCAAATCTGCATAAAGTCTCTAGTTGTATCACTTACGCAAGTACGGTAACCGCACAACCACCAGCACTCCCTCTAAGACAGCCAGTAAAGACAAAGTACATGCTAATAATAGATAGGCTGCAAAAAGTAAGTGACTCATCCGTAGAAGTAAAAGAAGGCGTTATACACAAGCATTGATCTGGCAAAAGAGGAATGGAAGGTAGTCAGTCTCCGAATAACCAAAAGTAGACAATTAATACTAGAAACCACTTCCAAAGAGCAGGTAAAGAAAATAATAGACTTCACCACTTTAAAGCAACAGGAATTGAGGGCACAAAAAACTAGAAATCTAAGTCCGTGAAATATACCGCGAGGAATTAGAGATGACAACACTAGCTCGACAAAACACGGAAGGTGATGAACAGGAATGGAGAAATTTAGAACTGAAATACAAACTAGGTAGGCGACTGCCAGATAGTGACCCCACTGGGTCTGTGAAGTCAGGCCAGAGCTCTGGCAGAAAATGCTTGCAAAAGAAAGAGTCTATTTAGGATACAACACTTGTAGAGCACATGACTATCTTAACGTCACTTGATGTTATAAGTGTCAGTGGCTGGGCACTCTGCTCGCTACTGAAGGCAGGAACAACATACCATTGCACTGTGGCAGGTAGTGGCACCCGGTTCAGACTTGTACTAACAAACTCAAACTGCCTAAATGCGTAAATTGTGCATGTGTGAAGCTTGACTCTGCACATGAGACTTCAAGTCTCGAGTGTCCTTCAAAGAAATTCCCAGAGGAAAGAAGAAAATACCCCATGAATTAAGCTATGGCAGATTAATGCGGACTGTTTGCTGATGAGCTCGAGGAATAGGCATATCTAAAGGAATTCAACCTCATACTCATTCAAGAACCCTATACTCGAGGAGGAATCAAACCGGGCTGGTTATCACAGGGGCATCACAAGCCGAGGCCCTCTACAGCCATAATACTACTTCATTCAGAATTAGAGATAATAAAGCAAAGACATCTTAGCACAACCCGTGTAGTTTGTGCTATGGTCATTACCAAGACAGGAAAAATGCATAGTTTCAGCTTATTTTCAATATAACCAACTGCAGGAAGTATATGTAAATTCCGTACATCAGATAGCAGCATCGCTCACAGGATCCATTATCTTTGTGGCATACATAAATGCTAGGTCCCTACTTTGGGAATCGATTCCAGCAGCAAACGAAGATTACATTATGATAGAACATTTTATAATAGACATGGGTAGGCCATAGAAATAATGTCTAGACTTGGACATCTCAGGGGAGAATGAGTTAGGCCTCATTGGGAAACTAGTGAAACTGCAACAGCGGCACCAGGTGGTAGAAGACAGAAGTTTGGCAGTTGGACGTAGCTGATAATGATAGGGAGGTCTTATCGAAAACCAGTTATTAGTAAGTAATGAATAATAATGAAGTAGTGAGTGTTCTCCTAGATATTATGTATTAATTTGAGTTAGAATCACATCACATAAACTAGTTAAAATATAACATGATGCACTAAAATATAAGATGACTGAGAAAACGGTATATAACATTAGGCGAAAAGCATTTTATAAAACATGTTATGAAAGGCACTTTGGTTTTGCACAGATTGATATGGATAACTAAACAATAACATGGCTGGGATCATGTCACACGTACACATAATGCACCTGTTAGAGGGACAAGATGCTCGTTTTATGCAAATGGTATTATATTGTCTCATAGTAGAGATGAAAAATAGAGTTTATCTGTAACCTGCTTGCTTGTCATGGTGGTGTCTGATATATCATTAAGAAAACCAGTGATTCATAAACATGCCGTGTGTTAAGTGACACGATACAGTGTCCATTTTGACGAAATGTAAATAAATCCGTAAAATAATACTATTAAACGAAATTAGAAATAAGAAATTATTACTTTCTACATTTAAATTAATATAGTTTTTTTACATGTACTGTATTTTAATGTAGGACTAAAATAGAATACTTAATACTGAGCCTATTTATAATAACTGTTGTAAGTAGGAAGTAATTATTTTCAAAAAGAAGGCAACTAGATTCCAATTACATGTAAAGCATGCTGGATGTATAAATGGGACTCATTTAAACATTTCACTAAAACTTTCCTGGCTACAGAAGTCTTAAAGAAGTCTATATAATATACATTATTTATAAAAATGAATTAATAACGTTTTGTGTCTACTTAACCATCAGTATGGTTGTTGTATGTAGATTATTTCTGCAGAAATGTTGCATTATTCCAACCAATGGTTAATTAAACATCACAAATATAATCACAGAGTGTTTCATATTCCGAATATGACTATTTAAAACATTACAAGCAATATATAATCCAACCATAGAAGCCATGTCTACACATGTAAGACTTCCCTTTTTTCACTGCATAGGGAGGATATGCGTGCCAAAGATGTTGCGCAATAGCACATTTTCATTGGTCTGGTAGTATTATAAGAACAGATTTTTTTAAAGAAAAGAAAATTAAAATACACAGTAAGTTCATGAACTTAAAGGGAAGAAATTTAAATCTTATCATGGAATTACTTTATTTTAAAAAGTGTGTCTTTCACTTTAAAGCAAACGTAGATTATTCTTTCAATGGGAAGAAGTTTTTGTTTGCCAGTTAATGCCAAAATTGTTACTTTTTATCTAATTAAAACTCTCCAATTCCAGTAGTCGGAATTTTACTTAAATATTCCTATTTATATGTTTAATGAACATAGTAAATTAAATAAAATTGGTGATTGTTAAATTGCAAAGTTATGTTTCCTGTGATGATTTGATATGAAATGACCTATTCCTTTTTTAAATGAATAAAATATTTTGGAAATGTTAATGCTTACCACATAACAATGAATCTCTAGACTGTGAAACAAAATAATCTAATTTGATAAACAATGTAAAAGAGATGTCACATTTTAAATGGTCTTCTACTTCAGATAACTCAACAGTGGGTATGAAATTGCTCATCTCTCTCTCTCTCTAATCATATTCCCCCATGTTGGGGCGAAGGGCCTCCAAGTGGAGGTTACCTATGTGAATTTTGTTATGCTTATTTACCTAGAGGGGGCAGAGGGACAGGTGGTAAGCCCATCGCCTCTCAAATTGCTCATAAGATAGGTAAAATATATCTATGTACCTTTATCGACACAGAGCTAAATCAACCTCACTTCTGCTTTCAATTTATTCAGCTGATGTTTTATTTCCTGTTGTATTAAAGCACGCTTGTTGAGTTATTTAAGTTACCATAAATTAAGTACATTTTTATGCATTTTTATCATTTGAAGCAAACCTTCTTTAAGGGGAAAATTCAGTCCTTTACTTCTGGTAAGGAGGTGATTTGTTGAATTTATACAATCTTACTTACTTACCCAATGGAAATACACAATTCCTCAGCAAGCTAAAGGAATATTAACTATTTAATGGAACCCGAAGGTTCTTTGCTGTGCTTATCTGAGCCCACCAATCAACACTATTCTGTGCTAACTCATCCAATCATCCTTTGCAAATCCTACTTCCCTTAAATTCATCCTAATATTGTCCTCCCACCTTTCAAGTGGTCTTTTCCCGTGGGGTATATAATCATGGGTTAGTCAAATATCCTTCCAAGGAAGTGATTAAATAATAAAATATAGAGATTATATCACCATGTTCATTACAGCTTGTAAGGGTATTTTTTAATTCTTTTTATCATCCAAGTACATTACATTATCACCACTGCCAAAATAAAATTATTTTGCATAATTATTTAAAGGTTCAATGTTATGCTTATAGCACTGCTGTTGCTTACTGTACCATGTTGTAGCTGGTGCCACTGCGGCCCCTAGCAGTCATGGCATGGTACATTCCGTGGCCTCGCCTTCAAGCAGCACTGCTTCTCAGCCAACTCCTGGGACTCCCTCACAGCCAGCTGCTCCAGGCCCTCTGGTATCCCCCACACAAAGCTCAAACGCCTCTTTCCCTGGGACAGAAAGCTTTGATACAACGACAGCACTTGCAGCTACACTGAGCACCAGTCAGCAGAGCCCCACCGCAGCTCCAGTTTCACCTCACCTGCAGCAGAATGGCTTCACCACTACTGGTATGCATCATTCAAATATTTTACTTAAATTCATAACAAAAAAAAGAGAAAATTACAGTTTAGGGGTTGCCACTAATTACCGTATTTACCTGAATATAAGCCACACTTTTTTGCCTAGATTAAGCCCAGCGAAATATGCCTGTGGCTTAAAATTGCAGATTAGGAGTTCCCACTAATTACTGTATTTATCTGAATATAAGACACACTTTTTTTGCCTAGATTAAGCCCAGTGAAATATACCTGCGGCTTAAAATTGCATACAAGTGTTTTTAGGCAATAATAGTAAAAGTGTGCACAATATGGCTGGTTGATCTACCATGGCTAGTTCCCCTCCTCCAAACACTGCCACTTATCATTTATCTCGAAACTCCAGAACTATCGATATATTAATTGATTTAACATCGAAAATACATCAATTTTACTCAAGCATCGTAGAAAATGTGCAAAACTGCATAAGCAAGTGATGTTCATTTTATGATATATATTTTGTGTATTTTGTAATTTTTGATAGTGGTATTACGGAATAGGCGTGTGTTATGAGTTGCTCAGAAGTAAAAACATGCCATTAACATAATGGTAATTTTAAAATGATGGTAACTGAAAGTCATAGGAAGTACTGATTTCTGTTTTCTTTTCTTACACTGTACAACATGAAAAATGTCCTTTAGATGAAAATATGTGTTTCTTGTATATTTTTGGCTGGAAATAACGAATCTGTAATTATTTTTTGTTTACCACACACCATTTTCCAAAAATTCACATTCTTGCTTTTTAAATAAATATGAGAAGTGTGTCTCCTACAAAAAAACGGTACATGATGGACCTTTTTGATTTTGATACATGAATCAAGAACCTTTTGTTTGTACAGAATCTCATAGTTTCATATAAAGGACAGAAAAAAGGTTCAAATTTGTTGTACAGTGTTATTTCCATCCTGGCATATCTGTTATTTGCACAGGTCTTAACCATGCTGGAGGGCAGTACAAAGTGTCGGTATTTCATTGAGCAAGCTCTCAGCTGATCAACTTTGCCATTCTTTTTTGGCTGCAGCGACCATAGGTTTGCTTTAAAAAAGAATGCACTGTATGTAGATGTTACATTATTCTTATTTTTTGACAAAGTGGTGTTAAATTCTCAGGAACACTGAGTGGAACTTCACCAACTCAGCAGCCTCAGCAGCAGCCGTTCACTGGTGCACAGGGAACATGGACGGGCAACAACACGTTGACGTATACACAGAGCATGCAACCGCCCGATCCTCGTACTCACCACCCTGGTTATTGTAAGTAGTGCTGCCTCAAATGTGAATGCTAATTTTAATTAATTTTGGCATGCTAATGCTTCGTTCCACTATCCCTGATATCGTCTTTCCATCTCCCTAATTTCCTGATGAAATATTTCACTTTCCTCACTACTAGACGTCTGATTTATATGCAAATGCATATTTAGTTTGACTCTGCGTATGATATGAAAGTAAAGTGCAGAACACGTTTCATGTTCTTCTGTTTGTGTACAGTAAAATACCAGTATAACAAACACCAGTATAACAAAATTTTCAGTATTACAAAATTATGTATTGGCCCCTTCTCTTTTCCCTATTTAATATGTGTTAAAAAATTTCATTATAATAAATTTAGAACTTTCAGTATAACAAAATAAAATTTTGCTTATTTGCCTGTCTATAATTTTATTTTTTCCGGCGTATGCTGTATAATATTGCCTCAGGGAGAGACAATAAATGCTGAGTGCTGAATGAAAATAGCTTAAAGAAGAAATAGTAATCGCTAACTGCTTTAGAAAAGCTGGAGTGAAGTGCTAGATGACATAAAAAGAGAAGAGAACTGGAAGCATTTGTGTGAAAAGTAAGATGGGCCTGCAAGGGCGAATCTTAATGACCACGTAAGTGTGGACTGCAATTTGATAGTATAACAAGAAATCTCAGATGATGGAATTGTGGCAGACGTTTTGAATGATAGGAATTCATGTGATGATGAGGTTGAAGAGGAAGGTGTGCAACACAGTGATCAACAGAGTTTGACTCTTGTGCAGGCAACGCATGGCACATAGTCTTTAAGATTTTCTTCTATCAGAAAGCAATATACCAGATTCCGTTTTAAATTCATGTGCAGTGGTTAGTGACTATTTTGATTTTTTCAAAAAATAAAGTCCAGAACATTGTACACCTATAACATTTCAGTATAACAAAATTTCACTATAACAAATTCATTTCTGAGGTCCCCTAAATTTCGTTATACTGGTATTTTACTGTACATGTAGTTTTATAGTGCATATAATTGCATATTTACCATGCACGTGCATATTTGTTGCATATTTCTTGATTTTGGCATGCATTGTGCATGTATCAAGTATTTTACTGCATATCAAGCATTCTAAATATAACGTGGTTTTTTTTTTTTTTTTTTTTTTTTTTTTTTTTCATTGAAAAAATTACTCAGTCAAATACTTTTTTTCATTAGTTGCAAAGACAACCTGTTATGAGCCCCTTCATCTGAATATCCTACGAAGGATATTGTTAGCTTGTCAGGTACTGGGCAAGTTTATCAATAAATGGAAAACAAGATGCATTGACCGTGGAAAATTTTACTGTCCGTCAGTAACACACTCTCCACAGATACAGTTTCAGTTGAGGGTGTTTCATTATCTAAAATGCTAGGGTGAAAGAAAGAAACACCTTGAAGATTCAGCGATCTCTCTGTATACAAATCCTCATGTTTAAGAAGGAAAAAAAGTGCAAGCATAATGAATAGAGGAGAAAGTGTGATGACTGAGGTAGTTCACTGGTTCCGCCGCTAGGTAGCAGTTACTCTGCTTGAGATTCGCGGGAGCAAGATTACTACGGGCAGTATAGGAAAAATTGCAAACATTCTTAAACAAAATAATACATTAATCTATTTCAAAATGACTCACCTTATCTAAATTGAATTGTTAGATACTTTTGACAATTTTCGGGCTGCTTTACACGTCTTGGAAGATCACATCTCCATAAATAAACATGGCGTGTGTAACAGTAATTTCTCAGATTGCAAGAAGCTTGACCATAACATTTCGTTCCACATCTTTCCAAAAATCGAAGATGTTCACAAGCAATGAACAATTATATAATATAGGTATGAAACAGCCAAGGGATGATTTGATATATTATTTTGTTGCCTAGAAAATATGGTAGAGGGTATGTTAGTATAATTTGATGAGAATTTGTTGAAGAATGTACATTTGTATAGAAATAACAACGTATAATTAGGGTAGAAAACAGCTAAGGGATATTTTATAAATTAATATTAATATTACATTGTATAGAATATTACTGAGTAGGCTATTAATTTGTATTAATATTGTATTAATAGTAATATTATTTATATTAATATTAATTTTCTCCTGGCTGTATGGGGTACGTTATGTAGGTGAAACACGGTCAAAAGTGTAGATCTGTGTACAAATTATGTGAACAGAGATAATATAAACTAAGGGATGGTTTGTGAATTGCAGGGCATGGAAAATTTCATAAGCAGCACTACAAAAATAGGGCGCGTGATCTTTAAAATTGGCGTCTCAACATCCGATAAAGACGCACATACGCAAAAATTGTTTTGCAATGCATTCTACATATATCACACAATATTTCAAAGCATTTTCCCTGATTTTTTCATAAAAAAATTAAATCCTCTTGCCTTAACTACAGCCCGCTATTTGCTCAAACCCTCGACGATTCGTCGTTCGCTGTAACTGATGTACGTCTTATGTTGTTAAATTATATTATTAAAAAAAGGATCAAGATATTAAACTAATAAGACATTTGCTATAATAATTATACATAAAAATTACTAACATAAGTGAACAGAAAATATGATAAACAATCCAATAAATGCATAAATAAAAGTAGTGCAGATTTACTAAGTTAGAAAAAAGCTTCATTCGCTCCTTTTCCCCAACGGGTCAATCTTGCAGTATGGGTACAAGTAGTCAGTTAATATAGTATTATTATTGAGTCCACGAATAAATTATGTAAAAATGTTACGTTATTGCTGGTATTTTATGGAAAAGATGCCTGCCAATACCTCAATACCATTCTGATAGCTTTAGCTTTAGAGTAATTACTATTACTCGTTAACCATTATAAATATATAGGTGGTACTCGATTTATAATAAGATCCAAATATTTCACTAAACCTTACACGCTTGATCTCTTTCTGGACACAAAAATAAAGTAATAAATGTCGCATAGTCAAATTTGCTTCACCCTCAACATTTCACGATCGTCCCACATCATTCAGACAGCTGTGCGCCAGGAATAATTACCACTCAATTACTCGTAATTCAAGATATAAAGGTGGTACTGAATTTAAAATAAAGTTGAAATATTTCACTAAAACTTTCTCGCTTGAAGTTTTTACGGGACACAAAAATGAAAAAAATTGTCGCATAGTCAAATTCCGTTTCACCCTCCATGAATTTTATGTAATTGGTGATGTTTATATAATGAAATAAAAACATTTATGTCCGCATTTTTTAAATCTCTGTTTTAACCATCAGAAGGACTGTGTTGTGCAGACTATTTCTGCACAAATTTCACAGAAATAGGACCAAAGGTTAATTAAAGATTGCGAGTTTAATCATAAGATGCCAAACTATCATGATGCAGCATTGAAAAGTTGAAACGCAAACGAAGGTGCTGCCAGTGTTTCGGTGGACCGCCGCTCTCCCTATACCCACCATTGTATTAGCGGCGAAGTCATCACACTTTCTCATTCTATTCATTATGGTGCAAGTATGCAAAATCCATACCTTAATCATGGCAGTCAGCTGTTCTGTATATTGGTATAGGCTATGTATGAACCAAGATCCTTTTTACAACTATGTTGAGGCATGGTGCTGACATTTCCTAGGAGTTTCCAGTTTTTTCCCTGATTCCTTTGTATTGTTCCAAGTAATTTAAACTTGAACACATAGTTTGTAGATGGAAGCAATTTTAGTTTTGCAGAGTTGCAGCTAGTAATCAAAATTAGCTGTGCAAATGGGGATAACTCCTTGTGACTCCTTGAAACCATTAGAGAAACAAATCTATTCTATAGATGAAAATCTCTCTGACCTGAGTGAAAATCAAATCTAGGTTGTCAATGCCTGAGATCGGAAGAGATGTTTCTCTATAGAATGTCAAATTAACAACAAAAATCATATTAGTCCAGTCACCAGGTACTTTTGCCTGGAAAAAGGTCCGAAGTTAATGATTTTTTAGCATGTTGTATATGGGTATTCTGAGGTGTAGAATCCAAGTTTTCCAATTCGAGAACCTTGTGCTAACTTCAGGGCAGCCGAAAAACCCCGAAATTTTTGGGCTTTCTTCAATGTTTTCCTTATAACTCCTAAACAACGCGTTTTATCTGAAAATACTCTATTATAAAAATGAAAGGGCAATAAATTTGCTACAATTTTCACTGTTTAAACCTTTTTTAAGTTGAATACGTACCGAGACATGGAGCTTCGAAGTTTCGAGTTATTTTTCAAAATATTGAAAAACTGCAAAAAATGCAGTATTTTCCCTAGTAACTTTCATCTTTCAATATTGCTATATGAAAACGTTCAATAACCTACACAATATAAACCCCACCCTTAATGAGATGTTCTTTTCAGAATAAAGAACACAATTCTCGATGTATAAAAATTAATTTTATAAAACTGTATAATACATGTAATGACATGTGGATATATTAATTAAGTACAAAATATGTAAATTATTAGAAATTAGTCATTCATATTAATTCATAAAAGCCTTGATCTCTTTGGTCCCAATGGCAAGTCGGCATCATCTCTCAGTGATTCCTCTTCCTCCTGAGCAATGATCTTATCGATGACGTCATCCTCCTCGCCGCACTCAATGTCTGTGTCTTTCTCGTTGATGTCGGTTTCAGGTGAATTCTCACAAGCATTTCCTGCATAATTCTTGCAGATGGTTGAGCATCGGAGTCCTGCTTTTTTGCAGCTGCAAGCCCCGGTACTACACCCTGTCATGCACTTGCATTGTATCATGTGCAGCAACTTTTCTGGAGCTGCATCCATGGTCGTTGTTGTAGGGATCAGCCCTCGTTTCGTTAAAGTCCAGCCCCAAACTGACGGTAACTTTTTGTAGCCCATCCACGTCTGCACTTGCAGATAGGTACGAAAAGAATGGTACCGGGCAGCGTCTTGTGTAGGGGGCAATCTGGCAAGGTTGAATTTGGATTTTGACACGGAGTTGGAAAATATTCGGTACTGAAGATCATCCAGAGTATCTGTGTCCATGTTACCACCGTACAGTATCACAAGAAACTTTTCCCCTGCTTCCGAAATTTGGCATGGTGTTGCTTCGTTATCTTTGAAAACACTAACAATGTCAGACAGAGAACGGTTCTATTCATACATAGTGAAAACTTTCTTCTTTCCTTGTCCAAATGGGTTTGATGTAGTGTCACACCCGCTTGCTGCATGAAGGAAAAGAATACCCTGAGTATTGTATTTGCACGAAGCTGGCGAATACAAAACACTGGGGTATTACCTCTCCCACTCTTTTGGAAATAAACGTTCTTTTGAGAAGAGCCTAATGCAGTCAGCAATACTAAGAGATCGATGTCTTCACCTGTGATAGTAACACTATCGAAGTCAGAAGCCTTAGATATTGCAGTTTTCACTATCATGAAATCAGCATCTTCTATTGCCTGCTTAACTTCGATGCCCTTTGCTGCCATTTCAGTCATCATCATTGAAATAAAGTTTCTCTTGTTCGTGTCATTGGACAAAAATTTTTCTTGCGACAATGTAACGGCCATTGTTAACGAAAATAGAAATTTTCTGGACGATTGCAGCAAAGCCCGGCGATATCGTTCAGCTGCTTTGATGCTCTGATAAGCGACATCACTAAGATATCCATCGAATACTACTATGGCATTATACCCAAAGTGTTTCTGTACCTAGTCCACATAGGTTTTGCACACTGACTCGAACGTGCGTGATGTAGTCTTACCCCATACAACCTTATGCAGTCACTTACTACACATTTTCTTCTGCCAAGGTCTTCATCCTGTAAGGAGTGAATGCTGAAATGGCAGCAAAGGAGGACATCATCGATAAGATCATTGCTCAGGAGGAATTACTGAGAGATGATGCCGATTTGCCAATCGGGAGCAAAGAGACCAATGCTTTTATCAATCAATATTAATGGAAATTTGTAATAATTTACATATTCTCTACTAAGTTAATATATCCACATAATATGTAGTATACATTTTTATAAAATACATTTTTATGTATCGATTATTGTGTACTTTATTCTTAAATGAACATCTCATTAAGAATAGGGTTTCTATTGTGTAGATTATTGAACGTTATTCATACAGAAATGTTTAAAGATGAATGTTACTAGGAAAAATGCTCCATTTTCGCAGTTTTTCGATATTTTGAGAATTTTTCAAAACTTTGAAGCGCCATATATCGGTACATATTTGGTTTTAGAAAACATGTAAACAGTTTAAATAATATGAAATTTCATGCCCTTTAACTTTTGTAATGGAGTGTTTTAGGCTAATATGCATTGTTTAGGGGTCATTCCACACCAAATCAACCAATGGTCCAAACATCACGTCATCAGATTGTTACGATTTTTTAATATGAGGTAGTATTAGCTGAGTAGGTACAAAATTTAGATTTTTACCTTTTTTGGACTTATAGTTTTTGAGATAAAAATTTTTGAAAAATTACATAATGACAGTTTTTAGGAACGTTTTGATATATTAAAAAGCATGTAACTCAAAAACGGTTGGTCCTAGAAAGCTCAAATTTGTACCATTCTTTTTAGAATTACAAGGGCTTTAATTTGACATGTAACTTGACTGTATCACATCACTGTATATTTCTTCCAAAAACTCAAAAAGTTTTTTTTTATCAAAAACTTAAAATCGGGATTTTTAATTTTTATGAAAAAAATATATTTTATTCTAAACCTCTTTAGTAAGTTGTGTACAAATTTTCATGATGGCATTTTTCTGGTTTCATACTAAAATTAATTTTTATATGAATTGAGGCATATAGAAATTCTGGTAAATTCATTCATTGTTATTCTATTAAAAATTAATCATACTGTTGTAATTAAACTTACTCTAATACTAATTTACTTTTTTACATTAGGGCCTGTACCCTAAAATTTTGTTTGAAAAAAGTTAGGTCTATATAATAGGATGATGATGGTCCATATGGTAAAATAACAACTGGAACTGCCTTACTGAATCAGTGACATGTTTCTTTCCTCCTGTTGAAAATTGATATCTTATTTATTTTATTAAAAGACAGTTAAACTTACTTTAAATCATGGAACAATTTTCATTACACTCTAAATCAGTAGAGGTGGTTTTTCTTCTTTGCCAAAACTTGTGTCGCTTTGGCCATCTCCTCCGCTGGAACTTGGTAGGTTCTACCTGCTGCTGTGGTTGGATTTAGTTTGCACAAAACATAGTTCATTGGCACTGCTAGGGTATCTTTTCTCCTAGGATATGTGAATGACGGTGATGGTCCTTTAGGATGAAGAAAGGAAACATGAATTTTCTTTTCAACATCATCTTTTGAGTCAACATGCACCAACCACCACTCTTTATCATAAGCACAAGCAACAAAACCCACAACAACTTCAAATGGAATGTCTTCATCACCAGGGCTGATCTGTACTCTATGTGTTTCTGAATCATCAGAAAATGAGTATACTTTGGTTTTTACCCTATTTAGGTCTAGAGGAATGAAGGCATGAAATTTCTGGGTCCCCGAGATTGCCACAGCTTCTTCAACCCTTGATTTCAGAACTTTTTCTTCATCAGAATACTCTTCATTGGTTGTGTAGAAAAATGTGATTGTTGGTAAATGTTGCACACCCCACTGAAAAAGCTGAAAAGGTGTTAAAATTTGATTTTCTAATGGATTTTGGAGGCTGGCTTTGGCGGCAAGCCTTTTGACTGTACCCCCTACTCCATCACAAACTCCCTTTCCATGTGATGTAGCATAAAAATCCCACTCAGCTTCAAGTCCATCAAAGTCCTCTTTGTGATAGCAGAGGTTCAGAAAATTCTTACTATTTCTGTATTGTGCAGCTGAACCGTCTGAAAAATAGTACAGCTTTTTCAAGTTTGGTAGATAATTTCTTAGATAGAGCATTAATTTTTTCTGGAAAGCATGAACAAGAACAGTATTGTGTGCTAGGCAATCCGATATAAATACAAAGCTCCAGTTAACTAGCTCTTGTTTTCCTGTTTCTTGATTTCTTTCCTTGAAATATATTACAAAAGAGTGCACAGTAGCCAAAGAATTGTTCCAATGAAACCCTTGAGCCTCATCTTGTAGAACAAATGAATAATTTTCGGCAAAATCACAAGTTACTACAGCTTCATTTTCTTCCAATGAGGATTTTGTTTCAGAGAAGAAAAATGATTGTTGTTTTGCAATAAAATCATGTTTTTTAAGATTACTCAATTGACTGCAAAATTCTTGGACGAACTCATCAACTGGTTTTTTTTAAATGTTTCGAAATTACACCTGTCTACAGTAATCCACTGTTTATAAGTAATGTTGTCAATCATTTCCTCCTTGAAACACTCGGTTAAAGCTTCCTTAAAGTCCTCAATTGTGGGACAATAGTCGCATTCATTTAGGAAGCATGCCTGTAATGGTGGATTGCACATAACTTTAGCCATACATTCCTTGTAACTTGTTAGAGGACTGTCAGATCCAGGCAGTGTTAGTTTATTTAATCTTCCTCCTGAAAACATGAGCTTCATATTCTGGTGTGCAGTGCACACACACACACACACACACACACACACACAGATTGAGTGCCAGTGGCACCAGCAATAATGCAGTTCTTGGGCCTCAGTTCTGCAAACTTCGAAAAGCCAATTTTTAAATCAGGGAAATTTGATTTGAAAAGTTTGTAAATTTCACGCAAATTTCCAAAAATCAATCTTTTTTTAAATGGATTGGCTTTCCTTCGATATCCTTACCCATGGAGACATAATCTTTTTTTCCCCAGACATTTGCCTACTCACTTCATCATTATTATAAAATTCCTTTACCAAAACAGCTGTTTCAGGAGGTAGAGTTTTTCCAGGTTTTGGGTCAGGAGTCGATAGTATCCCCTTTTCTTCAAGAAGTTCTTTTGCTTTCCATGCCATATAGTTACTAATACCAAATTCACATTCCATTCTTGCACAAGACCAACGTTTAGGTAAAAAAATCTACAGGCCCATATATAAAGTTATTTTGCCAGTTTTATTCTTAATTGAACAGTTATAATTAACGTTTCATATCATAAAATAATTAAATACGGTAGGCTAAAAGGCATTTATAAAAATGACACAATGACTGTAGTGAGAAAGAACTGCTGACTGAGGGGTTGCAAGTTTCAACAGGAGGAAAGAAACATGTCACTGATTCAGTAACTCTTGTTAGTTCCAGTTGTTATTTTACCATATGGACCATCATCATCCTATTATATAGACCTAACTTTTATCAAATAAACTTTTAGGGTATAGGCCCTAATGTAAAAAAAGTAAATTAGTATTAGAGTAAACTTAATTACAACAGTATGATTAATTTTTAATAGAATAACAATGAATGAATTTACCAGAATTTCTATATGCCTCAATTCATATAAAAATTAATTTTAGTATGAAACCAGAAAAATGCCATCACGAAAATTTGTACACAACTTACTAAAGAGGTTTAGAATAAAATATATTTTTTCATAAAAATTAAAAATCCCGATTTTAAGTTTTTGATAAAAAAAACTTTTTGAGTTTTTGGAAGAAATATACAGTGATGTGATACAGTCAAGTTACATGTCAAATTAAAGCCCTTGTAATTCTAAAAAGAATGGTACAAATTTGAGCTTTCTAGGACCAACCGTTTTTGAGTTACATGCTTTTTAATATATCAAAACGTTCCTAAAAACTGTCATTATGAAAATTTTCAAAAACGTATAACTCCAAAACGAAAGGTCGAAATAGTATATTGCGATACAAGTGCCGTAAGGCACGTTTACGGGTCGAGGAAACATTGAAAACCCGAGGCGCAGCCGAGGGTTTTTAAGTTTTCGAGACCCGTAAATGCCTTTACGGGCCCGTGTGTTGCATGCTATTTTTTGCACGATGATTATTTATATCAATTTAATTATATTAATTGTGATATTACCTGAAAATATTATGTAAATACATTCTTGAAAATAGATGTTTATTTCAGAAAGTGATTCGCATGTGTTTGTTGTTATGGGAACCGAATATTTGTCCTGGGGGCCGTGCCCATAAAGGCTTGTATTATGAAGTGTATCGTAATGAATTATGACGTAGCGCTTGGACCGTAAGTAATTTAACCTCATCGCAACCGGCCTTAGCAACAAGACTGTGTGGGAATGTCAACTTACGAGCCATGTAAACAACGTTCGTAAGTACCACTTACTAGCTAAGGAGTGCAAAAAAATTTAAAACTTTGTACTTTTGGTCATAGTGATGAACAGAACACAATCACTGAATATGAGCCATTTTGAAAACCTCAAGGTTAAAAATTATATTTTTATTGGTTGATTTGATATGGAATGACCCTTAGGAGTTATAAGGAAAACACTGAAAAAAGCCCCAAAAATTTGGGGTTTTTCGGCTGCCCTGAAGTTCGCACAGGGTTCTCGAATTGGAAAACTTGGATTCTACACCACAGATAATCCACATACAACACATTAAAAAATCATTAACTTCGGACCTTTTTCCAGGCAAAAGTACCTGGTGACTGGACTATAAACCGTTCCATGGCCTTCAAGGAAATCGCCCAACGGAACGTCCTGACGGGGGAGGGAGGGGGATGATGATGTTAAATTTATTAATTTAGATTCACCTACCATTACTACTATTATTATCCATATAGAAATGTAGGAAGATGAAATTTACTAGGGAAAATCCTGCATTTTTTACAGTTTTTCAATATTTTGAAAAATAACTCGAAACTTCGAAGCTCCATATCTCGGTATGTATTCGACTTAAAAAACGTTTAAACAGTGAAAATTGTAGCAAATTTATTGCCCTTTAATTTTTATAACAGAGTATTTTCAGATAAAACGCGTTGTTTAGGAGTTATAAGGAAAACATTGAAAAAAGCCCAAAAATTTCGGGGTTTTTCGGCTGCCCTGAAGTTAGCACAAGGTTCTCGAATTGGAAAACTTGGATTCTACACCTCAGAATACCCATATACAACATACTAAAAAATCATTAACTTCGGACCTTTTTCCAGGCAAACCTGGTGACTGGACTATATGTGGATAGGGACAGTAGAAAATAAGTGTGAATTTTATAATCATATTATTTAAAATGTTCAGTCTTGCTAAAATTTTGTTTTTTTTGTTTTATTTGTTTCAGGGGGACATAGTGCAGCCCAACTTGGGTCCGATGTTGCATTAACAGGGCTATTGTCTACACAGCCTGCACCGGAGTATTGGTGTTCTGTAGCTTATTTTGAACTGGACACACAAGTTGGTGAAACGTTCAAAGTCCCTTCCTCCTGTCCCAATGTGACAGTTGACGGCTATGTGGATCCTTCGGGTGGAAATAGATTCTGCTTGGGTGCCCTCAGCAATGTGCATCGGACAGAGCAAAGTGAAAAGGCAAGGTAGGAACCCAGTAATACTTCACATTCAACCTCTCAATTTTAACACTGTTCTTGAAACTGCACACTCCAATGGAAAACTGAATCATCTCAAAAGTACAGTATATTGTAGTGTCTAAATAAAATAAAATAAGGTAAACTGATGTAACAAAGTGCCAGAATGCTTTTGTTTAATCATGATAATTGCAATGATGATATGCAGAAAATAAGTTATTTTTTAATCGATTTCAGAGTTATGCTCCAGATTGATTCATTAAGCAGGGCTTATGAAAAAACAAAGGTCAAGTTTTTTTTTTTTTTTTTTTCATTTTTTTTATATTTTTTAAAATTATTTATTTATTTATTATCAGGTTAAAATCATCCAGCATCAGTAGAACTATACAGATTTGTGATATCTTGACAATCACACACTCACATAAAAATAAAAATAAAAACCCATGTCAAATTGGCCGGCTACGGGATTCGAACCAGGGACCTCTACTTTATGACTGGCTGTGTGTAAGCTAAGGCGGAAAGAGTTATCATTTCACTGTAACCTACTATGAAGCCCGGTCCTTAAAGTACTTACAGGTTGTAAGTCGCCACTGGGTTATTGTCTCACATTGAGAACGCTTGGTGGTTTATCGGGACATGTGAGTCAGTTGGAGAATTTAATGTTGTATTGGCATGTTGCCATGGTAGCTCAATGGTAGAGCAGCGGCACGGAGAGCCAAAGATCCTAGTTCAAATCTCGGCTATGGCATTGAATTTTTCAGACTGACTCTCCCTTTCCATCTGATGCTGTGTCTGTTCTGAGGGTGCATAGATAGGGGACATTGAACTAATTGGCCAGATTGCTTAGCTTATCGGTTGGAATGTATGATTTACTGTTTCCTGCTAAACCACATCCACAAATACATGGAAACCCCTGTTCATTGCTATTGGAAGTATTAATAGAGGGAAAATGTGTAAATATTACACGTAGAAAATGTTGTCAGATTGCTTAGCTGTTGGAATGAGTGGAATGTGTGGCTTGGGGATTTCAAATGTGATTCCTGTAAAAGTGCTTCTATATAATTTATGCTAATAGTTGTGTTAAGGAAGGAAAATTTGCAAGTCTTAAAAAATATGAAGCAATATGAAGATTTTCATGAAATATGACAATTTTACTGAAATATTATGTAATATGAACATTTTTGCATGCATTATAATAATAATAATAATAATTTATTCATCCGTTATATCAAAGTACATTGATGTAGGATACGTCAATCTTAACCTAAGAAGAAATAATGAACTTATAATACAGATAATCTTAACATAAGAAACAACTTATAAAGTATTATACTTATGCACTACTTAATTCAGGGAGTAGCAAAAGATGCACTGTGCTGTGAGTTGTGGATTAGATATTCTTCTATGGAATAGTAGCACCCATTCATTAAATAATTTTTGACAGCTGCTTTAAATTTCTTGACCGAGTGCATTGCTTTGATGCCATTGGGGAGTTTATTGTAAAGATGAATTCCATTGTGTTCAAAACTTTGTTCAAAGTTGCCATCTAAACTTTGTGATTTGTAATTATCCTACTTTCCAGAGTGAAATTTCATATTTTGCCTGTCTGGATTCATGATTTAAGATTTTGTAAGGGGGGAGAGGGATTTTCAGTTTATTGTTCGCTTTGTTATTATTAGGGCCTGGAGTTTTAGGTTTTTATAAACCCTGGTTTAGTTTTTTAGACATACCGTATTTCACTGCATAATCGTCGCATTTTTTAGGCCACTTTTTCCCACGTGAAAACACAGTGCGACCATTACGCGAGGAAAGGCTGGAACTAACATGTATAGGCCTACAGTATATATACCTTACAACGAAAGAAAAAAAGTATTATTAAACTACCAGAGCACTTTACTATTTACAGTTGCAGAGTTATTAAACTGCATGTGCAATAATACGTCAATCATATCAATTCGCGGAAAGACGATCAATCCGAAATAAAGTTACAATTACTTTGTGTTATTGTGTTTACCTGTAAATATTATGATTGTGAAAATTTATTCGACGCGATGTCTTGTAATACTAACAACATACTTCCACAACATGTTTTTATTATTATTATTCTTTGTCCAATGATTCACGGCACAGCCGGTATCGCGCGTCTTCCCTACAGTTGCATCAGAACTCCGTGCCGTCTGTTGGAAATCCCCGTCTTCTTGACGCTCTTTACAATGATTTTTTCATGGGAGATGTGATTGCAACTTTAAATGACACATGAATTAATGAGTCCTAATGATGTGCGTTGCTGATTGCTATTTTATTTTGTGCCAATCTCGTTCAAGTTTTTCGTTCACTGAAAACTCCCTGGTTTCCATTTTCTTCCGCGAATGCTATTACTTTCAAATGAAAACTCACAGTATAATTCCTATTTCTTCCCTTTTTCTACAAGTGTAGTGTACTGAAACTGACCCAAATGGTGTTACAGCAATTTCTCGTGAATTGCCACCCCTACCCCTTGCTATTGTGTCAAGCTAGCGGTCAACGGTCAGCACATTCCTTAACCTTGAATGCATCGGGTGGAGGATAACGGTGCTCTAGATTGCAGTGGTGGCGTGTCAATTATAAATTTCTGAATCATCGTGAAAGAGAGAATAATGTCAAAATATCCGTGCGACGATTATGCGATGAAATTTTTATACACCAATTTTGGACTGAAAAATCAAGGTGCGACGATTACGCGATGAAATACGGTATTAAAATAGTTTTATTTTTGTTTTTTACCATTTTCAGATTTTTTTAAAGTTTCACTTTAATAAGTACAATAAACACATTCAAAAAATATATTGATTCATTTTATTTTTACTTAAATTCAGGCTCTGAACCACAAAACTTTAGGAATACTTTTTGCTTCCTTTTAGAACTACCCCTGTCGTTTCCAACTCAAACCACAAATTCCACAAGAACGTTTTTCAATAAATCAACTTTTAGAATACATTACTTTCACCATTTTGCTGGAGCAAATACTGCGAATAGACAGCTGCAAGTGTAAGCTTGTTAAGAATGTCTTTAATTTGTTTCTAAAGAAACTGGGGATTTCGGTTCACTTAAAATGTTCTTTACTTAGAAAATTGGGTTATAAAATTATAAAATTACAAAATGCAATGCTATATTTTATCTTACATACTTGCAACAATGAGCAAGTTGCAAAATATAGGCAGACATTTAAAAAGATTATTGTTATTACCATTTTATCATATTTTACTTGAAAAGCAGTTTTAGCCAATTTTAGTTTCTAACGTCTTATTTAGCCATTTTTAGGTTTTATAAGATTGGACTATGTGACTGCCTTGACAATGAAACAGATAATTATGTTAAAATATCACGGGTAGCTAGCAAGGAACAAAATAGTTTAAAACCTAAGAATCTGGGCCCTAGTTATTATATTACAAAAAAGATTGCTATGGAGCACTCAACTTCACTAATTTACATGTACTTACACATGACGCGTTTCACAAGCATCTTGCTTGTATCCTCAAATGAGGTCCACTGCCGGGTCCGCTGGTTGTTCGCTACGTGTCGTTGTAGGTCGAATCAGCCTGGAGATGAGATCATTGTCCTTTGGGATGTCGAAATTTACTAGATTGTATTTATTTTTCTGGATAAAGATTTTTTCCCATATAGTCAAGTAGTGCTCCATAGCAATCTTTTTTGTAATATTTGATTACTTCACTGTGATTCCCGCATATAATAGTGTTAATTCCTAGTTATTATGTTCGTTGGTACAGTCATTACACCAAGAAACACCACAAGGTGGTGACCAAAAATTTTTGATTTTTTTTGTTTGTTTTTGTACTGTTTTTTATGTATTTTGTGTTTTTCTGGACCACTGTTTGAACAATAATCTAAAGAATAAACTATGTACTATATTTACTGCTTTTCCCTCTGGACTGTATACTTACAGATTGTTCCTACGTAAAGGAGAGACCAACCACTTGAAGGGTCTGCCTTTAAGACTTATTAATAATTGTGGGAAAGAGTAAAGGGAAAGTCTGCAGGAATGATAGTTCTGGGGATGATACTTTGCCTCCCTTAGCACACCCAATTAAAATAGATGTGATTGTGCTTTAATGACTTGATCAGCAGTGTTGTAGCATTTTTGGAATTGATTGATATATAAGTGATTGATTCTCCAGGGATTAAATGGAGAATTTCTGAGTTGAGCTTGTTGACTGTGTGAGGGTAGCTCTGTTGCACAGCAAATTAGCGTTTTGGTAGTTCTCAGCCAAATTGTGGAATATATTTAATATTAGCTCTTCAACAGAGAAAGCAGTTAAATAAATAAAAACAGCACAAAATATATGCAATTGACTATGAAGAAATGTTGAAATCTGGCAACATTTTTCATAAAAAATACATGGCTTTACACATAATACCGTATTTGCTTAGATCTAATGTGCCATTGAATCTAATGTGCACCCCAATTTTGAAACTTAAAGTCATAAAAACAGAGTTTTTTTTGGCAAATGTAATGTACATCATTGGTAGCTTTTTTTTTCAGGTATTTTATTTGTTATTTTATCCTAGTATTTTATTATAAACAACAATGGTTTTGTGAATGCCAATGAATCAAGATCAGTATGATGGGTTAGGGAATGCAGGACAATAGATATCTCCTCATGGAACTGCGTCACTTGACATTGATCGTGAGTGTCAAAATAATACATTAACTTCAGCCCATGTTTGTGCATATCAGTAATAGACTAAGGCAGGGGCGGATCCAGAGAGACATTTTGGGGGGGGGAACCAAAGTAGAGAGGGAAGTTTTTACTCATAAAAATTAATTATTCCCAGTACACAGTTGAAATCAAAATGAACATTTCAGCATTTTATTACAAATATATTTCAAAATAATGAATGTCATTGCTTTAATTTAAGTATTTGGGTTATGTTGTCTTTGCAAAATTTATTACAATAATAAATTTTGAATAATTTGTGCTTAATGTTACAAATTTGGGGGGGGGGGGAATTTCCCCCATTCCCTCCCCCCCCCCCCCCCCGTGGATCCGCCCCTGGACTAAGCCTAATGTAGCAAAGTTGAGAATTACAGAATTGCATTGATCAAAGTTATCACCAAACTATGCAACAGATTTGCATAAATACGGTATATAAACATACTACTTCATTATAACCTGCTACTTACTAGTGACATATTCTCAAGGGGTTTTGCCCTCAGCATCAGCTATATTCAATTCTACTGTTGTTTGAACTTCAGTGTAGCTGAAGATGAGGGGAAGACTCCTTGAAAACATGTTATTAGTACCGTATTTTGGAAATTTAAAGGAAAAGAAATTTAATGTGATTGTAATTGAAAAATTTTAAAGGCAATAATATACTTCATTGCATAAACAAATTATAACCTTGCATTGTACGAAAGTCTCTTCGGTATGGGTGACATCACATAAATTTTAACTGAACTGATTTCTCATGAAAGACTGAAAATACTTTTACACCCTCTAACCCTGAATTCAGCATACGGTAAGTGTAATGGGACGAGGCTGTTTAGAGGTCACTGCCTTCATTTAAACCACCCGGCGGAGACAACTCCTTTAGTATAAAAGAACTCAACATCCTTTCTTTTCGCATTGTATACCTGGCTCCTAGCTACCCATATTTTGCGATTGTGACAAGTGTACTGATGTACAGTTTGTACAATTTTTTTTTAATATCTTATCATTTACAACACATTGTTTATAACTATGATATTACGGCAATATTTACCATAATTTAATTATTTTTGTCTACTTCGGACCATTAGGTGCACCCAATTTCAAGGATCTGTTTTCAAGGTAAAAAAGTGCGTCTTATGGTCCGTAAATTACGGTATGTGATAAATTATTATGAATTAGCGCACAATCAACTTGAGTCTTGCACAATTTCCTGCGCACTCAGTACTATACTTCTAGACATGTAAGAAAGGTTGTATATGTAATGACATGTGCTTTTTGTGTAAATATATCTTACATCCATAAACTGTTCTTATAATCAGAGTTTCAGTCAATTGCATGGTGTTAATCCTACATGAATAATTTTTGTGGCTGTTTCAGGTTGCACATCGGAAAGGGAGTACAACTGGATTTACGTGGTGAAGGTGACGTCTGGCTACGCTGCCTAAGTGACCACTCTGTGTTTGTTCAGAGTTACTATCTCGACAGAGAGGCAGGGCGAGCCCCAGGAGATGCAGTACACAAAATATACCCCAGCGCATACATCAAGGTAAAAGCAATTCTCATTCAAATAACGTACCGTATTAGCCTGAATATAAGATGACCTTGCTTATATGACAACCATGAATTTTTAAGGACAGTTACGAAAAATAAATAAAATAGCTTATTACTACATTTTACTTCACATAAAACGGAATTTTGACATTCATGTCGTAACTTCTTCTCTCACCTTTATTTACGCATTGAGACAATGGAGACGCTTTCTTTTCCACATGGTCCGCCATGACTGGTGGTTAAACAAAGCTTTATGCATAGAGAGTAAAGAAGTAACGGTGCAGTGCAAGCACAAGCACAAATTCGGGAAAAATAAAATTCAGTAAAGTTCGGTGAATTTCCACGTGACTTTGACCTTAGGTCAGACACACACCATCGTGTGGGGATTCCTGCTGAACAGCTGCATTCATGAATGGAGAGTTGTTGAAAGTGTTAGGCTGTGCATATAAGATGAGTATAGGTTTTATAAACACATTTTGAGGAAAGAAACATTGTCTTATATTCAGGCCAATATGGTATATTCATGGGTATCACTGCTATAGCCTTAATGTACACACTACTATTTTGAAAATTTTGAAGAAGAAATGTCTTTCTTTGGTTGTATTCAAATGTAAGAGAACTTGGCCTCTCATTCATTTTGTGAAGTTACAAAATCTCACACAATTACTGTTTTTTTAAGGTTATATTTGATGACATGTGATTCATGCAGGAAAAATACTTACTTCGTATCTCTGTTCCTGTACTTATGCACACTCTCTTCCTGGGTAATATTGCTCAGCGTAGATCATGAATCATTGCAGGGGCGTGTACCCTAAATTGTATGGCTCAGTCTTTGTTGATCAGCCCTCGTATATCTACCACATTATTTGACCAAAGTCCATTCAGTTTTATAAATAGATGACTGCACCTTGACTCTAGAATGTGAAACTCCAGAAACTTTGCAATGATCAACTTGGAAAGCAATGATAGAATTTGATAACTGGTGTTCCTGCAGTGTATAAAAAAGTTAATTGTGAGAATTCTGAATTGTTTAAAATATTTTAAAACACTGATCTGTTTAAATAAATACTTAACTAAATACAAAAAGTGTTAAGATAAGGTAACATGCATATATTTCCACAATTCAGTGCATTTTTGTTCATATGGAGTAACCTCCCCCCTTCTTTTGTTTTTATTTTTATTTTTTAAAGAAAACTCACAGTTAAGAGAAAAAAACTCTAGTCCCTTGAGAACTGTTAAAAAGAAGGCTATTGAGCCATTCCATTGTTACGTATGTTACATTTGGATGCAATTTAGATAAGATAAGATATAAGATAAGATACTTTATTGTCATAAACGCTTACAGTTGGTTGAGCATTGCTCAAGTAAACAGATGACTCGTCAGATTAGAATATATAACACTAGAAAAGAAAAGCAAATGTATAACACTAGAAAAGAAAAAGGAAATGTATAATACAAGAAAAGAAAAGAAAAGGAAATACAATAGTGGACAAACATTATAATAACAAAAAATATAAATATTTGTAGACTACTTTGCAGTCCGTAATTACAAATTGTTTGAATAGTGACATCATCCTCAGGGTACACTACACTACCAGTTGTAAGTTGTCTGCCATGTATTCGGCAACTGAGTAGTATGCCTTATCTAAGAGTAGGGTCTTCACTTTCTTATTAAATAAATTTAATTCTGTAATGTCCCTGATCATGTCAGGCAGTTTGTTATAGACCTTAATACCAGCATACAGTGGACTTTTTTCATATAATTTCAGTCTGTGCATGGGAGGTTTTATTTTATTTTTTGTTCTGGTTTCATGAGAGTGCTGGTTTTGTGATTTATATATATCATCAAAATTTGCATGTATGTACTTGTTAAGTTCATATAGGTATTGTGACGGTTGAGTTAATATCTTTAATTTTTTGAATAAAGTTCTACATGATTCTTTTGGATCTACCTGTGTTATTATGCGGATTATTTTTTTCTGAGCTTTAAAAATTGTTTCCCATCCTGTCGCGCCTCCCCACAGAATAATACCGTATGACATTACGGAATGGAAATAACTAAAATATGCAAGTTTTCTAGTCTCAAGGTTAGTAATTTGCGATAAGCAGCGCATGTTGAAACAGGCACTATTTAATTTTTTTCTGATATAGTGTATGTGGTCATCCCATTTTAATTGGTTATTTACGTAGACACCTAAAATTTTTGCAGTGTGTGTGTGGTTTACTGTGTTGTTTGGAGGGTTGTTTTCATGTCCTTTACCTTGAGTGCTGAATTGCATGATGGATGTTTTTGTAGTATTTAGTTTTAGTCCGTTGTTGGTAAACCATTTCTTTAATGTAGTTAGAGTTTCCGTTGTGTTGAGTGACAATTTATCCTCGCTTTTCTCTTGTAGTAAGACTGACGTATCGTCTGCATACATTATGATTTTATCTTTCACGCAGTTTGGCAGATCATTAGTGTATATTATGTAGAGAAGAGGTCCTAGGACACTACCTTGCGGGACTCCAGTTTTTATTTGGTTCCAGTTTGACTGCACGGTACCTGCTGGATTATTTAAGATTACTTTCTGTTTACGATTTGTGAGATAGTTTTCAAACCAGCGAAGAGCAATGTTCCTTATACCATAAAATTCAAGTTTTTTTAGCAGTATGTCATGACTAACGCAGTCAAAAGCTTTTGAGTTGTCACAGATTAAAGCAGCTGTGTAATTTTTTTCATCTATCATATGAGAAGCCTCATTGATGAGGTTAGTAAGAGCAGATATGGTTGACCTGTTTGCTCTAAAACCATGTTGGGAAGCATGGAGTTTGCCGAAGTGTTCTAGATATGAGACGAGCTGGTGATGTATAATCTTTTCAAATACGATGGAGAGAGTAGGAAGAATTGATATTGGCCTATAGTTTTTAAATTCATCATTTCCACCTTTATGGATTGGTGTAACTGTGGCGTACTTCATTCTTTCAGGAAAGATACCCGTAGACAGTGATTGATTAATTATATGGGTAAACGGCTCACTTATTTCATGCTTTATTTCTTTAATGATGAATGTGGGTAATTCATCCCAACCCTTGGAAGTTTTACCTTTTAGGTTTGTTATTACTTTTTTAATTTCATCAGGGGAGACACTAGCAAAGTTAAACAGTGGTGTTAGCATGAGGCAGTTGTTTTTATAACCCCTACAGTGATTAAAATATAGTATGAACTTGAACTTCATATATACCAGAAGATAGATTCAAAGATGTGCTTTCAGAATATATAAAAGTTCTTTTAATAAGTACCATAGATTAAATATTATTCTTAATAAAATGGGTGTTACGTATGTTACACAAAATGGACACAGAATTTGAGTTTATCTATCTTACATGGAAATCTCTGTGAATTGTCTAACACAAGAACTCCAGGACATTTTTTTCTGGGTAGCCAAGATTACACTCATTAACCTAGTATCTTTGTTTCAATAGTTCAGGCTGATTTACAGAAATTAGAATTTTTTTCTTCTGTTACGTATGTTACATTACTTTGTTACGTATGAGAATATTAGAACAAGAATAATGTTTTATTGTGCAATATTTCAACAATTTGAATGTTTTGAGAACTTTTACATGATAGTTCACTCATATTTAAGTTTTTATAGTCTCTCATGTCACCTGTTCGCGACTGCTTATTCAACATATTCACAGCTACCCTCCAAATCTGGCGGCCATATCCTCTATCCACAACCTTAGGATGCACCATGCTGTGGTGGCAGAGACCCACCCCTTATATATATTATATGTGTATATGTGTATTTACACATACATATATACAAAGCAGGGTGTCTTCTCACATGCTTTAGTATTAATTTCCTTGGATTGTTAGTCAGATATTGTTTTCCAATTTCTCTTTGTTTTCCTCTTTTTCTTTCTTTCTCTAAATTGGCCTCAAATACCTCTTTATTTTGTTTTATCCTGTCTCTCTATTTCCTGGCTCTTTCCTTTGAACTCATTTCGAACTATAAGTCAAAAAGAATATCTTTCGTTTATGCATAATTTTATGCAATTTTGATTAAATAATAAGGCCTATATTAATTATATATTTATATTCTTGAGACAAACAATTATTTTATTAATTATTGAATTTTACCTTTAGGCTATACAGTGGTGCAGCCAGGATTTTAATCTGGGGTTGCTAAAACTTAAATGCACGCTAATAAAATTTAAAAAAAGATAATTTATTATAAGCTGGGTGCAAAGGACTAATTTTTAAATTTTCTTTACAACCCATTCTTATTCAATGAAGTTATTATCCTGTTCCAAATATCATTAACATTATTATTATCATTATCTTCATCATCAAATTTGATATCAACACATATTTCCATATCACCTGTTGTCGAAAATGTCGAACTTTTGAAATTTATAGTTATCTTACCATTAGGTCTAATCAGAACTGAATCTGCTCCCCCATAGTATTTTAATGTGTGTCTTTAAAGTGATCGTATGAAGCACTGTAAAAAAATGAGTGTTTAAAAAACAGCATTAAGACAATCTAGTCATTGAATGATGGATTGACGGAGAATATAGCACTGTTGTTGTTACTGCAGTAATATACAGAACTAAACATACTACCGGTAAATTGTTTCGACTTCTGTGATGACTTGAAATTATTACTATTATGGTACAGAAGATTTTTAACATACTCTGCCAGTATGAATTCTGTAGCAAACATGGTGCAGTGGGATTTGGACTTTATTCAGAAAATGTAAAGCGAGGCTGCAAACTAATGCATTTGAAATCGATATAAAATTCTTGTTATGTACGGCGAAAATTAATTACTATTATTAATCCAAGCAAGAATTTAAACACTGTGAAACATTTTAAATAATCTTTGAGACTGGAATTATTCCACCCTTTCGGTTTATTTATAAAACAATAGCTAATTAATATTTATTCTATTATCCAAATTATTATTATTATTATTTTCGGTATCAAAATTCTCATTTCGATTATTATTATTATTTTATGTTTCCAAATTCGAAACGTCAACAGTAAAAGAAACGTATGTATTCAAAATCCGATTATTATTATTATTTTGCAATTCCAAATTCCAAAATTAACTGTAGAAGAAACGTATGTATTTAAAATACAACGTACTAAATTCATAAATTCTAACCCGCGAATTGGCTTAACCAATAAGAACGATTTACGTAACGAAACATGTAGCCAATGGGAGAAAAGCATCCTTAACCGCGAAAGATAGCGTTACTAGAACGACACTCCATCATCACTCTTGAAGCAGAGCAGACCTCCGCATCTTGCTCTCGTGGAGAAGTCGCGTGAAACTTATACCTAGCAATGGCGATTCTCACTGCCACAACTACATATGAAGCATAACGTATTCAAGATAAATAAGCGTGTGAGTCTTATTTTATATTGTGATAAATAAGAAGAACATAATTCACGTAAGTAAATGACAAGTGAAACAAAAGTGGTGACGACGCGCAGACAGTTACACAATTTACAGTTCAAATGAATAAATTTCGATAATCAAAAGTTTATAGTGTGGTTATCATTTCAAAAGGTATAACTAGCTATAACAATATCCCTGAGATGATTCATGTGATACCCTGAGCAACAGCAGCCGTGGAAGTTTGGGGTGCAAAACCAGAGGACTCCAACGAAGGTTTGAAGTGAGTACTTTTTCCGAACAAATCCCAGTCCACATCAAGTCCACCTTTCATCGCGTACCGCCCCATCTTGCACTCTTAACTTAAGTGAAAGTGGTAAACTAAAGAAATATCATTCTGATCTTGGGGGGGGGGGGGGCTGGGGGACTTAGCCCCCTTAGTGCTCCCCCCCAAATGGTTGCACCACTGGGCCTATGTATATGAAATCAGTTTCAGCACTCAAGTAGGCCTAACTGTAGGCCTATCAAAAGGCAAATTCACATTTTATTCCAAGGCAGTAAAACGTGTTACGTATGTTACACTTATTGTTTACATATTTTTTTAAGGAAATAATTGTTCTTTTGGTGAAAATAGTTTTGCAATCATTAGAACTCATGACTAACCTTACTTCCACAAGGTAACAAAGAATTCCAACAGCTCTTTGCAATTAAATAAAAACTTTTTGAAGTTTTTTGTTACGTATGTTACATTTATGACTATGACAACTTAATATGCATTTTAAAATAAACTCACTTGATGGATTAAGATGAAATGCAGGTAACATATAGAGCAAAAGATGCTGTTAACAATGACCTGAGCAGAATTTGTCTCTGCTAGTTCTGTACAAGGTGTATAGCCAACAAAAAAACGTTTTTTAAAGATAACAGAGCAAGTTCAAAGAGCGCCAACTTTAACCCCATATTTTTAAAAGTAATTCTTCATATTATGTTTTTGGTACTTTGTATAATAAAATATAGATCTTCAAGAAATGTTTGCTGCATAAATAAACATTATACACCAAATAATAAAATTTACCCCTCATGTCCACTTTCTCACGGAATGGCCCTATTTTTACTGTAAATCCAAGGTGCAGTGCTTGCCGCAGCCGATACAGATCTGCACCTTCATCTTCATTGTCATTGACTACTATTATTATTTAAGACTTGAGCATTATAATGTGTTGACATGTAAGGTAAAGCGATCCCTGCATGGGCCATGGGGACCCTTAGGGTTTCCAAGAGGTTAAGGATCCCAGATTGTGACATACGGCACCCATGAAGTTGGCAAGGTTGTCAGTCCTACACACCTGCCGTTATTTTACCCCCAGGAATACTTTTGGTATTCATGTCTCTTAGAGGCTAAGTTGACCCCAGGGCCATAGTGCCACCAGATGGAATAGGCCAATTGAAAAATCTCAACGACCTCATCGGGAATCGAACCCACAACCTTCCGGTTTGTAGCGCAGTGCCTTAACGAGGCGTACCTCGTGTTGACATGTACTACTTTTGGTAATACTTAAAAACAGTAACTCCGCCTTGTCAATATTAAAGTCCCTTAAATTGTTGAAATCAAATATATTTCAACCAGCTTGTGGTCATCCTCAGTGTTATCACTGTATGTACTGTTATCACTGAGGATGACCATAAATTGATTGAAAAATATTTGATTTCAACATTTTAAAGACTTTAATATTGACAAGCCGGAGTTACTGCATTTTAGTTATTAAAATAAGTCAATATGGCTCTGTTTTATGAACATTGGATGTATTTATGATGCTGCATTATGGGTCATATGTTCTCTACACCTCAAACATTTAACCAATAAGTGCGGGAAAGCTGTCAAAGCAAGTGAGTCTTGTTTGCTTCATTTTCCGTTGTTAAAATAGGATGTGTTAAGGGCCAGTGAAAAACAGTACATCCAGGAGTCTAAGAATAATACATTGTAGTTTCACAGAACATCATTTATTTTGAACAGTTGTATTAAAATCATTCTCTATGGGAACCAGGACACTTCATGATCTATTGATGTGTTATGTTCATTTGCAGGTGTTTGACCTGCGTCAGTGTCACCGACAGATGCAGCAGCAAGCAGCTACGGCCCAGGCGGCTGCTGCTGCACAGGCTGCTGCTGTAGCAGGTCACATCCCTGGGCCTCATTCGGTGGGAGGCATCGCTCCTGCTATCAGTAAGTACCGGTCCACTTGAGAGAGGAGATACATAAGTTGTCATACAACATTAGAAAGCTTAAGATTGAGCTCTTTCTTTTAACATTCAGTGGCACCAACTTATATGGGCCCCTGGGGCTCAAGCCCACCCAATAAATTTTCCATGTATTATTGTAATTGTTTATTGCTGCTATTACTAAAAATCATATTTTGTTGTTGATTTGCTGTAAAGCGAAAATCAGGCAATTATTGTTCCAGTTCACTGACAAATGTTTGAAATCTTTCCTCAATTCATTAAATTTTTATATCTTACTCTGTCAATGCAGTTTCCACTACTATCTCCGAAAGATCTTTACGCTTTCAAAAGACCAAAAACATTTTTGCATCCAAAAAAAATTTAATCACATTTCTGTTCTAAAGAGAGTGCAAAAAAGTTAGATTTAGGATTTAAATGATGCTTGTGTTTAAGACAAATCACAGGCAGGACATTTAATGTACAAGAAAATGAACTGTAATATGAGACAAGAGTGTGGAGCACAAGAATTTGGTGACTGGTTTAGAAAAAAAGAGAGTCAGGGCAGAACGAATATGCAGGAATTCTGAATTAAGAAAGATGGTTAAATCAGCAAGGCACAATAAGCCAGAAGGAAGGAGCTCAGGTCGTCCACTGAAGGAAGAAGAAGAAGAAAAAATTTGATTGGGCAGAACAGAAGAACATGATTAGGCCTATGGGTCCGTGCATTGTTTTATTTTAATTTAAATTTACTTTATTTAAATAGTTACCTAAAACTAAAAAAAATAAAAGGTTTTTGAGCCCACCCAATATATTTCAAAAGTTGGCACCACTGTTAACATTTGTCATATTTACACAACTGGAAGACAACCTTCCTATTTTAAAGAGGCTTCTTGAAAATTTTATTTCAGCAAATTCTGACTAATCAAAATTCTGTTTGTCATATTGATATAAATTATCTCAAGATAAGCAAAACAAGTTAATACTACCTATTGTACACTTATGCTGATTGTTGTTGGTCTAAATTGTGGTGTAAAAAACAAAAAAATTAATAAAACATGCATTTTTTATACAATCAGGTAACGAACAAAAGCGGAAATTAAAAATATGGCTTCGAGGTGCATTGACCACTCTAAAGTCCATCTATGCTTAAAATTTCATATCTCTGCATGCAGTTTGCTGGGCATTGCGCACAGCCAGACAGGTGACCACAGCTTCGCCCGCAATATTAATTCAGAAATTCAAAATTAAGAGCAACATGATTTAAAGACTATATTTATTAACATTTACGTGCGAATCAATCATAAACTAAACGATTAATGATTATAAGTAGTAGTAGTAGTATTCAAATGTTCTGCTCTTGATTTGCCAACATTCGCTTGCGGGCTTCCCAATATGCTTAATGATTATAATGAAACAGCTAAAAATCCGGCTTTGGAGTGCAATCTACAATTAGAAAGCGGCTTCGCCCATGCTTATTAGTTCAAAATCTTCAGCATTAGTTTCTTGATCGAGAGCCATGTTCCATTGCAGAAGGAAGGTGGATTCAAATTCCTCAGAAGCATAATTGGTGCCTCAATCTTCAACTCTAAGACGTGCGAGGTATTCCAGGTGACTCAACTTGTTCAAAATCTCTGTCGTATAAACTCTCTAGTCCCAGATTTTTTGGGGAGGAAAGTATAGAAGTGATATTCAATCTTGATATATCATTATATATCGAATTCAATATACCGATTTTGATGCAAAACTGTCAATACTGATGCTAAGATTGCAAAAAAATATTTTTAAAAAATAATGATAATAAATTTACAAAAATCGCGTTTTCTGCCAGTTTTTCACTCATATCTCGCGAACGAAAGAAAAAATATGAAATCCGGCTTCGAGGTGCATTCGGCCACCCTTCAGTCCGTCTACATTTAAAATTTCAGATCTCTGCTTTCAGTAGATTTCGCTGGGTATCGTGTACAGACAGACAGGCAAAAAGACAAACACTTCCTCTTATTATATAGATATTCGCAGCTAGCCTCTAAATCTGGAGCCCATCCTCTATGCTGTGGTGACAGAGACCCATCCCTTACTTACTTAATTACTTGCTTGCTTCCTTACTTACTTACTTACTTTACTTGCTTGCTTTCTTACTTTACTTACTTGCTTACTCTTTTACTCACTCACTCACTCACTCAATGGCAATAGACAATTCAAGCAAGCTAAAGGAATGTTATCTATTTTATGGAAACCGAATGTTCATTACTGCGTTTACCTGAGCCTGCCATTCAACCCTTTTCTGTGCTAACTCATCCAACCATCCCTTGCAAATCCTACTTCCCTTAAATCTATCCTAATATTGTCCTCTCACCTAAGTCTAGGTCTTCCGAGTGGTCTTTTACCTTCAGGTCTCCCAGTTAGTGTTTTTTAGATATGTCTTTCTCCCCCATGTTCGCATCATGTCCAGCCCATTTCATCCTCTGTGATTTAATTACCCTTACTATATCCGGTGACGAGTACAGGTTATGAAGCTCATTGTTATGCAGTTTTCTCCAGTCCCCATTTTCATCTCTCTTAGTCCCAAATATTTTCCTAAGCACCCTGTTTTTGAATACTCTCAGATTATGGTCTTTCTGAAGAGTAAGCGACCATATCACATCCATATAATACAACCTATTGGATAATTGTTTTATAAATTTGTATTTTTAGATTTCTGGATAAGAGTTTCTGAACCACATAAAAGCAGGCATTTCCTGATTTGAATATTGTATATACTACCTGCGCGCCATTTCTTGTGTGCTGGTTTTACGGGGAAGTGAGGGTTGGGGGTAACAAAACATAGCTAGTCGGCTAGTCTTTCTGCAGTGTTGTCAACCAAAGAAATCATGTTTCAGCAGAATCGTGCGTATGGTATTTTATGTAGTGACATTTAATATACAATGATTTTAATGCAGTCCAATAATATAACGTGGTGACGGTATTGCGTAACAATTAATTACACATCATAAGGGTTTGGTTATCAAATAAGTCATCATGTAAGAATAGGCTCAATATAGGCTCAATATTTTTACAGTGGATGCCTAATTTTAAGCATAAAGAAGTCTTCACCATTTCGTGTTGTTAAACGTAAGAGAGGTAAAGCATCTAAAAGTGGAGAAAACTATAGGCCTAATTTTAAACGTATTTAATACGTTTTGTGAAAAGTTCGCTCAACTTTCAGTCCATGAAATTGACATCAGAGTTCACGGGAGTGTCAGAAATTAGCACATACGGAATTCTTAAAGAGGTGAGGAAAGTGTTGGATGTACAATGACGTGTTTGTGAAATAAGCCGTTTGAAAAATTGTATTTTTCCCCATAACTCCATGCATCAGAAAATAATGTCAATAAATAAATAAGGATCCTGAGACAGAATGAGAGCTTAGTATTGAAGCCACTAGATGTCAGGGTGTAAAGCGTACTTCGTGTTTCAATGTTGTCAGCTCTACCTACGAAGTTGAACGAAATCTACCGAATGAGGACTAGGGAGCCGAGCACCCAAGAAATTGCACGAGGGTAGTATATAATATGTGTATAGGTATATATACCTACACTGTACTGTATACATTTCAAAAGAATCAGGAGTGTTGCTCATTGTTTTCTTTAGAGATTTATATGACTATCACTTCACATGTTGCTGTGTTGACAGGCTTGAGTGCTGCAGCAGGGATTGGAGTGGATGATCTGCGCAGACTGTGTATACTGAGGCTCAGTTTTGTGAAAGGCTGGGGACCTGACTACCCTCGACAGTCTATCAAGGAAACCCCTTGTTGGATTGAGGTGAGATTTAGAAACAGTGTGGATGTTGTGGTAGCTTTTAAATTCTAAAGTGGAACTGATATTGTTTGAATATACATGCACACAGAAGGTGATATAACAAAGCATTAGCAAAGAAACAATGCTAAGCTGCTGTGAAAAGTCACAGGTAATGAAACAGCTACATCTGAAGTTACCAATAAATATACAACCAATGCAGTCACAATGATATTTTTCTAGTTCATTTAAAAAGACTATTTGATTAATAAAATGGAAGAAATAATTAAGAAAACATATATCTTAGTGAATATATTCTAATATTATTAGTGTTTGAATTTATACTACTAAAATGCACACGACAAGAGATCTTAGTAGTGGTTCAACTTGAGCATTGTTTGAGCAAAATAAGATACAGTAGAGTCCCGCTTATCCGAGGTAAATGGGACCAAAAGCACCTCGGATACGTAAAAACTCGGTTAGCATGGAAATGAATGTTAGGTTAGAAATGATACAACATTGTAAATCAAGATTCTGTATTACATACCTTACTGAAAAAAAAACAATGTACTGTACCGTACTTACACTCACTTTATACAGTAAACCCAACAGAGTTAACAACGATTATAAAATATTTAGGTCGTAGAAAAAACAGTAGTTTTCTGGCGAAGCTTCGTTATTCTCTTCTTTGCCGCAATGTTCTGCCATCACTTCAGACAGAGTACTTCGTGTGTCGTAGCCTCAGCTTGTTGTTCGATGTATGCCAATGCTGTCTCGAATGATTTGAGCCCATCCGAGTGAGATATACGTTCGGCTGATTCATCTCCACTGTCGTCACTTTCACTTCCCTTATATTGTTTGTGGTTGAGAATGTCAACACTCATTTTTAAAGAGTAAAAGAATAACACTACATTCACACAGTTTCAGTAGCGTAAGCATCACTGTGAGTGAAACAAACAACAAAATGGTGGTCCCCCACCTGAAAGTCACGAACACCCCCAACTTCTTCTGACCTCTACTGGACTGCCGTGACCAAGGCCTCCGATGTGACTGCATTGTACTCTATGTTTTTGGAAGTTGACGGCACTACATTACTACAAAGTGGCAACGGATAATTTACCGATCGATTTAGGTGCCTTGGTTAACCCGAAAGCTTGGATAATTGGGACTCGGATAAGCGGGACTCTACTGTACTAGCTATAAAAATATAAAATGCTGATTCATTGCAAAATGAAGTCTAAAATGAATTTCTTATCTAGAAGAAATCTTACATTTTATTCCAACTACTTAAGTTATTGTTATGTTACCCAGCGCTATATGTTGGTAAATTCTATTCTTCAAAAGATAAATATACTTATGCAGATAACACACATAAAATGTTGTTGTTATTGTTATTATATGTATTGTGTTTTTCTTTGTTAAAAAAAGAGAATGGCTCAGCGATAACAGGGATGGCTATCAAAATAAGAACACTATTATTGGCTAATTTCAGATTCATTCTTATACTAGAATGTCCAGAAAAGAGAGTTTACAAATGAAATAACATTTTATGGAGCCTGGAGATTCATTGTCACACTTACATTCAACCTTACTCTGTGTTAATCCATCCAACCATCCCACAAATCCTACTTCCCTTAAATCTATCCTTACATTAAACCTCCCAGCTAAGTCTAGGTCTTTCAAGTGGTCTTTTCCCTATAGGTCTCCTAGTCAGTATTTTTTAGATTTATCTTTCCTCCCCCATGCACGCAACATGTTCAGCCCATTTCATTTTCATGATTTAATTACCCTCATTCAGTAAAGAGTACAGGTTATGAAGCTTGCCGTTATGCATTTTTCTCCAATAATTGTGTTAATTGATCTGGCCTGTGACTTTTTTTAGCTAGACCTCACTGCTTTAGACTATAATTCATTTGTATGACAGTGAATTATAGGGGAGTATAAGGGGAATGAAAATAAAAATTGAATCACCTCACCTTATATTAACTTTACATTTAAAAAAAGATAAGAGACAAAAATGCTCAAAACTATCTTTTCAGTATATTCTCTACATAGGTTTGATAGGCTAAATATTTAACAAGATATACATGTTTTATGAGTACCAGCATCTGTAAGCAATTAAAGTACACTTTCATAGCATATTGTTCATCTTGTTTTCTGGCGACTCTGGAAATTTACAAATTACAGTAGAATCCCGATATAACGAGGTTGATGGGGACATGCTTTACCCCCGTGTTATAACCTTACCGTGGTATATCGAAATGTGACCGAAGAAGTGACAAAAATCGACTCCACGGAGGGGAACATTGGTTCACTAATAAATTACAATGTTATATAGCAATATAAAATATAATAGTTTAAAAATTATTCACCAGTTAAGCTATTTAATCCAGTCCTGTAACTGATCTCAATTTACGGCTCTTGTTTCGCACATGGGGCGCGAGAATTTTTCTAATTCCCGAGAGTAACGTACTACATTTAATAAAACATACACTGTAACATTCAGGTATAATATTCCCGTTTCCCCGTTTTTTACACGATCAATAATTTTCAGTTTATCTCCTACTGAATATGCTTTCCGTTTCTTCAACATTTTGTATTCCGAACTCACGCCTTTACAATCCGAATGCATGATTCAAACTAAAATCATATTTCAACTTTCCTAGGTTCTAAGAATTTCTGGCCGGTGCAGATTTTTTAATCGTTACAGAACTACACTATTCATTCCATGCCCCGTTACTTCTGCTAAATCCTTTGGAATGCGGTAGTGACAGTCAACTAGCGGGTGAGGGTGGGTCTAATGGTAAAAAAAAAAAAGGTACTGCAGAACCGCTCTTTGCAGAATTGTTACTGTTTTAACTCAACTTCCAAAATAAAAATTTTATTTTTTCAACTACGGTATTTTTTTTATTGGGGGACATACTTTCCCCGCGTTACATCCGAATTCACGGTATTTCAAACCGCGCTATTTCGAGCTTCTACTGTATTTACATAAATTAAATTTATAGCAAAAATGAATGTATCGTAAGCAAATTTAATATACAAGTTGGCATTGAAAATCCAGCAACCTTCGGACTTGAAAAGTACTGGATTTCCAAAAAAGCTGGATTTCACAAATGGTTTGCACAGACACGCCACTGTCAAGTTTTTTCAGCATTTCCGCTTTGTCTGCACTCAACAACGCACAATGTTTATGCAGTTCACTACCTCTTTTCTTTGCTGAATCCATATGTGGCTATACAGCAGCAAATAGATGATAAAGTAAGAAGGAATGAGCAAGTGCCATGAAAACAATGGTGTGCAAACACTGTAAATTTTAAAATGTGCTTTGAAAATCCATGGTGGAAACCTGAAGGAGTGGAATTTTTCATTGTCAGTGTGTAGCGAGTTGCAGAACATTATTTTGGTTCTTATTACTAGTATTTATATGACAGGCCTTAGACTTGTGGTTCCACTCTCAGTTTTATTTTGTTGTCTACCTTTCTAAAGAATTCTGTGTGTTTGCAGGTTCACCTTCATCGTGCTCTGCAGCTGTTAGATGAGGTCCTCCATACGATGCCAATAGACGGGCCACGGGGCATAGAGTGAACACCACTCTGTATTGCTGCGCAGTGCAGTACAGATCAGGGTAACTTCCCAACTGAAGGATCTCAGAAGCCTGGAGCGGATAGTGGTATCCTCACCCAGCCGAGTCTCCGTCCTCAGTTCACACGTCAGGTCATGTAGCATGTGTTATCTTGCATGAATACGTCCACTCAAGAGAGGGTTTGAAAAGCAAAAGTCGGCTCTCAGTTATCTGAGGTGATTTTTTTATATTGTATTCAGTTTGGTTTATATCTGATGACAGTCATACTACAGTACATACAAAATAATTTACATTACAATTGTTTAGAATATTAAACTAATTTATGACCACTAAAATTATTGTAAATAGGCTATTCATAAAATTACTGAAAGCAAGTTCCCTAATGTCAGCAGAAATATACAGAGCAGGTAATGCTATGATTATGTCTTGTTGATCCTCGCAATTTTTGGAAATATTCCATCGATCTTATATCTTTGCTTTTATACAATTTTTAAGGTGACAAATTTATATGTCAGTAGCAGTGAAAAAGTTAAATATATTGTTCATCAACTCAACTTGTCCTAGAAACTTTCCCAACTCTTGTTTACCACCGCTCACTTGTCACTTCTTGTTAATATCCAGAAAACTTTTTTAAATAAATAATTCCTTTTTTCTCCAGAAGAAATTCCACAAAGTTTGACATCATGTAGTAAGTGACAATGAAATGACTCGTAATATATTACAGTTAACATTATCAATGGCTTTCATATGCAAAATAAGTATTATGGACTTTAATGTTCTTACTGTCAATTCATCTATATATTTAACTTTTTCACTGCTACTAACTTATAAATATGTCACCTTAAAAATTGTATAAAAGCAGAGATATAAGATCGATGGAATATTTCTAAAAATTGTGAGGATCGTTTATTCACAAGTTAAGGTTGCCATTTACGGAAACCAGCTACTTACTGAAATTTTCCTCATTGGTTTCAAACTTAGTGCCCAATGATGATTTCTTATATCAGTATAGAAATTAAGCTCCAAACCACCATTAACGGCTGTAGGTGTCAATCCTGTCATCTGCCTATGGTAGATGATGCAGTGGTCGGGTGGTAGGCCTTGTCCCTTCAGGGATATAACAACACTGAGTTTATTTTTTTAAATTAATTGTACTCATGTAAAATGAAATATTTTGAGTCTTATTTTATTGATTTGCAAACCATTGCCTTTAAACCATTTTCTGGAGTATGTAACATCTAAGTATTAGACCAACTACCTAGGTAATACTTAAACCAACCAGTAAACCAACTAGGGAACCGATAAACATGGATAATGCAAATTATAACACATATAATAGTCCTGCAATACAACAATTATTGTAAGAACAAACATGTTCCATTTACTTTACAACAACATAACACAACTGTCAGGACCAAATTTATTGCAATCTCTAAGATATGACATAACAAAGCAGGTAGCCTCCTCTCTCTTACTCACTCACACACTTCGTAAGTTAGCAATGAACAGTGTTGTTAACCTTCCACAATTAACCAGCACTACAAAAAGAAAGAAACTGCCAAGTTAATTTATGAACCAGATAATTTGCCCACACATGATTGAGAACAGGCTGTATAGCCTACTGTATTATTTTCATTAACTTCTCTGGGTTACAGTTTCTGCGGTAACTTTGTTATTTACTGTGAATGGTTAGCCGGCTGCGATATTAAAAACAAGCTATTTTGTTGTCAATGTATTTTGTTTGGTGGGGACTTGAGCTGTACTGAGAAAGATTTACGGCACATAAAAGAACTCCAAGCCTAAATTAGAGCCTCTGGACAAAATTTCTCGGCCCTTTCACGTCCAAGTAATACCTTAGTTTCCTGAGGGGGGTTGAGAGGCGTTGGGCTTACCACCTGTCCCTTTGCCCTCTCTCGGAAAATAAGCATAACAAAAAATTCATATAGGTAACAGAAACCTCCACTTCGCCCCAACATAGGGGGCTATAGGATTACGTACAGACAGATGTGATGGTTCAAGCCATTGTGGAGGATACATGATTACTTGATTAGGATGACTGTAATTGCAAAGGATTAGCCTGGAGGAGGCATGATTTATTAAAGTAAGTTCATGGCTGGAAATGCTTTCTCTTACACTTTGTTTCTTCACATACAAAACGTTAATACTTCTCGAAGGAAGAGAAACCCCCGTTGGTTTGCCTTGACTTCTGAATCAGTTGAAGAATTTAGTGTCATATCGGGAGTTTGTCATGGTAGCTCAGTTGGCAAGAGCATCAGCGCGTTAAGCTGAAGATCCGTGGTTCAAATCCCGGCTATGGCAAAAAATTTTTCAGGCTGATTCTTACTTGTATTAATTCCCTAGACATGGGTTTAATGTCTATTTCCATCATTTCCACTTAATTAATAGTATTTAAATAATAATAATAACTAGGCTTTAAAGTATCTACAAAGTGTAGGTCGCCATTGGGTGTTGTGTTCTCGAAGGAAGAGAAACCCCCGTTGGTTTGCCTTGACTTCTGAATCAGTTGAAGAATTTAGTGTCATATCGGGAGTTTGTCATGGTAGCTCAGTTGGCAAGAGCATCAGCGCGTTAAGCTGAAGATCCGTGGTTCAAATCCCGGCTATGGCAAAAAATTTTTCAGGCTGATTCTTACTTGTATTAATTCCCTAGACATGGGTTTAATGTCTATTTCCATCATTTCCACTTAATTAATAGTACTTCTCATACTTCAAGCTAAAACTTGTGTTGTTTAATTAACTTAAATTTTTACTTTCGTGAAAAAGTAAACTTTTTAAAATGTAACTGTTTGCAGTGAATGTTATAAATTTCATAAATGTAAGTTCAGCTGGTTAATATTTTCATTCAAACGGGATTGGAATTCTGGGTTTGTACTTCATTTGTAAACAGATCAAAACTACTTGTAACTTATGAAGAATCAAGAGTTTATGGAACTTGTAACTTACGTAAGATTTGAAGCTTTCTCGGCGCTGATTATGAATAATGGTTTCATGGGCTACAAGCCTTCCCTGAAGAAGGCCGTAGAGATGTCAGCGACTGAAACTTGGATGTTGTATACTCTTTTACTCGGCTTATAGCCCGTGAAACCATTATTAATACTTGTAACTTAGCTTGTACGAGTAGTAATGATTGTAAAGGAAAAGGACTTTAGTATTATCTTTGGTAAGCGCACCAAAAATGAAGTGTCTATCTTCTAAAATGTAGAAAAATAAGCATTTCTCTCATCACCACCTGAACATTCACTGTATGTCCTGGACTCTAGTTTTTATAATGAGATATATTCATATTTCTCAGATTATTATGTATCTGTTGACATTATATGAGAATAGTTGGTACAATAATTCCTCTACCAAATGATTGAGCTTGAGTCCATGACGTGGTAGTCTCCTATTTCTTACCCTATTGATCAACTTTGCTGAAAGACTTTTTAAATAATATTATAAAGCAAACTACAGTGAACGCTGCTTAATGTAATAGCGGATAATGTTATCAATCAGGTAATGTTATCACTTTTATGAAGTCCCATACAGATTAATACTGATACATTGAAAAAATGCTGTTTATTGCGATCAAAGATTTGGTTTATGTTATCACATTTCCCTTTTTTGCGGCTTTATTTCCAAGTACTTTAAGTCATTCAAAATTTCGTTTTCAAGAGTTTCGTTCTAACTCAACTGTAATGTGTTGTACTGGAGGTAGCAACTCTGTTTCCAGCTCACTGGATGACTAGTTTGAGGGGGTAGCATTGCCTAACTTTCTCTTTTAAGCAATAAAACATGTTTCACCCCCTCATTTAAGCTGCAGCTTTTGATTTTTGAAGATAACAGTGTTGACATGCAGTGATGGCTAATGTAAAGTAAAAAGACTTGTACAGACAGGGGTTGGATATTTTGCTACACGGTGTTCACCACAGATCAGTATAGTCTTCCAAAAACACTCGTAACTCAGAACTGAGTATGAAGTTTTGGTTGAAAAAATAGTTGCTGTATTAGCCTATGAGTGATTCAATAATTCACAGTTACGTATTGTTTTGTGAATAAATATTTTTAATTCTGTTTTTTAGTGTATTATCTCATTTATGAATAAAGAACCTTCATTTAATTATTTCGGCTACTGTTATCAATCGGTTAGTATTATCAAATTAGCTGTGTCCCAAAGAGATCACAATAAGCGGCGTGCTCTGTACTTTATAGCAATTTATTACCAGTTCAACCATTAAGGTTAATCGTAGGAGAAAGATTCCATCTGCCACCGTGTCATGAACTCTGGCTAGCTTACCTCATGGAGCCAATTCATTTCCACATTCTCAGTTTATTGACAAAAGTGCATCCCATCTGATTGCTGTGTTGTGATGTGGTTAGCTTCTTTATCAAGTAGTTCCTCAGTTGGTGTCACAAGAATGAGTGCACCTCGATCCAGACCTCCCTACCTCAGATAAATCCAAGAAGGTACTGGGGATTGAACCCGTAGTCGGCAGTCTCTGTAGAAATGCTAAGCCAGTTCTTTTTACAGGAAATGATTTATTTCCAGCATTGTTAAGGTTGTGAGAAGAAGTAAATATAGAGAGGGTGTTGATTCTGGAGTACCTGAAAAAATCTCCGTTGTATCTACACTAATTTCACTTTACGTTCAAAGTAGTTGTAAACAAAGCCACGTGACAAGGGAGCGCCTCATTGCCTGGTGGATGAACTGTAACTTTTGCTGCTTAGTATGCATACTCTTGCTCTTAATAAAATAGTTTGGTTCAAACCATACCTTTTTGTAGCTATTTTCGTGCAGAGAAATTTAAAAACACGTTTCTGAAGCAGATCTGTATATGAAACAAAATTAATTTGGTCAGATTTTCCTGACGCATAATACTCAAGTGAACTAATTAAACCGTTACAACAGATGTAAATTGTAGGCGTTTACGACAGCTGTGCGCATGCTCAAGCACGCCATCTTGGAATGAACTTGCCATAGCCCCCTCCCAAGAATTTGGTATGACCTATTTATATCGCCTATACAACATATACGTGAGGACAAGAAAGTTGTGTGCTAGAACAATACAAAAATGTTGTCAAAAGTTGCATGTAACCTACAGCTCTTATAGGATTGGGGGGTTTACAAACGGAAATCAATGAATAGTGAACAACATTCAAAAAGAAAATGCCTCTGAAGAGGGTAGCCAACATTACAAAATGAGGGTAATGACTTTCTTAAATACTAATATTAAGCCTAATTTTTTACAGATGTATCGATCTTTTCAAAATAAATATAACATTTTTCAACAATGGTGCATGTCATAAAAAATAATTTAAAAGTATTATTGAGAAGACTGGAATATTCACAAATCCTCATTCCGTTTCTTTCCGTGGTGGGTAAATCTCCACGTGGTATTGTCACATGCTCGACGGAGTGGTACGTTAGAGTTTGTTTACATCTACTTTGAACTTAAAGTGAAAATAGTTTAGTGCTTGCTGAATTGTTTACTGTTGCTGGTGAGTTAGGATGTTCTGTGCTCAGCATTATTGCAGAGGTTATGGTTGTGACCAGAGACTGTAAAATAGAATTTGTGTGGTATAGTAATTCAGAGGAATTCTTAAATATCGTAGGAATACAAGTGCAGGGTTGCAAACTGCTAAACAAATATTCCAACCTGACAGTATGTGATAACGCATATATATGATTGGTCACAAAAATAGGTGTAAACTAATAATTCACTAGTCATCAAATTTAAGCTTTTTTCCTGCATCTGGTTTGTAAATGGGTGTATTTATCTAATTCTGGGGTGTTGAATTCACTGGTAAAATCAGTTTTTCTCTATCACGTCACATTTCCTAGATACACAGCAGAATCAGAAACAGTACTGGCGAACATTGACAGAATTAAAACAAACAAGAAATACATATGCAGAACTTTAGAACTCAATACTATTTTATATGTATATGTGGACATGACGCCAGTAGAGGGTCTAAATTAGTTCACAACATATTTTCAACTTTAATCTTCTTTGGTTTTCGAAAAATGTGACAATGATGCCCTTTTTATGTTTGCCGTTTCATTACTCTTCCTAACAAGATCCCAGCAGTAGTTGCCCATCATCGAAGGGTTCCAGTGATCTTGATAACGGTGTACCGTTGTACGGATGTCTTGCTCATAGCTCCTAAGTTATCTGGAAAGAAATAAAGGTGGGAATGTAAACAGTGGATTTTAAGCGACATTCTACACCACATGTACTTGTAGCTAACTAGATCATTAACAATAGAAACGTAGTTATAATCTCTTCTGTTGCCCAAAAAAGCCCTCCACAATTGCTTAGAAAGAGGATCAAGCAGCTAATTCAATATTTGTGAGTTTGGTATCAAAGTTTGGATCTTCCATCAATTTTCTTATTTGTGGTCCAACAAATATACCTTCTTTCAGCTTTGCTTCACTCAATTTAGGAAACTTTTCTTCAAGTGATTGATGGCCCGACCTCCTTTATCCAGAGCTTTAACAAAGTTCTTCATAAGACCCAACTTGAGATGAAGAGGCAAAATGATTTTATCGGACTCAACCACATTTTCCTTTCCAGTAACATAAGATTTAGTTATAGGCCATTCTTTGACTGTATAGTGGTTCTTGGTGTCACAAAAAACAGCAGTATTCATGTCTACTCTCAAAGGAACACTAAACAGCGAAATACGGAAAATAAACTATAAACAATAATAAAAAACCTTACATTCTAGAACATTTTGAACAGTAGATTCGGATTCTACACACCAAAATACATACTAATTGATATATCACATCCCAGATGCATAATGGCTGTTGACTAGTGAATTAAACAAAGTTGCAAACTCTACAAGCAAAATTATTGACATCTGGCAACACTGCTGGTATGTGAAATGATAGTATCTTACACATCTGGCTTTCCGTTACACAATAAATGCTTGTGACATGATTTGTGAGCACTTGGAGTAAAACGCTGCTCGGATGGTGGCTTGGGGTTGGATGCGAGTGAACCAAGAAGCATTCTAGCTCTGCCTCTTTCTGCGCAATAATAGCAGCCAAACCACCATCCAAGTTGCGTTTTCCTCTAGTCATTGCAAAGTTCCATTATTTTCACCAACTACACAATGTTTAAATCTACATGAGTGTAAAAGCGACGCACCAGCGATGGTTGCAAGTGACAATACACAACCACAGTTAAATAACCATAAATAATGAAATTTTGAATAGATGTATTGTGTCTACAAAAATTCCAAAATAAATTCTTCTTGCCCCATCATAATTCTAGAACTTACATTATTATATGTGGTAATTCTGTTTAAAATATGGAATTGTGGGTATATAGGTGTTGCATGTGAACATCGTCTGGTGTGTCAGACATAAACTAAAGATGGAATTGTCACCTAAGGAATACTTGTTAGATGAAACTGTGTGTTAGTCTTCTTAGCAATGTTATCTCATTTCTTTTTTGGAAAGATGGCAATGCACACTCTAACATACACATTTTGTTAGGAGTGATAATTGTATTCTGTAGTTCCTTTGATGGTGATATATGTCCTTGTTATTGGGATTTAACCATTAAAATTTGCATAGTATATTATGTAACGAGTCTCTATTGGTTTTATTAAGCTGCAAGTATATTTATGAATTGAGCATTTAAACTAGTTTCATCATTTCCATACAAGTGTCGTAATTGCCATTTTAGGCAAGGTGCACATAACTTTGTTTTGTTCAAAAGTGATTACAATATCTGCAAAAGCCCAGGATCTGCTGCATGTTAGGCCCCTCCCCCTGCTTGTTTTCCACTCTTGCATAAACAGGTACAGTGGTACCTCGAGATACGAGTGCCCTAACATACGAGTTATTTGAGATACAAGCTGTCGAGCAAGCAAAGTTTTGTTTTGAAATACGAGCGACATTTGAGCACTATGCATAATGGTCCGGTTTTCCACTGTACGTCACAATAATAAAAGTTAAAAAAGTAAAAACGAAAGATAAAAGAATGATTACCAGTGGATGCAGTATCTTAACATGACGTTTCGACCCTCTCCTTCGGGTCTTCATCAGACGACTGGACAGGACTTGGAACCGAAGACGCCGATGTTTTCTCAGTACAAGCGGTTGGGTAAACAGAAAGATAGGTTGGACCTACCGGGTGTCTACTCCGTAAAATGTGTAAATTGTGAGAAAGTTTATGTGGGAGAAACGGGAAGGAGCGTGAAGATAAGGTTAAAAGAACATGAGAGGGACATTAAATATGGGAGAGCATCTACGGGACTGGCCCAACATATGATTGAAACAAAACATAAAATTGGGGATGTGGAACTGTTGCGGGTGGAGAGGGATGAAACGGTGAGGAAAGTGTTCGAAGCATGGAACATCATTGGTAATAAGAATTTGTGTATGAATAGATATGAAGGGGATATTGGAGAGGACTGGCTGGCTTTAATCAGATCTGTAAAAGAGAAATGGAGTTTTAAATTTCCACCGCCCCCTACATGTGAGGTCGAACAGCGTGAATATGGTGTGCCCTGGGAATGGATTTGTAAACATAGTAGGAACACGAGCTTCATGGGTAACAACGCACTCCAGTGGAGGGGTGGTGAGGCGTCTTCGGTTCCAAGTCCTGTCCAGTCGTCTGATGAAGACCCGAAGGAGAGGGTCGAAACGTCATGTTAAGATACTGCATCCACTGGTAATCATTCTTTTATCTTTCGTTTTTACTTTTTTAACTTTTATTATTGCGACATTTGAGATACGAGGAACGGCCAGCTGCGACGCTGCACACGGCCCACCAGTTTACTGCGCCTGCGCCTCGCGCATTATCCCACGTATTCCCCCCGTGTGCTTGTTTACCTCGCTGTCGAAGCATCTTTGCTAAGTTTTTCTAGGGCTTTGCGCTTTTTGTGCATTTACGTACTTTATCACATTTCTTTTTATAACCATGGGTCCGAAGAAAGTGTAACAAATATGTATGTACACTTTATAAAACCAGTTTTTGTTTTGTTTTACATTCTCTTTTATTATGTTTTTATACAATATTTGTCATTTATAAATACATTTTTCTTATTCAAAAACAACTGGGGGTAGCATTTTTGGGGCTGGAACGGATTAATGGCATTTCAATTAATTTCAGTGGGGAAAAGTGCTTTGAGATACGAGCAAGGTTACGGAACGAATTAAACTCGTATCTCGAGGTATCACTGTATTTGATTTTGAGAACGTAACACATGTTTTTATTACATTTATTGTGATACTGTACCTTAGAATAGAAAAATAGTTTGTTTACATGCAATATAATAATCAAAACTAGTTAATGATAACTTGAACAGATTATTTTAATGTAAAATGTGATAACTCTGCCTTGTTAACATAAGAATCTTTAATATATTTAAAATCAAATACATTTCTACCAACTTGTGCCGGAGTTACCACATTTTAGATTCAAAGACAAGTGAGGGTCTATTAGCAAACCTGGCAATCTTCATTTTGAAGAAAGATAGAGATGGTAACTTCTAATGAAAGTTTAATGCATTTCCTGGTACATATTTACAGCCTTACTAATAAAAGTTGCTTATATTTGAATTGAACGGTTGTTTGGTCGTTCTCCGCACAAGTTCTACATAAGCCGTATTACCAATAAACACAGTATAACTGCCAAGGGTTACACCGGGTTTGTATGTGAAACGTCATCAAACACGTCACACTGGTCATGACGTTACTAGCCCCTGGCTATGAAGGACTGCTGAACGCAATCTGTCGAAGCCATGAACAAACAGCAACACGTCGTCTGCCGAGTATTTCATTATATTGTTTTCAGAAAGCTGTAATCATGGGTACAAGTATAGAAATATGTCCCGCAAACAAGGAACAATGTTTATAATTCCGCAAAATCAGCTCAGAATACGCATAGCCTCAAAATTCATTCTCTGACATTTACGAAACGACCGGCTGTTACAGATATAGGCCATCTTGATTATTTACGTCAAGCTTATACAAGGGGGCGTTGCACACATTCAGCCTTATGCAAGGATTATTAGTACAGTTTTTCTCCTCAGCTGTGTATATTCCTGGTATAAATGTTACAGCTGGATTATTAGTAAGACTGTTAGTGTATGTGTTATAAATCTGAGTTCCTTGCTTATGTGGGTAGTCGGATTTGTAACACCTACACTAAATATGTAGCCGGAAATGTAATAAACATTCATTAGAAGTTGGCATTTCTAACTTGTTTCAAAACGGAGATTGCCGGGTTTGCTAATAGAAATATCGCAAATTATTTTATGAATAAACAGAGGCTTGAGGATTGTTCTACTTACAATATTAATCATTGTAAAATATGCTGGGTTGGAAATCAGTAATGGGAATAACAAGTTATTCAATGTGTGATTTGTGGTGCTACATCCCTTGTGGGAGTAGGCCTACTATCTGATTGCTGTTTCATCTAGCGGTATACAGGCAGATGGCATTTCCCCAAATATGTTGATTTTTCAGTTTGATTAAAAGATCTTTCTGAGAAAGATTTGGGAGATGAAAATGAGGATGAGGATCCTTGAAACATGTCCTACCAAAATAATAAGGTAATAAAGTGTGTATAGGCAACTCATAAAGATGATTTTAAATTTATTATAGTCACTTCACTACGTAGGTTCCATAATTTTAATATTGACTATTCCACTGTTTGATATTGACCAATAACGTTAAGCAATTCTTCGGATATAGACCAATCACAGCCGTTTATCTTACAATATTCTTGTAGGGATCGCGAGGAGGCCGTTTTATCGGGGTAAAATCGTGTGCTCGTTACTGGGCATGTAAGTACCAGTGTGCAGTAATTGCTGCCACTAAGCGGCACGAAAACAGATTACTTTATACAACATAATTGTTTTTAAATTGAAATAATAGAAATGTACATTGATTAACACACAATTTCGATTCGGTGCAAGCCAGTTGGTGTGCTTTTATTCTATGCTGTTGTTAGCTTACCTGAGTGAAGTTAATTATGTCTTATAAGCACTATTGGCAGCACTGTCACAACATTCATGGATGGTTGATTCATAGTATGCCGTGATCTTGTAACTTTTAGTTTTATTTTTATACAACAAAGCACGAAAGTAGTTATTATTTGTATAATCCACTACGTGTTTAGGCCTATTCATGGAATAGTCTTAATAAATCCAACTTGAGTTGACGAGTTACATCAGATAAATTTGCTCCTGCTTCGCAGTTGCGAATCTATCGATAAACTCGTCAACTCTCATGGGATTACCTATGATAATAAATTTTAAAATGTTTATGGTTAAATCCCACGAACGAGACATGAATTACCATTTTAAAATATTTTTTTTTTAATTTTCATTCCAAACAAAAATGTTCATACCAAGTGTAACTACGGTACCATCTTAAAGACATCCAGAATTCTAGTTACTCCCTGCGTGTTGTCATGAAGTAACAAAGCAACATGTCAGCTTATAGGCATTGAATTCAGGACAGAGGCTTGTCAAAAATATATATATATTTCTCATGTACCACACTAAATGGACTAGTTTCACTTTAGACTTCGTCCATGAGATGTGCAAGAATTGTTAGCGTTACTTAAAGCATTGTTCCATGAAACGCAGCAGATTATGTGCCATGTTGTGAGTTTTTACAGAGAGAATGAACTTTTTACTTGCAGCATTTTTGCTGCCGCAATTTTCCCTTCCCCTTTTTTATTATTATTACAATTTCTTGCAGGACATCTAATTGTTGAATTATTTTATGTGATGTAAGCTATCTCTTTTTTCCTACAAATTTTTAAGTGAAACGTCTTTAAACAAAATACTACTGGAAGAAAAGTCTCAAAATGGAAAAGCCATGGCATATAGCTTAAGATTTTCTGCATAGTGTTGTTGTATTATGTTGGAATTCTTACTGATTGGTCTGTATTGTATAGACAAAGGGGGTTGATAGTGGAAGTGGATTAGATAGATTGCGAGATCTGATGGGTCAGTTCTGATCCCAATTAAATATTTAATTAAAAATACATACTCCATTCCCTCTGTCGACGTACTTTGACCAGATGCATCAAAAACTTTAGTTTTTATGTTTTACATCTCTCCATCTCTCAGATTCACTTCTGATCTTTCCTGTTGGATTGCCTCCATTAATACACACTTCCTGTCCTGATTTTATTTTTCTAGATGATGATGGCAGAGTTAGCTGCCAAAATTATCCCACTCCATTTGAAGTCCGTTACCATGATTCATCACATACAGGTGCTGAAAAGCAGTGTGCAAAAAATTATAGAATAGAAAGGCAGTATGAAACTATGGAATTGAGGGATAGGTACAAGGTTGCATTATGACTTTACGAAACATCTTCATTTGTCAATCACCTGACAAGTGTATATGTACTGCCTCTAGTAATGGGTACTGGTCAGAGGTGTACAAATCTCAATTTTAGCTTGCCCATACCCGCTTGAACACCAGGCAAGCAAGTTGCGAGCAGGCAGGTTTCTTTAGACTTGGATGGGTTGGGTTGAACCCAGCATGCAAGTCTGAATAAGCTTGCGACATTCTTATCAGGTAAACAACTGTAGTTGCTAAGTGTAGGTAATACTTTCTTGCTTTTCTACATGCTGGTAGAAGAAATTCATCATGCAGATCAATAAAAGGTGGATAAAGTATTAAAAATCGTTTTAGCGTCTTAACACATTTATTATTTTTATTACTGTTATTGGTATTATTGATTTTTTTTATGTTTTCTCGAAAATGTTTGAAAATTTTTCCCATGCCGGACTAGTACCTTTGTTCATTCATAATTCAAACTCTCCACATTTTAGGTTCTCCTTGGCTTCCTTCAGGGTAAAATTCTCCATTCTCCTTTTGCTTGCACTCTAAACACATCTGAAGTTCCTCAACTACATAACTGCACGACTTAACAGTGCACTGATGTATCCAGTTTCATATTCTTTCCACCAGGCCTTGCAGTTTCTTTAGGCCCTGTGAAACCCACCAGGTTATGAAGAGCTTGTGACTCATAGCGACAGTATTTCTCTCCATCGTAGCAATCTGGCTTGCTCTCTTGTCAAGCAAGTTAAAAGCTGTGGCTGGTTGCAGAGTTAGAAAGGGGCAAGCAAGCTAAAGCAGAATATGTACACCTCTGGTACTGGTACGCAATGAGAAACTAAACATTACATAACCTTGTTATGTTTAGTCATGATTTCCACCATGCAATGCATATGTAGTCAAATTAAAATAAAAGTGCCTTCAATGGATCACGTGTTTTTCAAGCCTTCACGATGTTTCGACTCAATCCTCCAGGTGACTGTTGAATCCTCACAACCTGCCGAGAAGAGTATATTCTCTCATTGTCCGTATCACTACATCTGCTTCCATGTTGGCTCAAAAACACACACTCGTCGCTTGTGGAATGCACACGCACAGAATTAAATAGAAAAATAGTACACCGAGAATGCATGTCAATCCATTCCCCAGGAATCTCATGAGGGGAATCCTCAATAACATCCTCTGGTTGAGGTGAAATATGTGGTACATTTTACCCCTTTTTATCCTCTTGATAACCCCCAAACTACTTGTCACCTAGGTCCAGTCCCATGATTGCACCCAATATTCCACGCATGGAATGGGACTGTTCTGAACAGATTTGATGGTGACGGTGACACGATGGTTCAGTTTGAGTTTTCAGCCTGATCATGTAGAAATGTGGGATCAAACCCTAATTGTTCTTTTCTTCTTTCATGCCTTAATTTTGTTTAGGGTAATCATATGTAATAATATATTACCCGACCTGTGTAGTCTCGTGGTTAGCATCGCTGGCTGCGGATCTGGAGGCCTGGGTTTGATCCCCTGAACAACCCCCTCGGATTTATCTGAGATATGGAGGTCTAGAATGGAGTCCACTTAGCCTTGTGATACAAAGTGTTAAGAAGCAGGTGGCAGTGGGTGTCGGCATGCTGACCACATGCCCTCTAATCCTGCCATATGCCTAAAGTCAATCCTTTTTTTGGGGGTGTTTGCATACCCCTTAAAGACTTTTCCAGTTTCATATAGGAGAAAATTATTAATTTCCACAGTTTTGAAATCTGGACAAACTGGACAAAATGAGGAAAGTGATTGTATGCATCATTTGCATTAAAGTAGCTATCTTTAGCGTTATGCTCATTATCTACACCATGATTTTCGAGAGGTGGGGCCTGAAATTAGCACTGCGATTGGGAAAACAAGTGAGCGTTGCAATGGTAATCATGAATACGTTACCGATGTGACTGATTCAACATAAGCACATGGCTCAAGAGTTTGTTGTATTCCTTTCCTCTTAAATTGCATTTATTTGCATTAATGTTGCTGCACATATCATTCTGTCTCTGACTATTAGGCCTATGCAGTTGTTTTTCATGTGTTAAATTATGTGTGCTCTATGAAAATTACTCTTCATAGACATATGTCAGATGATCAGCAAAAATATTGTGTACCCTTTTTGTTGTACAAACTGACTCTGAATATAATGGACTATAAGTTGTGTTCCCTTGTGCGTTTGTGATAGGTGCAAGATACCTTGTGAGCATATCATAAACTAAATTACAGCTTACGGGCTGAATTATTGACTCTACCTCAGAGTACTTAAAGTCATACAACCTTATTGTGTGCAATTCCACTTTTGTTCTAAATACAAGGTCAAAATCGGAGAGTGCCCCTTAAGTTTTTTCTTAGAAATAAAAAACACTACCCAAGGTAGATAATGCAGCAGTCGGATGGTAGCCTAGTCCCTCAAGGGATGAAGCACCGTGGAGTTTAGATCACCTCCTGGGGGAGCCTCTCGGATAGTTCCCTTCCCTTCCCTCCCCTATAACTATTACATGCAGCTGACTTCTGGTCGATGTGTTCCATATTATCACATGCAACTAGTAGAAGGGATTTCACCAGGGTTTGAATCAAACATTTTGACGAGGGGGAAATTAAATGTGAGTCCAAATTATGAAGAAACATAATAGCATGTTTACAGTAATCGCATTGTAATTTTCAACTGAAGTTTATGAAATGAAGAAAAATATATCCCTAGCAAGGAAGGAATTTTTATTTGATGAGAGGGGGAAATCCCCTCCCCCCATTAATTTGAACCCCGTATTTCACCCAACAGCAATAACATGTCACTACTGTCAATGTATACTTTGAATAATGTAAGTTTTTTGCTTATTACTATACAAAAAGAAATGGGATCCAGCTCAATTCTGCTTCCTCATGCATAAGGTGTTCCAATGTGATAGCTAGGGTTCGAATGTTCATGACATGCCATATTTATATCCTGACCTGTGTTCTCGCAGCAAACACAAATTGTACGCTTGTTATCCTAATCAGACCATTTTTATTTTGCATATAAAGTCTATTTTGGTCATATTTGTAATTTAATATCATATTTCAGTTATAAATTTGGTCAAGGAGCACAATTGGTAAAGTTCTTGCATAAGTGATGGTGAAGTTAAATTTGAAAGTTATGTCATTAATTTATTGTTTATGCCCAATTAATAGGTAACTCAATTTTAAAATTAATATAATTGTTCATATTTTATAGGGACACACTTGATTTACAAAATATTTGGAGCTGATGAAGCGAGCAAACAGAAGCAATTTCTTTAAAATTAGAAGTTCATTACAAGTAAAACTGTAAATCACCTGTAAAATTGTTAAAAAGTGATTAACTGAATGAATTCATGTGATGTAATAATTTATTGTCATTAAACGTTTTAAATTGGAACATTTAATTTTAGAAATATGTTCCTTTATTAGGTCATATTTAGGATTTTTGAGTCATATTTGGTCATTTTTTAAGGGCAAATTTGCAATTGTATTTTCCTCTTTTTTTAGGTCATAAACATCCGAACCCTAGTTATAGCACATGGTTTTTCTCTCCTCTCTCAATAACTTGGTGACATTGTATACTGCATACTATACAGCTAACATGTCCAATTTAGGGAAGAAACATATTAATTTAGCAACACTTATTTCACGAACCAAGCTCATATTATTATAAGTAAGAGTTGAGAAAACAATGAACATGAATCCATCTGAGCTTGACATGTTTTTTATGTTAAGACATTACTGTAAAAACCGACCCCTATGCAAAATTATGTGTGTGTATGTGTCCCTTAGGTAGGTGTGAGTACACTTCCACATCTTAGGGACAGAGAACAATTTTTATAAATATTTATATCTCGCCATACATTTCATTATCTAGGAAGTGTGTACACTCTAAAAGAATTGATCTTGTCCCCTCACCAACAACCAATAAGGTCACACAGTAGTTTTAAAAAGTTTCTGCTAAAAGATGAAATTAGCTGTGCTCACCCATGTGACAGTTGAAAACCTATTTTTGTGAAATTGACGAAGAACTTAGGGTATATTTTTAGGCCTTTGGATTAGAGAGTATTAGAATGACTATGGCCCAGTCTTAGGATTTATATGTAAATACATCATTTTAGTTTGAAGACTTACCATTGAAATTTTGTAATATCTTTACAAACTGTACTGTTTATAGTAATTTAGGACACATTTTACTGTCCACATTTTTACTTTCAGTAAATAATTTTTAATGTATACAGATTTATTTCAAATATTGTTCATAATTCATTCTTTTTAAATTTTTTAAAACAGTGAAAATATGAGGCTAAATTAATAGGCCTATTTCTGTTCTGGCATGTGTTTTGTAAGGACGATAAAGGCTGCTTAATGCAATACGTGTTGCTTTATTTGTTAAAATTGCAAAGTTCTGTGGGATGGCTGACCCCCCAAGAAAAACAGACATCAAAGAAAAATCCACTTGGCTTGTCATCTGGCCACTGTTATTGTTATGGGACTTAGGCAAGGCATTGATTTTGTTGAAGGAGGGATGTTGTATAATTGTCAAGGTTTATGTAAGTAGTTTTTCAAATTACATCGAGTATTGCCCTTTTTTTCTTGTCATTTTTTTAAGCATTATTACAATTTGATAGTAGTAGTTTATTCTATTTGAAATTTCACAACAATGAAGACACCATTTTGAAGAAGTTCTTTTTATATAATTACATGTTTCTGTCTATACTTTGCCAACAATTTGGTAGTGCGTATAAATATTAGTCCTGGTTATGAGTGACATATCACTTTGTTCCCTCCCCCCAGGACCTTATGGTTTTATTATTATTACGCAGTTTTATAATGATGGATTTTCACAAACGAGTATGTTGGGAATATGAGTGAATGAATGAATGATTTATTCTTGTATCTGGAGTTACCATATTTTACGGACCATAAGGCGCGCCTTAATTTTAGGATGGAAATTTAAAGGAAAATAAATTTAATGTGATTCTAAACGAAATATTTTAAAGGGAATAATATACTTCATTAGAATATTATAGGAGAAAATTATAACCTTGTACAATGGAATCGGTGTAAATCACTTCTAACTTAAATCTGCATTGTACGAAAATCTCTTCTGTACAGGTGGCATCGTGTAAATTTTAACAACTGAACTGATTTCTCATGAAAAACCGAAAATACATTTAAACCCTCAATTCAGCATACGGTAACTGTAACGGGACAAGGCTATTTAGAGGTCATTGTATTCATTTAAACCACCCAGAGAAGATGCTCCTTTTGTATAAAAGAACTCAATATTCCTTTCTTTTCACATTGTATACCTGGCTTCCTGCTAACCTCATTTTACGATCGTGACAAGTGCAGTGATGTACAGCCTGTGCATTTAGACGTGAGCACTTGCATGCGCCGCAGAGATAGGGCGGGACGGAAGGGGAGTGTGTTGCTAGTATGAATAACGTGATGACTGATTCCACTGTGCATCGTGTTTACAGTGCTCACGTCTAAATGCACGGACAGTACAGTCTGTGCTAAAATTTGTAACTGTCTTATCGTTTACAACACCTTGTGTATAACTATGGTATTCCAGCAATATTTACCATAATTGTTTGTTAAGTGTACTTTGGACCATTAGACACACCCAACTTTTAAGGCTCTGTTTTCAGGGTAAAAAAGTGTGTCTTATGGTCCGTAAAATACAGTGTACAAATGATCACCCCTGATGTTACAGATAGTTTTTCAATATGGAGAATATGAAAGATATATCATTTCATCTTTACAGGTCTTTTGCATACAGCTTTATGCCCAGGCTTGAAATAATATTGCTGTGAGGTTAAAGACGTTTCATGTGATCAAATTTTTTAATTGTAATTGTCCCTGAAAGTTTATCTAAATATTTGAATGTACATAGTGTGTGCTGCTTTTTGGTTTTGTGAATATTTGTTATTCAAGTTTATAAAGAAAAAGTTGTACTGAAACTTGTATTTATACCAAACTAGCTTTCGTATGTTGCATGACTCAAACATTGGGCTGTGAGAAGAGCATCATTGAGCTTATAAACAAGTTGTTTTGTAGCCTAGACGAAATAAAGACATGATAATATTGTGAACTGTGAACATGTTTTATTTGTACACCCAACAAGTTAGGCAGAAGCTGTCACTTAGAACCCTTGTGTATGAAGATGATAACTAGACTTCGGACTTTTAGGTCGCTAAAAATGCTGTTTTAGGTACCTAAAATAGGCTTTAAAAATTGGAAAATAGGTTCTAAAAATCATAAAATAGTCTCTTATAAAATCGTTAAGTTGCCAATTTTCTGAAATATCTCAATTGCAATGCAGAATATTATATTTATTGAAGTCACCATTAATCAATAAATATGATAAAACAAAGATATAGGCCTATAGTACACAGAATTATATAGACCTATTACTAGGGTCTGTATTACTACCATAACAGTGAAAACCTAATACCTGTGCCCAGAAGCTACGCACGCTAGCATATTCAACCCCTTGAATCCCTTAGTGATTCAGAGAACTACTTTTTTTTTTTTTTTTAACTGGATGTGGGAGTCTGGAGGAAAACACTAGATTTTCTTGGGAATTCCAAGGAATTTTTCTACTGAAGACGAAACATTCCTTACCATCACAAATGTGTCATGTACTGCACATTCTGAGCTAAAACTTTAGTATGAACTGAAAATAAATGCTAAATTTTATAACAAAAAATAACTTATTTTGAACTTTAGAGGAAAAACAAGCAAAAAGGCAAGCTCTAACTTAAAAATAGGCTGTTTTAGGTCCTATAAAAGTATCAGTTTTAGGCATAGTCGCTTATGAAACATGCATATACAAGTTTTCGTCCATATATCACTTAAGGATTAAAATAGGTTTTTACCTAAAATCCGAAGTCTAATGATAACTAGGGTTCGGATGTTTATGACGTAAAAAAGTGGAAAATATGACCTTAAAAATGACTAAATATGACCTCATAAAAGAACGTATTTTCTAAAACGTTCAATGGTACTAAATTATTACGTCACACTAATTCAATCAGATAATCACTTTTTAACAATTTTACAGGTGATTACAGTTTTACTTGAAACAAACTTATAATCTGTTAATGTTTCCAGTAGGGATGGGTCCTCGATACTTTTGATACCGGTACCTCGATACTTGCATGGTATCGGCATCGAGCGATACTTCAGAAAACTCGCTCGGTACTTTTTCGATACTTTGATAATTCTGCAATTAAGTGACAATGCTATTTTTGGAACAAAAACTTGTAGGTGGACTGTTTCAAAAACTAATTTTAGTTTTAATGTAGAGTTTTAAAATAATTATAGGCTACTGATGATATTAAATTTTGTCTCATTAAATATGCACACTTAATTAATTTAGTTGGTATTACACAGTTCTCTCAACTTTTAATTTTTAATGTACCTATTTATTGAAACTGGAAATGTTGACAGTATCGAGTATGGAGGAAAAAATCATGTATCGGTATCAAATATCAAGAAAATCTGATATCGACCCATCCCTAGTTTCCAGATACTATTGCAAATGTGAACTGAAAATATTTTAAAACATATACATTGGAAGTTAACACTTAACAACAAGGTGGAAGAGGTAATTGTGCTATTGCTTGTTACTGTCCCTTCACATTTCAGTTACAGTAAAACCAAAATATTCGTGATTCTGTTTTGGAAAAAGTTAAGTCGATAATTTAGTGCACATACTGCATAATTTTGTGCTCTTTTGCCGAATTTATAACTGAAATATGACATTAAATTACAAATATGACCGAAAAATGACAAAAGCCATGAAAATTACCAAAATATGACTATATATGCAAAATAAAAACGGTCCGATTAGGATAACAAATGTGCAATTCATGTTTAATTTGTGTTTGCGGTGAGAATGGAGGTAAGGATAAAAATGACATGTTATAAACATCCGAACCCTAATGATAACTTTTTTGGTTATTTGCTGCGAGCATCAAGCAATAAACAATAACTGTCAGCCTGAGAGCCAAATATGGCTTTCAGGAATTTAATCCACTTCCTTGTCAATAGTAATATGTCGTTCACAAACAAACTAACTTGAGAACTGGTAATGAACCAGCTCGTTCAAAATATGAGTCTGCTCTTATAAGCTAATGAAATTGGAAGGAGTGTAATTGCTCTAATTTCGCAACATGCATCTCATGTGAGCAGCCAATAGCTTGCAGCGAATAGTCATGTGACTTTGACTGCTCATTTTAATCTGAGTATTATGAGTGGACAGCAATTTTTTACCATTTAAAGGAGATCTTTTGCAAACTAAAATTAGACTTAAGGTTGACGCTCGCTCGCCCGAGCAGACCGGGCAGAAATCAGTAGATGACCGTCTTCCGCGGCAGTTCAAACGCTCACTATGCAGAATTGTCTGACCCGTCATCAATCAGTCAGTCGTTGAGAGGTGTAGCAGCAATAGTTCAGTTTCTTCAATATTTCAACTAATTTTCCAAATTATATAATACTAAACCATTCTACATCTTTAATGTTTTAGTACAACCTCTCATACGATTTTGTTCCTATCGTTAAAGTAATTATATTTAATACTTTCTTATGGACTAATGTTTTCAAGCTTTCATCTATCGTCCCCTTAGAATGAAAACCTAGTATCTCATAAAACACATACGTGGCTTTGTCACTTAATAACGCTTCCTAGCAATACACTAGATTGTGTTTTTCCTCTCACACATGTTATTCTTGTAATATTGGCTGGCAAATAGTTGAGATACATGTTTTTCTATCTAATAATAAATTAAAAGTACTCTTGCTTCTGTTCTGAGATACGTGGTTTTCATTCTAAGGGGGTGCTATGCTATTTCACATTAGTGAATAATTCATTATTAATATTATTATTATGAACATTGTAGACCTCTGTTTATAATACTGATATAGCATGTCGTAGCATTAAAATTGTTAAATCTAATAAATGATAAGCGACACTGATAGCGGAAAATTTAGCTTTATTTTATACAACATCAACTGTAAAACTAAACTCTGTATGGAGTAGAGGTGATGAAGTATGATGGAAATGGTATTCAGTAAATAAGTAAGTAAATAAATAATAAGGTAATATTGAGTGTTATTACTCATTTGAATTGCACGTGCATTACTTTAATTCGCCTATTTAAACACATGAGAAAGTAACCAGGATTATTCTTAGTAGGCATACCGTTACAAATAAATATTAACGTTCGACATTAAATGTTGAAATATCTTACTTCCAATTCGTTAACACATCACTCGCTGTAATTGGATTTTTAAATTTATTGTTGTACGACTTGTCATATAGCTCTTTGTATACTTGTACTATTAAATTTACCTCTTTCATCCATTTACTTCCGTACCATAAATACTGTAGATAGAGGATGTATTGTGCTCGACCATGAAAATGAATGTTGAGTTTGCAACATTAATACACATTTGTAGATCCCCTCAATTCAAAAATATAATTTTCAGAAATATGCCTTTATGGGTGTATGAATTCTTCAGCAGGATAACGAAAACTCATATAAAAACAAAATTTTATTTTTGAGTGTTATCTTCTGGGGATGTGATATGAAGATCGACAATGAGTTTTTCTTACTTTTACTACTACTTTACATGAATGAAAAAAATTATTTCTGTTCTCGAAATGGGTCTAACAATTTTGTTTAAGTTTTGAACACGAGCTACTTCTTATACTTGGAGCTAAAACTTTATTTCAAACATTTTTAAAATTAAATTGTCTGAAGTGCAGTTATAAGCCATTCATCACATACTCAAACTCAAGTTTTAAGTCTTGCCTCACAAATAATACGACTTTTAATGAGGTTGAGACAACTGAAAGCGCACTACTGCAATAAAACCGTTTACTTTATGTTCTAATCCGAAGGGTAACAGAAGTACTGTGAGTGTCAGATTTTTAGTAGAAATAACAAATTTCTGAAGCAGGAACCACACAAATGCATGTTAGAGCAAGGAAGCCCCTACTACTGAGTTCCCAGGGTCACTGACAGGGTTGCTAGCATGCAAATAGCTCAAGTGTTGACGATTGAATGATAAAATAAATGGGGGTGGTCATCTGAACACTAGCGAAAACATACGAATGGTCCCGATGATCATTCTCAGGACCAGACGTTTCCAGTCGAAACAGACCCAGAGAATAGCTTCCTGTCTTCCGCGGTATGATGGTGCTTCTTGCCGGGTAGGTAAGCATTCAGCCATCAAGAAACTTGCAAACTATTATTTTCGTGTCCCTCTCCTCGGGCCAGGCGGACAAGTGAGCGTTAACCTTTAGCTTTACTATTATTTAGATCACTAAAATAATCTCAAATCAGGATAGTTTTTCTACACCAAGTAGCCATCTTATTATACGTTACATTATTTAATTAAACTATGTATACAGTGTAATATACAACCATGTAAGATAAAAAGGATATTTTAATATTAAATGTCACTAACACAATTATATGCTTTGAAAATAATCTTGACAGTATAAACGAAATTCAACTAGCTCAACAGGAAGTCAGTGTTAATTTGTTGTAGAATTTATATTATATGAAAGGGGAATCTGTTGCCAAGATTTCTTGTACAAAGTTAATACAATCATGTGGAGTAAAGCAGCAATTCGCAAACTTCTGAGTTTTGACATGAATATGTGCAAACACTAATATTTTAATTAAAATGCATTAAATTCAAAAGACAATATTGTTTAATAATATCAAAGGAAAACACAAAAAAGTATTAAACTGAAAAGATAAATATTTAAAAAAATGATGGAACATATACAGTGAAGCAACTATAATATAATAATTACAATTTGAGTTGAACTTAGACACTTATGCTTCACTTACCAACTTTTTGGTAGAACATGTTTCAAGGACCCTTGTCCCCATCCTCGGCTACGTGTCCAACTGACAAGTCCTGCTTTTGAAGGTCATGAAGTGTCCCTGGTGGTGGTTTTATGAACTTCTTGATGAGGTTCTCATCCTCTGGTATTTCGAAATTCATGAATTTCGAAATACCAGAGGATGAATTTCGAAATACCAGAGGATGAGAACCTCATCAAGAAGTTCATAAAACCACCACCAGGGACACTTCATGACCTTCAAAAGCAGGACTTGTCAGTTGGACACGTAGCCGAGGATGGGGACAAGGGTCCTTGAAACATGTTCTACCAAAAAGTTGGTAAGTGAAGCATAAGTGTCTAAGTTCAACTCAAATTGTAATTATTATGAAAAGATAAAATTACAATATCAGTAACAAACACAGTTTAACCTATAACGTGAGCAATGAAACTGCTGGAATCAGTTTGAGTTTAGAGGCCCTTTAACATTTAAGGTCATGAGGGTTTTGAAGGACATTTCGTAGAATCAAACTGAAGCCAACAATGCAGCATCAATAAAGATTCAGTGTTCCTTGGTAAATTGTCAATTTTCATCATATATGGTCAATGTACTTCTGTAGGGGTGAGAGATGGTTCCATTACATTCAGGGTGTCGAAAATAGTATTCAACGACACCAAACAATATTACGTTTGAAGAACTACATATATACTTAAAAATATATTGTATAATACATATAATTTATTTATGTGCAACTTATCTATAGTACATACTATTTATATATAGGTATAAATATGTGTATATTTTGGCTTTTATATAGAGTTAGAGCACTGGAATAACGGAAAATACAAAAGTTAAGTTTTTATGCAAAATCTGAATTTACACATAAAGCTAAAATTGCTCTAACTTTTGAACGGTTAAAGATAAATAGGAAGATAACATGTTCTTGAAGCAAATTTAATGCTCTACAACTTCCTTTCTCTTTACTTTTTCTTAGGACGAAGGGCCAAAGAGTTAGAAGGTCAAATATGGCAAAAAACGTGAGGCATTTCCCCCCCCCCCCAAAAAAAATGAGCTAACTGAGCGTGGATATCTCAAAAACTATGGGAGATAGCAACAAAAGGGAGACAACTTCTGGATCATTTTATTAGCTTTAATTTTATATGAAGTGGTCTTATAGCTAGGACCGATAGTTTCAGAGATTTAAGCGAAAAACTGAAAAAAAGGAACCTTCTGCAGGCCTCCCTGCTCATCTCCTAGGAGTGGGGAATTTTAGTATGTTTACCCTCTAATTAGTCCAAACAAAATCCGAAAGTCAAAAATTGTATTCCATTTCCCTCTATAACTTTTTTGTGACTATTTTGGACTATTTTATGTACCTGTACATACTCCATGTTACTTAATGGATTTCTGTGGAGAAATGAAGCTTTAAAAAATAAAACTGTTATTTTATAAACTAAATAAAAAAGATAATTTTGTTTTTAAAGATATGAAATTTTTACATTGTTTACTTTGCATTTATATCAAGTAGATAATTCAATCTCAATAGATTAAAAATGATAGAATGTGAACAATTAGTCCCATTACTAGTCTTACTGTAATTCTCAATAATGTCTATACAATATTCTGCTTCACACTTGCATAGGGCCTCAACAGCATTAAATGATGGCATGGGAAGAAATCATAATTTTGAAGTAACAAGAAAAACTAAACAACTAACCTCTCTGTTGCATGCTTGGCAGAATATAATTTTCCATCCATTATAAAGTGTGAGAATTCTCACAATTAGTCTTATACAGCTGTCTGCAAATTCTTTGGGAATTGTCCCTCTTGATCCAAGAAAGAGACCTATCAGTGAAATATTTTTGAGATGATAAAAATCCTGATCTTGATCTACTTCTTTAGAATATTATAGGAGAAAAATTCCTCTGACACTGGGACTTGGACCCAGGACCTTTGGCTATTCGCGCCAATGCTCTACACACTGAGCTAAGTCGTAGTTCAATTCACAGCACTAGATGGAATCTTCCTCCTATGATTGAATGCCCGATCACAAAAATCACTAATTAGTGTGCCTCACAGTACTGCATATGACATAACTTGTCTGTCAGTGAGGTAGACCATTAAGGGCATTCAATCACAGGAGGAAGGTTCCATCTGGCGCTGTGAATTGAACTCCGGCTTAGCTCAGTTGGTAGAGCATTGGCGCAAATAGCCAAAGGTCCTGGGTTCAAGTCCCAGTGTCAGAGGAATTTTTCTCCTATAATATTCTCATGTAATGTCCAACAGAGACAATAATCTGTGGTTCATGAATATTTACATATATCCTACTCAGTGAAGGAAGTGAGGCGGTATGCGCCGGTATGGAATACCGTCACTGGTTTTAAAGTTTCAATGGCATACCGACACTGGTTTCAATGGTGAAATAGCATACCGTCACTGAAAATCAATGGCTATTTAATACAAATTGTTCACGTTCTTTTGAGTTGTAATATAATAATTACTTTTCATGATTATTCACCAACTTGTACACTTTCATCGGTAGCCATTGTCACTATAACTTGTGATGGTCTTTGTTGCCATCTTAATGACTACACCACTAGATTCTATGTTTTAAAAATATTTCTCGGTAACAAAATGTTGTGACTTTTATATTGGCCTTAAATACTTTTAAAATATCTTTATTGAAGTAAATAAACTAAACTCAATGGCTCTACATCCCTGGCCTACCACCCGACTGCTGCTCATCTACCATAGATGGCAGGATTGGGGGCTTGTGGTCAGCATGCTGACACTCACTGCTGTTATTGATGGTTTCCGTGATGTGAAATAAATAAATAAATAAAGGTCTGTCAATCGACAGTACATGATGTTCTAGTCTTGTGTTGTGGTCCTACTTGACAATGTTACTCATGAAGGAAGTTAATTAAGAAACACATATCCTGCATATCACATTATTATTTTGTAAAGGAGGAATGTGGTTTTTTAATTGAGGTATGTTAGGGAAACATTTTGGGATAGCATACCGCCTCTGGATTTTTCTCACTTCCTTCACTGATCCTACTTCTTTAGGTTGTCTCTTGCTTACCTCAAAATGTATACTTGGGTCAACTACCTCAGCTTCCATTAACAGCAATGCTTTGTAACATGATGGCACAAAGAATAACAATATTGGTGACTGAAGGAAGGTGGTCATATAGGATTTACAACAAAGTATACAGGTATATCGCCTTTGAATCATTCCAATAACTTAATTGTTGCATCTGCAATACTACGTGCAAGTCCAATGTAGTTGACTAAGTCAGTATGTGAGTGAGTGACTGGTGTGGAATGCAACTCAGTTGTAAGTAGTGATGAGTGACACAAGGTTTTCCCAGTTTTCAGAATGAATAATGGTTTCTTGGCTTCTAACCAGGTGGGTCGAGGATTGATTCTGAGCTTTCGGCAGCTTGCTTTGCTATCATCTTTTGGAGAAGCGAGCTAATTGGGAGAAAGGTCTGTGTTATATAGGAAAGACAAAGAAATGCTAGATGGAGCGGGAATCCAATAGGAAAACCGGAAAGTGGAACAAATAGAGAGCTTTGATTGGTTGGAAAGAAAAAATTGAATTGAATAGTAGTGATTGGATGTGTAAACAGTCCTTTTTATGGCTATTGCCCTCTTTGGAAGTGATGCTGGCTAAGTTGTACGTAATGTAGAATGCCATCCCTATTGAAGTTTCAGTCTTGGATCTGGATTTCCAAGGCCTCTGCTAAAATACAGCTACAGAAGTATCTCTGCCTCCCTAAGATCTGCCAGAAGGTGACAGTGAAGCTAACTGCCAAAAGCTTGGAGCAATCCTCTTACTCACCCAACTGGAAACTCAGAAAATCATGCTTCTGTCAAGGCTCTAACTTATTAGCACGGTAATAAGTAAAGACAGTATTAGTAGTTATACCCAGTAGTTAAAAGTTTTTAGTAACATTAGGAACAACGTCCAACAATCTCCAGTTATACAAACATTGCTGAGCAATAATGAAAATGGCTCGTAGAATGGCACCACCTGGCAAAAACATATAAAAACAATTTTCTTGCAGTTTTCTGGTCGGATTTTTTTTTTTTTTTTTTTTTTTTTATAGACAATGCCTTAGATTTAGTTGCCAAATTTTGCAGATTTCATGGACAACCCATGACTTTGCAGTGTAAGAATGAATCCAAGCCAAAAATACTATAAAAGTCCACAGTTCTATTTTGATGAATTACAATTGTTTTAATTGCTGGCCAACTTATAATGGGCAGTGATGGGAAAAGTACAAAAAGAAAGTAATTGGGCTGAATTACAATTACCCGAGAGACATTTTACTTAATTACAATTACAAATTACTTTTTTCAAAAAGTAATCAGTAAAATTACAATTACATTTACAATTACTTTACAAAATGGCAGTACCTAAAAATTCCTTGTTTTTGGTTTGTTTTGGGAACAAGCCCAAATGATTAATGAACAAACAAAAAAACATATCACTGAGAATATTTTTTCTAAACATTGAGTAACTTTTTGTTAATATTACCGGTAATTCTAACTTGGATATTAGTTGCAAAAACAGTAATGATGACGCTATAGCAAGCGAGAATGATACTAACGACTACTAAATTGTAAAAATTACAATTTTATTTCCAGAGGTAAATTAAAGTAGAAATTACATTTTTTTTAAAGTATTGATTACAAGTAAATGGGACCAAAAAAGGAATTGTTACTGTAATCTGATTACTTTTACTCAATTACTTCCCATCACTGATAATGGGCAATAATCTTACCATGAATGAAACTATTCTCTTTACTGTATTGTTCCTATAATTATATGTAGATGGTACAGTAGTGGCCAATTATCTCACAACATGTTATAGTCATATGTGTCAAAATAAGTTATTTCCTATTCTAGTCCAGCATTTAAAAAAAAAAAGTTCAAATGGAACTGTTACCGGTACTTATAATGAACGTGACTTTGAAAACCTTAGCAGGCTACTGTATCATATTGTGTACATAAACTCATTTCAGAACGTCGTATTGATAGACTATCAATTTGGTTTTTATTCTTGAATTATGACAACTCTAAAATTTGATCATGTCTTTTGTGGCAAAGGAAGAAAAGTTAAATGATATAAATCATTACAGGTAGGCAATCAGGAAAAAACCCTGGGGAACAACAGATTACAAATGAAAGATTTAAGAAACTGTTTATTTGACACTGAATGGATGCTTATAGCCTACATGAAACAGCTATCGCGTGAGTTGAATTTCTTCAAGAACTTCTGGCAGAAGTTGGAGCAGTTCTTCAGATGTAAGACTGAAGTCACTTTCCACCCAGTGTTTCTTAAGCAAGTTCATCACTGGACCAATCATCTTGCCACCTGGTACACCTTTTTCTATCAGCATGTTACCGTTCACAGGAAACTTTGGCAATATCCACTGATCAAACTCGTTCAGTAAAGCAATGTCCCCACGATACTTAAGAACTTCACGAACATATTCACGAGTATCTGAAATTTTACGTTTACTGTTCACTACCACCAGCTGGTATGGTCTAAGAGGTTGAGCAGATGGTTTATCTTCACGGTTATCCACCACAAATAATCCCAGATCTCTCTCATATGATGATAATTTAACCCTGCTATGAAATTTCATGACCTCTTCTTGATTCCTCAATAATGCAACAAGGAATGTGATGGGATGAAGTGGCTCAGTTCGCTGCCGATGCCACACCTTTTCAAATTCTGTTACATCAGGCTGTGCTGGCAAACCTATGTAGGGACAAATACCTAGAGAAATCATAGTTTTCATAAGCTCTCCAGCAAAATTTCCTTCCAAAATTTTGTGAAGTTCGGTCCAAATTCTTTCTCCGGATATCTTTTCCAGTCCTTCAACATTGTTACGGATGGCATCCAATGTTTCATTTTCGTGACAGTCTGGCTTTTCTGCAATGCGACCATAAAATCTGAAATACCTTAAGATTCGTAGATAGTCCTCTTGTATTCGAATGTTGGCATCCCCAACAAATGTAACACGTTTCTTCTGGAGATCTTTATAACCACCAAAGTAGTCATAAACTGTACCATCCAAACCCAAAAACATAGAGTTAATAGTAAGATCCCTTCGATTAGCATCCAATTTCCAGTCTTTGGTAAATTCAACATCTGCATGCCGGCCATCAGTACGTATGTCTATGCGTAACGTTGTTACTTCAAAATTTTCTGCATCATTAATTCGGGGTGTGATTGTACCATGGCTTTCTCCTTTCGTATTGATCATTCGGATTCCTTCATTATTAAACATTTCTTTCATCTGTTCCGGTGTTGCTGTTGTAGCGAAATCTAAATCTTTGGGTTTTTTCTTCATAAGAAGATCTCTAACAGCACCACCTGCTATTCTAAGTTCGTGGCCGTATTCTTTGAACAATGAGGCCAGAGTTGTTAATTCTGGTGTGAACAGCGCTTTAAATTCTGGCGTGTCCAGCTTCATAATAACGGAGCTGCAGTGTCTAATTACCTTGTAAGGAAAACGTCTTAATAAGGACATCACCGCCTTCCCCACATAACCTATTCTTTGCGAATCGTGAAGTTTCAGTTCCTCAATGAGTAATCCAAGACAGAAGAATTTCCAGCATTTTAAGGAATATCCAGAATTTTCTTCACTGCGTTATCACATAATAAATCAGAAAAAGTACACGCAATAAATATCTGAACATAAGACAGAAGGAACAGCTGATTTCTCTTATTTTGTTTTTTGTTCATATCGATGTTGTTTGCGAGAGTCGCGAGGATTTTCACGATTCTCGAACGATCGATAAATACCAACAAGACCAGTGGCGGACGCAGAATTTTTTTTCGGGGGGGGGGGATTTGAAAAATTAATTAACTTATAATATATAATTATTTTATAAAAGTGACCACTTAGAGTGCATGGCATAAACAACCTTTTTTTCAAATTTCGTGGGGGCGGGGGGGATATAATTCCCCTCTGCGTCCGCCACTGAACAAGACGTCTGTAAATAAAGGAAGAAGAAGAAGATTTTCACATGTTGTCATGACAACGGTGTTATAGATTGAGAATACCAAAGACGTTCTATATTTCTACGAGAAAACAGTCGGATTCATATTGTGGTAGTTTAAGCTTAGTGTAAGAGAATGTACTATATGTGATTTAATATGATAAATTCGTAGTTAGTAGCTCTGTATGTTGCTGACAGGGTGAAATATTGGAAAAGTTTATCAGAACAGAATGGAGTTCGAGAGTCCAGACGTGGAAAAAGACTTCCCTGGACTGTATGCATCTGAATCTGGGAAGAAGAGCAACGAAAGTGATTGTAAGTGTTCCCTTTTTTAGAATTCTGTGTTTACTGTTTACAGCCATTTTTGTGTTATCTACAGATACAGCCAAAAAATTGTAGGGCTCTTGGGTTTACCATTCTTGAGTCATTGTGCTTAAAGAAGACATTGAAACGATGTAGCCAATGAAACACACTGAAATACACTTTAGTCCTTTCACATTCGCCAGAGGTTTCAAGGCCAAACGTAGCACGCCTATGATACCCCCTCTTACCGTGCTCATATGACATCATACCCCTCCAATGTCAGTCACATGACAAGCCAGTAGGGAGTTCCCCCTTGGTGTCGTATGAGTGTGTGCGACAGCACAGCTCCTCTGCGCAAAGGGGAACACTGTTGACTGCAGATCAGTGGGGGTATATTAGACATGAGAAGTTGTGGCCTTGAAACCTCTGGCGAATGTGAAAGCACTATAGCCTTTAAATACTAGCACTGACATGCGGGATACTGGGAAAAAACAAATGCTTGTGGCATCCTATTCCCCCACTGCTTCTCACTAATGGGACCTGCTTGGCGGTGTGATTTGAACTACTAGAACTTTGGGCCACAACGCCATCTAGAAGGCAGAAGGTGAAACAGGGCAAAATAATTTATGGGAAAACGGAAGAAAAGGTTGCCGCTGAAGCGAGAGACATGTAGGTGGTAACGATGGAACTACTAGCAGCGTTGAAAATTGGGGAATTTTTTTTTTTCCTTTCTCTTCTTTTCATCTTTCTACTATTGAGTCCCTTTTCTCCTTTACCCTACGTACCTATTCCTATCCTATAAATTTTCAATCTATCAGGAATCGAACGCACGACCTATAGCATCAAAGCCAGTGAAGCAAGAATTCATCTATTTAAGTTTAGAGAGCAGTTTTGGTTCAAGGGGATGCCTCGTATTTAGCTAATTAATGCAGGGTTTTTTTCCTCGTATGGTTGTAACTAGTGCATATGGTGTGGTACAAGGGTTATTTTCATACTGGGGATGCCTTGATTGTAGTAATTAGTTCATAAGCTATGGTACAAGGGGCTGAAGCGGACCATCACCATAGCAACGCTCGGCCAGGGTGGGCGGAGCTTAATTGGCGACCTCTTCTTCCATTTTGCATAATTTATTTCTCCTTTCTTCTCTTGCTTTTCCTCCTCCTTCCTCCTTTTCTCTCACTTCCTCTTGCCTAATACGGTAGTAGTGAATTTTATGCATCCATTGGTATGTGAACCCGGGACCACTAGCATTTGCAGCGGTCACTTGGGGGAACAGGGTTTACACGAGAGGATTTGTTGTATGAAAGTACTTACTTCAAGCCCCCGTCACTGTTGTCGATGTTTGACGCACCACTTCCCATGACTGCTCATCGGAGAAACATGAATCATCTCAGGGTTTATGAATGACCAATACTTACTTATTACAAATAAGAACACCGTAATATGCACTTCAATATTGTATTTATTTAGACTTTGGTAGAACGTGTGAATACCAAACACCACTGTATGTTGCCTTTATGTTCAATACTTACATGATATCTTTATCACTTTATGTCACTATTGTAATTATACTCACACGGCGTTATTACTTAAGGTGTTTTAATAAGTGTGTCTGAAATTTCTGTGGGAATTGTAACTGCCAAGGCATTATTTGCGAGTACTGGTGCGATGCATTTAATGCTGGTTCAGCATTAAATGAACATTTCACAACAGCAGGTCATAACATTAAAATGTCTACAACATACTCTAGTCCACCGGGAAAACAATATATCGATAATATCAGCAGAACAATGTCCAGTATAACTTATATATGTATCCCACAAATGAAAAAGAGTTAAGTAACATTATCACGTCTCTTAAACCTAAACCTACAACAGGAATAGATAACATACCCATACCGTAACTGTTTATAAATTTTGCAATCCAGAATTAGTAAACCCACTGGTGTTTATAATTAACTCCTGTTTAAATCAAGGGATATTTCCTAATAAATTAAAGATTGCCAAAGTTATCCCTGTATTTAAAAAGGGAGAGAGAGAGGATATGAACAACTATAGGCCCATCTCTATTCTACCCTCCAACTCTAAAATCTTTGAAATGGTAATCTATAACAGGCTATTATGCTTTCTAGAAAAATTTAAAATACTCCCTCACAAACAGCATGGCTTTACAAGAAATAAATCCACAATAACTGCATTAACTGAAATAATTGAAAAAGTTATAACGGACATTGATGACGGCAACTATGCAGCAGGAGTTCTATTGGACCTAACCAAGGCTTTTGACAATGTAGATATAAGCTTACTTATGAACCAATTATACCAGTTAGGAATAAGAGGAATCGGTTATGACTTAATCAAATCATATATGTCAGACAGAAAACAATTGGTAGAAATAACGACAAATGAAGAAACCATTCAATCATGCCTGAAGAATATAATTAGGGGTGTACCACAAGGTTCAATCCTAGGTCCACTGTTATTTATACTCTATGTACATAACATCGTAAATATTTTACCTAATAAAGATGATGTCGTATTGTATGCAGATGATACAACGCTTACAGCTAAACATAAAGACTTACAAGCACTAGAACAAAACATACATGAAAATACAAACTTAACAATCAAATACTTTGCAAGTTTAAATCTGAACATCAATCCATCAAAATGCGAACTCATAACATTCGGAAATAGCATGAATAACCGGCTACAACTTGATATAAACAATGTCTCTATCCATAGCAGCGAAGTAGTAAAACTGCTAGGAATGAAAATAGACAGAAAATTTACATGGACTGAACACGTTGATAATCTAAGCACAAAAATCACCAAAGGTTTATATGTACTACGATATCTCAGCAGACTCATCCCCAAAGCAACTGCAAAGTTAATATATTTTTCACTAATAGAATCCCATATAACATACGGAATTGAACTATGGGGCTCAACATCTATAGCAAACTTTTCAAGAATATTTGTCCTACAAAAGAGAGCCATTAGATACGTAGCAAAACTGAACTATAGAGACTCATGCAGATCCAGCTTCAAAGAGTTACAAATAAATACACTAGCTGGCCTGTACATCTTCAGATCCATAATTCACATCTGGAAATATGATACCCCCATAAAAAACTCGGACGTACACGACCACAACACAAGAAATAAGGAAAATTTCACAGTAACTAGCCACAGATTAAGATTGTTTGAAAAATCACCTAAGTATCAAGGGGCCAAACTTTTCAATATGCTGCCCCAGGAACTAAAAAATTACTATGACCAAAAGTGTTTCAAGGCGAAGCTAGCAAAATTTTTAGTGGATAAAGCATATTATAGCATCCAAGAATTCATTGATGACAACAGAAACTAGAGGCAAGCATTCAAGCCATGCTCAGCACTCTCCTGGCTCAATTTGTATATAAGTGTGCCACATGGATGTGTGTGTATGTATGCTGTATGCATGAATAGTTGACAATGTTCTAAAAATGTACACATACATTATACGGAACAATAAAGTCTTATTATTATTATTATGCTTCTGCTCGTGACCCGAGCAAGAGAAGAAGTGGTTTGTTCTAATGGATTCTCCTCACGGGAATAGAATGCTTGCATCCTATTGGCTTTAAGCGTTATGACGTTTTACTATCTGATTGGTTAAACTAAATCGCGCTCTTGGTATATGAAATATTTACGTTACATTTTAAGTATTTCCGTTTCCAAATTGAATTTTACAGTTATGTTTCAAATTTACGCTAATATAATAATAATGATAATTTCCAATGACATTCTAATACCGAAATATGTTTAATTATAATTTATGTACTTTTATAAAAATTTGCAATTGCCAATTATTCTATGAAAATTATATGGGTGAAAGGGTTACTGCTTCAATATGCCCCTGTGTAAATTTATTTATGTCCCAAAGGTAAATAATTAAATTCACACATCACACCCCAGAATAATTATATTCACTTATTTCAATTCTACGCGTAGTGGTGCTTGGCGATGTTTGTAAGCATAGTATCAATGTGTGTATTAAAACATTTTCATTAAGAATCAATCAACTTATGCACTCTTTAAACATTGAATATTACTTAACCATTAAATCTTTACATTTTAACTGAATTGCGACTTTCAATAATAAACAAAATACTTAAGAAAATTTAATAATTAACTTGTATGTTAATATTAGTAAACAGAATATTTTAAAAAATTCAAAATTTTAAGTTATACACATGAAGAATATAAACATATTTAGTTTTTACCCTTAACCAGTGATAGAGAATTATATCATCTTCCAAATAGGCTATATGTCGAGAATACTTTCATCGTCCATATGTTAGAATATTTTTCGTCATGTCGAGACCAACTCATCATTCATAAACAATATTTCTCGTTATGTCGAGAATAACTCATCGTTCATAAACAATATTATTTCACACTATATTCTCTTTTTCACATCACTGTAGAGCACTGGTTACCATTACTAATTTACACAAAACATAAATACAAGAAGACAAATAACACATAAATTCACACTTTACACTTGTTGTATAACATTTACAATATTACCCTTGTTAACAACAGTATATAAAATATTACACTTCTTACTTAACATTTTCAATTGTAAACACAATATATTGTTAACATTTTTCATCATTTGTGTTCAGATAATTTATATCTATTATGTACGTTGGTCAAACTTTATCTATACAACTTATCTATATATTATTTATGTACATAATTCTGTTCTCAGGGTTGGTTTCGGATAATATTGGCATTCTTCAGCAATCCCCATTTATTTAATTTCAGCTTATTTATATTTATCTTACTGTCTTTTCAGGTTGGAACCCTCTTACATATGATAATACTTGATAATTAAATATTCTTATAATCAATTCTTGCAAATAATCCTTTCTGTTTATTTTAAACTTAGCAATTCCTCATATTTTCTGGGCATAATACCTTTATAATATATTTATCCATTTCTACCTTTGTAGTGAAACAACTTATTTCTTTTATCAAAAACTTTTCAGCATATCTTCTAGGAATGTTTTCATGCAAAAACTTATATTTTTCATGATCTAATAAATATATGTACTCAGCAAATCTTAATTAGCATGTTCTTACAAATTATTTACTTATTGGTCGGATGTTAAACTTATATTTGTGTACGTCAAAGATAATTACGTTCTCGTAGATTACTTGTTTACTCTTAATAAATATCGATAACAATTTACTTCGTTGGTCATCATCCAAATTACATGCCAGTTCTACTTTTTCCTTTAAAATCATCAGAGTTGGATACGCGCTAGGGTCGGCTTCTTTTACTTCACCTACTGAGACATAATTTACTTTCACTTGCCCTACATTTATATTCACATTATTCCTATTTTCATTCTTCTCATATTTATCAGCGCAATCTTCACAATTCAACATCATACATTGAAATACTTCGTCGTTATCCTTCACTTCATCATAAAAAGGGCCTATCTTCTTAACCATCATATCATTTATATTTTCAGTTCAGTTCAGTTCTTTATTGCATCTTTCAGTCAAGAGGGTACATTGTATCCTCGGACATCAGAATTGTCAAAGTACAAATCTAACTTATACAAATAATTTTACATATTTACAAGTACAAAAATGTAGAACAATTACAAAAACTTAAAAAGAATAAATATACATAAATTAAAAATACAAAATGGACCTAACTAACCTACAACAAACAATATCACATATTTACAAAGCAAAAAAATAAGAAATACATAGATATGATAAATAATTAACAATCCTTAACAAAAAACTTTACATATTTACTAGTACAAAATGAAGAACAAATACAAATCATTATCACTTAGTAATATATTATAAATCTGTATTTGAAAAGAATTCATCGAGCGAGTAAAAGCTTTTATTAATTAGATATTGTTTTAACTCTTTTTTGAATGTCTTAAGGTTAGATAGATTTTTTATTTGGGATGGCAATTTGTTAAATAGTTTTATTCCCTGATAGTTTGTTCCTTTCTGATACAATATAGTACCATGCGAGTTGATATGGAAGTTACTACAGTGGCGAGTACTATGAGAATGGATATCTTTATTTAGAGGGTAGCATGACTTGTTTTTGAACATAAGGATTAATACTTCAAAAATATAGATGCTAGGTAAGGTCTATATTTTCAATTTAACAAAATATTGTTTACAGCTGCTATATTTCTCGATCCCCATTATAATTCTTATGATTTGCTTTTGTTTAATAAACAAGTGCCGACTATAATTATTACTGCCCCAGATGACGATACCATATTTCAAAATAGAGTGAACATATGCAAAATATAAGACCATTAATGTGTTGAAACTGACTATGTTTTTCAAAGCTCGAAATGCATAGCTAATTTGTGAAATTTTTTTAATAGCAAAATCAATGTGCTCTTTGAACTTAATATTATGGTCTACTTGTAAGCCTAGGAATTTAGTAAGTATTTGAGGAGTAAGAGTATGGTTGTTTAAAGTGAGTTGAGGATATACAAGGTCTGTCCTATTGCTATTTCTAAATGGGATGTAGGCTACGCTGTTTTTTGGGCATTTATTACAAGTCTGTTAGAGTGGAACCATTTTTCAATGCTTTTAATAACTTGCGATGACTTAACCTTTTGTTCAAGATGGTTAGGGGCATTTATTAATATGCTGGTATCATCTGCAAACAACACAACTTTTGCTGTGGGACAATTATCCGGAAAATCATTCATGTATAATAGAAACAAAAGAGGTCCAAGAATAGAACCTTGTGGTACACCTAGTGAAACCTCCTGTACATTTGAGTAGTATTTTCTTTCATAGTTAGTTTTTGGGTCTTCATGGGTAATTTCCACAATTTGCTTTCTCATAGATAAGTACGATTTAAACCATTCATTTGCCAAACCTCTAATTCCATATAGATTTAATTTTTCAAGAAGAATTGAATGGTTTACACAATCGAAAGCTTTGGATAGGTCAATAAATAATCCCAATGCATATTCTTTTTTATCAAGAGATTCGATGACACTAGATATGTAATCATGCATGGCAGTTTCCGTTGATAACTTATTACGAAAACCATGTTGGCAAGCCATTAATACTTTTTCTTTGTCCAGAAATTTTTCTAGTCTATTGTACATTACAAGTTCAAGTATTTTGGAGAACACAGAAAGAAGCGAGATCGGCCTGTAATTCTGTAAGTTCGTTCTGTCACCTTTTTTAAACAGTGGCTTGATTTTGGCAGTTTTAAAGCTATTAGGGAAAATGCCTGATGTCATAGAAGCATTACATAAATGTGCTAATGGTGCCTCCACATAATTAACAATTTGTTTAAGTAGCGTATCAGAAATTAGATCGAAACCCGTTGATTGTTTATTTTTTCTACTAATTATGATTTCCTTTATTTCAAAGGCTGTTACAAGACTTAGGAAGATTGATTTTTGAACTTCAGAGTTAATGCTAGGATAGGCATCCAAATTTGGTTTAAGATCGTTGGGGAATAGGTTACTTGTTGCATCTTTAAAGTAGTTGTTAAATTTGTTTGCAATAATTATGGGATCGGTAATAGTGAACTGGTTATCTTGGATACTGATATTTTCAGTTGGCCTGAGATTTTCCCTTAATTGACTTTTCACTAGTTTCCACATTGACTTGGATTTATTATCAGAGTTTTCGATAAAATGGTCATTATGCAGTCTTTTGGCAGTTAATATAACCTTCTGAAGTATTTGCTTATATTTAGTAAAATATTGTTTAAATTCTATTGAGTTATCATATTTGGCTATTAAAGACAAATTTTTCTGGTTCTCTATTGAGGTAGCTATGCCCTTAGTAATCCATTTTGGAGACTGGTGGCCTAGATTAATTTTTACTTTCTTTAATGGAAAGGCACAATTGAAATAATACTTTACAGATTCTATGAATTGTTCAAATTTAAGGTTCGTATCAGTTTCTTGATACACATCTGACCAATCTTCCTTACAAAGAAATTGTTTAAATTGCTGAACGGTATTGTTATTTATAAGGTGTTTATTTACAAATTTGAAGTATTGTTGTTTCTTTCTTAAGTTCATAGTCTTAATCTTGGCAAGTTGAGCATAATGATCGGATATTCCCGTGTTTATTACTTCTGTTGTAATTTCAAAAATGTCAGTGTTACAAATCATTTGATCTATAAGAGATTCACTATTTATTGTAACTCTTGTAGCAGATTTGATCAATGGTGATAGGTTATAAGATTTCAGTAGAGAATCTAAGTTGTTTCTCTCGCTGCTATGTTTCAGGAAGTTAATATTAAAATCTCCACACATTAATATGTTAGCTTTTCTTTTGAAAAATAGTTCGAGCACACTTTCTAACTTTTCTAGGAAGCTATTAAAGTTGCTACTAGGCGATCTATAAATACACAAGATAGTAATTCTAGGCGAGCATATGTCGACTGCTACACACTCAAAGACTTTATCTTCCTGATATGTACTCACAGCATTTACAGGTTTGACACTAGTATTAGTTTTAGTAAAAATGCTAACTCCACCATTTTTCGACTCAGATCTACAGGAGATAGCAGAGCACACATAACCGGGTATGTTTATATATTCAACCTGATCCTGTTTGACCCAGTGTTCCGTAAAGCACAGAATATCTGGGAGTTTTAGATTAAATTTAGTCAAGTATTCAATATAGTGAAGTTTGTTAGCGATGCTTTGAATATTTTGGTGGAAGACAGTAAACATGTTCTTTTGACTAGGTCTATTTTGAGTTTGAGCTCGAGGTTCTTTAATAGGCAAGCCCAATTCTATGGTATTTACTAGTTCAGTACTAATAAAAGGTTTAGGGTATTCTTTATCTAGTTTTTTGAATGATTGTTCTCATGATTACTGTGCATAGTTATGTTTAGATAAGTTTCATGAATCATTCTTGCTAATACATTTTTACCGTGGTTATTAAAGTGCATACCATGCCTGGTGAACATACTACGTGGCGCAGAAGAGGCCTTAATTAATTCCACATGCTCAAATTTTCGGCTAAGTTCATGCAGATTTTCGTTAACCATGTTGATCGATTTATGTATATGAGAAATGTTTCTAATGTCATGTCTTTTTGGAAGGTCGATAAGGATAACGTTAGTGTTTGTTAATTCAGGCAACATTCGTTCGAGGTGCGCTCCAACTGACCCAGGACTTCCTCTATCTACATCATTCGTACCTGCTATGATCACAACACAGTCCTTTTTATCAAAATCACTAGCACTTTCCACGGTCGAATTAGTAACTTGGTCAATCATTGCATTTGGCTTGACGAGTGCAATAGTTTCTGGTATGTTGTTGAGACTAATTTTGGAGATCTTCGAAGATAATCCTCTCCCATGGCTGTCACTAAACATCAGCATTCTACCTGCATTCTTCTTAAAATTCCATTTTGCATTTCTTTGTCTACTCTCATTTTTCTGGTGTTGAGTGTCTGGAATTTGTTTTTCTGTTGCTTCATCAATGGCTAAGTCATCATTTGGTAGGACAGCAAATCTGTTTTCCATAGTTGATATTGTGTTTCTAGATGACATGTTTTCCTTCCAATGAGCACGCTTTCTATCTCGTGGGATGGTTATCCATTGACTTTCAGGTTTATTTCCGCGTGTAGGCGGTAGGTCAGGCCATTGGTTAGGCCACTGGTTACTTGGAATGAGTTGACTATTTCTTTCTTCTCTGAGCTTCTTTATATCCTCAGTCAATATCTTTATTATTTCTTTTAGAGATTGAATTTCTTTTTGCAGACGTGAGTCTGTTTTAGTTTATATGTTAGAATCATCTGGGTTGGTCACGTCATCTTTGCTGTTCATGTCACAACTATCGCACATCCATTCATCCTAAGGTACGTTGTCTCGTACGGTACGTTCCGGAACCGGAACCGTAGAGAATATTAATATTCTCTACAGGATTAATTGTATTTCAATTACATTCTAAATTTAATATTAGTAGAGATGTATAAGAAATAGAAATATGATCCGACCAGGAACCCTAGCAGTACGTCTTGCAGCAAATATAATTGCTGGGCAATTAATATTCTCTACGATGAAAGTCTCATAAGGTATCTCGTTTTCTCCTAACTCACTAGCCGCGTCTTGCCTACTAAGATCATTATCAAATGGGATGACTTTTTTCCTATCTGGCATCTTAAGTACGATATTATTTTCCTCAAAACTGATTACACTATTGTATTCTGTAAACACATCTACTCTGATAATTACATCTGTGACTAACTTTGGAACAACTAAAAAGAATATTTCAAAATTAAGATTTCCGATAGTAACAGTTAACATACATTGGAATGAGTCTCTCGAGCTAGCCGTTGTGGAGGTCGGACGTGTTTTCTTTTGTGCGGGTTCTGTGAGTGAGGCAGTAAAATGCAAGAAGTGCGGAAAGCCCTGGAGGATATAAGGAAGGATATGGGTGAGGGTTTCAAGCGAACAGAATGCCTGAACAATGAAGTGAAGAGTACCGTGGATAAACTAGTGAACACGGTAAATGGGGTAATTGAGCGAGTGCATGAGTTGGAAATGGCTTGGATGCAAATGGACGACACAGTGAGGTGGCTGCAGGACAAGGTTGATTACCTGGAGAATCAATCTAGGCGTAATAATATTGTGTTGTATGGTGTGGGTGAGGAGGAAAATGAAAGTTGGGACCTCACAGAAACAATAGTGAGGCATGTTGTCAAGCAGACGGGTGTTGAGGTGAGGGAATACGACATAGAACATGCACATAGGGTGGGGAATGGGAAAGGACCCAGACCTATTGTATGCAAATTAGCACATTTTAAATTGAAAGAAAAAGTGCTACAAGCTGCTCGCTGTTTGAGGGGAACTGGGGTAGCCATAAGCAAGGACTTCAGCGAAAGAGTGCGGCAAGAACGCAGCTTCCTCAAGAAGCACTTGATTGATGCAAGAAGACAGGGGGCTAGAGCTTTCTTACGTTTCGACAAACTAATAATAAATGGGCGAGTGAGAAGCAAGGCAGAACTGGAAAATATCGCTAAACAGGAAGAAATGGTACAGTCTTCAAATCCCGGATGTCGCATCGGCAACAATGGGGACGACAATGGGCGCAGAACCACTGATGGCGAGAGCAACAATCAGAACAATGGAGGTGGCAACAATCAGGACAATGGAGGTGGCAGCAATCAATGCAAGAAAGATAGCAATCAGGTTGATAGCAGTAGGAGCAACAATGGCCACAGGAGTAGCAGCAACAGAAACAACAGAGGCAGCATTAGCACCAATGGCGCAGGCAACAATACCAATACCAAGGGCAACTGTAATAAGGGTGAAGGACGCAGCATTAATAATAATAATAATAATGCAAACAGCAGCGGCATCGGCAGAAGCAACAACAGGCTGGAGGAAGAAGAGGTCGGCCGGTTGAGATCAAGAACGTCACAAAGATTAGCTGGCACAGGAGGGAGCGGCCGGACACCATCACCCCCCACTCCGAATCTGTGTGTGGAATATTGAAGGACTGAAGAAAAAGCTGGCACAGGACAGATTTATGGATTATGTAAGGTCGTTCGATGTAATCAGCATGACAGAAACTTGGCTAGGAGGTGGGGAAACAGTAGATTTAAAAGATTTCAATTGTGTAAGTAAGGGCAGTGCTTCAAAGCAGAAAAGGGGAAGGTTTCCAGGAGGCATAATAACTTTTTTCAGAAATCAGACGCCAGTACAATTTGTTAATGTACCTGTAGATATAGAAGGGGTAACTTGTATTCAGTTGCGGGCCAGAGAGATAAATATATGTATTATTAGCCTGTATCGCCAACCGCCTACATCTAGATATGCCTCGCCTACTTTTTTCGAGGATTTAGGAGATATTATTTCTGAATTGCAAGTAAAATTCCCTGAAGCAAATTTCGTTATTATGGGTGACTTCAATTCCAAAATGGGATGCGAAAACGTAACTATGGGTGGGGAACATAGGGAGGATGATCTCAGAAAAGCAACTCGATCGAGTAAGGACACGGTTGTGAACTCGGACGGGAGGGAACTGCTTTTATTATGCGAGATATTCGAATTTGAAGTATTGAATGGTTAATACGGGGAAGACAAAAAAGGAGAACTTACTTTTGTAAACGGTAACGGAGGCAGTGTAATTGACTACATATTGATTTCGCAAGATTTAATTTCTAAGGTAAAAAATTTCCGAGTAGCAAATCGCATAGAATCACATCATTCACCATTAGAACTGGACCTAGATATTGGAGGGGAAGAGGATTTGATTAATAGTATCGGTAATGCGGCTAGGGAAAATAGAACTAGGTGTATAAGGCGTTTTCGTTGGAAGTCTGAAGAAGAACAAAATTTTAAACAAGTAGTGTCTCAACAAAACATAAATAATATTACAGATACAAATAACGCAATTGATACACTCACGGCGCAACTTCAGACAGCGGCAAAACATATGGAAGTAAAGTATAGCAAAAGGGTAAAAAAAGGATGGTATAATGAACAGTGTAGGGAGGAGAAAAGACAAGCAGAGAGAGCTCTAGTAACTTTTAGAAGGGAAGGGGGGGAACTAAATCGGCAATTTTATACGGAAAGGAGAAAACAATATAAATAAATGGTGCAAAAATACGTTGCACAAACTTTCTCGCATATACGTGTTAAAGGCTAGCACAGAAAAAATTAAATTAAAGAGACAATTAAATTTTACTTATTACATTTTCATAAAACTAACAAGTATCTAGAACGGAAAGCATCAGGGTCGATCTTTATGTTCAATGCTTTTACCGTGAAATAATAATAAGAATAATAACAATAATAATAACAATAATAATAATAATCAATGGCAGTAAAACTGCATATTATTAGTACTACTACTACTACTACGGGAAAATTCAAATATAAGTTGCACCTTGGGATAAATCGGTCCCACCCAACCTATCTTCACCGATGCAGTTTCTTTTATACCACGATCTAGCAAATTCTTCTGTCCTAGTATTATGAGGAAACTCGTGATTGGACGTTGGAGGTGTGACGTCTTACCGCTAGACGAGAGGTGGCAGGCTGACAAACCTTGCGGGAGATATAATATGCCACATTTTCGAAACCTACAAACAGTGTATCGTACATTATTCGAAAATGCAAGGGCGCTTCACTACGGCTGCCGCCTCCGCTTCGCGCACTTAACTATTTGGTTAGTGTTATGCATTATTTAGCTATATGCAACAATATACATGGGCAGTTGGTCACTCTGCTTCGCTCAGAAACAAAATACATCACACAGTCCGTGCAAATGTGAATATCGAATGGGGAAGATTAAGGGGCGACTTATATTTGAATTTCGCCACCACTACTACTACTACTACTACTTAGGTTATATTGCACGCTTTAACTGCATGTAGGTCATACCACGTGTTTAGTATATTTGCGTGAAACATTAGTCTATATCAGCGTTTCTTAACCTTTTTGAACCCGAGGACCTCTAAAATGAGTAAAAAACTTTACGGACCCAAAATTTTACATCCAATTTTTAAAAGTAGGCTATATGTAGGCCTATATTCTTAATATTTTGGGTATTAATTTATAGGTCGTTATAACGAAATACATTTTTTTTTAATCCGACGGAAACACAGTTATTGAATTGGAATGAAACTATTGACAGTAAAATTATATTTTGAACACACTTTAATATGTATTACCAATTTGATAATATAATTAGGAATTATGTTATTACTCACTTTTAATGAGACGGTTGAGCTTGACGCCTCTTGCAGAGTTCCTGTTTTTTTGGCTCAATATTAGTCAAATTTAGTCGATATGACCTGTATTTTCGAAGATTTTAAACCTTTGACATCTAGTGTCCATTTTATGTGAAAAATTTCTACTTCTTTACTTCCCACTTGCTTTATGATATTTTTTAATTAATTATGTCTGCGGACCATCTGAAACGCTGGTCCATATTAACAACTCATTCGCGTCATGTTTCTGTTGTTTAGTGATGGCTTCTTATGTGATATTCAGTTTAAACGATTATAATATCCAGTGACATAGCGGCGATGAGTTATGAAAAATAAGCAAGTCCTACAAACCTGGCGTTTGCCTTTGCGAACGACGGGACCATGAAAAACCCAAGTCAATTTGGGCGGCCACGAGGTTTGATTTGAACTCAGTACCTCTTCCCTGTTAGCCCATAGGCCTACCAACTCGCTGTAATTGGTTTTAGTGTGTCCATTGCGACTGAGCTAAACTGATTGCATTTCACAACAATAAGTACATTAGGCCTATAGTTTTCTTGTTACTAGGGGCAACAAAATGTCATTCATATTTTAATTTACATTTATGTTCTGAAATTCGCATTTAAGCTGTCCTTATTTCGTTTTTATCTTGATATCTATTAAATGTACAAAGAAATGTGTTAAACAAAAAATGTTCATTTTAAATTTTTCTACAACTTTACTGTGATAGGTTTTCATGTATCGCCTACTGTAATGGATATAATCTAGAAAAAATGAAAATGGATACGAGTAAAGTGCCCCTTAAGTCATTTTTGCGGAAATACGGATATAGCCATTTTATTAGTCACAGATAAGACTTTACAATTTTAAATTTTTATTAAAATCGTTAGAGCCATTTTTTCAAAAAACAAATTTTTAAAAAAGTTTTCATGAAAAGTCCCCTTAATATTTCAGTTGTAAAACTAAATTTCTGGGCGGTTCGACAAAATTTCGAAAAAGTTATTAATTAAAAAAATGAAGTAAATACAATGAACCGTTTACCCGCTGTGCTTGTCCACAGACAGACGGACAGACGTCATTCCAAAAATATTTTTTTCGGTTTCTAGGCTTCATGAAACGTGCTCTCCCGGTGTTATCTCGACTTCGATTTTTTGTCACGATCACAATACTTTCTCTATACTACGTATATGCGAGAAAGTAAAATGTGTTAAAACAAGAGAAAGAGAAATGGCAAAATCATATGACAGAAAAAGTTAGAATTGCATCGGAAGAAGGAAACCAGTCCGACATCTGGCGCGCTATAAAGGAAATAGGTAATCGGAATAATCAGATACCTAACATTACAGCGGAGGCATGGGTCAGACACTTTTCTCGTGTGTACGGGGGTGGAAGTAATTGGGAGTGACCGGGGATAACTAGGGGACAGTTTTTGGTAAATTTGCAGATCCCAGAGTTAGACGCTGTTATTACAAGGGAGGAACTAATTAAAGCGGTAAATTCAATGAAAAACAACAAAGCATCTGGAATCGATGGAATGCAAGCGGAATTTTTTAAAGCTCTCATTCAAGTTGACAGTAGACTCGGAGACGTATTACAAATTTTTAACCGTATTTTCGAAGAAGGGAAGTGTCCGGAGCAATGGAACACATCAATAATTCACCCAATTTATAAGGGCAAGGGAGGTTTGAATAATTTAGATAACTACAGAGGAGTAAGCCTATTGCCAGCGCTAGGGAAAATATATTGCAAAATTCTAAATACAAGATTGAAAAACTGGGCATCGGGACATAACAAACTTTCGAAATTTCAATCAGGTTTTATGGAAGGGTATAGAACCACGGACAACGTATTCGTTTTGAAGACAATAACGGGTAAATATATGAGTAAGAAGAGAGGAAGATTACACTGTGTATTTGTGGATCTTAAGAAAGCATTCGACTCAGTACAACATAAAGCATTATGGCGGAAATTGTGGGAAAAGGGTCTGTCAAGCAGAATGTTAAAAGCGTTTATGGCAATATATGATAAGGTTAATTTTTGTGTGAATTGCGGAGGAAATAATGTCACTCAGAATGTGAAGTCTACCCGGGGGGTGAAACAGGGATGCATACTTTCTCCTCTTCTGTTTAATCTACTTATAGATGATGTAACTGCTGGCTTAGAGAACGATGAATACGACGCACCAACTGTCGGGGGTCATAAAATTCCAGCACTCTTATATGCAGACGATATTCTGTTCTATAGCACATCTATTCAGGGTCTTCAGAAATGTATTGATAGGCTAGATGTTTATTGCACTACCTGGGGCCTTGCTGTTAATGTAGAGAAAACGAAGGCGGTAACTTTTAAAAATGGATCTGTTTACAGCCGAGATGAATTATGGTTGTACCAAGGGAAAAGAATTTAAAATGTTAAGACATTTATATATTTGGGTATATGCTTATCCATGAATGGGAAATGGACAAAGCACATAAATTACGCCAGAGGGAGGGGACGCAGACAAGTGGGGGAATTACTTGCCTCAATGGCAAAAATACCGGATATGCCAGTCGCTATATTATTGAAAATTTGTTATGCTACGGCGAGAGCAACAATGTTGTATGGTTCCGAACTTTGGGGGTGGGAAAAATTAGAGAGTTTAGCTAAAATACAGAATATTTTCCTGAAAAGGATTTTGAGGGTAGATGAGGTGCGGCAAATTGCGGGGTGAGAAAAGAGTGGGGAATTACATGCGACACAACATTCTGCAAAATTATGACAATAAAATACTGGTTAAATTTATTAACGGCTGAAGATGCATCTTTAAAATTTATTTGTTACAATGAGCAACTTGAGAATTTAGGAACAACAAACTGGGCGTCCAACATTAAAAGGGGTTTGGAGGGTATAGGGATGGGGTGGGTGTGGGAAAAGGGGATTGAGAATAGAAAAAATATTTGGAAGAAGATAAGAGGGAGACTAATTGATATCGAGAGGCAGAACATCGAGGCTGATTGTAATGGTAAAGTGTCATTAGAATTACAAGCAGAATTAAAGGCTAATTGGGGAAGGGAAGCATATATAGAAAGATTGGGTGCGGAAGATAGAGCAGCAATGGCCTGGATTCGCCTGGGAAGATCGAAAACTCAGAGAATTTCGGATGAGATAGGGGGGAGAATCTGCCCAATGTGCAGGGAAAATGAAACCTGGGTTCATATCTTGGCGAGATGTGGAGCTACAGAGCGCTGGAGAGTTATGATGCTACCCGACAAATTTTTAAACTCGCAAAGAAGTAGGGAGGCATGTCTAAATCTATTACTGGATGAGCACAATTGGCACGGGTTATGTAAATTTCTGCAGAAAGTTAGATGTATGAGAGAAAGCCTAGATTTAGAGAATTAAGGAAATCGAAGTATTATTATTTTTTTTTATTATTATCTTTTTGTTTTTTGTCTTAATAATGTCTATGTGTCTATGAAATTTTTACTTGTTTGGGGGTGGGGTGTTACGTCTGGGGTTATGTAAATAATAGAATATAGTTTTTTCAATTAGTTTTTTATGGGGTAATAATTTAAGTGTATGCAGTGAGCACGTATGGTCGACACCGACCCGTGCGCCGGTTAATGTAAATAATGTGGTTTATATGTGAGAATTTTTTTGTGAGAAATAAATACACACTACTACTACTACATTGGAATCTAACTGTTTGCTTCGCCCTTTTTATCGCTACAGTACACGCTAATCCACAAATAGGTATTGAAATTAATTTAATTTTGTTTTGAATAAGCCTATTGTATAATGTTTCGCTTATTATCCTGTTGGAACATCCGGTATCTATCAATGCTGTTGTTTCGAAACTTCCTATCTTTAGCTTTATTCTGGGAGGATCCATTATGACATCATTTATTCTTCCATTATTTTTCTCCCTATTGCCTTTACTAGCTGAAGAATCGTTATGTGTTTGTACACTGCATATGGGTTCTAATTGCTTCTCTGAATTAGCTGAAACAATGCCAATACCATCCGAATCCTCGAGATATCGACTTTCTAGTTTAACGCCTGACCATCATTTGAATTTTCTTGTACATGAGGTTCATTAACAGTAGTAACATCAGAATTATTTGCATCCCTTACATTGCTAAAAGGTCTAGCCCTAGGATTTAACATTTGCTGTTGACCTTCAATACTTTTAACTCTCCATTTACCGTTATTTATTAGTTGTCCTGGCCTAACCTGGTTACTATTTTCATTTCTTCTATAACTACGATTTTGATACCTTTTTCTATACCCTTGATTCCTCATCCAAGGTACATTATTCCATGCATTCGGCCTATTTCCATTATGGGTCATTCTCCAGAAAAGGGCAGATTTCAATGTTGGAATTTAAAAAAATATATTTTTTATTTTGGATCATGTAATTTTTTTATGTAGCCTAATATTTCCTTCTGCAGAGTACTACTGAGGTACTTGCCCTACTTACCGAGTGGTATTTTGCATTAAATTAACAAGGTTAGAAAATGGCGCATTCATGGAGGTGAGAAAATAGTATGAAATAGTAATTATAATCGAAGTTATGTGAGAATTAGAATTAATTTACTGTATTAAATGTTATCATGAAAATGAACAATATTTATTACCATACAAATGGATTAACACACAACTTTTTACTTATTTTTATCTATGTTAAAATAGATTATCACCTTAAAATCAAAACTTTAAATCAAAACGTGATATATTGTCATAAACTATTAGGCTATACCAGTATCTTCTTTAAACAAAAATAAAAAATGCAGACAGTTAAATATGTCATCAATTACAACATTAATTACACCTCCATGGATAGGACTCGAGAGTAACAGTAACGGAGGTGAGGGTAACGGAGGTGAGATTTTTCTCTAATTTGTCAAACAGCTTGGGAACATTTGAGGTTAGAAAATCTCAGTTCTAGAGTTTAACTTAGCATTCCTTATTATTATAATTTGTAGCAAAAGTAAATATAAAAATATACAACTTTACCGTTGGGTGTAGGTAACGGAGGTGAGGAAGTCCAATTACCAACTCTGCATTTAGCCCTTTACACAAACAAAACAACACTTAAAATCACACTAACAGCTTGGCTTTATATAAATGATAAGAAAACTGCCAAAAGTTGGAGTCCAAGGAAAATAGAAAGACTACAGTGCCATATCTGTGGAAATAATTGAACTTTTATATTGTTTCACGGAGGTGAGGTCTCACCTTGGGACAAGCATGTTTAGTGCAAAAAATTGTCTTTACAAAATGATATATTTTATTTTCAGTTATTAATGACTCATTTTTTGAGCTGTTTGTTCTTGTTACAACACTAAAATGGAATAAAAATTAAAGCCTGTTGAATTATGAAAGAATGAAAATGACAAGTCAGGCATTGGGACATGACACGGAGGTGAGATCTCACATACTGTGCCCTAAAATGCAGAAAATCGTAACTTTTGTTTAAAAAGTGGAATATGGGATCAAATAGACCTTATTTCAATCTAACTTATCATAATAATTCATAATCCATAAGTACTTATTTTACACCAGAAAATCAACTGCGACATGAATCTGCCCTTTTCTGGAGAATAACCCTTAATGTTATTGTGTCTATTAAAAGCTACATGGTTTATCTGATTTCTGTTACCATTATTTCTATTAAAGGGTTTATTCCCTTGCCTATTCTGATACTGTTGTCCATTATTTCTTTCTGTCTAGGCATAGGACCTTGGTAAGTATTTCTTCCTTCGTAGCTTCTATTACTCTCATTGTAAATCTATTCGGAGATTGGTACATCCTATCATTTGAATTATTGTATCCATATCTACCATCATAACTGCTTCTATAAGTGTTTGATTGTTCAAATGCTGCCAACAATTCTAACATCTCGGCAAAAGTCCTGGGTTTGGCAACTATCAAATTTAACCTAACGTTCTCAGGAAAATGGCTTGTGACAGCTTCCAAATGCTCAAACTCGTTCAAAGGAGGATCTATTTGTCTACCTAATTCAGCCATTTTTAAAAAATAATCTAACATCGACTGTCCTGATTGAAGATCATATATGCCATTAGCTAGTTGCATCCTAATATTATTGCGTTCAGTCAAACTCCAATATCTAGCTATAAAATTCCTTTTGAATTCCTTGAAGGTAGTATTTTCATTTGTAGTAAGGTTAAACCAATTTAAAGCTCTACCCTGTAGTGCTTTCCTAACAATCATATGGTATCCCGTTTTCTCCTAACTCACTAGCCGCGTCTTGCCTACTAAGATCATTATCAAATGGGATGACTATTTTCCTATCTGCAGTAGGAGGAATCGATCTTAATCTCATATAATCATGTAATTCGATTAGGAAATTCTGTGGATTGGTATTTACATTCTCATCGAAAACAGGTAACTTAATCTCGTTCATGAGATAGCTGGGAAAATTTATGTTTGAATTACTATTCCTGTTGAAAGAGGTACATTCATATCTTGCAATTGGGAACCAGTATGATTACTAACCCTTTCACTAGATCTGGGAGATCTACTTGGTCCTGGTATACAATTATCTTCCATTACACTTCTGTTCAAAGTGTTTCCCACTTGCGTAACATTTACATCATTTCCAATATTCATGTCTACAGGTAAATTTATCTTTTTCTCTAATGCACAAATCCTATTTGTTAACATTTCTTCATCTTTATGTACTCTTCTAGACAATACAGTAAGTTCATCTTGTGCTTCCCTAACTTGAATTTCAATATCCTTTTGCGTAAGCTTTAATATTTCATTTTTATGTTCTAACTCATTTTTCACAATGTCATTAATTTTAGCGAAACCTACTAATGTTTCTTCAAATTTGTTTATTTGTATGTTCATTAATGCAACATTTCCTTCTAATTCTGTTACATTTGAAACTACTGACTTTATTTCATCATTAACAGTTGCTATATTATTTTGCATAGCTTGAATATTAGTACTAACATTACTAATAACTTCTTTTACTTCACTGACCTCATTGTTAACGGTTGTTTGTACATTTTGCAACGTTGTTGCAACATCACTAGCTACTTGTATTTTGAAATCACTCAACCGTTCTTGAACCTCATTAGTTACTTCTGACTTAAGCCCATCTCTAAGTTTTGCTAAATTCTCATCTACTTACTTTATTTAATTTCAAACTAATATTCTCATTAATCTTGGCAATTTGTGAATTTAATTCACCACTAAGTTCACTCTTGTGTGCGTTAGCATCCGCCTTGACACTATTAACATCAGCTTTCACATTGTTGACTTCTGTACTAACATTTTTAACGTCAGTTTTTATGCTGCTAACATCAGTACTAACATTGTTAACATCAGTTTTCATACCGCTAACATCAGCTTTTACATTATCAATCTTTGTACTCAGTTGGTCAAACATTTCTTGCATGAAGGTTTTTATAGAATTTCCTAACTGTTCCTCTGAGGATTCGCTGCTTTCGCGCCTTTTCCTACAGTCGTTTTGGATAGTAGCATCTATTTCTAATTGCATCTCTACATCTGTTTCATTTGAATTTAATGGTTGCGGCAATATTATTAACAACACATTCCATTTCTACACTACTTAGCAAATCTTGTCTGTTTTGTGGAGACATTTCGCTTTCTTCTTGCGACTGCATGATGTTTCAATTCCTGAGTTTCGTCGAAGTTATTTGAATTGGATATATCTTACTTGGTTGTAGACCACGTTGACAATTACTTTCTTGGCTGGTAACTGTATTGTTGTCGGATGCCGGCGCCTTCCACCTGCCTGCACATCTGGGCTTCTCGTTCGTGCAACGCAAATAACTCGGAACGCGCAATGCCTTGCTTAGCAGTATTACGATCCCACAATATTGTATTATATTCACATGAAAAGTTCTCTGGCTATTAATATCCACATTTGTTCATAATCACAGATATTTCAATAGCCACACAGTTGGGCATCCAAATTGCAGTGGTCACTGGGGGTAACAGGGTTTACATGGGAGGATTTGTTGTATGAAAGTACTTACTTCAAGCCCCCGTCACTGTTGTCGATGTTTGACGCACCACTTCCCATGACTACTCTGCTCATCAGAAAAACATGAATCATCTCAGGGTTTATGATTGACGAATACTTACTTATTACAAAAGAGAACACCTTTATATGCACTTCAATATTGTATTTATTTAGACTTTAGTAGAACTTGTGAGTTTAGGCTTGTAGAACATGTGAATACAAACACCACTGTATGTTGCTTTCATGTTCAATACGTACGTGATATCTTTATCACTTTATGTCACTATTAGAATTATACTCACACGGTGTTATTACTTAAGGTGTTTCAATAAGTACGTCTGAAATTTCTGTGGGAATCGTAACTGCCAAGGCATTATTCGCGAGTACTGGTGCGATGCTTCTGCTCGCGACCCGAGCAAGAGAAGAAATGGTTTGTTCTAACGGATTCTCCTCGCGGGAATAGAATGCTTGCATCCTATTGGCTTTAAGCGTTATGGCGTTTTACTATCTGATTGGTTAAACTAAATCGCGCTCTTGGCATATGAAATATTTATGTTACATTTTAAATATTTCCGTTTCCAAATTGAATTTTACAGTTATGTTTTGAATTTACACTAATATAATAATAATGATAATTTCCAATGACATTCTAATACTGAAATATGTTTAATTATAATTTATATACTTTTGTAAAAATTTGCAATTGCCAATTATACTATGAAAATTATATGGGTGAAAGGGTTGCTTGCTAGCCTTAACCACTACACCAGCATAAAGGGAAAATTCATCTGTTTAAGTTTAGAGAGCTTTAGTACATGAAAAATAGCCATTTTGGTGCAAGGGTCATTTATTATAATTGTGAAATATAATGTTGGCTCTGAAAAGAGCTGTTTTGGTGCAAGGGTGTTGTACTTGAATTACAATTAATAGCGCATGGCGCAGTATAACATACAAGTACACAGAGCACATGATGCAGTACAGAGGGGAAAGGTTGCAGCCAGCCTTGAGCAGTGAGCAGATTGATGGCCGGCTAGGGGAAGATAGGGGAAGTGGGCAGTCACCATGGCAATGAACAGCAGAGAGTGGAGCAGAGAGTGGAGCGAGAGCCAGGGTGCCACAAGTATTTGGTTTTCGCCGGGGATTCTTCGACACTGCACGCTTGTCTTCCTTTTTTGGGGGGGGGGAGAACAGGAAAAAGGCCGTATTTTGGTAATCCTGTACTTTGCGGGCTCCAAATCATATAGGCTATAGCCTGCCAATATTAGGTGAGGAACTTTTTTTTGTCAGTGGCAGTTAGCATTGCCAACATAATGTTGTAACGGCTGTTGCTGCTTGGGGTGGTAAATATGGGGGATTATAGGTGGGGTATAATGTGCTATATACTGCTATGGAAACAACCGTCACACACTAACCTACTCACAAAATGCTCAGTCCCAAAACCTAGTGTCTAAGGAGTTACTCAATAATAAATGAAATACTGCTACTATGAAGCTGATTTAATTATACATTAGAAAAACTAACTGGAAACGGCTAATGGTCCACTACCAGGGGAGAACTCAAATCGAAACATCCCTTCAAACAGGAGGACAAAGGAGGTAAGGATAATCAACCAGTAACCAAAATATAGCAATATCGGATAACTAGAATAAAACATTTATTTAAATTTCAGATAAGAGATCGGAACTATCTGTACATTCAAAACATTGAGCAGATATTTATATTAAAAGAAGCAATTATCAAAATGTTCTATTTTAATATGATTACCACAGAATAGATAACTTGATTCATGATCTGTTTCCAAGAAAGATAGCTAGCAAGAATATCAAAACCTATTACGTGTGACTCACAATAAATAACTATGGAAGTATCTGACTTTCATATTTTCAAAAACAACTTACATTTATTCATCTGAGCAATGTCCAATAAACTGGATTACAACTACTATCACGTTATATGTAATATCTTGAATCTATAAATGAAATACCACTACATTATTTATGACTCGGATACCATCATAATACTTCAGAAATTTCACCAAATATTATTAGAATAGATCTCAAAATATGCAGCGAATTAAATATCTAAACTGGACTATTCACAATCGAAATTGCTACACAGAAATCCAAAATTCATTATATAATTTAATTTAATATTCCCAAAGAAATCAAACTATAGCGCAATGTATTTTACTGAACTGGAAAGGACTATAATTTATTCCAGAATTCTGATCCCAGCTAATATTTCACAAAACTATAATTTAGGCCTAATCTGACTGAAATAATATACCACAATAATTCCAGAAATACTCAGATGTCTACAGGTGATACAAAAGTGCAATACTGGAAAATCGACTTCAAAATTGAAATATCAAAAATAAACTTTTAACCAGGAGAAATTCAAAACCGGCATTAATATGAAAAGTTAAGTAAGATCTTCCTAATTTTCAAACTATAATTTCTAGAGTAAAGTACAGTCCCGCAACACAGATCTTTAAGAATCTTAGATACTAAAACATGACACCACAGAAAATTTAATTACAATAGAAATAGGCAGAAAAACAAGATCACGAATACGCAAACTCAGCCCAAACTTACAATTCAGAATTCACAGATATCCAAAGCGTAGATAACCTCTAGATTATCTTAATCAGAGCGAATCAGTGCCACGCTGATGACACCATTAGAATTCCTTCAAATAAGAAAAAGCATAACCAACGTAACCTACTCAGAATACTTGCTGCAGAGATTGTACTATACACGCGAATAGAACTGTCATGAGACATAATTCGAAGCAACTAAGATACACGCATTACAATAATGCACTAACAGAAACTTCAAATACTTTAAACATGACTTGATGAATAAATTACATTATATAGCTAACTGCGAATTACGGTAGCATAATCCTGAAACTATAATACATCTGAATAATATATGAAATTACGAAAACTGCTATAATTTGCGTTACATTTCTTTATTCGTTCTCAAAAACAGACTACCATTACTTCTTTATATTTCTCTATTGACTTTGTGAGGGACTTTTTACATAAATTTCATTTACTTTATCTTTTCTCAAGAATAACCTTTATGTAATATAATTCTATAACCCGATCGTCTGTCGTGACAGTGACCCAGTTAAGTGATTACGTAATTACGCCTGTCTTAGCATCACAAGTTACAGCAAGTGTACTTTAACATTCCAACATTATTTAGAATCACGACACCATACAGGGTGTTCTCAAACTTCTTCACTATAATTTACTATCAACAAATTTCTTTTTTATTTGTGGAAATACTTGTTTTTACGGGCGCCATCCACAAATTACAATCTTATCCATCCACTGATGATTTATTTACAATAATTCTTACTTCGATATATTTTTTTTCTATACTAACTTCTAACTAAGGCCTGCAATACTTTGTGGGCCTGTCGGAGGGCCTTTGGTGTGAGGTGGGGACTTAAACCACATGTGGTTTATTGGCTCTATGTTTCCATCATTAGGCCTTCCATCACCTATGCTTCGGTTGTGTGGTGGCCATGTGTTAAGACACAGGCCACCAAGAACAAATTAAATAAAATCCAACGCTTAGCGTGTTTGTGGATTACTGGAGCCTTGCGCACCACTCCGCTCAGTGCCCTGGAGTCGCTGCTTGGCTTACCTCCTTTGGATCTGGTTATTCAGGGAGAGGCCGGAGTGACTGCTCATCGTCTCTGGAGTTTGGGCTGTTGGTCTTTTAAAAATCCAGTTAAAGGACACAGAGAAATACTTTGCAGACTTCAGAAGTCACAGCCTATCCTTGCGATGGGCTGTGACATTATGAAGCCAAGTTATAACTTTGACTCTATATATAGGGTTAGTATTCCGCCCAGAGAGGAATGGACTCGTGGCCCACGGGCTCCGGAGTCTGTCAAGGGGCATGTCTGGTATACGGATGGCTCCAAGACGGACGAGGGGACCGGGGCTGGTATCTATGGGCCTAAGACGAGGCTGTCGTACTCTTTGGGAGGTTATACTACAGTATTCCAGGCTGAAATATTTGTTATTTTGGCCTGTGCTTATCATATCTTAGGGATGCCTTGACTGCAAGGTCGGATTAGTATCTGTTCTGACAGCCAGGCTGCCCTGAAGGCACTATGTGCCAGTACAACAAGGTCTAGGTTGGTACGAGAGTGCCAAAAAACCTTGGATATTCTCTGCTCCCGCCGACCAGTACAGCTTTGCTGGGTTCCTGGGCATGCTGGAATCAGAGGAAATGAACTAGCGGATAAGCTAGCAAGGGAGGGCTCGGCCAATGTCTTTATTGGACCGGACCTATCACTCCAAGAAGGGCCAGACGTGAGGTCTTAGAGTAATCTCACTACTGCTAGGCAGGCTCGAGCTATGATCGAGGGACCTAGCAAGAAGAACAGCAAGATTCTGTTAACCCTTAACCGGGTACAACTTAGAGATGTAGTTGGCCTGTTAACAGGACACAACACCCTAAAGAGACACCTACATGTGATGAAGCTTAGTGCGGATCTCACATGTAGGAAGTGTGGTAGAGAAGATGAGTCCTCTCTACACATATTGTGCGAGTGCAAAGCACTTGCTACAATCAGACACTTTCTCCTGGGCTCGGATAAACTGAGACCAGATGACATAAGGAGAACTAACCCAAGATCTATCCTGTCCTTCTTGAAGGCAACAGGACTTGAATGAATTCTCCAGTAAGAGGGGCACAATAGGCCCAATTATGTGGCCTACGTGCACGGGACCGAAAGGGCCCAACCCATTCATTTTCATTCATTCAACTTCTAACTAAAGTCCGCTCACAATAATATATATATATATATATATATATGTATGCCTCTCAGCCAGCTTTTAAAACAGTCGAGATAGGGATGGGTTCTGATATTTTAAGTGAAGTATCATACTTATACTATAAAATGAATAATAACGCCAATTAAATTTTTTTTTCAACAATTAACAAATTTTTATTCAACAATATTCAGTTTTTTTCTGTTACTTTACAAATTTTACGACCAGGTTCATTAAACTTATTTATATAATGTGCCCACCTCCAGGCACTGGTTCATCCTACCTGTACCGGGTCCTTGCTGTCCTTGTGTCCCACTGCTCCATGACCCCACCGTCCTCAGGGTGAAAATATGTGTTGCTGCCCCTGTCTTGATTATTTTATTCCCTCATGGTTGGGGACATGCTTATAATATAAAAATAAATGAATAGTTAATTCCCTTCCTAGTCTAATTCCCATTATTATTACTGTCCCATTAAGATAAGTATGTACACTACTACAATTCCATTATGCACTCTTTCTCTGTGTCCTCACGTCCCACGACATGACTAGCAGCTTCCCTCGGCATCCAAGCATCTGGTGAAATATGCCTTGATGTAACATTTGGGTCACTCCAAGGTAACAGACGGGACATACACACACACATTTTTAAAAGTTTTATGTTGTTTGCCTGGAGTATTTAATTCTGTAAGAATATTTCTAGTTAGTGTTCAGGAGTGAAAGCTCTTGAAATGAACTACCTTGCCCATTGCTGTTACACTGGTTCCAGGATTTCTGAATGCTAATAATGTACAGAAAATGTGTGATGCAAAATGTTATCTAAGGGATGAAAAAAGGCCTTAGTACTTACTATAATTTTACTTCTTCTACATCTACATTCCACCCTAAAATCTGATGCCTCATTTTCAACATTTAAGTGCATGTTTTGAAGTCCCTTGAATAAAAAAAAAATATATATATATAATATATATATAGCCTATATATAATATATATATAGCCTATATATATTATATATAGGCTATATATATATAATTTTTTTTTCAGAAACATGTCTTTGTGTGTATGATCAATATAGTTTGAGAACAAAAAATTGTATTAAATAAAGAATTTTATGTTTGGGTTACATGATTATCTTCTGGGGAAGTGACATGAAGATTGAAAATGACATTCTTCCCCTTTTAGTGCCACTTTACATTGTTATCTTCTCGAAAACATCTCATGGCTTTATAAAACAACTTAGGCTTTCACGGCTGGCGTTGAAATCATTAGAGAAGTTTTCCAGGCTTGTGGGCCGTGGTACAATAGGGTTGGGCTGCCCAACGTTTCGCTGGTGACTGTGTCCAGCATCCTCAAGGATCTTCTGTCTACAGCAGTCGGCAGTGAACTGAGCTGGATCTCACTGTCGCTCCTATTTATATCCATGGTAGTGCGCTGTCTGTAGTAAGCGCTCAAGTTGATTGGACGGAATGTGGGAAGACTGTTGATTGGCTGTTGGTGACACGATTTCAGCTGGGCGTTGATTGGCTATTGGCTATTCTAACTGGCTATTGGCTGAGTGTTGAATATTGGCTAGCTGATTGGCTATTCTAAGGAAGACCACAATGAACAAACCAGTAGCTAATCAACGCCCAGCTGAAATCATGTCACCAACAGCCAATCAACAGTCTTCCCACATGCCGGCCAATCAGCGTCGAGTGCTTACTACAAAGAGCTCACTGCCACGGATATAAATAGGAGCGACAGTGATATCCAGCTCAGTTCACTGCTGACTGGTGTAGACAGAGGACCCCTGAGGATGCCAGACACAGTCACCGGCGAAACGTTGAGCACACCTACTGGACCACGGCCTACATGCCCAGAAGATTTCTCTAATGATCTCATTGTTTTAGTTTTATACTATCAGCTAAAACTGTTATCTGAAACATTTTTTACAAGAATTCTCTGAATTGTAGTTATGAGCCAACCAGTTTTGCTTTTCTTCAAAATTTTATTCCTGCTTTTGCTTATTTGTAAACATTGCACAGTTGTTTGCACTTTCATTGTGAATGATGTAGTGGATCCTACATTCATGAAATTTTCTTTGTGAATGGTAGCCTACAGCATACCTTATGTTCATGCCATGTGTTTGTGTCTTATATTAATGTTAACGTTTTCATTGAAAAGCGCTACAGGTCTCTAAAAATTTGAGATTTATATTTGATATTCTATTACATCATCACTGAAGAAGGTTTTTGTTATTTGCAGTTAGTGATGATGCTCATGACCGCCCCTCGAAGAAGGATTTGCTTATCGGGAAGCGCAAGGACAAGAAAGACTCAAAGAAAGACAGAGGCTATGCTGCTCTAGAGGGGGAGAGTTCCCCCGAAGAAGATCCTGAAATGAAGTAAGTGCTTCTCTCTAGTAATAAATGTAAGACCTCATTATCGAAGATGAATTTCATTACTTTTTTTCCTGTACAAAGCAGAGTGACAGGTGGGATATGGACTCAGAGTCCTCTAAAAAAAAACTAAGACATGAAAGGGTCAGAGAAATTTATTCCAAAGGCTATAATTTTAGCTTTGAGTTCTTTAACCCATTACCTACCATCTTGGCTCTGAGCTGTGAGCGCAGTACAAGTCTATACTTGTGTGTGTATCTAATGCTCTGGAGTTAACAACGAAGTCATTCTCCTTCATATTTAGAAGTCAGGTGTTGATAATCTTGAAGAGCTGCACAATGTTCTAGATGTTGTTTATCCATTTCAACTTCTTGACAACACAGTAAACAATTTGGAGAAGTAAATATTCCAATTCTATGTAGGTGCTTTCCTAGGCAGTCATGTCCTGTAATAAGTCTTATACTAGCAACTGCAGATTTTCGTGGTAGGTCTGGTATTACTTGGGGGTTTTCTAATAGTATTTTTATATTTCTGTTCCAATTTTTTCAGTTAATTTAGCACTGTAGGTATTATTCACATTCTTTGTGATGATTCTATTAATTGATTTATAAGAAAAGGCATTTGTTTCTTTCTGCTTAATAGTGCACCCTTTCTTTGCTAATATATCCACTCTTTCATTTCCTTGTATTCCACAATGTGCTGGAATCCATTGTATTACTACACGTTTACCAAGTTTTTGGACAGTACGGATCATGTTTTGTGTTTCCATTGTTTTTGTCATTTTTGGATAAGATGATACTACAGCTTGGATTGCTGCTTTAGAATCTGATAAGATAACTATATTTTTGCATTGCTGGAGCCAGTTGAAAATGTTCTAGAGGACTGGAAAGTTTATACTTTCACGGCTGCCAGAATGGTTTGAGAATCTGATTCCTTTTCTTTTAGTTCTAGCTTTCTGTTAGTAGATGGCATGATTTTTTTATACCATTTTAAAGCTAAAGAAATTATCTATCAATTGATAGGGCTATGTGTTCAATTGATTTCTAAGCTCTTAATTGGAATAAAAATCTCAAATCAAGTGACTATGATGAGACACCATCACCAGCAGCAAAAATAATAAAGCAGTCAAAGGAACAGATTGGAAATGGATTGAAACTTGGATAGACAAATCCTGGATAAATCCAACCATAAATCATAATCTTCCCCCTGAACCGAACATTGTGGAGTTTTCACCTCATGGTCCATGACTCACTCGGAATGAAATAGCCCAGAAACAAACAGGTTTGCAAGTACAATTTTATAATTAAAATCCTAACTCTCCTACAATAGCTCAATGGTTCCCTACAATATACAGACAAAATATAAGCTTACTTTGCATTATCCATCCTCTTGGCCATGTAAGAAAACCAAATTTACATACATAATCCCCACTTTTGCCTGAGAATATTAGTATTTTTGTGTGCACCATGTGTAAATAAAATAAAATCAGGTAAACTAATATAACAAAGTGCCAGTATGTTTTTGTTGAATCAATTATAATTGCAATTATGATATTCAGAAAATAAGTTTTTCTAATCAGATTAAAATCGACCAGCATCAGCAGAACTACAGATTTGCGATACCTTGACAATCGCGCTCTCACATAAGAATAAAAAATAAAATAAATAAATATCCATGTCAAATTGACCGGCTACGGGATTTGATCCGGGGACCTCCAGAATACGAGTCTAAGATGTTACCATTTGGCCAACTAATTCAGTTTGACGGTGATGTTTGATAAGCCTATGTAAAGGAATAGTATTAACTGTCAAATTATACCGGTAGACAAAAATTAAAAAACATGTGACCTTTAATTAGTTGTTACTCTGGTACCAGTCAACCGATTAGGTCCAAAATTAATAGGCTTCTTGCCATGGACGTTATAAATGCTTATACCAAGTTTCATGGAAATCCGATAAAGCATATTTGAGTTATGGGGCATTTTGTTATATAATACCATAAAAATGCACTAAATTGGGCATTATTCCGGTACCGGCCAACTGATTTGGTCCAATATCATCAGACATCTTCCCATGGACATTATAAATGTGTATACCAAGTTTCATGAAAATCCGATAAAGCGTATTTGAGTTATGGCACTTTTAAATAAAAACACTAAATTGGGTTTGACGCTGGTACCGCTGGACCGATTTGGTTCAGTATCAATAAGGTTCTTCCCATGGACATTATAAATGCGTATACCAAGTTTCATGAAAATCCGATAAAGCGTATTTGAGTTATGGCGCGTACAGACACGTGGACAGACAGACAGACAGAAAGTTAGACAGACGGACATTTTTCCGTCCCCCACACACAATCTCATAAAGTACCATACTGGCACTTAATAACATGCTGATGGGTTAACATGCTATAAATTAATGACAATCTGACCCATGGTTTATAGTCCCTTTTTGGAGGACTTTCTGCCCAGGATTTTTATGTCTGAAAAATATGTCAACCTCTACTAGGTTTGAACTCTTGAACCTCAGGTCTAAATTAGAGTAGGCTATCCTTGCGCCTTTGAGATTAACAAATGCTGTGTCGTAACAAAAACATATTTACAAAGACTGTATAAAAAGTAGTAGCAACACTTTTGAAATGTCAAGAATGTTTCATATCTGATATTCTAAATTGTTCAAGTTTGAAAATTTCAAAGCAATTAATTAAACTTGACAAGATAGAATTGGTGGAGGAGTTCTAACTTTAAATGTAACTCCATTTACTTCCAAAATTTTATTTCTCAAACCTATGCACACTTAGAAATTTTCCAGGGGGTGTTAAAAAAATGAGGGCCTCTCGATTTCTGAGTGGAAAGATGCCTTGAAGATGATGGCCAATGTAGCTTCAGTGTGTGCTCTGCCTGCCAGGACCCATGACAATAACCACTGTAGGCGAAGCCACAGCGAGATTGAAATCCTTGCTCATGTCTTGGGTTCCTGTCCCTTTGGTGAACTTCTTAGAAATAGCAGACACCATAAGATCCTGTCAACCATTGCCAAAGTGCTACAAACAGCAGTTTCACCACACACGGAGTGCATGGCTTGGCAGTATGCGTTGCATCTACATCATTGCACTCAAACCCAGATCCAAAAAGTTATGTATAGTTGACCCAATCATCACATTTCGGTCGCATAGAGAGTAAGTGGAAGATGTAAATATTGATAACAATTCTATCTACGAACCGACCGTTGGCTACTACAAAGAGGCTTACAGGAAACAAATTAAACTAAAACAAGTGGAAATTATGGAGAGTGAAGACAGCTCAGTAGAGTTAGCACGAAGCACTATGTCAGGTCCTAGACACGAAGATGAAGAGTTTGTAGACATAAATTTTAGGCTTTGTTCAAGAGTCACCAGTTGTCAAGAAAAAGATGCATACTGTGATAACAAATTAAGCAAAATTAAAAGACAGTTCACAGAAAAATACTGACAAGAGCAAGTGTAGATGTACAAGAAAGTGAAGAAAATAATTCTGAATGTTAAATGCTAAGTCAGTTGAAAGAAAATTTCTAGAAAAAATCTAATTGTCAGTGAAAAAAATCATTTTTTAACAGTGCTACCAAAAGGCTGGACATGCAAAAAAAAATGCAGGAGGAATTTGCAATTAGCAAAAGAATGGCAAGAAAAGTAAAAGATCTGGATAATGAAAAAGGTATTTTGGGAATGCTTAATCCTAAGTCAGGGACATTATTAAATGCTTCTGTAATTGAGAAAGTTAACAGTTTCTACAACAGTGATGATATTAGCCATGTTATGCCTGGGAAAAAGATTTTGTTTCAGTAAAAACAGATGTAAAGACTAGAATTCATATTTAGACAATGCTAGTGTTGGGTAATTTAAAGGAATTGTGCTGCGGGTCTTAATGTAGACTGCTTAATTTGCTGTGTGTACAAATTCAGTTTGAATAATGTTCTCAGGGTTGGGCGCCTTGTATGGTTAATTAGAACCATACTATTTATAACGTAGCCGGTCAAGAAAACCACCATTAACGGCCGTGGGTGTCGGCATGCTGACCACATGCCCCCCAATCCTGCCATCTGCCTACGGGAGATGACGCAGCGGTCGGGTGGTAGGCCAAGTCACTCCAGGGATGTAGCGCCACGGAGTTTAGTTTAGTTTATAACGTAGACCCTGCAGTTGCTGCTGAATCGGCTTTGAACAGGATCACTCGTTTTCAGGGCGGATGTAGATGGTTATTGATAAGAATGGTTTGCATTCTTATGTGTGTAAAAAAAAGATATGTATAAAAGAAATATGGTGAATGAGGAATTTTACTGAATAAGTTTATTGTGAACTTGCTGGTCGTTTGTCACCTCTTGTACAAACACAGTGTTAATATAGTAGTTCAAATAATATTCTGATTAATGTCTAATTATTTAATAATTGTTGTAGTTTGAGCTATTGGCAGATTGATGCTTGGTAACACTATGCGAATGTACTGTAAAATTGTTAGTTAGTTAGTTAGTTAGTTATCCAATGGCAGGATTTGCTATGATCATCATTTTCCTTTTGGCTTTCCAATATAGATACACCAAGTCTCCACTTTGTTGTCTTTCACGATTAAGGTTGTTGCACTCCAGTATGTGGGCTTCATCCATGATGGTGTCCTGTCCTTGGTACAGAACACATGCAGGGGACTGGAGGATCTTGAGTCTGTAAAGGTGGTGGGCCAGGCAGTCATGTCCTGACATTAAGTGGAACAGTCTTACAGCTTCTTGATGATCTGCTTTCTTTGTCCTGTTATATAGTGTAGATACTGTTTCCCATTTTTTCCCTTTTGCGGCTTCCATATCTTCTAGTGCTTGTTTATGATCAAAAGTTGCTTTTATTCCTTGTGTTTTCTGCTTTATGGTTGTAGTGTTGTTGCCTTGGATTAGGATTCTAGTTCCCTTTTTTGCCAGTTGGTCTGCCACTTCATTGCCCGTTATGCCCCTTTGTGAGGGAATCCATTGTAAGACTATAGTTTTGTTCAGTTTTTGTAGGGATTTTAGTAGTCTGCGGTTTTCCTGCACAGTTGGATCATCTGTGCTACTTTTGGATGTTACTACTTGAATGGCTGATTGAGAGTAAAAAATTGTTAAGTCTAATTAATTGCAGTAGCCAAAAATTCCCCAACTATAGTAAACTATGGCATGAAAATGTTCTAAGTATTATAAATTACTCCAGCCGAAAAATTTTAAAGTACAATTTATTGTTCTACATTGTAGAAGTCCTTCCCTATACCGGCACATGCACAAGACAGTGAAGTTAGAAACCAAGTCAGAAACAGGGCGATGTCCTTACTTCACACAAGATATTAACTGACTAAAAAGTCTACATAAGCTCCTCCTATCTTCTGAAAAATCATTGGCTAAATATTACATGTGACATTAAAACCACTTCTTATTGGGAACCTTCTTTTTCCCTAAAGCCAGTCACAGTAAAGATGACATAGTTAAAAAGATTCTGGATTTTCCATACTTTAACTCCAAGCTTCTACATGTTTCTTTATTGTGAAGCATACCTCTAGTTGAATGCTTTACTCATCCTGTTGATTGACAAGCTGTTTGGGACTAGGCTCGTGAGAGGACCAATGTTAGGGATTGGACGATGATATACGTGAGATGGATAAATGCAGGATAGCTTAATAAGGTAGCTTCAAGTAAGTATGAAACAATGCACATGTGAGAAGTATAAGATTTCGGAGGACCATTTAGAGCAAGAAGGGACTATATCACGAGGTCACTTGGTACAGAGATCAAAGGAAACATATTGGTTAAACAATCTAGAATGTAATGAAATACTTAAACTTTATTAATACTTGTAACCACTCGAAGAAATAATAGTTGAACACTGAATATTAATTGAATAAACACTTGAAACAATGAATTGGAATTTGGCGCGAACCAGATTGCACCACTAGAGGTAATTTAGTAAATTTTGTAATTTACTAATGAATTATATCTCAATTTAACGGTAATAAATTTTGCAGTAGAATGTATGTATTTTAAGTTATTAACACTTGATTGTTCACGTTTTATAGCTTCTTGGTGAGTGATGACGTCACACGCTATTTAATTACTTGGAACTAATAAGTGAATCTAATGAACTTATAATACGGCGAATAAGTAAATTATGTATAAGTAATTTACTTGAAATTAATAAAACTTATAAAAAAGTTTTATTCCAATGATTTCTAGTGAAAATACAAAGAGCGCGAACTGGCTTTTGTTACTAGAACCGGAGCAGTGTCAGACCGTGACTTGATCGTGTAACTGCAGGCTTAATACTGATGAGGCTTCCTGACGCTCTTTGAGGCGTCTTTTAAGAGGGAATACCCGACACAAAGAACTCGTGATCAGGATATGATGAAATATACGCCTACTCAACTTAATGCTTGGCGCAAGAACACCTGGCGGATGATTTGAATTAAAACTATTTACTGCACATAATAAATATGCTGGAAAAAACACTTAGCTTGCGTGAACATACTCCGCGCCATTGACTATTAACGTCAATAAAAACATAACAGGAAGGCAAGCTATAATAGAGAGACACTTGTATGTACACAAACAAGCACTGACTCTAATTGGATGTATACATGTGATATGTATTGGAAAATTACTTCTTACATATATTGCAAGAATATGATATTGAATAGAAAGCACTGATTTCACTATTTACGTATAAGCACACGACACACAATATACATCAGAGGAGATACGTAGACATGTGAGTTCAAGTGAAGCTGAAGACGTCTTGAAGGTAGCCAAGTGTGACCCAAGACGAGCAGCGACACAAAGAAAAGCTTCAACAGATAAATAGGATTGAACATTGCTATCGGAGTATGCATTGGAATAAGGAAAAGATACATGATAATTATGAAAGAATGTAGGCAATTATCAAGAACATGGTGATAGAGAATTCCAATGAATGATAACGATAATTCATAAGTAACCATAGAATGTAGAAAATGGAAGTGTAGTAGAACTTCAAAGATAAGTATGACAATTATTATGATCAGTCATACAGTATGCTCAAAGCACATAAACCCATGTAGTAAGTAGTGGCTCGCCTAGTAATCTAATGTATGAGGATTAGGAGTCAGACATCATACGTCAAGATCAAAGACTATAAACCATGTAGTAGTTGTGGCTAGGATTGCGATCCTATGAACGAGGACTAATGTAGATAAGGGAAACCAAAACACCAATAATACAAGCACAAGGGAGAGATGGGACGTGTTGCTTATTGAATGTTGTTGGTATATAAGGAGTAATACATCTTCGTAGCAACAGGCCAGTGTTTCAAAGGAGAAACTAGCCTATGCAGCAAAAGGAAAATGCTATAAAGGAGTAAATGCACAACAGACAAGGAGCTGATCATCGACAAAGCATTTGATCCCCTTGAACTGAATGTCAACATGAAGAAATTCAAGCTAGCGTAGGTCAAAACTCTTGAACTGAAAACCAGAGAGAGGTCTTTCAAATAGCAAGATTGATAGAAAGAAAAATGCATGTAACACATCTCGCAAGAGTACGATTTGTTACAGAGATAGATGAGAAATGGACTTCAAGTGGAGAATCTTGAATATAAGATCATAGAAAGTGTCATATGCTACTCGTCTTGGGGTAGAGGACACACTTTGACTATGGGCCGCTTATATTCGCCACTGGAAGTGCGCACAGTAATCACTCGAACCAAGCCGTCTTCTCCCGGATGAGTAGCGGTGATCACGCCTAACTTCCATTGAAGAGGAGGAATGTTGTCTTCCTTCAAGATGACGACAGTACCAACTTGAATGTTGTCACTGGAACAGGTCCATTTCTGCCTTTGTTGTAGTGAGTGAAGATATTCGGATGACCAGCGTTTCCATATGTGTTGCAAATGATTTTGTAACAGCTGCCATTTTTCTAAGTACTTCTTATCTTCCGTAGGAGGATGTGAAGGTAGAGATATGAGAGGTTCTCCAATTAAGAAGTGACCAGGAGAAAGGTATGACAAGTCAGCTGGATCATCATTTAGACGAACAAGTGGTCTAGAATTCAAGCAAGCTTCGATTTGAGATAGAAGCGTAGAAAGCTGTTCATATGTGAGAATTTGAGCTCCCATAACTCGCCTGAGATGAAACTTCATAGATTTCACTGCTGCTTCATGCAGACCACCGAAATGGGGAGAATTTGGAGGAATGAACGACCAGCAATAATCGTGGTTTGCAGTGAAATTTTGAATTGTAGTTTGAAAATCTCTTGACTGCAATAGCAATCTGAGCTCCCTTAACTTGTTGTTTGCTCCAACAAAGTTAGTGCCATTGTCACTGAAGATTTCTTTACAGAGTCCTCGACGTGCTGTAAATCTTCGTAGGGCTGCTATGAAGGCATCTGATGTTAGATCAGAAACTAACTCAATGTGAATGGCCTTTGTTACCAAGCAGACAAAAATAGCGATGTAAGCCTTTACAGTAGTTTTACTGCGTGGAGCCCCATATCTTATGTTGAAGGGTCCAGCGTAATCGACTGCGGTGCGGAGAAAAGGTCTAGCAGGAGTTATTCTATAGCTAGGAAGATTTCCCATTAACTGTTGAGAACTTTCTGCTTTTAGCTTGTAACACGTGAGACATCTATGCAAAATAGATTTTACTACTCTGCGAATACTAGGTATCCAGTAGGCTTGTCGTAATGAAGCTGTAAGCAGCTGATGCGAAGCATGTAATAGCTTGCGATGCTCATATTCTACAATCAGAACTGTTAAATGATGTCGGGATGGCAATATAACCTGATGTCTTGCATCATGTGTAAGATCTGATTTCTCCAACCGTCCACCCACTCTTATAACGTTGTTCTGATCTAGGAATGGAACTAATGCATGGATAGAGCTTTTCACTGAAACTTGTTTGTTGTTGCTAAGATCTTTCAGCTCTTGAGAGAAAGCTTCTTTCTGAGCAATTTTAACACAAACTTGTAGAGCATTTTGTAATTCTTCTGCTGCGAGAGGTCCATGATATTTGTTTTCATGGCGGCAGGCAGAAATAAATCTATACATATAACAAGTAACTCTCTGCAAGCGCTTGAGATTAGAGAATCTTGTAATAAAACTATCTTCTACTACAGTAGCTGCCATGCAGATGGAAGTAAGTTGCTCTGAGGAATCTGGAGGGCTTAATTGTTTTGGCTGTTCCGGCCATAATGTTGTGTTATGAGCCAACCACTTAGGACCGTGCCACCACAAATCAATATCAGACAATTGTTCAGAATATACACCTCTTGAAACGAGATCAGCTGGGTTGTTGTCTGTAGAAACATGTCGCCAGGCTGCTGTTTCAGAAAGCTCTTGTATTTGCGACACACGGTTGGACACAAATGTTTTCCATGTTCGTGAATCTGATTTTATCCACGACAGAACAATAACTGAGTCTGACCATAGATAATTTTGTGAGGTTTGAATGTTAAGGTCATTCAACACCTTGTTGTACAGTTTAGATAACAGCAATGCTCCACAAAGTTCAAGACGTGGAATGGTTTGCCTTTTAAGAGGGGCAACCTTAGACTTGGAACATAGCAAGTTAATTGTAACTTCACCTTCAATGTTCACAGAACGGAGATATATGCATGCACCGTAGGCCTTTTCTGAAGAGTCACAGAAGCCATGGATCTGTATATCTTGAAGGGTACCATGTGTGAGAACAAATCGTGGAATACGCATCGTGTGTATTGTACCTAAAATGTCGCAGATCTCAATCCATTTCTCTGCTATGTGTGAAGCTACCTCCTCGTCCCAGTCAAGTTTTTCAATCCATAATGATTGCATGAAGATTTTGGCATTGATAACCATAGGACTGACAAGGCCTAAAGGATCAAAAATGGATGATATGACTGATAGGATAGTACGCTTGGTAAGTTTAACTCGAGTATGAGTTTGGAGAGAAGGATGGGATTGAATCTGGAAGTTATCAGTTGCAGGATGCCATAGTAAACCAAGGGCATGTGCATTTTCAATGTTGTCAAGAGACAGAGGCAACTGGGTCTCTCGATAAGATGATGGTACAGATTCCAGCAATGCTTCATGGTTGGAACACCACTTTCGCAAGGGAAATCCGCCACTGTCAAGCATGAGGATTAATTCTTCTTGAAGGCGTAGCGCTTCTTGAAGATTATCATGTCCTGCCAGGCAGTCATCTACATAGAAGGAAGTCCTGACTGCTTGTGAAGCGAGAGGGTATTTAGCTTCTTCTTCTATTGACAGCTGGTGCAGGGATCTTATGGCTAAAAATGAAGCTGATTTAGTACCATAAGTCACGGTAGTTAAGGCATAATCTTGTATGGGTTCATCTGTGCTGGAACGCCACACAATCCTTTGAAGATTTTGATCAATCTCGTTCATTTTAATGCGTCTGTACATTTTAGAGATGTCAGCTGAGAACGCATACTTATATGTTCGAAAACGAATTATAATTGATGATAGGTCATCTTGCACTGTAGGCCCTAATTTCAGAATGTCATTTAGGGACTTGCCTGAAGATGTTTTTGCAGAAGCGTCAAACACAACTCTAGTCTTGGTTGTAGTAGACGAGGGCTTGATTACTGCATGATGTGGTAAATAGAAGCATTTTTCACCTGGCTGTGGAAGTGAAACCTTCTTCATGTGTCCCAATTCTTCATATTCTTGCATGAATTTTTTGTAATCTTCCTGCAAGACAGAATTGGTTTGGAATTTTCGCTCCAGATGCTCTAAGCGTTTTACGGCTTGTGGTCTGGATTCGCCCAAGGAGTCCTGAGATCGATTCTTGGGTAATTTCACTACAAAAGCACCGTCCTCTGCACGAATAGTGTTTTGTACGAAGTGCTCTTCACATTCCCTTTCTTCTTTAGTAAACACTGGTTTAGGAAAGTCTTCTAGTTCCCAGAATCGTCTTAACTGTGTATCAACATTATCAACAGTCACAAATAAATTGTGTTGAGCGAATGTGACCTTCTTGGATTTAATTGCTTTCTTGGGAATAGTTCCACTAAGTATCCAACCTAGTTCCGTGTTACTAAGAATAGGGTTATTAGGAATGACTATTCTTTCATTAGTGAATAGTTGGTAAAACAAGCTAGCACCAATGAGGATTTGGACATCACCAGGGATGTAGAATTTAGGATCCGCTAATGTTATTTCACTAGGAATATTGAAATGTTTGGGATCTATACGGACTGAAGGAAGTTTGTTTGCAATGTGAGGGATTACTAGACAACTCATTTCAGCCTGGAAATTCTGGATTCTGGATCGCAGATTAACCTTAACACTGTGATTGCAAGAAGAGGTGCCATTAATACCTCGTATCTGAGTGTCGACATCTGTGGTTGGCAGCTGCAACTTCTTGGCTAAACCTTCAGTTATGAAGTTCAATTGGCTTCCTGAGTCCAGTAACGCTCTGCATAACACTAAATTTCCTTGTCTATCTTCAAGATGCACTGCTGCTGTTGCTAATAAAATCTCCCTTTGGTTGGAATTTTCTTTTATCGAACAATAACTAGCAGGTACATTATCTGTAGATTCAGACGGTTGATGTGGTTGTCGAGGAGCCTTTTTACTGTCTCGTGTGTTATTATGTAACAGTTTGCTGTGTGAAGCCTTTCCACAATTACAGAATGACTTGATTTTGCAATTGTCTCTTTTGTGACCGTTGGAGAAACAGTTTGCACATAAACCTTTGCTTTTCACAAAATCCCAACGTTGATCTACACTCAACTGTGAAAACTTGTCGCACTTATATAAATTGTGACTTTCCTTGCAACAAGGACATGTATCACCTTTGATGGCAACATAAGATTGACGAGTCGTTTTTACAGATTTCTTTTGTGTATGTCTTTCACTTTTTTCCTTGGATGGGCTTGGCACATTGTTAGAATTGGATAGCACTTCTAAAGAATGAGCCTTGGCTTCTAGGAAGTTCATCAACTCTTGAAGCGGTGTGAACCTTTGTGAGTCAATTTTGCTCTCCCATTCCTTGCGTGTAGTTTCACCAAGATGATCCAATATTAATTGAATGAACATGACTTCGTGTAATGGGATTTCAATGTTGAGAGCTTCGATGGCGTTAAGATTGCTTTGAAACTGATTTAATAAGTTTCGCAAGTCTGTAACATTTTCATCTTTCATTATTGGTAATGAAAGTAGATTTTTGATGTGAGCTGTGGCAATAACTCGAGTATTATCATATCTAGAGCACACCAAGTTCCATGCTATAGTAAAATTCTCATTCGTGACTGGAAGATTCTGAATGAGCGCGTGAGCCTGCCCCTTCAGAGAACTCAGCAAATAATGATATTTCTGGATGGAATCCAACGATTCATTGTTTACCACTAAGCTACTGAAAGTGTCGTGATAGTGTTTAAAGTTAGTCACATCCCCACTAAACACTGGAATTTGAATCCTTGGAAGTTGTATATTTCTATTGTTGCATTGTGAAGTAGAAGATTGACACCTGTGATGCGAATTACCACTGTGATTAGATTGATGACTGTGATGAGAGCCTACACTACGCACTGGTTGGTCGTGTAGAAATAACAATTCACTAAGCTTAGCCTTTAGCACCTTGTACTTGTTATTCATCTCTTCGTCATACTGTGCGTGCATGTCAAGTTCACTTTCAGCTTCGATAATAGCTTCAATTTGAGTTTGTACCACTTCATAATTTTGCCACACTTCGTTAAGAGTGTCATATTCAACTTTTAATCGAAATATATCAACTTCTTCAGTAATATTGTCACTGTACTTCTGAATGTACGTAAGTTTTCTTTTAAGAAAAGCACGTTTTTTCGTTAATTCCTTCAATTCACTTTCCATCTTGAATGCGAAATGTGGAAATTACTTGTTCTTGAAGATTTGAAATTCTACCACTGCTGCACGATAATGCATGTATTAACTGTTCACTGTCTTCTTGATGTTCACTGAGGACCGGAATCCCACGATGAGTCGAATCACTGCTGCATGATGCTGTCTTCGATGCGAAGTTCAGGGTTGCTGGAACTCACGAACTGACCGACGCGGAAGCACATATGAATGAGACGAACTCGAGAAACGGTATTTGCGAATACAAGTATGCAATAAATAAGATTGTACCAATATGATCCTGCCCGGTAAAGGACCAATGTTTGGGACTAGGCTCGTGAGAGGACCAATGTTAGGGATTGGACGATGATATACGTGAGATGGATAAATGCAGGATAGCTTAATAAGGTAGCTTCAAGTAAGTATGAAACAATGCACATGTGAGAAGTATAAGATTTCGGAGGACCATTTAGAGCAAGAAGGGACTATATCACGAGGTCACTTGGTACAGAGATCAAAGGAAACATATTGGTTAAACAATCTAGAATGTAATGAAATACTTAAACTTTATTAATACTTGTAACCACTCGAAGAAATAATAGTTGAACACTGAATATTAATTGAATAAACACTTGAAACAATGAATTGGAATTTGGCGCGAACCAGATTGCACCACTAGAGGTAATTTAGTAAATTTTGTAATTTACTAATGAATTATATCTCAATTTAACGGTAATAAATTTTGCAGTAGAATGTATGTATTTTAAGTTATTAACACTTGATTGTTCACGTTTTATAGCTTCTTGGTGAGTGATGACGTCACACGCTATTTAATTACTTGGAACTAATAAGTGAATCTAATGAACTTATAATACGGCGAATAAGTAAATTATGTATAAGTAATTTACTTGAAATTAATAAAACTTATAAAAAAGTTTTATTCCAATGATTTCTAGTGAAAATACAAAGAGCGCGAACTGGCTTTTGTTACTAGAACCGGAGCAGTGTCAGACCGTGACTTGATCGTGTAACTGCAGGCTTAATACTGATGAGGCTTCCTGACGCTCTTTGAGGCGTCTTTTAAGAGGGAATACCCGACACAAAGAACTCGTGATCAGGATATGATGAAATATACGCCTACTCAACTTAATGCTTGGCGCAAGAACACCTGGCGGATGATTTGAATTAAAACTATTTACTGCACATAATAAATATGCTGGAAAAAACACTTAGCTTGCGTGAACACAAGCATTGTATTTAGGATTAGTGTCCTTCAACTTTTTTAGGGCTTGCCATCTGCACCTGCTATATGGGCCACAGCGGTCTGCTTATAGACAATAAATGAGAAAAACCCAAGTTCTGTATTGAGCTCATGAAATTAATTCTTATTACAACTCTGCAGTGATTTCTTATTGTAAATTCTTTAGGGCAAATGGAATTGATACAATTAGTCATATTGTGGTCCTGATTTCCACCGTGAAAGCTAAAATATGTAATCAATATTAAAAATTAAAATGAATTGTACAACGGTGGATGTCTTTAAAACACTATAAAACACAACGTTTCGGCCCTGTTCCTGTGGGCCTTCCTCAGGTGACTACAGATAAAGTGTCTGTTGGGAGGACTACATACTCTTGAGACAGTGCCACCACGATCATCACTGGGTTAAAGTTTAACTGTAAGATCCACATCCATGATTGCGCACGGATCTCGTCAAATACAAAGGGGGATACACGTACATGGTTATCAATCCACTCCTCCGGAATCTCAAACAAGGAGTCCTTCATACTATTCCTAGGCGGTGAGAGAAACTTCAGAACACATTTCTGTCTGTTTAGCCTTTTTACCACATCCAACCATTCTTCCCCAAAATCGCCGTCAAACCTATTCATAACCAAGTCCTTATTAAACACAATGTTTTTTGCTTCACATACCTTTCGCCTAGTTATGTCACCCTCGATTTTCAAAATCTTCAATTCACCCATACGGTGCTTATTTTCAAGCAAATGTTGGCTGAGGCCAGTGGATGCCCTGCCACTCTTGACATCCCTTGCGTGCTCCTGTAGTCTTATTTTAAACGATTGTCCAGTTTCCCCAATATAAAACTTGCTACAATCCATGCATGAAATGGAGTACACACCAGGGAGATCCATTTTTTCTTTCTTCTTTTTTCCCAAACTCTTGTATTGTGAGAAAATATTTTCCAAAGTTCTATTGGTTTTATAAGCGGGAATCAATTCAAACTTCCGAAATATTCTTTCGAAAGATTATATACAGTAGGATGGAACGTCATACTCACATACTTGGCATCCGGATTTATCCGTTTCGGATTGTTGACAAGGCTACGATTTCTAGCATCATTCCATATTCTTTCAATTCTATTAATGTTGTATCCATTGATCACAGCTAACCTAAACACTTCCTTCTTTTCATTATTTAAATCCACCAAATTATTACACAGTTTAAATGCTCTGTGCGCAAAATTCCTCCAAACATTATATTTAACCCTTTGATGGTGTGCGGACTTTTGGTGAATATATAAGTTCCCCTTATTGCTTTTTCTATGAATACCAATTCGTATTTTTGGATAATCCAATGTGATCTTTAAATCCAGGAAATTTAACGAATTATTCTCACTTTTTTCAAGTGTAAATTGTACCCTATTATTTAGGGAGTTGAACTCCTCCAACAGTTGTTCCGAAATGTCCTTCTTTGAAATGACCAAAATGTCGTCGACGTAACGCATATATACAACAATACAGTCCATGTTCTTGTAAAGAATGGGTTTTTCCATGTAGAACAAGAAGATGTCCGATATAATGCCTGAAACGGGGTTACCCATTGCAAGGCCTTCATTTTGTTTGTATATGTGCCCTTTAAACTGGAAAATGTTGAAACTAGTACATACCACATACCACCTCAGGTATTCATTTGCTATAATACTGTCCGTTCCCAAACTGGTAAGCCACCTAAAAAGGTACTCTCCCGCTAAATCCCGTGGAATGCTCGGGTATAAGGATGTTACGTCCAGACTGAAAATATTGTACCCTTTGATACAGTTCACCCCATCCAAGATTTCTTTAGCATCCATTGAGTTGCCTAGAGACCATTTCATTCTTTTTTGTATGTTAGTTAATCTTTCAACTAGAAGTTTGGCAAGACCAAATGCTGGGTGGCTGTATATAGGAATAATTGGTCTTAGAGGAGTGCCCTTCTTGTGTGTTTTTGGCAAACCAAAGCAATGAGGCAATTCGTGTTTATCACCATAAATACGTTTCTTGGTATAGTCACTAATTGTTAAACTGCTATTAATTACACTCAACACCTTACGTTGGATATCTCTAATGGGATCTTTATCAAGTTTGGAAAAATCAGGTGGTTTGAAACATTCTTCCATTTTTTCACAGTATTGGTCAGTGTCTATAAAAACCGGGTGATTTTCCTTATCACTTTTGATAACCAAAACGTTATTATTTTCCATCCATACTTTGGCAGCCGTTATATCCTTCAAAACACTCGGTCTATTCCATTTTTTCTCCCTTCTATCATCCCATTCTTCCAGGTTAAAAGAAACCTCACGCACAAACTTGTTTCTCATTTCCAAATCAGAAATCATTTTTGACCCTTGAATTGCCGGGGCTAAAAGGTCTTCCAAACAACACTGTTCCATATTGGGAGCAAACTTGAAACCATGTTTAAAGATGCTCACAACTTTACCCGGAATCACTTTGTCGGTTAGGTTAATAAAATTACTATTATTGTTAGGAACAGATTCCTCGTTGATTGGTGTAGCCGTACGTGTAAGTCCATATTTCTTATACTTAGTTCCAATGTTACTCCTCACAGCGAGCAAATGTTCAGACACAAGATGTTGGTGCCTCTGTACGACACAATATAACTGGTCACTAGGAATCACTCGGGTAACCTGCATGTGTTTATTGTAAGTTGTAATGTTAGCCTTATTCAATTCACTATACGCCTCATCGATACAGTGACGTAACATATTGAGTTGTAATTTACGTTTAAAATCAAAAGTTATTCCCGTCAAAGGTGTAAAATTCCATTTCAAAAAATTGGGTATTACCCCTTCCTTGTAACATGTGCGTAAAAATCCAATCTTTGTTATTAAACTAGAAATTATTTTCCTCCCATCCAGAAATTGTTGGACCAGTTTTCTTGGATTGATACAATTAGTCATATTGTGGTCCTGATTTCCACCGTGAAAGCTAAAATATGTAATCAATATTAAAAATTAAAATGAATTGTACAACGGTGGATGTCTTTAAAACACTATAAAACACAACGTTTCGGCCCTGTTCCTGTGGGCCTTCCTCAGGTGACTACAGATAAAGTGTCTGTTGGGAGGACTACATACTCTTGAGACAGTGCCACCACGATCATCACTGGGTTAAAGTTTAACTGTAAGATCCACATCCATGATTGCGCACGGATCTCGTCAAATACAAAGGGGGATACACGTACATGGTTATCAATCCACTCCTCCGGAATCTCAAACAAGGAGTCCTTCATACTATTCCTAGGCGGTGAGAGAAACTTCAGAACACATTTCTGTCTGTTTAGCCTTTTTACCACATCCAACCATTCTTCCCCAAAATCGCCGTCAAACCTATTCATAACCAAGTCCTTATTAAACACAATGTTTTTTGCTTCACATACCTTTCGCCTAGTTATGTCACCCTCGATTTTCAAAATCTTCAATTCACCCATACGGTGCTTATTTTCAAGCAAATGTTGGCTGAGGCCAGTGGACGCCCTGCCACTCTTGACATCCCTTGCGTGCTCCTGTAGTCTTATTTTAAACGATTGTCCAGTTTCCCCAATATAAAACTTGCTACAATCCATGCATGAAATGGAGTACACACCAGGGAGATCCATTTTTTCTTTCTTCTTTTTTCCCAAACTCTTGTATTGTGAGAAAATATTTTCCAAAGTTCTATTGGTTTTATAAGCGGGAATCAATTCAAACTTCCGAAATATTCTTTCGAAAGATTATATACAGTAGGATGGAACGTCATACTCACATACTTGGCATCCGGATTTATCCGTTTCGGATTGTTGACAAGGCTACGATTTCTAGCATCATTCCATATTCTTTCAATTCTATTAATGTTGTATCCATTGATCACAGCTAACCTAAACACTTCCTTCTTTTCATTATTTAAATCCACCAAATTATTACACAGTTTAAATGCTCTGTGCGCAAAATTCCTCCAAACATTATATTTAACCCTTTGATGGTGTGCGGACTTTTGGTGAATATATAAGTTCCCCTTATTGCTTTTTCTATGAATACCAATTCGTATTTTTGGATAATCCAATGTGATCTTTAAATCCAGGAAATTTAACGAATTATTCTCACTTTTTTCAAGTGTAAATTGTACCCTATTATTTAGGGAGTTGAACTCCTCCAACAGTTGTTCCGAAATGTCCTTCTTTGAAATGACCAAAATGTCATCGACGTAACGCATATATACAACAATACAGTCCATGTTCTTGTAAAGAATGGGTTTTTCCATGTAGAACAAGAAGATGTCCGATATAATGCCTGAAACGGGGTTACCCATTGCAAGGCCTTCATTTTGTTTGTATATGTGCCCTTTAAACTGGAAAATGTTGAAACTAGTACATACCACATACCACCTCAGGTATTCATTTGCTATAATACTGTCCGTTCCCAAACTGGTAAGCCACCTAAAAAGGTACTCTCCCGCTAAATCCCGTGGAATGCTCGGGTATAAGGATGTTACGTCCAGACTGAAAATATTGTACCCTTTGATACAGTTCACCCCATCCAAGATTTCTTTAGCATCCATTGAGTTGCCTAGAGACCATTTCATTCTTTTTTGTATGTTAGTTAATCTTTCAACTAGAAGTTTGGCAAGACCAAATGCTGGGTGGCTGTATATAGGAATAATTGGTCTTAGAGGAGTGCCCTTCTTGTGTGTTTTTGGCAAACCAAAGCAATGAGGCAATTCGTGTTTATCACCATAAATACGTTTCTTGGTATAGTCACTAATTGTTAAACTGCTATTAATTACACTCAACACCTTACGTTGGATATCTCTAATGGGATCTTTATCAAGTTTGGAAAAATCAGGTGGTTTGAAACATTCTTCCATTTTTTCACAGTATTGGTCAGTGTCTATAAAAACCGGGTGATTTTCCTTATCACTTTTGATAACCAAAACGTTATTATTTTCCATCCATACTTTGGCAGCCGTTATATCCTTCAAAACACTCGGTCTATTCCATTTTTTCTCCCTTCTATCATCCCATTCTTCCAGGTTAAAAGAAACCTCACGCACAAACTTGTTTCTCATTTCCAAATCAGAAATCATTTTTGACCCTTGATTTGCCGGGGCTAAAAGGTCTTCCAAACAACACTGTTCCATATTGGGAGCAAACTTGAAACCATGTTTAAAGATGCTCACAACTTTACCCGGAATCACTTTGTCGGTTAGGTTAATAAAATTACTATTATTGTTAGGAACAGATTCCTCGTTGATTGGTGTAGCCGTACGTGTAAGTCCATATTTCTTATACTTAGTTCCAATGTTACTCCTCACAGCGAGCAAATGTTCAGACACAAGATGTTGGTGCCTCTGTACGACACAATATAACTGGTCACTAGGAATCACTCGGGTAACCTGCATGTGTTTATTGTAAGTTGTAATGTTAGCCTTATTCAATTCACTATACGCCTCATCGATACAGTGACGTAACATATTGAGTTGTAATTTACGTTTAAAATCAAAAGTTATTCCCGTCAAAGGTGTAAAATTCCATTTCAAAAAATTGGGTATTACCCCTTCCTTGTAACATGTGCGTAAAAATCCAATCTTTGTTATTAAACTAGAAATTATTTTCCTCCCATCCAGAAATTGTTGGACCAGTTTTCTTGGATTGATACAATTAGTCATATTGTGGTCCTGATTTCCACCGTGAAAGCTAAAATATGTAATCAATATTAAAAATTAAAATTAATTGTACAACGGTGGATGTCTCTAAAACACTATAAAACACAACGTTTCGGCCCTGTTCCTGTGGGCCTTCCCCCTTTGTATTTGACGAGATCCATGCACAATCCATGGATGTGGATCTTACAGTTAAACTTTAACCCAGTGATGATCGTGGTGGCACTGTCTCAAGAGTATGTAGTCCTCCCAACAGACACTTTATCTGTAGTCACCTGAGGAAGGCCCACAGGAACAGGGCCGAAACGTTGTGTTTTATAGTGTTTTAAAGACATCCACCGTTGTACAATTCATTTTAATTTTTAATATTGATTACATATTTCAAATGGAATTATTTATTTATTTCATTTGTTCGATTAATATGCATATTTTAATTAATATGAATATGTGTATGAATTTCTCCTTTCTCATTTAATTATTTTCATGTAAATATCAACTGGTATTTATTATTTAAGAAAGACTAAAATTGTATGAGCCGTTGGAGAAAGTGTGTCATCGTGAAAAGTTAAGGTTTTCAAAGTTTGCAGAATTACGACCCATTCATTGTGTTTTAGCTGGACGAAGTGGTATTCACTCAAGTCTGTGTTTGCACAAAACATTAAAATGTGAATCTTACGATACACGGATTTCTATAAAAAAAACATTACACTCAGTGATGGTGTAATGATAAGCAGTTACAACTCCTGTTTAGCAAAGATTATATGTGACGAGTCAGTTTCAGTATGCCACCTTCATGACCTGGTGTAGATTTCTTGAAACAGGAGTTATGCGCAAAGCTGGAAGGAGAAATGTTATATTGTATCACCTGTAGGTTTCTGTTGACAGATGTCATTTTGACCAAAACCACAGATGAGTTTGTGGAATCATTAGGTGAACAGTTGCTGGTTCTGAAAAGATATTCTTTTATAGCAGAGAAATAGTCTGAGCACTACAACTATTTGAAAGACAACATCAAAGAACAAGAGGATGTGGTATCATTTGATTTTGCAGAAAATTTATGCCTTTGTTTTACAAGATGAGGCCCAGTCCTTCCATTGGAACAATATGCAAGCAACAATTTTTCCAACGGCAGTCTACTACAAGAATTCATATGTTTTAAAGTTTAAAAGTATAGTTTGTATCTCGGAACATCTGAAGCATGACACAGTTGCCATTCATTTATTTCAGGAAACATCTTATCTCTTATAAGAGATCAGTACTTACACCAGATAAAAATAAATAAAAATAAATAAATAACAAACAAAAAACCTACATCTCTGATGGTTCTGCTGCACAATTTAAAAACATGAAGAACTTCTGAAACAAACGTCACCATAAAAGTGATTCTGGAATTGAGGCTGAATAGCATTTCTATGCAACAGCCCAAGGTAAAGGGTAATGCGATGGTGTGGGGGGAACTGTGAAAAGACTTGCAGCAAGGGCCAGTCTCTAGGAACCCTATGAAGAGTAAATTTTGATTCAGGAAAATACTTGACTCCATGTAGTTTTTTTTTTTTTTTTAAATAAAGAACAACACAGTGAAGAGGAGAATTTGCTTGAAGAGCGATTTCATTTTGCCAGACCAATACCAGGCATTCTGAAAATTTCACAATTTTGTCTCTGTGACTGATAAAGAATTAAATATATTTTCAATGAGTGAGCAATCTTACAAGTTTCTTTGTCAGGAGATTCGTCAAAAGAGTTGCTCGCAATAGCTGAAGTGAAAGGCAAATACAACAAACGCTGGTGGCTTTGGATAGTTTTGGCCAATAACGAGACAGCCGAGATGGTAGAAGTGAAGTTCCTGAACCTTTAAGGACCTGCTCCATCCTTTACATATCCAACAGACTTTGAAGATAAATTAGAAATGTATTGTAACATTTCAGTAATCATTAATTTTTATGAAATTTCTTAATTTTACCCATTTCTTTAATGCTAGATAACTGTTCTGTTCTTAACTTTAAAAAGTTTTCCTTGTTCAAAGGAATTCAAATTTTGGAAATTGTACAAAAATTGCAATTCATTGATGTGGACAATTTTCCGTGTAGGTGTGTTATTTTTTAAAATTGATAAAATGTGATCCCATTGCAATCCCATAATGGAACTTGCCACAAAACAAAGGTAAAACATGTGTGTCTGTGTATGTCCTCCCCCCCCCCCCAAGAATTAAAAAAAAAATAGGTTTTGAGAAATGCAAGGACAAAATCTTTACTGTGGGACCTTGAAATTAAAAACTGTCAAAATGTAGTCCTGTTGCATGTCACATTAAAGCTCATATAAGAAGCTAAAATTTGGTAATGATCTCAGCCTTCTACCTCATTTCTGTGTTGAGTTATGATTTGTTTTGTAATTGCATGACAACAGAAAATAGTTATTTTTTAGAATCTTAAATAGTGGATTTTTTACTATCTCTTGTTGGTGCTGTAAATGAGCCAAATTTTAAAAATAAATCAAAACGATCAGGTTAAAAATTACTAAAATTTGGACCACTTGACATAGCGTGATCCTTTATAATAAGCACACAAACTAGTTCCATTCCCTGATATATGAGAAGTGTAAGATGTCTTTTGTTTTCCCTAGAAGTCCCTCAAAGTCAAAGAAGTCCAAGTCCTTCAAATTTCCAAGCAAGAAAGAGAAACGGGAGAAATCGAGGGAAAAAGACTCAAAGGAAAAGGAGAAGGAAGTGGACAAGGAGAAGAAGAAAGATAAAGAAGGCAAAGTGAAATTGAAACTGAAATCTGAGAGAAAGAAGTCCAAACATTTGGATGAATCCCTGGACATCCCAGGTATGTATTTGTGTGCCATAATAATGTATGAGCATCTGCCTTGTTCCCCCCCGATATATTATTATTATTATTATTATTATTTTATCTTTGTAAAACGTAATACAATCATTAGTACAATCATTCAGTACAGTAACAGAAAATATAGTAACTGATGGAATTACAAACCAAAAACTTAGAGTAAAACATACAATACATACACGTGTATATATATATATATATATATGGTACATACAAATATATGTATGCCAACAAGGTAAATAGTACATAATATAAAGTAAGAGTGAAATAAACATATTAAACATTATGTGTTTTAGAGATAAATGATACATATGAATAGCAAAAATGAAAAGCAGAACATTAGGATAATGTAAAATGAGTCATGCATTAAGTTGTATAAATGTTATAAGCTTGTTTCTTGAATCTGTGTAAATTTAGTTCACATAGTTCAGGATGAGCTCTTATTAGTGAGTTGTATAATCTTAGGCTGAAATTTATACTGTGATTTAATCCAGCAGAGGTAATACATTTGGGTTCGTATAGAATAGAATTTTGATTCAGCCTGGTAAGGTAGTGATGAGGGTTGTTGATTTTGAAAATATTTATATTTTTATGGAAGTAAGTCAATAATTTGAGTTTGTATATTTGTTTTATGTTTAAGACGTTAAATTCTGAAAATATTATTTTTGTGGGGTAATCAGCAGGTTTTCTCATACATATTTTAATGATCCTTTTCTGTAGTATTAATACTGGCAAGCGGTTGGATTTAGCCTCTCCTCCCCAACCCAATATACCATATTTTATTTTATTTTATTTTTTTGTCCTTCATATGACCACTATAGTCAGGTTTTTCTTCTTTTTGTCAGCTCAGTACTTCTTAAACAGGTTCTTACTATTCTCCTTTCTACCTTGAGTACTCTATCTATTGCAACTGTGTTAGTTGTTTTGAATAGTGTTTCACATGCATACATGATTTGCGGTTGAGTGACTGTTTTATAATGTTTCAGTTTGGTTGATATTGAGAGGCACTTTTTATTGTATGCATTCTTGGTAGCGTGCTGTGCTCTAACCAGTTTATCTATTCTATTTTGCCATGCTGGTTTCTCATTCATGTTGTAAGTGATTATTTCAACTAAATATTTAAATTCCTCTACAATTTTTATTTCTTGGCCTCCCACCTCTATTTTGTTTGCTAGCTGCATTTGAGTTAGCATAATTTCTGTTTTTCAAATGAAATTTTTAAACCAATATTTTGGGCTATTTCTTGCAGAGATTTAATTAGTCGTTTTGCTTCCTGAATATCATTGGCCAGAAGCGCTAGATCATTGGTGAATCCTAAACAATTTAACTGTATATTGTTCTTTTGGGTTCCAATTTTTATATTTTTCGGATTGTTTCTGTACCATTCCCTCATAACGTACTCAAATGCACAGTTAATATACCATATAGTAATATATTTGAATTTAATGTTACCTTGATGTGTATGCAGATGAACAGCCGGTGTTTGGAGTGCCACTGGAATTGGCTGTAGAGAGGACTCATTGTCATGATGGAGTCCACATACCCCTTGTAGTGCGAGACTGCATCGACCATGTACAGGAGCATGGTAAGTGACCTAGGCAAACATGTCCTTAAAAATATTTTAAAGATTAAGAGACTGGAAGCTTTCCCAGCATTTGTTATGTATCAAGGCTTCTAGAGATTCCAGCTGGGTAAGAATGAGGATGTCCAAGTTTTCAACTGTTCTTTGCTCTGCAACCATCTTCTGGGAAGAAGTGAGCAAAGCTGAAGAATGACTGCCATTTTCTGCCAGATGCAGCCAATCAGATTCAAAGAAACCAAAGAGAGTCGAGTTCTGATTTTGCAGTGGGTGAGACATCACTCCATTCTTGCCACCCTTCTCCAACAAGATAGCCAGAATGTTGAACATTCACAACATAAAAACCACACTCTCGCCTCCATCTAATTATTGTCCCATAAAAGCCTCCCTTGGACTCTGGACTCTGGGCATATGCAGACTCAAATGATAATGTGGAGCGGTGTCCTCTCTTGAGGTCCTCAAGTCACTCACATAATTTGAAATATACAAATACACCATACAAGACAACACAAACGTCTTAAACAAACAACCACTACAGTGCTTTGCAGATGACAAGCCCTATGTCCTTCAACTTCATAGATACGCGGTCCAATCAGAGACGGCGAGACGGAGGGAAGACTCTTACTGCAAGCGGTAGTCTTTTAGCCCGTACACGTGATTGGCGGTGAAGGAAAAGGCTTCTCATATGAAAAATACTGTAATATACTGTACAATAAAATCATACACAAACATCTTCCTGACTGCAACATTAGCAAGATGGGAGTCGTTCGCTGAAGATGGCTACTATACGCAGTTGAAAACACTCCAACAAGGTATTTACATTACCGAAAATAGTAGTGATTGTCAGCAGAAAAGTTAATGTTAATTTACATCAATGGACAAAAGTAAAACTAGAAAATTATGCTCCTTTAAGTTGTTGTGATGTGATTTGCATTTGCATTTGCATTTGCATTAAGTAGTTTGCAATATGTTATTCAAAGGTAGGCATACACTAGCCAATTTCTTGAATCTATATGTAGGCTTAAGTTTATTCTTAATCTGTATGATTTAAAAAAAGACCAAGCAAAAAGCTTTCATGGGGCTTTCACTGTTATTTTTAAGCTAGACAAGGACAGCCAGAGATGGTTATATATTTCTAGTGCAAGCTGCGCTTATTTTCTTCGTCCTCTCTCAGATGGCAAACGTCAAATTCATGGCATGTGTTAGGTAGATTTGTTTCTTAGATATCTGTAGGAAGTAAACACAGTATCACCTTCTTATATGAATAAGCTCATTATTTGGGGAAGATTTTAATTTTGATTTTAAATTACCCTTTAACCCTGCAGTGCTCGCGCGGCGTCTGACAGACGCCAGACCAGATTCATTTCACCATATCTAGAATACTTACGAGGCCATTGTGCTGACCTGCCATCTACCTTTCGGTCAACTACTCTTAAATAACATATGCAAGCGACAACCCTCCAGTTTTCGCCTAGCAAGAGTGAAGTGACGTTATTGTTGCAAAAATGTAGATGGCGTCTGTGAGACGCCGCGCGAGCTTTACTGTTACAAGGTAAATTACTGGTTTAAAACAAATTTCTTGCAGAATCTAGTGATCATAAACCTACAATACCAATCTTTTACGATGGAAATTATTTATCTTTAGGCTTGGCAATGAGTGGAAAGGAGAAGAAATATCATAATGTTTCTGATCCAAATGATTGGAAGATAGTGTAAAGTTGCTAGAAGAAGAAGAAAGAACTTGATTGCGATAGTGATCCTAAAGAAGACATTGCGGAGTCTAGAAGTGAGTCAACGGACACTGAACAAGAAGCAGATGATGATAATGATTATAGTGAATGTGATAGGCGTAAATATTTCGTAGGGCGGGACAAAGTTTCTAAATGGAATAAGAAGAGATCAGTAACTAGCAGTAAAAGTCGTTATACCTACACAGTCTTAGGACAATTATAATTTAAAATTATTTAAAAATGGTTACATGCCTAACAACATTGTTTTATCGTTAAATAATTAAAGTCATAATCTGCTAATATTGATTTGTGTCCAATATGATTAGATAAATACTCATTCTCAATAAATTGACTTAATAAACATATTTTTAACTAAGCAAAGTATGCAAAACATGTTCAATAATATTAAATAAACTATGACAACCCTCAATAAACAAAATGAACACTCAAAACAACATAAAACAATAGAAACAACGTAAAAAACTAACGGCGTCTCTCAGACGCCGCGCGAGCTTCTATGTCCTACAATAGCGCGCGAGCACTGCAGGGTTAAATCCATAATGTATCCTTTGGGATACAGTAGTTGTTTTAAATTTCTAATAAAATAATGGAAAAATAGTTGGAAGAAAAATTACAATTTAATGTAAAATTACAGAAAATAGATACAAGAAGTAAGCTGTGAGCCTAATCATTTATCTGTTTTTCTTTGCAGTCCAGCTTGTATTTATATACAGTACTCGTATTGTGTGACAAATTGAGTCTCATGCATTGAAAGGTTAAATACAAAATTTATTTTAATAAAGATGACTCGGGAAAGTACCCATCACACTGTGATCACCTGCAATGTGAGGGTGGTGGAGTACCGTATTCCCATCAGTTAGATTCTAAGTTTGAAGGGACACCTGCTGAGACCAAAGCTCTTCTGATTATTTCAGTAAACATATTGTCGACTGCTGATGCTGATGACATTTATGTGTGCATAGAACATCCATATCGGTCCCAATTTTCAATGAGTCAAATACAATAAAAACGTCTTTTTAAAATTATTTCAAAACCAGTGGATAAACTGGACTCAGTCAGCATATGACTGGAAACAAGCATAGTATTGGTAAAGTAAACATTGTAAGTATCGAGAATGATTGCGTAAAAATAAAGGTATATGAGGCATGGAGCATAATCGGCAACCAGGGGGTGTGTTTGAATAGGTATGATGGTGATACAGGGGACGAATGGCTGGATGTAATGAGGAGACTGAGAAGGGAAATTCTAGTGATAAAAATTCCCCGGCTGCCTGCGGAATACATAGATTAGGAAATGTTTTACATTCCAAAGGACTGGAAAAACAGATATTTTAGAAACAATGTTTTTATCGATGGTGGAATAATGGTATACTATGACGAAACTCAATCATCCTTATAATCAGTGCTTTTTGAGGTGTCACCTGAGGAAGACTCAAGGGCGGAGTCGAAACGTCGTGTTTTAATCTTTTAACCTTTATCCACTGGTTTTGAAATAATTTTAAAAACATCTTTTTATTGTATGTGTGCATAAATGTGACGGGCCCATGTATTCAGATTTACAAGCATGTCAAAGAACTGCTGTGGACAAAATTCCAGTACACCAGCGACAATCACAGTTCATAGTTGCAGTATGTTCTTATCATTAAATAACCATAAAAACTAATCAGTCAGTAAGCAAATTATTTTGTACCATTTTTTGAAAATATTGTTAATAATTAATTTTATACTGAGATGTTAGAATATAATCATCAGTTTCATAAACAGAATAACTGCTGAATTAGTAAGCCAGAGCAATCAGCATATATTTTCACTAATGAAATCTATATATATATAAAAGGCTTTGTCCTGACTGACTGACTGACTGAATGACTGATTGACTGAATGACAGGAATCAACGTACAGCCTAAACTATAACAGGTAGAGACTTGGAATTTTGACAGTACCTTCGCTTCATAATGTAGGTGCTCACTAAGAAAGGATTTTGAAAAATTCTGATTCTAAATGCCAAAAATTAAATGTTTTTGAGAATACTTAACCCCTTTTTACATAGAATTATCCATTCCAAATCACAGAATATATTGTTGCCAAATTTTATATGATGGGCTTGGAAAAAACAATTGAAATGCACTTTTGACAAACAAGAGAAGTTATCAAAATAATTCATGTTATAAATAAATATTACAGAATGAAATCCACTAAAATAATGGAATCACATAACTTTCTCTACCCTGGACATAGAGAAAACAAAACGAGGTATGGTAATGTGTATATTATTATATTATATCGCAAGTTTTTGGAGAGAAAAGTATGAAAGTGATAATGCTTTCTGTTTAATTTCATCTCCAAAACGGCTTTATGGTAACATAAGAGTGGGAAATTTCCCGCCTCGATATTACAATTTAATGTTACAGGAATTTCTGTTTCTTCTTATTTAAACCTCTACCAGGCTTGCTGTGCACTGTACAAGCGATGGGATGCAAAATTCTAGATCCTCTATGAGCCATAAAAAATTATATCAAGCGTTTTCTAAGGGAATAGTTTGAGTGTAATAAGTCGTTCTTCCTATTTCAAATTATAAATGCCTATATAAGGACCTAGAATTTAAAATTGAAAATCCAGCTAATTTCCAATTACAAAATACAAAACCCGGGCGACGCCGGGTCTTTTAAGCTAGTAATATATAAACTACAATCAAATTAACTGATTATATAAAATCTCTCAGGATTTCTTAAAAACAGTTGGTATATTCTTGTCCCTCAGGCCAGCTGGAAAGCTGTAGTTATTAAACAAGTGAGAGATGGTAGCAGTGCTCCAGTGAATAGACCACAATTTCTGTGCTCTCCAAATTATATTGTGTATGAGCTCAAAGCCATGTCGAAGACTTTTTATCAAAGGTAATCCCACGAGAGATACGAGTTCATCGCTATATTTGCAAGAACAAAGTTCGAGCAAATTATCTGATGAAACTTGTAATCTCGAATAGGATATATTAAGACTATTCCACTCATATGCTGCATGTTTGATATTGACCAATAATGTTTAACAATTTCTCGAATATAGACCAATCACGATCGTTATAATATTCTTGCTATTAATATGAAGAAGCTGTTTTATCAATAAAATCGTCTGCTCGTTACTGGACATGTAAGCATCAGTGTGCAGTGATTAATATGTCACATGCTGCCATTAAGCATCACAAAACAGATTATTTTATACAACATAAGTTATTTGGAAATTGAAATAATAGAAATGTACATTGATTAAAAACACAATTTCATTTCAGTGTGCTTTTATTCTGTTCTCCTGGTAGCTTATCTGAATGAAGTTAACTACGTCTTATATGCACCATTGGTATCACTGCTCACAAAATGGTAACTTGAATCGATTCATGAAGGTTGATGGTGATCTCGCAGCTGTTAGTTTTGTTTTTATACAACAAAACACGAAAATAATTATTATTTGTATAATCCATTACATTTTTCTTCATGGAATAGTCTTAATAAATACAACTCGAGTTGAAGAGTTTCATCAGATAAAGCTCTATCGAAAAACTCATCAATTCTCATGGGATTACCTATGACTATTCCATGAATAAAATGTATCAGATTTTGTAAATAATAATTATTTTCTTACTTTGTTGTCAACATTCTATCAGCCTTAAGATCACAGCATACTAGATAAATGAACAGGCCACAGATTGATTCATTGAATTGATCTGAGATCCCAATGCTACTAATAGTGCACATCACAAAATAGAGGACATCATGGCAGATGCTTACATCAAAACGCTATAAAAGCATACAAACTGGCTTGCACCGAATCAAAATTGTGTTTCTGATCAATTCCCAAACAAGATATTTTGTATAAAAAAGTGTTTTCATACTGTTCAATGGCAGCATGTGACGTATTAATCACCGCACGTTGATGCTTACGTGTCCAGTAACGTGCTGATGTTTTATCAGATAAAATCACACTCTCATATTTATAGCAATCATTTTATAAGGTAAACAATCGTGATTGGTCTACATCTGAGGAATTGATAAACGTTATTGGTCAATAGACCTAGCTCACCTATCGAGTAACGCTCCGAGCTAACCCTGCTGTTGGCGGGAGGCCTTTGCCCTAATGGGATTAATGAGGCTTGTTTATTTATTGGTCAATATCAAACGTGTGGCATATGAATGGAATAGTCACCTAAAAATTTAAAAAAATAAAATAATTTGATTAATTGTGTTTATTTAATTATTGTTTAATTAAATTCGTTTCTAGGTTTGAACATGGAAGGCATTTATAAAGTATCTGGCATAAAGTCTAAGGTGCAACATCTTCGCAAGTTATACAACCAGCGAGAACCTGCGCAGCTTTCAGAGTATGAGATGCCAGTGATCACTAGTCTACTGAAGCAATTTCTCAGGTCTGATACTTTGCTTTTCTATTGTTAGGGATCTGCAAATTTTGTGAAGTCACAAAAGAGTTAAACATTTTAAAAAAGCTAGTATAACATGAAGTCTGTGTAATTTTTTAGGTTTAGTTAATTATTATTTTACATTCCAATTCAGCAGAACTTCCAAACTGAATTTAAATGCGGAATCCATTTCACCAACATATCAAAACATGTTAGAACCCTATAATACTTTATAAATATTAGAAATAAGTATTAAAGAACAGTTTAAAAAATGTATGTTTAATGAAACTTGCTTATTTCAAATTTCTTAAATTTGAAATTATGAATAGGCCTATTTTGTATTTTTAGCATGGTCCCTTGACATCCCTATAAATAGCAATGAACTGTAGGGTAAAACTGAATTTTACCCTATTGAATTTTCATTGTATGTATTGAGAATTTGCAATCCTTCACATATAGAAAGGGATTTCAGCATTTTTCACTTTCACAACTGCACTTGCAGAGTTTTAAAGATTATTAAATTAGAGAAAGAACAGCAGTGGACTGTCTGAGAGCTTTCTAGAGTTAGTCTTTTCATTATTGACAAATCTGATGTGAAAGTCACATAACTTCCTCTGCCCAAATAAAAGTTAGCAGTATTCACATTTCCTTGTATAGAATCGCAAGACACAATTTTACACTAATTATCCTATAAATACCTCTTCTTTCAATGATGCGACTAAAAGCGCAGGCTATATAACTAACTATAAAAAAATAAAAAATAAATAAATAAAAAGTGACTGCAGACGTTTATTGAACTTTCCGCCGTAAAGACTAATATCCAAAATTTATCGAATATTTCCCTCAGATACTTCTTTACTCTATGCATGGCCAACAATACATCTTTCTCACTTCACCTTCTTATATAGAATAAGAGGCCGTGAAAGAGCGCATATTCAGTTGTTCACCACGCAAGACAAACTTTCTACAAACAGTGGGTGAAAAGTGGGTGGCTTGTAACTACCCTTCAGAGAATTTTTTCGAAAAAAAGTTCCAAATAAAAGTTTTAGCTCTCAGTATAAGGAACACGTGTGCAAATTTTAAGGAAAATCGTTAGAGCTGTTTTCGAGAAAATCACGAAAAATGAAAATTTCTTCATGTAAAGTCCCCTTATAAATAAGAGAAACTTGTCGCCAATCTTCAGCTTACATCTTCAGTAGGTACCTGTCCCAAATACGAAATTTTGTTTTCATGCGATTTTCCGTTTTGGAGCTAGCCTGTTCACAGACATCCAGACAGACAGACAGGGATTCAGGGGGCCTCAAAACGTGTATTTATGTCAAAAGCTCTACTTCGAATTCGGTGGTCGAAAACAATACTTCCTCTACCTACAGTACCTATGGTACGGGCAGAGGAAGTAAAAAAGTATAGCAGCAGTTTAGAATAGAGGAATGTAAAGAGTGAACTTCTGTTCTTGTGATGAAGGTTCAAACACCGTCTGTACAATCAAGAAAAGAAACTTTCTGTACAGTACTTTTAACATTGCAAATATCACAATTTTATCATCAGTTAATATCTCCTTATTTATTTATTTATTTACATTTGTCATGAGCATTGTAAATGATGCTATGGACTAACTATAACCCAGCACTAACACAAAAAATACAAGTAAATAATAAACAAACAATATACTACCCGCGCACGATTTCTTGAGCGCTCGGCTCCCTAGTCCTTATTCGGTAGGTTTCGTTCAACTTCGTAGGTTAAGCTGACAACATTGAAACACGAAGTACGCTATACACCCTGACATCTAGTGGCTTCAATACTAAGCTTTCATTCTGTCTCAGGATTCTTATTTATTTATTGACATTATCTTTTCTGACGCATCGAGTTATGGGGAAAAATACAATCTTTCGAACTGCTGATTTCACAAACACTTCATTGTATATCCAACACTTTCCTCACCTCTTTAAGAATTCCGTATGTGCTAATTTCTGGCGATCCCGTGAACTCTGATGTCAATTTCATGGACTGAAAGTTGAGCGAATTTTTCACAATTTGTATTAAATACGTTTAAAATTAGGCCTATAGCTTTCTCCACTTTTAGATGCCTTACCTCTCTTACGTTTTAAAACACGAAATGGTGAAGCATGTTCTGCTAAGACTCTTCTTTATGCCTAAAATTAGTCATCCAGTGTAAAAATATTGAGCCTATATTATGCATAATATTCTTATTTGGTGACTTATTTGATAACCAAAGGCTTATGACGTGTAATTAATTGTTACGCAATACCGTCACCACGTTATATTATTGGACTGCATTAAAATCGTTGTATATTAAAGTCACTACATAAAATACCATATGCGCGATTCTGCTGAAACGTTATTTCTTTGGTTGACAACACTGCAGAGAAAGACTGGCGGAATAGCTATGTTTTGTTCCCCCCGACCCTCACTTCCCCGTAAATCGAGCGCTCAAGAAGTGGCGCGCGGGTAGTATACAACATAAAACATCAGAATGTGATATCTATTACAGGAAGTTCAATAAACTCATTAATATTATAAAAATGATGCTTGGAAAGCCAATTCTATAAAACATTTTTAAATATATTTAGTCAAACATAATGAGACTCGTATGGTGGTTTATTAAACATTGTAATGGCTAAAGTATGTAACCAGTTTTTTTATTTTGTCAGTATAATAGATGATTGATGTATAAGGTGGTTATTCCTAGTGTGGTGATTACATAGCCCAACAAAAAAGATCTTTTTGTTTGGTGTCTCAGATATTTTACCGGATTTTGGCTATACTTAGTGTGCTTAATCCAAATATGTAAACAGTTTTTCTCTACCAGCTCTACTTTAAATAGAGTGCCATTAACTTCTAACCTCTTTTGCAAAACAAAATCTTGCTTGATAATATAGCTAGTGAAGGTTCTTGACCATACTTTGGACCCTTAGGACGAAAACTGTACAAAGTACAGAAAAACTAAAAGCTGGATTATTTTTTGGCCCTCAGATTGTCAGCTCATAAGTCATAAACGACCGTACAATATGTGATAATATCAGTTTTTTTGAAAGACCCCATGTTATATTGTTATTGTAATGTTAATGTAATGTTAGTGTGTTGCTTTTTTCTTCCCATGATTTAGAAGCTAAAAATAGGCAATGTTTTTTATTTATATCAAACGTAAAATGGGATAATATGCATAATGGTAATACCATATCTCACAAAACTAAAGCTGATACGGCAAAACTAATGGCACATTTGGCATCAGCGACCTAAATATACCCAAGAATAAGTATAAATTCTAAGGCACCAAAATGGCTGTTGGTCTGTGATGGATGTCTCTTCTAAGAGTAACAGAATCTATATTGCTTTTGGTGTGTAGCAAATAAGTGAAGATATATACATATTTATATTTATTACTGTTAAAATTCTTTCTTCAATAAATAAAGGCTTGCAGTGCACACTGTAACTAGAACCTGTTATGCATATTGCCTTTTTTTGTAAACTCAGAACATTTGAAATCCCTCTGGCATTTCTCCAGAGACAACCATAAAGCAAAATGCTATTAAAAACGCAGCTTGCAGGACTAAATTTCTTAAACGGCAGCTCTCCAAAGACAAGAAAAACTTTTTTATTCCAGCATCGGAAGGATGTAAATAGTTAAACTACAATCGCTTACAGGATCAAAATTTAGCATTTCACATACAAGGCTTTAACAGAAAATAGAGCTTTTTTCTTCTTAAATATTTCAACACTGCACTATAACCTGAAAATGACTAATGTCAGATATATGAGGTCCCTTTTCTGAACTGATGCTACATGTTGCAGAGAACTACCAGAGCCAATCCTCACTACAGAACTGATAGCAAGGTTCGAAGAGGCTGGAGCTATGAAGGAGATGGCTGCACGGGAGTCAGAGCTAAGGGTGCTAATCACTCAGTTGCCGTCATGTAACAGACTGCTTCTCACCTGGCTAATTCTGCACTTTGAGAACATTACGGCACATGTGAGTATTAAGATTATATTATTTCAATGCGTATTTTGAAAATGTTGATACCTTAATTTGCAATTTTACATACAGTGAATGCTGCTTAATCTACTTACTTACTTACTCACTCACTCACTCTTCGGCTCTACAGCCCATTATGAGCCTTGGCCTCCTTCACAACCTTCTTCCATTCCTCCCTGTAGGTGGGAGGACAATATTAGAATAGATTAATAGATTTAAGGGAAGTGGGATTTGTGGGGGATGGGTGGATAGAGTTAGCATAAAATATGCCAGATGATGGTATTTACTAAAAACCTGTTCCAAATTGGGAGCATTGTTTCAGTTGCATCTTCTGCATTTAAGGAATCTATCACTGTTTTCACTTCACTGGAATGTTCCACATAGTATGACACAGTCTGTAACCATGCACCCCAGAGAGATAAAACTGGGTCACGGAGTAATAATACTGTATATATAGAATGGTTGCAGATACTTTATTAAGTATCAGTAATTATCTATATACCTAGGTATATAAAAATTAATGTATGTGTGTGAGTCCTTCATGCATTACTACACCATTCATCCGATCGCCATGAAACTTTGGGAAGTTGTTGAGTACATTCCCGGGAAGGTTTTCGGCATACTACATTTTTAGTTTTTGCTTTCGTTATTGAGTTATGAGTGAAAAATGGGCAGAAAACGTGTATTTTAGCGTTTTCGAAGCATCAATTTTCAGTTACACTTTTCAATGTCAAATCAATTACAGTAGGCTTTGGCTATTTTTGTCATAAAACCATTACGATCGCTTGAATGTTGTAGCTCACGCTGGTCGACTCATTTGTTTATCATGTCAAGGCACGCAGATATATGAAATTTTCAACCAACACCGAAGAGGATTATTATTAAGTGCTAGTATGGTACTTTATGAGATTGTGTGGTGGACGAAAAAATGTCTGTCCGTCTGTCTGTCTGTCTGTCCGTGTGTCTGTACGCACCATAACTCAAATATGCTTTTCTGGATTTTCATGAAACTTGGAAAACACATTTATAATGTCCATGGGAAGAACCCTATTGATATTGAACCAAATCGGTTGACCGGTACCGGAGTAATGCCCAATTTAGTGCCTATTTTAATAAATTATATTAGAAAGGCGCCATAGCTCAAATACGCTGTATCCGATTGCCACAAAACTTGGTATACCCATTTATGACGCCCATGAAAAGTGCCCTATTGAATTTGAACCTAATCTGTTGACCGGTACTGGAGTAAAACCCAATTTAGTGTATATTTTAAAGGCGCAATAATTTGAATACGCTTTTTCGGATTTTTATGAAACTTCGTACACGCATTTATAATATCCATGAAAAGACGTCTATTGTTATTCGACCAGAATAATGCCCAATTTAGTGCATTTTATGTTAATATATAAGAAGTCGCGATAACTCAAATATGCTTTATTGGTAGAGATAGGAATTTTTCGGTGTTTTCAAACCAAAGAAAGCGGTACTTTGAAATGTGAAATTCGGTGGTTTCAATTGAATTTTTCAGTACTTTCAAAACTATAGCAGATTCACGGGAAAGCATACATTTTATGTGCTCAATGGAATAAAATTCATCTTTCTGATATTGGAAAGCCCTATCCCTTGTGCTTAGTTTGTTATTTAGCATCTTAAGGCCTTATTAATTTACTATTCGACAATTTTCACAGCAACAATCACGACAATCATGTGAGGTCTTATCACAAAACAAAACCAAAACGATGCCAAACTCTAAACAGAACTAAATACGTCATACTAATACTAATCCTAATAATCGATAGAGCTTGTAAAAATACAATACAAAGTTATTTTTCATACTGAAGGTCGATCGTGACGTCTTGTGGTAAAAGTCCAAACAGGTTGTAAAAACACAATATGAAGGTACCATATCTATCTGTCACACCTGCCTTTTTAGCAATAAAGTAAAGGAAAAATAATTAAAATTAACCCCAAAGTGAAAAAATAAATTGTCTCATATTCATAATATTAAAGTAACACATTTCTTAGCCGAAATAGGCCTGAAATAAGAAAAAGAAAGTATCAGCTGACTTAAGTTATGATATTCTAATTTTATTTAATATAATTAAATAAAACTGACGAAAAAGAAAGAAATCAGTACTTTACACTTTCAGTGTTGAATTTCGTGCAATTTTTCTATTCTTCATTACTGCACTTTCAGTTACCATCAGTTCAAAACTGCCTTTATTCACTTTCCCATACGTTACGGCATTTTTTTTACTTCTGAACAGCTCATAAAACATGCATATTCTGTAATACCGCTATTAAAAATGACCAAAATACGCAAAACATCACATCTTCTACGATACTTCGATAAAAATCGATACATTTCCGATGTTAAATCGATTAATATATCGATAGTCCTGGAGATTCGAGATAATCGATAGATGGTGGTGCTTGGAGGAGGGGAACCAGCTACGATGGATCAGCCAGCTATATTGTGCTCATTTTTACTGCCTAAAAACACTTGTACCCGATTTTTAGCCACAGGCTCATTTTGCTGGGCTTAATCTAGAAAAAAAGTGCGACTTATATTAAGATAAATACGGTACTTTAGCGTTCAGCAAGTTTTCAATAATTTTCGTTTTCGGCCTCTTTCTCGTAAAAAAGTAAAAATTCGTGCCAAAATCGCATTTTAAAGTAACAATTCGTGCCAAAATAGCATTTTAAAGTAAAAATTCGTGCCAAAATCGCATTTTCATGCAAAATTCGCGATTTCATGCAAAATTCGCATCAATTCACGAGTACAAAAAGCATTTTTCAGGGTACTGTTGTGTGTGTTGAAGCTAGTTATCATTCCTAATACAGTTCTTAATAAAAATCGTTAAATTCGCAATCGCGAAAAATTCCTATCCCTATTTATTGGATTTTCTTGAAACTGTGTATACCCATTTATAATGTACATGGGAAGAAGTCTACTGATATTGGACCAAATCGGTAGACCGTTACCATAGTAAAACCCAATTTAGTGTCTATTTTAAAGACGCGGTAACTCAAATACACTTTACCGGATTTTTATGAAACTTGGTATACACATTTATAATGTCCATTGGAAGACGTCTATTGATACTGGATAAAATCGGTTGACCTGTTTCGGAGTTATGCTCAATTTAGTGCCTATTTTATGGTAATATACGAAAGAATTTATTTAAAAAAATGAAAATCAGTTATCTTGACAACATAACCTTTTGTTTTACTGTGATTTCTAAGGCTTTGGCAATTAAAATACAGTTAGCTATGACAACACTATTGCTTTAAATGCGCTTATCCCATAACTGACCCAGGTGGCTGAGATGGTAACGTCTTGGCGTCACATTCTGGAGTTCCATGGCTCAAATCCCGAAACCGGCCAATTTGACTATTTTTTATATTCTGCATATCATAACTGCAATCATAACTGATTAAACAAAACATACTGGCACTTTGTTATATCAGTTTACCTGATTTTATTATTATTATTATTATTATTATTATTATTATTATTATTATTATTATAAGAGGGATAATCAATATAGGCCTAAATATGGTCAAACGTTCGATTTGGACGAAACTCACTATACAGGGGTTTTCTGGGCCAAGTACCTCGAATCTGAGGTCGCTTTTACCACGCGACGCCTAAATGGGGTCAAACGTTGTTCGATTTGGACGAAACTCACTATACAGGGGTTTTCTGGGCCAAGTACCTCGAATCTGAGGTCGCTTTTACCAGGCGACGCTATCTAATCGTGGTATGTAATTCACGTGATTTAGGTGTTAATAAATATAATGATTTAACTATTATGCTCTTAATTTTTAATTTCTGAAATAATTATCGCGGGCGATCGCTTGATTTTGTAGGTCCATCCTTGACAATTCATTTGTTTAGAATATCAAGTCCCACAGACGTATGAAATTTTCAACCTACACGGAAGAGGGATATTCAATATAGGCCTAAATATGGTCAAACATTGTTCGACTTGGACGAAACTCACTATGCAGGGGTTTTCTGGGCCAGGGAACTCGAATCTGAGGTCGCTTTTACCAGGCGACGCTATCTAATCGTGGTATGTAGTCCACGTGATTTTGGTGTTAATAAATATAATGATTTAAGTATTATGCTCTTAATTTTTAATTTTTGAAATAATTATCGCGTGCGAAGCCGCGGGCACACGCTAGTTAACTATATAAAGGGGAAAATATAATTTAATACCACATTTAAGAGTAAAACATGCACTTTTCCGTTTGAAACTTATATGCATTTCTCCCTGGAATATGCATTTGTATGCATTAACAAATACTGGTCAAATTATCTGGAAGAGTGTTACTTACAAAATATACCATTTACGGACACTTTTAAATATATAAAAAAGAACATGCATTTTGCATACAATTCCAGGCTCTATTAATAATAATTGGTGTTGTGTATGTTGTACAGGAGAAGCAGAACAAAATGAATGCACAAGCCATAGCCATCACGCTGAGTCCTGTCATGCAGATGAGCCACAGGTTGATCACTGCTTTCCTGTGTCACTGCAATTTCCTCTTCCCCGGCATCAAGCTCAACAAGTAAGTTACATGTTAACCATTCACTAGTGTTAATGTTATGTTGTTATCAATAGAACAAGCCAAGTAGTAATGTAAGTAAAAATAGAAGTGTTCAATTTAAGAATGAAATGAGTGTATAGGCTGGAAAGGATTATGAGAGTAGAAGTAAATTACTGATCTGAATGAATTCATTGTTTCATCAGTCTTAACCCTTCGTGGGCAGCGAAGTTTTATGGCTGTGGGTGGAAGGCATTTGAAAAGAAAAAATAAGTTAATGAAAACCTATTGAAAGTAACTTAAATCAGGCATTCATGCATAAAAACAATGTATACCTTGGATTTTTGCTGAATTCCGTCCCTAATCTGCTCCAGAAACAATTTTTATTATTTTGCATGAAAATATTTATGCGGAAACGGCACAAGTCTCACTGAGAACATTATAAGTTTACATAGGCCTAGAGTAGGCCATGATTTTTAATTGGATCAGTTTATCAATCAAAATCAGAAGGCAGAACTGGCCCTTGCTGGCAAGCGCAGTGGCTCATATCGGCAACTTGGATATTTTAGTAGGTCCACATTTTTTTTCCCTACCTGTACACATAACAATACTGAGGCATTTTGATAGCATAAATAAAAGTACAGTCTTCTTGCTTGCCTGTTATGTAACAGCAGTGAATACCCAGTATGCCATCACATCGAATGATATTGGAGCAACAAGTGACACATATTTCTGGAATGGACGAACATAGAGGAAGAAAGTGAAACAGATTTTTTTTATATCTTCTTTTATTAAAAAAAGTAACACATTTACAACAGGATACAGAGATCTTCATACCTTAAGTACATATAGATATAGGGGCATATAGATTTCAGAGTTACATATCATGTGTTGTCTTTGATATTTTAAGTCCTAGTTTAAAAAAGAAATGGTGACATACCACTGGATAGAAAGGTGTTAGTTATCTTTAATCCTTTCCTTTCATAATATTATATGTGTGTGTGGTCAAATATTGTTTAACCCAATGATAACAGATAGCTGTGCAGGGTATTGACTCTCTTTCCTGGATTTGACAGCATTAGTAAGGGTAGGCATACTAAAAATTCTGTTTTTTATGGATGCACTGTATAGAAATCCTCTTGTGCCCTTGAGTATAACAAGTAAATAAAGTTTGTTAGCATAACAGAGGAATTTGTTTCCTATTCTGAGGAGTATAAGAAAAAACCATTTAAAGGAGCAGAAAGTTAAGTCATGGCTGCTAAATTGTGCCCTATTTATTCCTGTTTGGATCATTAAATTTCATCATAGTATATCATAGAATATCATACTATTTAGGAAGTTTATACAGTGAAGTAATTATTATATATGAGGGTGAGACGGATAATAAGTTTCCCCTGGCGACTGTGTACAGAGGTGTGGATGAAAGACAAAAAATATAATGAAATATTAAAGTTAAGATGTATCTTTATTTTTCCACATAATTACCACATACATTGTGATATTTGTCATACCGCTTTAGAAGCTTTGAAAAGCCCTCCAGGAAAAAATCAGGGCTGTGCTTACAGAAGAAGCATCTGGTTCCAAGTTCTTCCTCTACTTCATCAATGGTGATATGCTGGTTCACTTTAATCATATCATCCACCATCCTGACATTTTCATCTGTAATAGCCGTGCACGTCCGTCCAGGTCTCGGTGTGTCCAGCACTTGCTGACACCCCTCACTGCATTGGCATCACCATCTCCGCACCATTTATTTTGACATCACATCTGGCACTTAGACTTCCATGAGGCGGTTATGGATTTCTGCTCCTGATACTCCCCATGCCCATTCATAGCAGACAACCGCTCTCACTTCTTCCTTTGTCCATGACGTCAAAACGCACCTTCTTTCCATAGCTACAGACTAAGAGGCTAAATTGCAGTCAACTGATACCCATTGATGTATGGGTGTCTTTTGCGTTCAACCAATGTCTTCTTCCCCCCATTGCTGTTCGATTTCCTGGGGAAAAATAGAGGGGAAGCTTATTATCGAACTCCCTGTCGTAAAAATAATGAGATGGAATGTAACACACTAACTTCACTAAAATTGACTCTAACCTGGACTGCAGTTTCGAAGGAGTCTAACTGAGGAAGAAGTTAGTGTGTTCATTCAATCTCATTATTATTTTTATATGAAAATATATATTTTTGTTTGTTTGTTGGAAACTGCAAGTAATGGGAAAGCATAAACACAGAAGACGAAGTTCTGAAAAAACATCAACTCCAACACAAATACCCAGCAGGAAAGCTTCAGATGGCATGGGGAATATAATATTGCAAGCAGAATTGGCAGAATGTAAAATAGCCCTTCAAAATTTTTCCTGATTTTGCATTGCATGCATGTTACTGTTTGCTGACTCTTACACTGTGGCTTTGCAAAAAGAAAAGAGTTTTGTGTGGTACCATACAATAAAGCGTTTTTAGCAAATTTGTTGATTACAGTAATAACATTTTATTCAAATATAGCTTCATCTATTTTGAGACATTTAAACTGACAGAAAGCTGGCACGTACCAGGAAATATGTCCGGTCCACAGGGGTTAGTCAGCCTGCACAGATGCCTGTCAGCATTGTGTTAACTTGTTTCTAACCTGAACTGCTCTTTTAAACTTTAACATCCATTTTTCAAAATTGGGTATAAAGAGATATCCAAGTTTGAAATGCTACAGTAATGCACTTTCGCAGAGAGAGAATTCTTTCCAAGTAGTACGTACAGAAATAAATGCTGTATTGAAATTAAGAAGAAAAAATCTTTTCGTGGAGGCATGTAGCCACTTTGTACAGTGTGTCTCAGATAAACTGTTTGTGAGATAAACAAAATATTTTTCTTACATAATTTGGAATAATCATGACACACAACATTATTACTGTAATTCCACTGCTTCCTACTATAGGTAGAGGAAGTATTGTGTTCAGCCCCCAAATTCGAAGTTGAGGTCTCTTGAATCCAAAAATACTATTTTTGGAAACTTTTCTGTATGTGTATCTGTATGGATGTGTTTAACAGCCTACTCCAGAATGGAAAGTCATATGAAAACAAAATTTTGTATTTGAGTCAGGTATCTTCTGGGGGATGTGACACGAAGATTGGCAGTGACTAGGACCATAAAATAGTTGGGAAGGAAAAAAAAAGAAAAAAAAGAAAGAAAGAAAAAAAAACTTTAGGCAGGCCTATAGGCTGAGGTACATTTCGAAGTGCTAAATCTTGCCTTATATGAGAGCTATCGAGAAACCAGTTATTGATTTGTAGAGTACTCATCAAGAGCTTTTCAACGATACCCCATAAGACATGGTTTCAAAAATTTCGAATTTCCATTCCCCCCCACCAACCACCCCCACTCGTACCCCCAAAACCCCCGAATCGTTGGTGTCACTGTGAACTCCATAGGGAGTACTCTAATTTTTTCAAACAAATTTTCCCTCTATACTTCATATGGGCCGAGATACAAATTTTTCAAAATTTCAACCCCCTCCCCCGACCCTCCCCTTGGGCAAATTTTGCTCATTAACGAATTTGTCCGAACTATTGGGCCTAGAAATAACATAATAAAATTTTGTTCAAATATCTTCAAAATTACGGCCGCTAGCGTGTAAAGATATGTATATATACAGAGAAAACATTTTATTGAATAAAATGAGCTGCTTGCTTCAAGCAAGTTGCCATAGACACAGCATACCCATCACAGATTTTTCTTCGAAATCTACCTAAAATGCAAAATAAACATTGCATTTATGACCTTAAAACTGTGAAAAAATTACTCACAATTTGAAAAAACGACCAATAAATTTACCATTATTACTTTTAATTAGTTTTTTAAAGTAATGAATTGCTGAAAACAATTTAATGGATGACATTGCATTATATATGAATTTAGGATATAAAACACACTTGTTACTAAAAAAATAAGTAAATTTATACTATTTGGACACCCTTAGTAAAAAAGAAATTCTTTCTGAACTGGCATGTCCATCAACTTACCCCTAGTAAATATGTGGGATTTAAAAAGAAAGAAAAAAATCTATGGTGCTTACAATAAATCTTAATTAAAATGAACTATGAACACTTGGTAGAAATTCTCAAATAAAAACGATTGTCTGAATGTAACGATTTGTACACTGAAAAGCTCCTCTCTACCATAACTGAAACATGACCTAAAAATGCTTAAAATAACTTTAAAATTGCCAAAAAGTGGCCTATCTCTTGAAAATGACAAAAGTTGCAAAAAACTGCAAAAACAAATTGCCCTTATTTAATCAATTATTTCATGATACACATTTATGTATTTTCCAGCTATATTTTAACATTCATATAAAAAAAAGATGCAAAATCGTCACTTGGGATGAATTTTCCTTATTTTTAAGGGACTTTACCAGAAGAAAATTTTGGTTTTTCGTGATTTTCTCGAAAACAGCTCTAATAATTTTGTTTAAATTGTGTACATAGGGTGCATGTACTAAGAGGTAAAACTTTTATATGAAACTTTTTTTTTTTTTTTTTTAAATTCTCTGTAGGATAGTTATAAGTAGGGCAAGGCATTTGATGATTTTGTATCTTTTTTTATATGAAGACTAAAAGATAGCTCTAATATATATATAAATGTGTATCATGAAATAATTGATTAAATAAGAGCAATTTGATTTTGTATTTTATTGCTTTATTTTCCATTTTTCGTCATTTTCAGGAGATAGATCATTTTGGGGCAATTTTAGGTTTTTTTTTTTTTCATTTTTAGGTCTTGTTTCAGAGGAGGAGATTTTCCATGTACAAATCATTACTTTCAGACAACAGACAATCAATTTTATTTGAGAATCTCCGCCAAGTGTTCATAGTTAATTTTAATTCAGGTTTATTGTAAACACCATAGCAGTTTGTCTTGTAGCAATAAAGAATTATTTTTTTCTTTCTTTTTAAATAGCACATATTTGCTAGGGGAAATTTGATGGGCAATGTCAGTTCAAAAAGATTTTTTTTTTTTGCTAAGGTTGTCCAAGTAGTATAGATGTACTTACTTTTTTAGTAATAAAATAAGTGTGTTTTATATTTTAAATTCATAAATAATGCACTGTCATCTGTTACATTGCTTTTAGCAAATCATTACTTTAAAATACTAAATATAAGTAGTAATGAAAAATTGATTGGTAATTTTTTTTTTAATTTTTTCATTATTTTATGGTCATTAAATGCCTTGCCCTAGTTATAAGCCACCCACTGTTTGTAGATATTCAGTTTTGTCTGGTGAATAATAAAGCTTTGCATCAGGTTGAAACATCTGAATATGTACTCTTTACAATATTGCTTCTTTTTCTGTATCAAAATGTGAAGTGCGAAAGATGTATTGGGCATGCTTAGATAAAGTAAGTTATGTGAGTGCAATAATCAGGTTTTATTTGGGTTGTGTATCCTTTGAGGATGCGATGTGATGTGGTAATGCCATTCTCTTCATTTTTATAACCAATTTACATGAAGCGGATGTCATGCATAAAATATTTTACTACATTTGGGCAGAGGAAGTTATGTGAGTTTCACATCAGATTTTTAAAAAATCCCTTTAGGCAGGCCTACAGGCTGAAGTAGATTTCGAAGTGCTTTTGGATTAATTTATTGTCGCTGCGCAGCACTCTTCTTCTTTAGCCTTGGCATGACAAACCCGAAATAATAACTGCAAAAAAAGAGGAAAGAGCACTTTTTCAAACATTCAAATCTCGCCTTATTATGAGAACTATCGAGAAACTAGTTATTGATTTGTAGAGTACTCATCAAGAGCTTTTCAACGATACCCCACAAGACGTGGTTTCAAAAATTTCAGATTTCCATCCCCCCCCACCCCCACTCGTACCCCCAAAACCCCCGAATCGTTGGTGTCACTGTGAACTCCATAGGGAGTACTCTAATTTATTCAAACAAAGTTTCCCTCTATACTTCATAGGGGCCGAGATATAAATTTTTCAAAATTTCAATTCCCTCCCCGAGGCCCCCCCCCCCCTCGGGCCAATTTTGCTCATTAACGAACTTTTCCGAACTATTGGGCCTAGAAATAAAATAATAAAATTTTGTTCAAATATCTTCGAAATTACGGCCGCTAGCGTGTAAAGATATATATAATTATAAATATATATATATATATATAAATATCACCAAAAAATGTTTTGAACGGGTGGTGGTTTCATACCTAGGGAGGCATGAAACGTAAAGATATGAAAGAATTTTTCGAAAGTCATGACATGGTATCGATTGCAATAGGTAGATTTTTCTTTGAAATCTGCCTAAAAAATGGAACATGCCTGTTTTCTTTAAGGTTTATGTTATCAAATAGAGTGTGGTGGAACAAGTTGAAGTATGAATATCCACACTCACTTCTGTAGACATCACAGAAGGTGTTGTGGCCTTGTTCCAATGTTCAGTACTTCTCTGACATGTGTCGATAAGATGCTATCCCTTATAGAGAATAATTATCTTCAATGTACGTTTATTGTTTAATATGGGAATTGTTTTCTTTCTTATTTAGCTTTTGCTATTAAGAAATGAAAATTAACATTCTACATAACAATGGTACATAGAGAAGAAATCGTGCCTTAAATGCATAAACAAACAATAACATGTATTTTAGTCAATGAGATAACAAGGACACAAATGATTCACTTTTGTTTGCTCTCAAATAGTCCTTTAATGAGGAATAATCCGATTTATTATTTAAATTTTTTTTAGCCTTTTTATTACTCAGGATGTTAATGAATAACACCAAAATATTTTACCAGCTTATAGAGGGGACATAGACAAGCAACTTTTATTATGAGATTTTTGCTCGATGATGTAAAATGTGTATGTTAAAAGGTATTACAATTCGCGGGTGTGCGGGCAAAGAGAGTTATGTCCACTTTCTTGTTACTGAGAATTACAGTGACTTAACACACTTTACCGCCTCAACATCGCTTTAGAGATGGATAATCCCATGAGGCACACATCCATAACTACCGTACGTTTTTTAATATGACTTACCGGACTTAACACAAATGTAGAGAACATTTTTATTTTTAACTCTATGGACATATCTCAATTTTTAAGGATGGTGAACTTAACTCTCTTTGCCCGCACACCCACGAATTAACACAAATGTAGAGAACATTTTTATTTTTAACTCTATGGACATATCTCAATTTTTAAGGATGGTGAACTTAACTCTCTTTGCCCGCGCACCCACGAATTAGGTGCTCATAAGTCATAAGGTTAACATTTTCATTAAATTGACTTCATGCCGCCTTAGTGATCGATAAAAATCTGATTCTTCATCATTCATCAATAGCTGTATTATAATTTAAAGGTTTCATAATCTTCAAAATTTACAAATCAATTTAATGACTGCATTAGTTTCTTTTATTCAGTTACATTGGGTTCTAGAATTTTCTTGAAGTTGACCGTAGTCCATGACCCATGAAACCAGAGCCTATCACAGTGTTATGCTGAGGTACCTTGGTGGCATGATAGCACTTATCACTTCCTGCCTGTTGGTGGTAAGCATAATGAGGTTGGTGACCTTGGGTGGTGATACTCTTATCTCTTCCTCAGATACATACCCCCACTGACAGCTGGCAGTCCGTCCCTTCCTGACACCCCGACTGGAATAGCAGACCAGCTGCGAAAACAGGAGTCCCTGCTGAACCAGATCCACAGGGAGATGAATGCAGGCTTTGTCTCAAAGCGCAAAGAGGAGCAACTGTGGGAGGTTCAGAGGATCATCACCCAACTCAAGGTAACACAGCGTTATGTTCATAGTAATTATCAGGGCCTGGATTTTGATGACATGTCATCTTTTAACTGGAACATAATAGATGTTTCCTAGTAGTACAGATGTCTGATCATGACTCGTAGTTTATAAGAATTGTATTTTTATGGTAATTTTTTGGCCATTTTACCCCTTTTTTATTTTTAGGTTATTTTTAGAGTTTAATGTTATTATTTTGTCATTTTTTGGTTATTTTACCATCTTTTTTTCCACATTTCATATTTTTTGGTAATTTTTAAAATATAAATTCATTATTTTCTTATTTTGTGTAATTTCTTGCAATATATAGAGTTCATGTGCATTTACTTACCACATTGAATATTAGCAGTACTCTAAATAAGGATAAATAAATATATCTTGTCATAATTTTAATTTGGGTACAGAAAGACAACACGTTTGCTGTTTGCATTTAACTGTATATACCAATTAACTAATTACAAGCCTATGTAATTGGGCCAACAACATAAATGTAGAACAGATATAAATCTGATGAATAAACTAGCATTTTCATACAAATTTTTTTATCATTTTTGGGTCATTTTTTGGTATTTTTGCCATCATTCTATTAGCTCATTTTTTAAAATATTTTAGGTCATCAAAATCCAGGCCCTGGTAATTACCAGTGATATGTATAAGTATTTACTAATTCAACAGCTAGATGTTTTATTTAAAAGCAAAATAATTAAAACATACTCTTTATTAACACTGTCATCATTTTTACATAAATTACATGAATTACATCATTAAAAAAATCATGTTATTTTCAATGTTGAGCATATCAGGTTGGCGGTGATGGTGTAGTGATTTGCAGAAATGTGTTTCAAAGTAATAACAAAAGAAGTCATTAACAAAATAAAATAAATCAACAAAACTACCTTATTACCCTTAATTTGAGCCGCACCTGCCTTTTTAACACTAAAGTAAAAAAAAAAAAAAAAAAGAATTAATCCCAAAGTGAAATAATAAACTGCCTCATTTACATAGCATTAAAGTAACACATTTCTTAGTTGGAATAGGCTTGAAAGAAGAAAAAGAAAGCATCAAATGACATAACTTAGGAAATTCCAATTTTATTTTGCCAAATATTAAATGAAACTGACGGAAAAGAAAACAGAAATCTACTTTACCCTTTATATGATTATCAATGTTGAATTTCACGCTATTTTTCTGTTTTTCATAACTGCACTTCGAGTTACCATCAGTTTAAAATAGGGTCGAGCATTGATAGCTGATGTTTTCTACATCGATGGAAAACAACTGATGTTTTTTGCTACATCAATGTTTCTCCCCAACATTGCTGTTTTTAATATATACAGTATTTTTTAAAATTAATTTTAATAAATTATTGATAAATTGACATACTGAGTTGTATTGACAGAATATTGCTTTCAACAAAACAATAATGATTTATGGATTGCAGTTGCAGAGTCAGCCTGTGAGTTGAGTTTTCATGGAAATATTTCAGTCTGTTTATGAATTTTGCCTAATTTTCTGAGACATGACTTTTTAAAAATACACATTAATGTTTTCCATCAAAGTACATCGATGTTTTCAGGTTGATATTATCGTCACATTGATGGTTACCGTCAATTTTAACATTGATGGTGAACATCAATGTTTTAACTATTGATCCTCATCCCTAGTTTAAAATTACCATTATTTGCATTTCTTTGCATCTGAACAGCTCTTAGTACAGGAATATTCCATAATACCGCTATCAGAAATGACAAAATATGCAGAAGGTCATCAAACAACACTGATTTCTCATTGTTGTCTGTGCTCATACAGCGCCATTTGAAACATTCAAATGGCAATAATTTTTTTGATTTTCAATTGATTTTTTTTAAGCATTGTGGCTAGTAATATAATTCTTGTTGGTAATAGAGTGATGAAAATTATTATTGTTAAGATTATAATTATTTACTTTGTATTAACAACCTTTTTGATTGGAATTCAAATATACTTAATATACTACGTAAATATTATCTACTACCTGTCTTTCCAGGATCACATACCATTTTGTGCTCCAATAACAGTTCTTTACAAAAAAGTAGTTGCATGACAGGGTGTTGCAAAATAACAGATTTACAAGAATAATATTAGGCTAAAAGATATTAATACAACAAAATTAATAAACAAACTAGAAAATTGGAGTGAAATACTTATAGTATCTGACAATGTGTTTCAGGTTTGCATATAAAGCTTTAAGTAATTATTTAAAATTTATACATTGTTCAGAATTCAGATATCATAATGATAGGTAGTATGGAAAAAGCCGTAATTTTAAAGATAGTCAGTGCTAGATTTTCAGCACACAAAATATGAAAAGCAATAATTCTATTCAGTATAAAAACTGTTAGAAGAGGAGGGAGGAGTGTCATTTGTTATTGAGGTAACTCTTTAGAGAATTAAAGCTACTTTAAAATATATTTTTAAAAGAACTCTCTGATTTTTTATCTGATATTTCTTTGGAACAGGAGTAGTGTGATGATTTTTCATAAGTTGGGTGATTTGTTTTGTTATTTGTCCTGTTTCTCGTTTCTTAAGGATGAAGGTTGCCTTTCATTGTAAACAAGTGTTTACAGTGATACCTCGAGATACGAGTTTAATTCGTTCCGTAACCTTGCTCGTATGTCAATTTGATCGTATCTCAAAGCAATTTTCCCCATTGGAATTAATTGAAATGCCATTAATCCGTTCCAGCCCCAAAAATGCTACCCCCAATTGTTTTTGTTACGTGTTTTGGAATACGAAAAATTGTATTTATAAATGACAAATATTGTATAAAAACATAATAAAAGGGAATGTAAAGCAAAAAAAATCCCTTTAGGCAGGCCTACAGGCTGAGGTAGATTTCAAAGTGCTTTTGGAATATGATATAATATTCTGGGAGGCCGTGCGCAAGATCAGCAATGAATAAAATTAGCAAAGCCGCTAAACAAGACAAAATTATGATATGATAATAATTCTTTTAAGTGTTATTATTTTCAAACATTAAAATCTCGCGTCATATGAGAGCTATTAAGAAACTATTTATTGATTTGTAGAGTACTCATCAAGAGCTTTTCAACGATACCCCACAAGACGTGGTTTCAAAAGTTTCGAATTTTCATCCCCCACCCCCACCCTCACTCGAACCCCCGAATCGTTGGTGTCACTGTGAACTCCATAGGGAGTACTCTAATTTATCCAAACAAAGTTTCCCTCTATACTTCATAGGGGCCGAGATATACATTTTAAAAAATTTCAACCCCCTCCCCCGACCACCCCCTTTGGGCCAATTTTGCTCATTAACGAACTTGTCCGAACTATTGGGCCTAGAAATAACATATTAAAATTTGGTTTAAATATCTTCAAAATTACGACCGCTAGCGTGTAAAGATATATATATATATATATATATATAAATATCACAAATTTTTTTTTGGACGGGCGGTGGTTTCGTACTTAGGGGAGCATGAAACGTAAAGATATGAAAGAATTTTTCGAAAATCATGACATGGTATCCATTGCAATAGGTAGATTTTTCTTCGAAATCTACCTAAAAAATGGTTTTATAAAGTGTACATACATACATACATTGAGACACTTTCTTCGGATCCTTGGTTATAAAAAGAAATGTGATAAAGTATGTAAATGCACAAAAAGCGCAAAGCCCTAGAAAAACTTAGCAAAGATGCTTCGACAGCGAGGTAAACAAGCACACTGGGGGAATACGTGGGATAATGCGCGAGACGCACGAGGCGCAGGCGCAGTAAACTGGTGGGCCGGGTGCAGCGTCGCAGCTGGCCGTTCCTCGTATCTCAAATGTTGCTCGTATTTCAAAACAAAACTTCGCTCGCTCGACAGCTCGTATCTCAAATAACTCGTATGTTAGGGCACTCGTATCTCGAGGTACCACTGTATTTTTATAGACAAATAAGGCAGACTCAGAAATAACAATGCTTGGAACTGTTAGTACAGGGTGCGCCAAAACATCCTCCCAATTTTAAAGTTCAAATATAAAACTTATGGATCAAAATAAAGAAGCTGTATTAACACAGTGGGAAGTCTAATGTTTTCTGTAGTTCGAAGCTGCGTGGCCTTCCCCCTCCCTTTTTAATCATGTTACCACTTGCTCTAAAGTTTGACACCCATAAGCTAATGCTTTTCGGATCTGGCACTGCACCACGAGGGGGAATTTGGAAGCGAATCCGGAAAGCACACTGGGCAGTGACAACAGAATACCCGTTTACCAGAAATGATTCCACAGCGTAAGCACGTTCTTCTCCCATCCATGGCATGGTTGGATACTGTACTGAATGTCAATTCTGCGATTTCAATATCCTATTCAATTTTTGTTTATTGTGTATCACTTGTTTTTTTCTGTCGTTATGGCAACACAAGTTGACTGCTACTCCCATCTTGTGCGAATGTTGCGGCATGGATATAGTCCCTAATGATATGGTGAACCTTGCTATAAGAGCACGGAGACAGGATTAAGGTATATTTACACTTAGCAGTGAGGTGAACTAATGTAATATACTAAAAACCCTAAATTCCCACTGTGTAGATATCATTAATATTAATACAGTTTCTTTATTTTGATCCATCTGTTTTTTATTTGAAATTTAAAATAGGGAGGATGTTTTGCCGCACCCTGTATTTTGTGTTCCTTAAAAATATTTTTACGGGCATGGGTAGGTTTAAATTTAAATATGAGTCTTAAAATTCTTTTTTATAAGACAAAAATTCTGTTTACTAAGTATTGATCAGCAGATCCCCAGGCAATAATATTATCTTTAGAGCTGATGGTCAACTTATATACACTTTTAGCTCCACTAGTCTTTAATGGACTAGTTTCGGGGAAACAACTCATCCCCATCATCGACTGTTGATCAGCTCTAAAGTTTCAATAGTTTCACTGTTTATATTACTTCCCGTGTTTATCGTTTAATTAATAGTATTATATTTAATTCCAGAATAAACATAGCTATAGTAACAGGAAAGAAGGGTTTTGTTATTACAGTGTCAGACCGAGGAATTTTGAGCATTGTACATCTTAAATTATTTGATTTTGGAATGTTGTAGTGTTATTGAAGGAAACATCTTCCATGAACCTGGATTTAAATAAAATGTACTTAGTTTTTGTCATGTTTATAGTAAGTTTGTTTATTGTGAACCAATTGTGGAATTTCACCATTACTTGTGAAACACAAACTTTGAGATCGTGTTCTGATTTATTACTGAGAATTAATGTGCAATCATCTGCATACAGTATCACTTGGGAACCACTTAGGGGTTGAAGTCATTCATATAAACTGTAAATAACAACAGGCCGATTATAGAGCTCTAGAGATTATACATGGTTCTGACCTGAATTTCCCCTCCTTGTAAATTTCATTCGCTAGATTGTTAAAGGCTAACCCTCACTTAACAGAGCAGAATGACAGGAAAAATAATAGTATGCATATTTCTTGATGGCTAAATGCCAACTTGCTCAGCAAGAAGCACTGGCATGCCTTGGAAGATGGGAAGGGATTCTCAAGACACAATTCAGTCTGAGCTCTTTGTGAGAAAATTACAGCGAAGCAAATTTATCTTCATGTAAAAAGTAAGAGAAAGAGAAAGTAGTTTCCACACTTTATGTCGCATTCCCAAAAAATACACAACCCAAATATAATCTGCACATAACTTTCTCTGCTCTGCTAGGAATCACAGCTACGAATGATGTGTATATGACGTCGTAACTAAACTGGAAGGCCATGGTTATGGCTAGCAATGTGGCTTTGTTGTAGTGTAGTTATGGTTTGTTATTTAAAAACCATGTGACTGTTAATTAGCCTTAAATCCGGTACCGGTCAACCGGTCAAAAATCAATAGGCTTCTTCCCATGAACATTATAAGTGCATATACCAAGTTTCATGTAAATATGATAAAGCATATTCGAGTTATTGCACATACAGATACATGGATGAACAGACAAACATTTCCCATCCACCATACAATCTCATCAAGTGCCAAACTGGCACTTAGTAAAACACTAGTACACTTTAATGAGAGATATGATACTTGCTTTTTGAATCCAGAATTTTGTCAAACTCGGGCTCTGTTGAATAAGTAAAATATCTCACAAATGCTTGTCACTCAAATTGTCTCTGTATTTTGATTTTGTGTGTTTCAATAGATAAAATGTTTATTCACACTTTATATGTAGTCCCAAATACAGATAAAATAGTGCATGCAAGGTCTTTGATCTTGGGATAGCTTTCTTCTGGAAGGAAGCTGTAAAACTGAGCAAGGTTTTCTTCTTTGAACTTGTCCTTCATGAAATCATCCGCTTGGAGATCGACAATTTCCATTTGCAGTTTTGGTTCAACGTCTTCAATTTTGCAAGAAAAAGGATTTTGTAATATTTTAATACCCTTACAAACTTAAACTCCATGGTGCAACATCCCCGAAGGGACAAGGCCTACCACCAGACCGCTGCATCATCTACCTATAGGCAGATGGCAGAAATACCCTTACAATGTGCATCTAAATATGTGAATCTGACTGAGAACTGTTTCTTCAGATCACTGAGAATGTTTTACGCAAAAGTATGTGGAAACGAAGAATAATTTTCACCTTCCATTGACTGGCAACTGATGAAGTGTGTACCTTTTTTTACCTAAAACTTTTAACATCTAATGGTCATTGATAATATCGCCCTCACTTTGATGTTTTTTTTATTCTAGTCATTTAGTTGGAGAGCAATTTCAGATAAGAAGGCTAATTTCCACAACCATTCCTTACCAGACAAGTTTTTCTTTTTTTTTTTTTTTCTCCCAGCAATCATAATTTTTTTGTTAATCATTTTGATAGATTTTTCATATGCCATATACCTTTTCATATATGCCTTAACGAGCCGTATTTTGGAGACCCCTGTGATAGTCACATCAACTTTGCAGATGTCTTCAATGGTCTGCCTAAAATCATGCAAGCATCACAGCCCAAACAGTAGCGACATTTTGGAGTGTAATGCTAGTTGAATGCCATCTAGAACGTTCATCTCATCAACTGATGTTCTGCCATTTTTAAACTGCTTGAACCACTTGTAGGTTTGTTTACTTTAACATCTTATGTGTTTCTATAGTAGTTTTTCCGAGTTTTGAAACAAAACTTGATTTAGATCTACTTACTGCTCCCTCGCATCTGGCATTGTTAAAATTGCAGTGAGAACAACATGCAACAGCATAAAAATGCTTACAGATATTAAATACGTTCACTGAGAACAAAGCTGTTTGGTACACTGACTCACGCAAGGTGTGTAAAGTTTCACCTAGCAGCATTTTCTCATACTACCTCTCGGCCGCCTCCTACTTACGAATTGTGGAAACTTTTAGGTAACACCTCAGAATTACTGCTTATACAAGTGTGAGGAGTTAGACTTAAATCATGAAGTGGTGTGTGAACACAACTTAATAACTAAGGCAAGAAGATTTATTTGTTACTCAATAGAAATTCATGAAAAACATAACAGTATCCTTAATTTAGGACTTCATGTTCAAGAATTTATCAACAGTGTCTGACACAGTGAGGGTAGACTTTGAGACTGAGTCTACCTAAATAAATTGCTAAGAAAAGTGGAATCATAAAGAAATAAATAAAAGCATCGTCAACAAAGTTATTAATCATTATAAACCCATGAGTACTATCATTAAAATATTTTTCGCCGCTGCATACCCCACTTCCTACTGTTATTATACGTCAACTTGTGTTGCCGCGTGCTTAGGCAGGCTCGAAATCTCCTGATGCTGCAGCGGAGGCGAGTTGAGACTGGATAGTGGTCAGCCAAGTTACAGTCTCATTCAAGTGCGAGTTATATGACTTTTCCCACTAAATGTTAACCTGCTCGTTGAGAGAAGATATGGTAATTCCTTGCGCAAGAGCGACATATGGCACCACCGCAGAGACTAGAAAGATTTTTCGGTATCGTAGTCTCATCCCTCAGGTACTTGCTCGCTTGAAACCGTGGTAACATAAACATTACATTCCCCTTGTTGACCTAAACTGTGTGTTTGATTATTGTTCATTGTTGCGTGGATAATTCCACCGATATAGTTAATCACTTATTAAAAACCCCGTTTTCGGTTCTGTCATATGAAAAAAATAAACGTGTGAAATTAAGGTGAATTACTAACTCCTGAGTTTGACATTGTCTTGCATGAAAATAACCAAACAATTCAAACATCTTAGTACAGTAAATTTAATTGGTTAACTAGTAGTTACATCCATAAATATTGTAGTTGCTATTTGGTAGGGAAAAGGATGGAGTGTTGAAGGAATATAAAATGTAAATAATAATAATACTGGTAGTATTGCTATATGAAATCGAATAGGTGCGCAAACATTCCCGTTGTTTCGTTATTCAAAACTCTATTATTACTTGAGAATTTGTGTGTCATTTAAACAATCATTATAAATTTAATTTTTAGAACACAGTTTACCCAGAACACAATGTCAAGCTACGCCACTGGTTTGACATATGAGACATATGATACAGGAGCATTTTTCTAACTGTCTTTTTAAATTGTCTTGCCCGATAGGTTTGTATGTGGTCTGGAATTTTTTTTTTATTTAGAATTATGCCCCTGTGAAAAATGCTTTTAAGGCTTCCTGCAATTCTGTGTGTAGATAGGTAGATGTGCTCTGATGCTCTTGTGTGATATGGATGGTAGTCTGAATTTAGTTTAAAGCTTTCTTTATTTTGTGAATGAAAAAAACAGTTTCTAGAATGTATATACAATGGAGTGATATAATTTGTAATTCTACTCAACATGCTCCATATAGCAATGCCCTACTTAATTTGGGAGTGGATGTGGGCAAAATGTATTGACCTCAGGACTCTTATTGAGGTTATTTTACTCAGGATTGACAATATGACAGTAAAACCTGTATATAACGACCATTGCTAGTTCCACGAAAAAATGGTCTCTTAATGGGGGGAATGCATTTTTATGTCTTGAAACTGAAAATACAATAGAATAAATACGGTACAATACAGTAGGTGTATTATGTAAAACACAGTTCATTATTACTTACTTTTACTGTATTTCAAATTGCAGCACAACAATAAGACACTTTAATCTATGCAGGCGAAGAACACCGAGCCTCTATTTACAGTATAACAGGGTAATGTTTTCCAGGAAAAGAAAGACACGTCTTTTTTCCCTACATTACATTTTGCTTGGAGGACAATGAAAGGGACTCATCCAGCACGTTTCTTAGAATCGAGAATTTCAGAAACCACCATGTCCACTAAATAAACGTTTCCATAAGAATAGAACTACCCCTCCGAATCACTGCGATCATGTAGATAATAAAGGCATGAATTCTTAAGGGTATTGAAACAAGCAGGTCAGAGGTAGGGGATTGGAATGTGTCCTGTTCACACCGTGCACTGTACGGTACTTGTACACTGTCTACTGTAAGGTATTTCCCAGAACGCGAAAACAGCCCAAAGCATTGTTCAACCATATTCACATTTCTGTCCATCACGCTTGTAAAAGTACTGTATTGAGTATTGAAGAGACGTCTTGCAGTGCCCACATCAGTATTTCTGTTCAAATGCTGATTAATGCCTACCATTTGAGTAAATATTTTTTACAATTTTGGTCGTTATAGAGGAGTTTAACGAAAATGAAACTCATGTCGTTGGTCGGGGAGAGGGGTGGTCGTTTAATAGGGGTACAAATAACATTGGCCTTATGGGTTTGACTGTCGGTTCCTAGAAAAATTGGTCTTTAAAGGAGGTGGTTGCTAAAGAGGGGTGGTCTTCTACAGTTTTTTTTTTTTTTCCAGTTATGAACGTTCCAGGATAAAATAGTTTACGACCGAGGACATTAACTTTATTACTTAATATTACTTACTCACTATCTATCCTTCATTACCAATTACATTGTAACATCTAGAAGTTTAAAAAGGATTCCGTTAACATTTCCCTTCCTTTTATAAGAGTGTATTCTTTAAGAGAAGTTATAATTTTGTATGTTTTCATTCTGGACCGAAGTGGTCAGCCACAGATGGTGGCCAGACGTCCATTTGTAATGGAAATGATAAAAAAAATTGAAACGTTAAAGATAATGATGTACAATCAGTGAAGGAAGGGAGGAAAATCCAGAGGCGGTATGCTATCCCAAAATTTTTCCCTAACATACCTCAATTTAAAAAAGCGCATTCCCTCCTTTGCAAGATAATTATTATGTGATATGCAGGTTATGTGACATCCACTTGGTGGTGTATTTAATTAACTTCCTTCATGAGTAACCAACCCTGCTTTACAGATGATTGCCTAGTAGGAGCACAACACAATACTAGAACATATTATATAATTAATTATATTGGTTTCTCGGGCTTCCAACCATGTGAGTTGGAGGTTTGGTTCCAAGTTTTCAGCAGCAAAATCTGCTGCCATCTTCTGGGAGAAGTGAGCTGGATTGGAAAAAGCTGTTCCTATATAGGAAAAGACTGGATATATTAGAATGGGTGGTGGGCCAATAGGAAAATTAGAGAGTGGATTCATTGAATGGATCGGCATGCTGACCACATGCTCCCAATCCTGCCATCTATGGTAGATGAGCAGCGGTCGGTTGGTAGGCCAGAGGTGTAGAGCCATTGAGTTTAGTTTATTTACTTCAATAAAGATATTTTAAAAGTATTTAAGACCTATTTAAACAATATAAAAGACACAACATTTTGTTACCGAGAAATATTTTTAAAACATAGAATCTAGTGGTGTAGTAATTAAGATGGCAACATAGACCATCACAAGTTATAGTGACAATGGCAACTGATGAAAGTGTACGAGTTGGTGAATAATCATGAAAAGTAATTATTATATTACGACTCAAAGTAACATGAACAATTTGTATTCAATAGTCATTGAATTTCAGTGATGGTATGCTATTTCACCATTGTATTACATTGGACCTTTAAAACCAGTGGCTGTATTCCATACCGGTGCATACCGCATCACTTCCCTCACTGTATACAATGATTTGTTACTGTACAATTTGAAAAATTATGTGAAACAATAAAAAAGTCTGACTATTGCTACTATCCCACTCATGATGACTGGCACATTAAGCATCAGAACTTCCACAGAAGATGGACTGCTGCTGATTTCAGTTTGGTCTGTTACTCAAATGCCCAGTGCTGATGTCATCACAATTGGACTCCACTGCCAAATTGTACTGGGAATCAAGAAGGGCTGGCACAGTAGACTACTATTACTACTATTCCTCTTTTGTGAACATTTTTATTTCATGGAGGTGGGTCACATTCGATGTAAACAATTAAGGAATCGTGCACAATGTGCATTTTCTTGACCTAAGACTTAACCTACTGACAAACACCCAGTCCTGAATCTGGGGAGGAGATTTTTCATTACTGAAAAATCCCCTACCCAGCTGAAAATCAAATCCAGACTGCAGGGGTGGAAGGTAGGTACGCTACGGATACCCATGGTGGTGGACTTATGAAATAAACACAACTTAGAAATGTGTCACAATCAAGGAAACATGAATTTGTGAAGCTTTTTTTTTTATTTATTTATTTTCTTTTTATTTATTTATTATTATTTTTTTTATTTATTTTTTCTCTTCAATGTAGGATTGCCATTGTTTCGAAAGTAAAATGTACATTATACATTGAAGGAAAGTATTCCTAATGCTTTTGTTAGCTTTGGAAATAGTCACGTGGGAAGTATTCTTTTAATTATAGAAATAATGTGATGTGTTGTTACAGAGGAAACTGCGCACTGTGCAGCGTGCACAGGAAATGAGTCAGAACCAAAAGAGTTTGGAGGAGGATCGGAGCAGCAAACCTTCTGAAGACGAGTTCCGCATAGACCTCACACTCCAGAAAGCAGCATCTTGCTCTGAGGAAGATACAGCGCTACATACGACTGAACTCAAATCTCCAGCTACAGAAACACCTGCGCAGCCTGAAGCACTGCCACCTCAGCAGCAAGAGAAAGCACAGCCTGTCTCTTCACCGGGACAGCCAATACCACCTCCTCCTCCAGCACAAGCCACAGTTCCTACACAACAACAACAGATACCAGTAGCATCTTCTCAGCAGCCAGAATTGGTTAAAGGATCTTCACAAGACATGGTGGATAGTCCTCAAGAAATTAGCGACAAACTTCCTAAACATCAGGTAAGAGAGCAGTTATCTACCTCATGCTTTCCAAATAATTTATGTTATTTCTGATATGTTGGTATATATGAACGAGGTATCAATTAAAAGGTTAATGTATTTTGTACCTTGTACATTCCTTACTTATGTGCAAGTTTTAATGTAGGCTATTCGCTGATGGATAGTTGAAAGCACTTCTGCTGTACTCCATTCCTAACCTGTACGGCTTTAATCTATATGTCAGTGTATTTGAACCATATCTTATGTGACCACATATGATTGTATAAGACTGAATTTAGTCATTGATAATGTCTAGTTTTCATGTTCACCTGTCAAAAAAGAATAAAATATGAAAGCATCAGGACTTACAAACCTGAAACCATGGCTCAAGACTATCTTGATCTATAAAACTCCACCCTTGAATGAAATTATAATCTCATAATTATAATGTAATCATAAAATTTAATTTTTTAAAATTCTTTTACATATATGGTCTATTTTCATAGCATGCACAGACATTTTTGCCCTAAATTTTTGAACAGTATGTTGTAAATCAGTTAAGTTAATTTCCTCTAAACCTAAATGAACCTTAGTGATTACTGATTACAGAAGTGAAAAATAATACAATTAAAGCTTGATCCAGCAATAAAGCATTATCGCATATACAGGGTGCGGCAGAAACAATGAACCATTTTAAATTGCATGCCATTGTTGAACACGACTTCCTAGAGAGTTGATGTTGGTACCAGTGTGCAGAACAGTTCAAAGCATTGCCAGTCAGTATGGAGCGTTGGTCAAATGAACATAGTGCATTTGTAATTGAAACGTTTTTCAAAAGTGGTGATAGTGTCATACGTTTGTTTAGGCAACATTTTGACATTGGTCGGAATGATCAAGTTCCGTCCCGGAAGTCGATTACGAGGTGCAGAGCAACAATATCTGCAGCAAACAAGAAGCCCCCTGGTATGCCATGTACGGTTCACACCCCGGACAGCATTGCAAGAGTAACAGCTGCTTTAGAGCAAAGTCCATCGTATTCAGTTCGTCGGCATTCTCAAGTTCTTAACATCTCGGAAAGAAGTGCGTGATGGATGTTGCATCTGGATGTGAAATTCCATCCCTACAAACTCCAAACATCATTTGGACCAATGTCAAAATGTTGCCTAAACAAACATATCACACTATCACCACTTTTGAAAAACGTTGCAATTACAAATGCACAATGTTCATTTGACCAATGCTCCATACTGACTAGCAATGCTTTGAACTGCACTGCACACTGGTACCAATATCAACTCTCTAGGAAGTCGTGTTCAACAATGGCGTGCAATTTAAAATGGGTCATTGTTTCTGCCGCACCTGTATTTCAGACAGGCATCCAGTTACTGTTTCTGCTAATTGAACTCTGTTCCCTTGTGGATTGGGTGGAGGTGGATTTCTGCAGCATCTGGCAGCATTACCCAGATGAACAGCAGATGCACCCAGTTTAAAAATTCAAAACTATAAGTTATATGTTTGCAAAATCTCAAAATTCCATTCCTTAGAAGCAGGATTTTTTTCCAAGCAGGGTTCCTTAAAGGCCCTGTTAATTTAAAAGATGCATTTTCAGGTGAAAATTGATTTAAGTAGAAGATATTTAGAAATTCATTTGTGCAAAAACCCAAGCTTTCTACGTTTTTCATTAAGCCCACAAATAAAGGTTCTAAGTTCTGGCAATAATTCTATATGACATCATAGATTCCCCTTCACTATGGCTATGCATTGGAATATCATGTGTAGCAACACACCCGTCTGTGTTTGTTAGTTCATTCTTGGTGTTATATCTTATCATAACATTATTATAATATTTATCATTTTCTCGAGTCATGTCTGGAATCAGGTTATAACAATTTGAGCCCAAGAACAGTCTAATTATAAGACTAGAAGAAAAAATATTGGGAATCCAGACCGCATGAATAGTACTGATTAGTGCAATTGCAGCGAATATGTTTCATCAGCAATTCATCTTGAGTGTTTCTGTTGTTATGAAAGTGTTATGATTCCTTTCTGTATGTTGTACTAAACAAGAGACACGTTGAACACTGGTAGGCACGTTATGATGGTGAGAGCGGAATCCAATTTTGAAAGGGAATAGTTATGAGTAATAAATGATACAAATATGTAATATGTAGCTTATAGATATTGCATCTGCTGGATTAATTCTTGGAAACCCTTTGTAAAAGGAAACAGAAAAGTTATACCTTCATGCGTAACTAAACAAATTCCGGATGAATATTATGAGCCTAACAAAGAGTACAAACGCTTTCAACCTGCTGATGGAAGAGACATTTTGTATTTTGATTAATTTAAAATTTAACCCTGAATCCACAACTACAGTGGGGTTCTAAAATGTGAAATTGAGATTTTTGAAGTCAACTCTGTCTTCTTTTTATATTACTAGGCTTATGTCTGTAAAATAGTTTTGGCTGTTTATTTGCATGCAAGTGATACCTCAATTGATTTCGGGAAAAACTATTAGAATTTGAACTTTTGCTGTAAACAAAACCAATGATTTAAGTAGTACACTAAATTTAAACTATTAATTAAATAAATACATATCGAAAGTTAAAGTTCCTGGAATCTCAAGAAAAAGAACCTCTTCACACAGCTTCCAGCGATTCAGGGTAGACCACTGAAGTGGCCAGGTAAGGATCATCCTCCATTTCAGTTTTGATACATTCACGTAATATAATGTCTTTTCACTATGTCTTTAAGCCACTTGTTACTTTTACTTTCATAAACTGAAACCACTACCCACTTTTTTTGTTTGTTTTGAGTATTTCAGTTTTTCACTTTTAACATTTCTGCTTACATTAGAATTACAATCCATAATCACCAGCATTGTAACTAAAGTGAATCCTTTTCGGTTCATATTTTAACACCACATTATGAAGAGCGATTTATGACTCATTTTGAATTATTGCTGGAACTTTCAACCATTTTTTGCAGGATTATGGATAAATCAGAAAACCTCGGGTTTTTGCACAAACAAATGTCCTTTATGGCAATATTTCTTTGCATACTTCAAATCTTCAATGAGATTCCTGTCATTTATAACAGATGATAGTAATATAATCATTTGACTCTGATCTGATCCATTCACTTGCTTCATCTTCAATAATATCTTCATTTTCCCACTTCCAGTCCAGCTATATACATTAGAAATGTCAAACAACACCGATTGATTTTTTCAACCAGCACAGTTTCATCCCCTTCACATGTTTGACATGACCGACATAGGTGGTTAACAATGCTGTCTTCCCAACTTTGAATTAATAACATCCCCCCCCCCTGATTTCTACACCATTTTCAAGTAACCTAGTTATTATAATTTCACAGAGATAGCAACATTCCCACACAACAAAAAATTGAATACTTCTGAATTTTGTTTCTGTAGAACTTTATTGTCTGAAATGAGTAGAATCATTACTCCTGTTACTAGCCTACCCAGCTCACACTGCATTTATATTTTGTTTGATATATTTATGTTGCCATTATCAGTTTGCTCTTGGATATTGCTGTTTCCTGCTTCTTCATACACTGTCTTGCAAAATTTAGTCCACACATTTATTGAGGAATCTGTATTGCTTCTTTAACGATCTTCTTTCTTACGTAGGCACTACACACTCTCTGAGACTCCTAATGTTCACCAGTTTGAATTCGGAAAAGGAAAGTGTGATTTGCTGTAAAATCGGTCTACTTGTTTTGATATCCAGAAGTTCATTTTCAAGCTGGAGGTAATTGATTGAAATGAACTTTGGGTAGACTAAAAATTACGCCAGTTTATTCTATTCAGCCACACTTTGATCTGCTTGGTGATCTATCTCGATTCAGAAACTTATGAACACTTATTCCTAAATCTACATTTGTGGTGTTTCAGCAGCCAAAAACACAACATCTAGGCATTTCTGACAGACTGGAACGCAAACTTACACATACAATAATAGGCAGAAGTTGCTTTGCCATACGAAACTCTATTATTGCAGTGAATGACGGGCAACTAGGGATCTGTAATGTCACTCTGTTGGAAGCCGCGTCAATTATTCTTCAAATTTGCAAGAACAAAGCATCATAGAAACATGGGGGTTTTTACTGCTGTATTTTACAAAATAAAATATTCTGAGAGCCACTTACATGACCTTTAAAAACAATATGAAGTTCAAACAGTTCATTCTTACTCCAGCATGACTCCACTTACTTACTAGTGTATTAGTGACAACTAATAGTTTGTTGGAGAACTTCTATCAGAGAGGGAAGAATAAAAATACTGAAATTTGATAGACTGCCAAGGGGCTTAGCAAAATGAAGCTTATTAGCAAATGTGCTCTATCTAAGGAACTAGCTGCCAGAATTTAAAAATTAATATATGAAACTAAAGAGAAAAGAACTGGCTATCTAAATATGCAGCTTTAAAAAAGACACATTTTTCCCAGAATATTTTTGGTTTCTTAGGTGTACATATACCTTAAAATTTCCTTTACCGAAACAATGGGGTATAGAATTACAAAATTACGAAACACAATACTATACTGTATTTTATTTTACAAAATAATGTACTGACAACAATGAGCAAGATGAAAAATGTAGGCAGATATTTAAAAAGTAATGTTAGTAGAACAATAATAATGAGATTAATTAATGTCGCAGTTAGCTACCAAGAAACAAAATAGTTTAAAACCTAAGAATCTGGGCCCTAGTAATTATTCAGGTTCTTCAAACGTCCTTAAAAATGGGAATTCTTTAAAAGTGAGAATGTTAAAATGGAGTTTTACTGTAAGGCATAGTATGGTTGGTGTGTTTTGTGATCAGGTACAAGAAGCTGTGGAGTCTCCATCAGCTTGTGAGCCTGTTCTGCCCTCGACTAGCCACACTGAACATTTGAGCGATGAGGGAGGAGGTGAGGAGGGGGAAGATGCAGCAGGTGGGGAGACTCTGAAACCAGCATCGAGTGAGGAGCTGCAGGGATTATTGCAGGAGGAGCGAGTGTTGTTACTAGAGCAGCAAGAACTGCTAAATCTGCAGGCAGATCTGCAGGGCCGAGTCCAGGAGGAGAGAGCCGAGATAGAGAGGCTGCGTGCTGAACTTGCTTCTGCCAAGTCCAAGTACAACTTCAGGTAATAGCATAGCTACAAGAAATATTGTAATTGATGAATTTCATATCCGTTTGTGGTGAATACTTAGATTTATACTCAAAATGTACCACCTTACACCACAGATCATTAACGCAGAAAGTTTATATACTGATACAAGGTTGCTAATTTATTGTATTAAATCAACTGCCGTACTAAGATGTATGAAGAATATTCAGATGGCCTGCATTAAGTGTATTTATACAAATTTATTTTAACATTCATGGTTGTGTATTTATAAATCAGGTGTGTGTTGATTTGACTCTAGTTATGAATCAATGTTTACACAATGTTTATAAAACTATTAAAACCCTTCAAAACAATTAAAATTTTACACAACATATATATATATACAAGATAACATAAGCTACCGTACACCATTATAATTGTTATTGAATTATCCCTCATATATCTTAGGACGGCAGTTGAATTAATACAATAAATTAGCAACCTTGTATCTGGATATAAACTCTCTGCATTAATGATTTGTGGTATAAAATGGTACATTTTGGGTATAAATCTAGGAAATATTGTATTCGATCCTGAAATTCCATAATGAGCTTTTATTTATACTCCTTTGAGCATTGAGGCCTTATTAGGAGCTTGGGTTCTGTGGGAATACCAGTGGCCCATGCAGCTATTGATGTTCAGCTGATTTCTATTGTTGATGTATTTTATTGCGTCAAATAGTAAGGATGAGTAATGGTAAGTAAATATCCAATTTCTGCATTTGCCTTTATGACTGGGTAAACCATAAAAATCTCATGTCAAATTGGCCAGCCATGGGATTTGAATCTAGGACCTCCCAAATGCGAGTCCGTGATGTTGCCAGCTCCTTGCTCAATATGTTGAGTTTATAATATATTACGTGGGATTTTTTACAGTGAAGTGGTACTATAAATAATGTAGTATATGGTCGGTTGTTTAAACTCAAACTTCACTTACTTGTTTCTTTTCAAGAATCATGATTTCAATCAGCCTCCTGATCACCCTCAGCTTGTGTCCGACTTGTGTCACAGTCAGACACAAGCTGAGGATGATCAGGAGGCTGATTGAAATCATGATTCTTGAAAAGAAACAAGTAAGTGAAGTTTGAGTTTAAACAACCGACCATATACTACATTATTTATGTTGAGTTTAGTTTGGAGCAAACTGCTGATGAAACTGCTGATGATCATCAGAGAGGAGACAAATTTCTCCCCAATCCTAGCACGAGTTGCCAAGGTCCATAGTGCACATTCTTCTTAGCACTAGCAACAATTTTAGAATTGTACTTAACATCCTTACCATTTTCTTCAGGTATTGCTGGAAATGGCTTAGAATAATTCTGATTGACTGCAGTTTTGGTTAGTTGCAAGGTTTGTGTTAACTCCCATTATACATAAGTGTTAATCTCTGATTGAGTATTTTTAGACCAAGGGTTCATGAGTGAAAAGTTCTTGCTTGAAATTTAACTTCAATGGGCTTGTGCAAGATGTACACAGCATTCACCAACATTGTTGGCATGTAGATAGGATTTTGTTTGTGTAAGAATGTTGAGAACTAGGCTGTCCACTCTTTTTATGCTTGTCTTAAACTTGCCGTGATGTACAAAACTTTTTCATTATTGCTAGATTTGGAAGTGGCTGTTGTGTTATTGTTTTCTTAAGAGTCGTACTGTAATATGCATTGTAATATCTCATGTACAGAGTTCTACTGTTGTGAAGTTTCCTCCTGAATGATTCACTCTGTATAATTAGAAGTATTGGTTTTTGGTGACTATTCCCCTCATATGTCACATGTTTGATATTGACACTAACAGTTAGCAATTCCTCGGATATAGACCAATCACGATCGTTTATCTTATAAATTGCTTGTTATTAATATGAGGAAGGAATTTTACTTGATAAAATGGTCAGCTTGTTACTGGACACACAAGACATCAACGCGCCGTGATTAATAATTCACATGCTGCCATTAAGCAGCATGAAAACAGATTATTTTATACAACATAGGCCTAAATTGTTTGGTGAATGTTGGTGAATGTTGTGTACATCTTGCACAAGCCCTTTGAAGTAAAACCTCAAGTAAGAACTTTTGACTCATGAACCCTTGGTCTAAAAATACTCAATTCAGAAATTAACACTTATGTATAATGGGAGTTAACACAAACCTTGCAACTAACCAAAACTGCAGTCAATCAGAATTATTCTAAGCCATTTCCAGCAATACCTGAAGAAAATGGTAAGGATATTAAATACAATTCTAAAATTGTTGCTAATGCTAAGAATAATGTGCACTATGGACCTTGGCAACTCGTGCTAGGATTGGGGAGAAATTTGTTTCCTGATGCTACCTTGAAGTTTCATCAGCAGTTTGCTCCAAACTAAAACTCAACATACCAAGCAAGGTGCTGGCAACGTCACGGACTCTCATTTTGGAGGTCCTAGATTCAAATTCCGTGGCTGGAACATTGCAAAAATAATGTCTGTAGTTAATTTCAAAATTAAACTAACAGCACAGTTACGTGCTTATCACTAGGGCAGGGCATTTGATGATTTTGCATCTTTTTTATACGAAGGTTAGTTAGTTATTCTGTTTATTTAAGCTGGCAGAGCTAAGGCCATTAGACCTTCTCTTCCGCTCCATCAGCGGTTAAAAGATAGCTCGATATAAATGTATATCATGAAATAATTGATTAAATAAGGGCAATTTGTTTTTACATTATTTTGCTTTATTTTGCATTTTTCATCATTTTCAAGAGATAGGTCATTTTTTGGCAATTTTTAGGTCATTTTCAGGTCATTTTTGGCATTGTAGGTCATGTCTCAGTGGAGGTAGAGAGGAGATTTTCCATATACAAATCGTTACTTTCAGACAACAGACAATTGCTTTTATTTGAGATTCTCTGCCAAGTGTTCAGAGTTCGTTTAAATACAGGTTTATTGTAAACACCACAGGAGTTTGTCTTGTAGCAATGAAGATGTTTTCTATGATATTTGCTGGGCATGCCAGTTCAGAAAGAATTTCTTTTGCGCTAAGAGTGTCCAAGTAGTATAAATTTACTTACTCTTTAGCAACAAAATAAGTGTGTTTGGTAATGTAAATTCATATACAATGCACTGTCATAAATTGTTTTTAGCAATTCATTACATAAAAAATTAATTATAAGTAAAAATGGTAAATTTATTGGTCATTCTTTTTAAATTTTTGGTAATTTTTTAACTAAATTTAGGTCATAAATGCATTTTTTATTTTGCATTTTTTCTCTATTTTATGGTCATTAAATGCCTTGCCCTACTTTTCACTCTCTTTATTTTAGCATGTAAAATGCTGTATTTTAAGATTTAAATGTCCCAGTAGTTCAGCAGCTATTAAATGCAGCAGCATTATTAAGAAGACTGTTTCACAAATTTGTGTTGTGTATAAACAATATAAGGAATGATGCATAAAATGTGATTTAGAGGTCCCCCACTCCCCAATAATGTACTTTTTAGTACACGCTCTGTAAAACAGCTGCTTATCGGACTGGTAACACGCCGAAAAGCTGCACTTTAAAGGACAAGTCCGCTAAAATTGCATAAAAGTGCATTCAAAATGCAATTTTAGCGGCCTTGTCCTTTAAAGTCGTCATGGCAATCTATAAACAAAACCCAGAAGGCATTGACCAGCCACACCAACTTTAACATGGATTTACGCATATAATTGGTCATAAAACAACAAATTTAAGCCAACACGTTTCTTTATGATAATCAGAAACTTTACCAGAATTTTTCGCAAAACACGGTAGCCCACTTCATCACATGACAACAAATATAAGCCAACAACTTTTCACATTTTGGTTCACTTGAAAAACATTCCTTACCATGGACGAACAGCATTTAAATGCTGTAATATATCCCTTCTCATAGCCTATTTCTGCCGTGAAGTTGCTGGTAGCAGCTCCAATTCAATGTTTCTGGCTTGGATTGAAATTTCCTCGGTATTATCATTTATATTTTCAGGAGCTTTTCATAAATATTAGTTGGTATGCAATATTGTTTACAAACAAGGAACTCATATATTATGCATCTATACTACCACATTTGTTATTGCTACGTACGGTCATTGTTGTTTTATGATCTAGATGGCCATGACCAGATAACTTAAAGAAATGACTGACTGCCTTTCATTATAATTAATTATACGGTATTTTTGTTTTATTTCATATAATTTATAGAACTTTTACTAAAAAATATTGTTTGCACCACGTACGCAAAAACTTTAGCGGACTCATCCAGTATACTAGATTCGTCCGCTAAAGCGTTATTTTGCGTACTTGATACATAAATAGCTATTAGTGTTGTTATTATTCATAGGAGCCTGTTTTCTTGGTGAAATAAGATGGCTCATTTCAAGGTTAACTTCCTTCTGTTTCCTGGATATTACTCAAATTGCACACTAAGAATAATACGGCCACAACTAAGAAAAACTAAATTTTACTGGATACAGTGTTAAAGTTTTGTATTCTGAATATAAAGGTTGGATTTTATAAGGACGTAAGTGCTTTCTGACGGAAATTAACAGAAATAAGGGTATGACCATCTTACACCAAATAAATCTCATATAGACCATTAGAAAACAGCAAAAAACCAAAATTAATTATTTCTTATATGTGTCCCTATCATTCTCAGTGTGCGAAATATAGCTGTGAAAAATACAACCAAAATTATTATAAAATATTATTTGCAATAAAATAAATGTTAGTTTCAATATTGAAAGAAAACATAATTAATTACAATATGCTTTTATAGGGATTTTAAATTTTTAATCATATCTGTGATATTTCAGTTTTTTCATTTTATTCTATATTCTGTTCTTTTCATCACTTTTTTTTATTAATAAAAATGGTAATTTCTATAATGGATCATAAATATCTATAATGTGTCAGCCGTCATAGAAACAATATGAATGGTGAATATTCTATGAGGGCTGTCCAGAAAGTAACCTCCGTTTATGCATAGCACCAGAAGTAGTGGGGGTAGTGCCGCCATTTCGACATCAGCGTGCGCAGTGGTTCAGTACACTTCTAGCTGTGCTAGATGTAGCATCATATTGTTGTGGGTTTGCTAGTTACGACCAGAAAAACATGTGCGCTGCAATAGAAAATCCCGCCAAGTGTGAAGTGCATGGCGTTATAAGATTTCTTTGGGCAAAACATCACTCAGCAGCCGAAATCCATCGTGAATTGTGTGCAGTTTATGGTCCAAACATTATGAGTGATGGTGTTGTCCGTCAATGGGTACGATTTTTTAAAAATGGAAGAACAAACATTCATGATGAAGACAGGAGCGGTAGGCCTTCTCTTGCCAGTGATGACATAGTGAACAAAATTGATGAAAAAGTTCATGAGAATCATCGGTTCACAATCTCGGAACTTTCCTGTCATTTTCCTGAAATTTCTCGGACAATGACGAAGAGCTTCAAAACGCTGTGACAGGTTGGCTACGTTCACAGGCGGCAGATTTTTACGGAAATGGTATTTCAATGACTGAGAAAAGATATGACAAATGCTTGAATCTGTTTGGAGACTTATGTTGAAAAATAGAGAAAAGCTTCAGTTTTAAGATGTATATAATACATTTTTTGTTTTTACAGTGATTTAAGTTTTATTTCAAAACAGAGGTTACTTTCTGGACAGCCTTCGTTTTTAAATCATATTTTCATATACATTTCTCAATATTTGTCCTAGAAGGGGTAAATTTCATGTTCATTTACACATTTAGTGAAATCCAACAAATTTCGCGATAATTCATGGATATAATTTGCTTACTAATGATATTTCAAGCATCTATAAAGCTAATTATAACTAAGGAAAGTTGTTTTGTAAAATTTCACACACCACTTTTACCAAAAAATATGGTCCCTACTTATTCAGTGTTTGATAATTGTTGCAGGGGGTTTGATGAAGACAGTTCAGAAGGCAGCAGTTCACCGTCACACTCTGAAGGGAGTGATGCTGAAGACCCTGAAATTAGGACCAAAATAGTAGAGTTGCAGCGAGACAACAAGCTTCTACAGGTCAGTCTCATGATACACAAATAGAAACAAACAACCACAAAGTTTCCTTCAGATGAAATAACAGTTTATTTATTTATTTATTTTATTATTATTATTATTATTATTATTATTATTATTATTATTATTTATTTTTTTTTTTAATTTTATTTTTTTTACCTAATGCAACTAATGAAATTTGGAATAATTTTTGGGACAGTTTTACAGGTGCTGGCAGTAATGATATTTTTACTGCATTTATTGTGGTTAAATCCCGCTTGTGTAAAAGCCCACTTTAATATTAAAGATTTTTTTTTTTTTCAGGAAAAAGTTGAAAACAGGAGGAAGGTCCAACAATGTGGTGAATGCATATATGGAATACATCACATTGCTGATGACTCCTTATGATAGTTCTTGTTTTATACAAAAGAATTCTTTAACACATTCGCTACCGTGCACGCCATTTGGCGTGGAAGAAAAGCCAGCACTTCCCTCCCGTCCACGCCAGCTGGCGTTTAAGCGCCCGCGCCAATTTTTTTTTGTAGATTTCTTCAAGGAAATGGTGAAGGTCGTAGTTTCCATTTACGGCAAAGATAGGGGGGTGAATACACTTGCTAGTTTCCATTTAAGGCAATAGATGGTGGGTGAATACACGTGCTGAATTTACAGAAACCCTAAAATTATGTCGTTGACCTCCTGACAACAAAAGAATTCCATGTGCTTTTGAAGACCAGTTTTGCAACGCCGGTCAGTATCGTGAAGAATGGTTAGCATTAGGCTTAGTGGTATTTCCGTGTGCAGTGACAAAAGAGATAAATGTGATAATAGGCATAGGCCATTATCAGGTGAAGAGATAGACGAATTATTATTCAACAATGATTGTGGTGTTGAATTAATCCCGTCTGCTGCAGCTCCGCAGCCATTCAACAAACATAGAAGTCTTCCTGAAAGTATGTAAATTTTTATGCAATAATATCATATAGTTTTCAAGAAAAACTGAAAATAGTGAGGTACTGTAAATTCATGCGTATGTTTAAATGGCCATTTAAAAATCCCTGGGCTGGGGCATTTAAAGAGCTGGCAGGTAGTCAGTAGTGAATGTGTTAAAAGAATCTGGGCTTATACATGAGTAAACATTGTAATATTGCAAAAGAAAGTGATAAGAATAATTTACATATGTCATCCCTATGAACTCATGCAGAATTATTTTCAAACTACTAATTAACTTACCCATGTTTTGTAAATAAAGTTAAATAATTTTTTTTTTTTTTTTAACTGAAAGCTTTTGGACATGTGGCCGCAATCTGAAGCTGGCCCGTTGCTTCAAAATCAATTAAATAACTTTTATAGCTCATACTTACGAAAGGAAGTAATATTTACAACAGGACAAACTTAATTTTTTTTTGTTTTTTTTTTTAAGTTGTAGTATAAATGATTATGAATGATCTATAATGAATCTCTCAATACACTTAGTGATATGTTGATACGTATTCAAGCCTCCACAGATTCTTGTGTACTATATTCTTATTAGCAGGTGTCCAAGACTTTGCCCGCGATTATTTACTCAACTAGCAACTTACTAAATCATTTATTTAACAATTTATCCCTGACCTCGTTTTTACATAAATTGCAGGAATTGCATAATGTTATTCTTAATTATATTGTTTAATGTTAAAAATATAAATAATTAAATGAACAAAAGGCATCTTATGCTGCCATATGAGCATACAGATTCGAAATGAAACGATTAAAATAAACCATATATTCATGAACCTTACCCAAATCTTGCATAAACAATTTTATTATAACGATTGATAATTAAAAAACTAAAAAACCCAGCTTGGAAGTGCATTTCACAAAGAAAGTGCACTGCCCGGAAAAAAAAGACCTCAGGTTCGAGTTCCCTAGCCCTAAATCCCCTGCTTAGTGAATTTCATCCAGATCATTCAATATTTTCCCATTTAAGCGTGCGTTCATGATCCCCTTCTGTGTAAATCAGATCTCTGCGATTCGTATACAAATGAATGAAGATAGCAACTTAAATTATGAAACAAAGGTACTGTCAAAATTCCAAGTCTCTGGCTATTATATTTCAGGTTCTATGTTGATTCTCTGTCAGTCAGGCAGTCAGTCAAGATAAAGCTGCTTATATAGATAGTGATTGATATGTTATTAAATCCTCATTATATAAAAATATAAATCATGGTATTGATATTATGGAAAAGAGAGTCTCAGGTTTCCAGAAGGGCAAATGGATTTAAACATTGCGACCTTTTAGCTGCTAAAAGCTTGGATTATCTATACCCATTCACCTGAGACTCTCATCTGTTATCAGTGTCAAGTCACATGATATTATGGAACTTACATAGTGAAGTGACTATAATAAATTTGAGTTGACTTACTACCCGCTCGCAATTTCTTGGGCGCTCGGCTCCCTAGTCCTCATTTGGTAGGTTTTGTTCGACTTCGTAGGTAGAGCTGACAACATTGAAACACGAAGTACACTTTACACCCTGACATCTAGTGGCTTCAATACTACGCTTTCATTCTGTCTCAGGATCCGTATTTATTTATTGGCATATTTTCTGACGCATGGAGTTATGGGGAAAAAGTACAATTTTTGGAATTGCTGATTTCACAAACACATCATTGTACATCCAACACTTTCCTCACCTTTTTAAGAATTCCATTTGTGCTAATTTTTGACACACTGATGTCAATTTCATGGACTGAAAGTTGACCGAACTTTTCACGAAACGTATTAAATATGTTTAAAATTAGGCCTATAGTTTTCTCCACTTTTAGATGCCTTACCTCTCTTACGTTTTACAACACAAAATGGTGAAGCATGTTCTGCTATGACTCTTCTTTACGCTTAAAATCCAGTGTAAAAATATTGAGCCTATATTATATAATATTCTATTCCCGGAGGAAAATGACTTATATGATAACCAAACCCATATGACGTGTAATTAATTTTTACTCAATACCGTCAACACATTATGTTATTGGACTGCTTTAAAATCATTGTATATTAAATGTCACTACATAAAATAGCGAGGATGATTCATCAGAAGTAGTTATCCAATTTGGCATCCAATTTATTGTTTGTCCACATACCTCACACTTACGCTTACCATTCGTGCGATTCTGCTGAAATGTTGTTTCTTTGGTTGACAACACTGCAGAAAGACTGGCGGACTAGCTATATTTTCTTCCCCCCGACCCTCACTTCCCCATAAAACCAGCGCCCAAGAAATCACGCACGGGTAATACACACTTGGTTTGCTTACCAAAATAATGGTAAGTGAAGCAACAAAGTGGTTTAAGTCAACTCATATAATAGATTAAATACATTATAAATCATAGTCATTTGCATCAAAAAGAAGACCATTTACCTCCCTCACTTAAATAAGGAAAGCATGGGATGCAAATCGCCTAACTTCATGGGTTTGTCGATCCTGCTCATGGGCTCCCATAGGCCTATGTGATATTATCTTTAAGTTCTTCTAACAGTATGTGAATATGATTTATGGGGAAACTTGAAAAATAAAGTGCATAGGTCAATTTCCCATACATTAGAAGAACTTAAAGACAATATCACAAGAGAAATTAACTCTATCTCGGAAGCTGAACTTATGCACATGAAAGAAAATTTCCTAAAAAGGTGCCAGTATTGTGTGGAAGCAAGAGGAGAACATTTCCAACATCTCTTGTGATGATGTACATGGTTATTTTCATTGTAATTTTAACTGTAAATGTGAGAACCTGAATCATTACACCGATCGCGGCTTTCTTTGCGTAGATATTTCACCCGATCGCTCGGGAGTTGAAGCACTGCCTGCTGCGATGCAGAAACCTGCGTCATTGGCCAACTCTTGCGTGAGACTCACTGTAAAAATCCTTATTTCTTAGTAGGAAATTTTGTATGTTATGATGAAAATGTTTTCGGTGTACACCGTATAGTACGAGGATTGGTCAATAAGTAAGGTCTCCAACACTCTAGCCCAAACTCACAACGTCGGACGAGAGATTTGGCAACACTGCCATGTCCCGCTATCTCTCCTCTTTCAAACGAGCCATTGCTGAAGCCCCTGAACCTTTTAGTGTCCGAGATAGAGCTGTTTGAAATGGATCTCCCGATTTCCATCCACGCCAAGTGCGCCTACGCGAAGTCATACGGTTTCTTACTGCAAAAAATGTTCCGCCGATTGAAATTCACAGACAGCTTTGCGAAGTTTATGGAGAGGGATGTATGGACATAAAAAATGTGTGTAAATGGGTTCGTGAGTTTAAACAGGGCCGGACAAATATTCATGATGAAGAACAAGTGCGAGAACAACAACAGCCGTCACAGATGAGATGGTGGCAAAAGTCGATGAATTGGTGTGACAAGATCAACGCGTAACTACCCATGAACTTTGTTTATTGCTTCCTGACATTACTAAACGTTCCATACAGACCATTTTGAGTGACAAATTGATGTTCCATAAGGTTTGTGCGAGGTGTGGTTGTGGAGGCCGCTCTTGGCAGGGACGGAAATCGGGAGAATCGTTTCAAACAGCTCTATCTTGGACAATAAAAGGTTCAGCGGCTGCAGCAATGGCTCATTTGAAAGAGGGGAGATAACAGGACATGGCAGTGGCACCAACTCTCTCGTCCGATGTTGTGATCTTGGGCTCGAGTGTTGGAGATCTTACTTATTACTTGGCGGAGACGGAAATCAGGAGATCCATTTCAAACAGCTCTATCTCGAACACTTAAAGGTTCAGCGGCTTCAGCAATGGCTCGTTTGAAAGAGGAGAGATAGTGGGACATGGCAGTGGGAGCAAATCTCTCGTCCGACGTTATGAGCTTGGGCTAGAGTGTTGGAGACCTTACTTATTGACCAACCCTCGTATATTTGTCTGTATATTCTTTGAATAGGAAATATTCTTTAAGATGGGGTTGTGTGAACACTACTTGAACACTTGAAATGTTATTTTAAAAAGGTATGTTTCGGTAAAGATACCAGATTGTTTCCAATGAATCCAGGTACACTTCGAAAATTTTATGGAAGTATTTTTTGTTTTACATAATTTACATTTCATTTTCTGCAATTTGTAGCGGGGTATATCTTTAATATAAAATTCAAATAATTAATAGGTCTGCTGGACACATTTTTATTTTAAATCTACACAAAAATTTGATACCACTAATAAAAGTAATTCAAGAGGCTTTAAGATAAACAAACAGGTCAGACAATGTGTATTCGCCTCTTTGTCTGATTAGTTCAGTTGGAATTCATTTCCAAAGATAACAAATGATCATTAGGCTTCTATGTTTTCTCTCTCTCTCTTAAGATTTCAAACTTAAGGAAGATATGTAAAATTTTAAATTCAGGGAGATTAAGATAAAACCGGGGACAAACTTTGTTTGGGGACAGAGAGATAAATCTGGTCACCTTCACATTACAACACTAATATGATGCACATACTCATCGTCCATCAGTAAATCCAGTTTCTCTTGTTGCAGCAAAAGAAGCTGAGCCTTGTGCGCCGCATCATGGCAGAGCGTGAGGCATGTCTTCATCTGCGAGTGCAGCTCAGTCTTCTGCATCTATCACAAGAATCAAAACAGCTGTGAGGAAAGACAATGCAAGACAGCAAAACTAACCTAGGCCCTGTATCATAGAAGCATTTATAATATTGACAGAAAACTTGTTTCAAAGAAATAAAATACTCATACCCATAAAATTGCTTCACTAGTATTATTAGTTCATTAATCAGCTGATTGATTTGAAGGTTAAATAACTATTTTAATAAATACAGACATATCTTAAATATCGGGTAATAAGGCAAGCTAAACAAAATTGTTGTGATAGATACATTAGAAGTGAAGCTATCTGGAGTATAGCTATTAAGCTTCCTCAGTCATGAAATGCCATTGAAATAATTCATGGAACAGGTTGCCAGTTTTTGTAACACACACTTCACAGAAGTAGTTGAAAAATTAATAGACGAAAATCAAAACAAAAACACAGCCCCAGTAAAATACCATTTTTGGGCGTAGTTTGGTTGTCCTAACAAAACAAATAGCAATTTATGTAGCAAGTATGCAAAATAATGCCTTAGCAGACGAATTTAGTATAGCGGCCTAGGCGTAAGCTGAGGCTGAAATACTGGGTGAGTCCGCTAAAGCTTTTGCGTATGTGGTGCATACAACATTTTTTAGTAAAAGCTCTCTAAATTATATGAAACAAAATAAAAATACCCCATAATTAATCATTATGAAAGGTATAGTAGCCATTTGTTAACATCATATTATCACAGCCGCCCAAATCGCAGAACAACAATGAACTGTACCAATAAGAAATGCAGTATAGATACATAATATATGAGTCGTTTGTTTGTAAATAATACTGCATACCAACTAGTATTTAAGAAAAGCTAGTGAAAATATGAATAATAAAATCAGGTAAACTGATATAACAAAGTGCCAGTATGTTTTTGTTGATTCAATTATAATTGCAATTATGATATGCAGAAAATAAGTTTTTCTAATCAGATTAAACTCGACCAGCATCAGCAGAACTACAGATTTGTGATACCTTGACAATCCTGCACTCACATAAAAATAAAAAATCCATGTCAAATCGGCCGGCTCCAGGATTTGATCCGGGGACCTCCAGAATACGAGTCCAAGACATTACCATTTGGCCAACTCAGTCAGTTTGATGGTGTTGTTTGATAAGCATATGTGAAGGAATAGTGTTAACTGTCAAATTATACCGGTAGACAAAAATTAAAAAATATGTGACCTTTAATTAGTTGTTACTCTGGTACCGATCAACCGATTAGGTCCAAAATTAATAGGCTTCTTGCCATGGACATTATAAATGCTTATACCAAGTTTCATGAAAATCCGATAAAGCATATTTGAGTTATGGGGCCTTTCGTTATATAATGCCATAAAAATGCACTAAATTGGGCATTGTTCTGGTACCAGCCAACCGATTTGGTCCAATATCAACAGATGTCTTCCCATGGACATTATAAATGTGTATACCAAGTTTCATGAAAATCCGATAAAGTGTATTTGCGTTATGATGCTTTTAAATAAAAACACTAAATTGGGTTTGATGTCGGTACCGCTGGACCAATTTGGTTCAATATCAATAGGGTTCTTCCCATGGACATTATAAACATTATAAATGCATATACCAAGTTTCATAAAAATCCGATAAAACATATTTGAGTTGTGGCGCGTACAGACACACAGACAGACAGACAGATGGACGGACACACAATCTCATAAAGTACCATACTGGCACTTAATAATCCTGAGGAAATTTCAATCCAAGCCAGAAACATTGAATTGGAGCTGCTGCCTGCAACATCACGGCAGCAGTAGACTATGAGAAGGAATATATTATTGCATTTAAATGCTGCTGCATCCATGGTAGGCTGTTTATTGTTTACCAAGATGAACCAAGATGTGAAAAATTATGTTTTATATTCGTTGTTACATGATGAAGTAGGGTGTTTTGTGAAAATCCTTGGTAAAGTGTCTGATTATCATAAAGAGACAAGTTGACTTAAATTGGTTTTAGACCAAATATATGCTTAAATCCAAGTTAAAGTTGATGTGACCGGTCAATGCTATCTGAATTTTGTTTATAGATTGCCATGACGACTTTAGCGTCCTAGGCCGATAAAACTGCATTTTGAATGCAGTTTTATACAATTTTAGTGGCCTAGGTTGCTAAAATGCAATTTTTCGGCGTGTTACCAGTCCAAGAAGCGGCTGTTTTAGAGAGCGTGTGCTAAAGAATAAATTATATGAACTGTAAGCAAAAAAGAATTATCATTTCTGTCAAAAAGACAATACATACAAAGCATTTCCTTATAAAGATATTGAGGTAGCTTATTTTATAGTTTTACATTACAGTTCTCGTGTTCACTAATTATTAAGGCTAAACTGATGCATTGTATGCTGGAGGACATAACAACAAAAACCACTACAAAATCATCAAAAGTCATTTAGAAAATATTTTACTTCCATCTAAAGGCTTGTTCCCACAGGGTTATGGCTTGGCAAACTTTGAGTTGTTCGAGGTTTGTACTTGTGGATTTATGGGCAGTTGAGTTCTATTCCCACAACGCATGACTTGACAACTCTTGTCAATACATCACTGCATTTTTTGTTCTTTTTCTGTTGTTTTGTTTGTGGAACTAATTTTTAATAAAAATGAATGAAGCTTATCAATCATACAGTGACAAGGAAGTAACATGTGCTGCAGCTGTTGATATACCATTGAGTGGTGAGTTTTGAAGATGAAAATTGTGAAACGCAGAAGTTGGTGGATGACCTCATTGAAAAAATGTTGAAGAAGGTAATTATAATAATACTGAAACTAATAAAATAAATAAAAATTTAAATTACACTGTTTAAAGAAACTGCAGAACTAACTTCGATTTATTTATTTATTTGCAGATGCAATGCTAGTGACAACTTCATGATCTCGCTACACAATGTGCAACATAGGCTGGTGGAATGGGTGCATGAGCAGTACTGAAACTTGTCATCTGGCAATCCACAACCCTTTGAAGTCCAAACAGTTCCCGACATTTCACGGGTAAGGTTGAGTCACCTTGAGCAATAATGAATTTTTATCTCCCAATGGTGCGAGACAGGACGAACTTCAGAGCAGGCTTGCCAAGCCACATGACAAGTATACATACTAAACAGAGGCCAGATGCAGCGAACACAAGCGCTGAATCTGACTGGGTTACCAGGATAAGTCTGCAGTTGCTCAGCATATGTATGAAAATGACCACCATATCAACTTCCAAGGTATGTGGATCTTGGGCAAATAATCCACCTACTAGGGCAGTGTTGTGGCTGAACCTTTGGAAACAAGTAATTCTGACGTGAAAAGATACTAACAAATGCAATGGACAATAACACCATGGATTTAAAGTATAAATCAAATATAAAAACTATATAAAAAATCTATATAATAATAAAAACTTGAATATTTGTTTGAGAAAACTACGTGAGTTTTTTGCTGGAAATTGGCAACATTGAAAATCAAAGCGAGACAGTATCGATATATTGCAGATCGAAGTACACTCACGAAATGATTTCACAACGACAAATGACTATCACCATGCAAATATATATGTAATAACTTATTATTTCTTTTAATAAACAAATAATTGTTTTAAAGGAACAATATTAAATATGTAAAGCTGTGAGTATGATGCCAGACACTTTAACATTATTCTAAAGTCCGTGGAACATGAGTATCAAATGTGAATATTGCACGGTTTAAATGTGGGGTTAAGTTGCTTACAAACTATCTTAATTAGCTCAAATAATATTTATTATAATAGATTATGCAAAACTAAATTCAGAATCGCAATCTACGTGTCAAATATTAAATCTGAACATGAATGTGAAAAGATCTACAATAAATGATTTTATTGTAGGCCTAATGTCGTAATTTAAGCCTATGTTTTGGCTACGAAAATCATAGTTTTACTTCCAAGTTTTGTGTAATTATACAAACTCTATAGACAAGGGACTAGATCTTCGTCAGGCCTGGAACCCAGCCATAAGACAACTACAAAATCGGGTCAAGTCAGGACCAATGAATTGCTCCAACCAATAGGATGCCAGTGCTTCACCACAAGTTTTCCTGCAGTCTAATTGGCTGCCCTTCACCAACCCACCAAGATATATGAGCTCCATCTACCTTTCCTAGCTCGCTTCTCTCCCAAAAGATGGCTGCAGAGCTTGTAGCAGCCGAAAGCTTGGACGACACAAACATTTTCACCTGGTTGAATCCCCAGAGACCATCATAAGTAACCTACACCAGGAAAGCCTCAAGTCTCTTATACTAAACAAACAGATAATACTGATTGTCGTGTAAAATTTGAATGGCCAAATCAGGTGCAAGAACACGAATAAACAATACTTTGTCATTATGTTTGTGAAGATAGTTTGTTCTCGTCTGGCATTTGTTAGTAAGGAATACCGTTATCCTGTGCTTGCGCAAGATGATTGAAAGAGAGAGAAGGAAAAAGAGGATGATTGAGTAAGGAGGAGAACAGTCTTGGTGTAGGGGAGTTGGCAAAGGGACTTGCTAAGAAGCATTTGGAAAGATGGAACGGAAGGCTGTGGGTGGAGTACAGCCCAAGTTATGATAAGTTTGCATCATTATGCTATACTAAGAAAGTAGTTATTCTGTACTTCAGCATTCCAATTTACATCGGGTGATGTAATCGAAGTATGATGCAAGGATTGACCTGCTGCATCTTGTGGATGCCATTACCCAATTGGCAGTTGATTGCCCTCGAGAGGAACATTTTCTGGAGAGTTATCCTGCTGTTCCAGGAGGAATGGCCACTACAGAAGATAGGTAATCTAATACAGATGAAGTTCCATTACACTGAATTGGACGCTATGCAGCATTCTGGATTACCTATCGATGTGACCGAAAGCTTGGTGGAAGATGCCAAGGCGAATGAAAGAGTTGGGGATTTGAGCAGCTATACTTCCAAGTTGAAGTATAACTGTTGACAATGGTAGTGAAGGCACCAAAACTAGTACAGGTAAACTATACCAAAAGTGAAATTTGTAAAATTCAACTCTTATATAATTATTATTTTAATAACAAACTTATGAATTAATTTTCGGTTGAAATTGCTAGTCCAAAGTTTCAAGGATATGACTCTCAATGTGTTGAAAAAGAGAATATTAGAGAGAGAAATTAAATATTCTTGCTGAGTTAGTAATGAAACAGGAAAAGTGTATAGAAACTGTGTTATGTTTAAACAGGAACTCGAAAAGATATCTGATGGCCATAGTTGATTTTTCAGAATAAGAAAAAGAGTCTTAGAATTAGATGCTTTGAAAATATAGATATGATTAAAGCATAATTCCAATGCTTAGAATGTATAGGAAAGGAACAATTTTTGTGTTCATTAGGGTAGCCATGCTTTAGGTTTTTGTAGGTGGCTGTATACTTTCCGCAAAGACAACCTTTTTGCAGCCTGTATAACCTATGAAGGAAGAACTTTGAAGTTTTAGAGAGGACACAAAGAGAGCACAAATGACGTCTGACAGGGGTAAAGACTGTTATTATGTTAGGGCTCCGCTCTCTTGGGTTTTGTTGGCGTGACAGACTCTACCTACAGATTTGGTGCTGGCGTGTAATATTTAGTTGTTTTATTTTGCAGTGGAATCACTCACTGTTTATAAGTAAAGTTGGGATAAAGTTGGTCACAGTAGTATCAAGGACAATAAGATCTACTGAAGACACACAACAGAACAGAAGATAGAAGACGCAACTGGTTAAAGAGAAATCCTAAATTTAGTCAATTTTTTTTTATATATATAGAAAAAGTTAATAACTTTGTTTTGCTTCTCAGAGACCAATCCTCTATTAAATCTGTACATATTGTAAATAAATATTGTAATCAGTTAAAATTTTTCTGGCTTCTAAACTATCACTCTTGCCTGTCTCCCTGAGTTTAGTTGGACATAATTTATAACGAATAACTCCCTGGAAAGAATTTCAGTGCCAAATAAATAAACATTTCTGTGGGTGGTGCCCTTTTTGAAAAAATAAATTTTCTCATAGAGAAGTAAAGAAATTTGTGAACACCCAGTACTTGGAAGTTCAGAGTCATGATGTTGCCGTAAATGCATAGCGTGTAAAGTTGTGGAAAGTGATTGATCTCAGGTTCAGCGTCCTGAGATTGCATATTGAATGTATTGTGTCGTAATCATATAAGGGTGGATCGAAAAGTAAGGCACAATAGTATTTTTTTTTTTTAAATTTAATAGGTACAATTTCGAACAAATGCACACATGAAGGGACATCTTTTGTCTATTTTTTTATACAGTCACCAAGTTTCTCAATAGATTTCTCCCATCGTGATGCCAGTTTCAAAATACCCTGTTCATAGAAGTCTGTTCGGTTGGAGTATAGCCATCTGCGGACTGCTATTTTCACTTCTGCATCTGCTGCAAAGCCTTTACCAGCCAGGAATTTCTTCAGCGAGGTGTAGTGCGATTTTTATGGGCTAAAAGGCATAACCCAAGTGAAATTCACAGGGACATGCATGGAGTGTATGGGTATTACTGTATGGACCGTAGCAATGTCTCCAGGTGGTGTGCATTCTTCGAAGATGGCCATAATAACCTTTCATTTGTTTGGTCTCGTGAAGAAATTCCTGGCCAGTAAATGCTTTGCATCAGATGCAGAAGTGAAAACAGCAGTCCGCAGATGGCTATACTCCAACCGTATGGACTTCTATGAACAGGGTATTTTGAAACTGGTATCACGATGGAGAAATGTGTTGAGAAACTTGGTGACTATATAGAAAAAGAGACAAAAGTTGTCCCTTCATGTGTGCATTTGTTTGTAATTGTACCTATTAAACTTTTTGTAACAAAAAATTATTGTGCTTTACTTTTCAATCCACCCTCACTGATGCTGTTGTGAAAGTTGTTACTATCGCATGATTGGGAATTATTAAGTAGTAAAAGTTTTGGAATTCTTGGGCTGGAGGTAGTCGTCACATAATGTGATAAAGTGCACATTCGGAAATGCATACAGTTATCATTGCAGTTAAATATACCTGACAATACTTGACAATACCGGACACGAGACATTAACGTAAAATGTGAGTTGTGAGTGATTTTGTCTTTGTTTTTCATTTATTCATGTAACCTTATGTCCCTTTTATCTGGAAAAACAGGAGTGTGTTGATATTAGCATGAGCCTAAGATCAGTAACAACTAATCCTGGATTTAAGCTAAATGATAAGCTAGAGTATATGCCATCACTCACACAAATAAGAGATAACAGCATGACGGATGCCCAATAGATATGTTATCAGTACCTGTGATACTAGGAACTTTTGTTACATTGAATGTGTTCTCTAGGTAAGTGTGTTCCTCTCATAAAACAGAGAAAACAAAGTTTATTTTCTGTCATTCTTATAAAATCTTTCTTGAGCAGACCTATTACGAGTAATAATTACAGATACTGGTCAGCATGAAACCCCTTTCTTTTTTGCATGAATCATCATCTCTGCAGCCATCGATCGATGGTCTTACTTGCATGTTTTCTCTTTCTCTTGCTCATCTTCCATCTTCACATATAAAAGTATACTCCCCCACGATCAATGGTGATGTATGTACTGTAACTTGGCTCTTTCTCTGTAGCAATAATTGCTACATTACTGAGATGATTCTGTTGTGCTAATATGTTTTCTTGTGACATAGGCAAGAAGTACATTCACAACCAGGGCTTGATGCTGGTGTTACAATAGACAAAAACCTCAAGAAAGCCTACAAAATAATTTGAAAGCCTGCTCTCTTTCTCGTAGTGTGGGAATTAGCTTTATCTCGGCTTCTATGCTTCCTTTGTCACATCTGTAATGCTCCACTAACGGTCCAATTTAATGAAAATTCTGTCTAGAATCAACAGAAAGAATTGCTTGTGAAAGTCATCTTCAGTCACAAGTGTTTTTCTATGACATTTCTTCTCTACCACATATTTTGTTAAGTGGTCAAAAAGATGATGTGATCTGCTTGACCTTTCTCCTTGAATTTCATTATCCTCTTTAAGCGAGCATGCCTCTTGCTATATTTTCCCAAATTCTGATCTAGAATTTCTTAGTGTTCCATCTCTTGTGCTATCTTTAAAGAATAAGCTTTCCTTTGCAAAACATCAGACATGATTTTTGCTTACTTCAGGAAATGGCTAATGATGCATAAATGTACCAGAAATCCTATGTCTAAAGAATTAAGCAAACCTTGGACTTCTTGAGACCTTGTTCCTCAACCATTTTCTGTTGTATAAGGAGTGTAATGAGAGGTAAGTCCAATGACATATCTAGCCAGTGGTTGTGGGGTAATATCATAGTATATTATGGAATAACTATCATTTTTCTCAATGCATGCTATGTAAAGTGATAATCTGATTCGTAATTGAAATACAGCGTACGCCGCTTATTGTGATCACTTCAAAATGCAGCTAATCTGATAATATTAACCGATTGATAACAATAGCCGAAGGAATTGTTACATAAAGGTTATTTATTCATATATAAGATAGTACACTACAAAACAGAATTAAAATACTTATTTATAAAGTTATAAAGTGAATCATTGAACCACTCATAGGCTAATACAGTAATAGACTGCAAGCAACTATTTTTTCAACCAGTAACAAAGTTTTAATTGTTTTTACTTTCCTTTAGGAGTCCATTAACCAATACTCCATACTCGGTTACAAGCATTTTTTGAAGTCTATACTGATCTGTGGTGTACACCGTGTAGCCAAACATCTAACGCATGCCTCTTCATTTTACACTAGCCATCACTGCATGTCAACACTGTTATCTTCGTAAATCAAAAGCTGCAGCTTAACTGTGGGATGAAACATGTTTTATTGCTTAAAAGAGAAAGTTATGTAATGCCACCCCCTCAAACTGGTCATCCTGTGAGCTGGGTACAAAATTGCACCTCCAGTACAACACAATACAGTTGAATTAAAAACGTAACCTTTAAAAACCAAATTTTGAATGACATACAGTACTTGGAAATAAAGCTGCATATGGAAAATGTGATAACATAAACCGAATGTTTGATCACAATAAACAGGATTTTTTCAATGTATCAGTTTTAATCTGTACAGGACCTCATTACCTGATTGATAACATTATCCACAATTACATTAAGCGGCGTTCACTGTTTCTGTCTTCACACTGGTTTCATTGTGGAAAGAGAAGTATGCTTGGAGTTATTAAAGTCATTACTTATCTCATTATGGACTAACGTTTTATGAGACACCTCTCTTTTCACTACCATGTTCATCTCATAAAACTAGTATGTAATGAGATAAATAATTATAAAAATTATACCCTCCATTTAATTTTAAACATATTATTTTCCCTAGAAAAATGTAATCTACAATTTTACAATACATAAAAATATTACAATCTATAATGAAAGTAAATTTATTTTGCAATGCGTGTTCTTACATGTTCAGACCAAAATTAAAATTCTTTATCACAAAATTAAGTTTTTGGAGTTACTTGTCTTTAAACACACGCGAGAAGTATGACCATACAATCAAAGTATTTTAGTAGCTTCTCAAGATCCATCTAGTCTCAATTTCAATTTGGAAATGTTTTTGCAATTCTAGGACAAAGGACCATCACATACCACACTATAATATTCGGTTTCTATCACCATCATTTTCACTTTCATTTAGTTTTACTGAAACTGTTAAAAAATTCAAGTTTGTAAATACCAGACATGATAAATTTTGACCTCATAACAATTGCAGTTCACCACAACATATTTATCACACAGTATTTATAAAATTCATTAAGCAACTGATTTGTCATATTGTATTCTCTAGCAGCATGCGACTAATTTCAAGTTGTTAATGATGCAATGAGTGACAAAATTCTTAAGGATCCAGCTGAAGTTTTATTTTATTTTATTTTTTTGAAGTAAAACTTCTTTTCTCGCAGTTGGGGTAAATCTGGAAAATCAGTCACAAAATCAGTCACACTCAAAACTACGTGTTTCGGAGCGGACTGAGCAGAAAACAATCAACTCAATGATTAGGAGTAATCAAAGGAAATTTTTCAATGGCAATAGACAATTCCTAAGCAATCTAAAGGTATATTATCTATTTTATGGAACCCGGAGGTTGATTACCGCGCAAATCCAAAATTAAAAAATACAAATTTCCAAAATTTAAAAAAACAAAATTAAATCTTAAAACATCCATAAATCCAAAATTTAATACATAATACATTCCAAAATTTAGAAATAAAAAAATAAAAAATCGAAAATACCAAAATTGAAAAATCCAAAATTAAAAAACTAAAATACAAAATTAAAAAATACAAAAAATAAAAAAATTCAAAGAATCAAATTTTAAAAAATCCAAAATTAAAAAATCAAAGATCCAAAATTTAAAAATTTAAATTCCAAAATTAAAAAATACAAATTTCCAAAATTTAAAAAACAAAATTAAAATTATAACATCCAAAAATCCAAAATTTAATAAATAATAAAAAAAATCAAAAAATAAACAATTCAAAGATCGAAAATTTAAAAAAATCCTAAATTAAAAATTCAAAGATCCAAAATTAAAAAGTCCAAAATCGCAAATTAAAAAAGTTCAGAAACCCAATATTAAAAAGTCCAGTAATGCAAAATTGAAAAAATCCAATAATAAAAAATTGAAAAAAGTAAAATAAAAAATAAAGTTTTACTTCTATCGCGTGGCTTTCCATGCACTCTTTTTTTACTTACTTACTTACTTACCTACCTACTTGCAGGACAGTAATATTTTCTTGGGTTTTTATTGTTATGGTTATTGGGTTATTGTTATGGTAGGTGGCTTTGTTCGAAATAGGTACACTACCAGCAGCTTCTCATAAACTCTGGTTGATGCAAAGTCAACATGGCTCATCAGTAGACTTCGGATTTTAGGTAAAAACCTATTTTAATCCTTAAGTGATATATGGACGAAAACTTGTATATGCATGTTTCATAAGTGACTATGCCTAAAACTGATACTTTTATAGGACCTAAAACAGCCTATTTTTACGTTAGAGCCTAATATTGCCTTTTTGCTTGTTTTTTTCCTCTGAAGTTCAAAATAAGTTACTTTTTGTTATAAATTCTAGCATTTATTTTCAGTTCGTACTGAATTTATCGCTCGGAATGTGCAGTACATGACACATTTGTGACATGGTTAAATAGTAAGGAATGTTTCGTCTTCAGGAGAAAAATTCCTTGGAATTCCCAAGAAAATGTAGTGTTTTTCTCACGACTCCCACATCCAGTTTAAAAAAAAGTAATTGTCTGAATCACTGAGAGATACAAGGGGTTGAATATGCTAGCGTGCATAGCTTCTGGGAGCAGGGATTAGGTTTTCACTGTTATGGTCGTAATACAGGCCCTAGTAATAGGACTATATGATTCTGTGTACCATAGGCCTATATCTGTGTTTTATCATGATTATTGATTAATGGTGACTTCAATAAATATAATATTCTGCTTTGCAATGAGATATTTCAGAAAATTGGCAACTTAACGATTTTATAAGAGACTATTTTACGATTTTTAGAACCTATTTTCCAATTTTTAGAGCCTATTTTAGGTACCTAACACAGCATTTTTAGCGACCTAAAAGTCCGAAGTCTACTCATCAGCTATAATAGAGATGTGCATTATTTACAAATATAGTAATTTTGCTATCTGAAAGTAAGGGTTCAGGAAGGAGTGCTTGCACACCCTTTTGGATCCTTCAAGCAGTGCCACTGACTCTTGGTGTAGCTACAGTGCATGCCACTTATTGTAATCACTTCGGGACGCTGCTAATCTGTTAATATTAACCGATTGATAACAGCAGCCGAAGGAATTAAATGTTGGTCATTTATTCATACAAAACAGAATTAAAAGCTATTTATTCATAAAATAATATGTAACTGTGAATCATTGAACCACTTGTAATAGACTGCAAGCAGCTATTTTTTCAACCAGTAACAAAGTTTTTAATTGTGTTATTTTCCTTTAGAAATCCATTAACCAATACTTCATACTCTGTTACGAGTTATGAGTGTTTTTGGAAGTCTATTCTGACCTGTGGTGAACACCACTTGGCAAAACATCTAACACCTGTCTGCTCAAGTATTTTCATTGTACACTAGCCACCACCAGGCCCGACGAGAGTAGGGTTGCCACCTTTTGGTAAGGCTAAGGAGGGACACTTATCGAATATATGCAGATCGCCGATCTTCATACCTAAATTTGTACACGGAACAATTTATTAATAACTGAAAGACGGATTATATTACAAAGCCAAAACTGAATAGGCTATGTAACAGTAACACTAACATTAGAAAAGAAAAGGTTAGCAAAATAATTTAAAAAAGCCTGGGCAAATTCATGACTTGAAGCTGTATTTCTTGTTTGATTTGGCAGCTTCTAATAGTTGTTTGTTCTGTTTCACCCTCACTAAATAATCTTTGCAGGTATCTGTAACATTTGTAGAAATGATTTCACTCTTTATGAGGTCAGCTGAGCACCTGTTTCTGGATTCTGTCCATTTTAGATTCAAGAGAGAGAAAACTCTTTCCACAAAGGCATTCCTACCAGGAATGCTCAGAACAAAGCATTTGAGACTGGGAATGTGTTCTTTACTTTAGTAGCATTTATTATATCTGAACTAAAGCAGAATTCCTCATATAGGCCTAACTCATCCAAATTAACATCAGATTCTACATTATGTGCCTTCACAGAGTCTTTGAGATGTTTGAAAGATTCAAGTTTTTCAGTGTGCCATAAAGATTGTTTTCTGTGAAGTCAAATACTTTCTCTAAGGAACTTAAAGCTTTCTCAAAAATTTCAAAAAACAATGTACACTCATAGACATGTTTCGAAAAAATTATGAACATTGGCAATCCAGACTCTGACTAGATAATGGCTTACCACTAAGTTTAGGAATAACAGGAGAAATATTTAATTAGTTCTTACTCAACGAACGACACATAAAACACACAGAGAACGTGGATTCAAATTACAACTGATAACACTACACACGTCTTGCTGTGCTATATTTCCAGAAGGAACTGTACTTGGCAAATCAGTGCCATCATATGATCTGTTTTCGGTAATTCCCCGTCGGATCACCAGTTAATGGCTCGCACGCTGGTTGTACAGATCACTGACATACCCCAAGAATGCCCGCGCGACTTATACAAATAAATTACAAAGAATAACATCATGGGCGGTGATTTCAATGCTGCCAACACGATACATTTTAGCGATGGAACGACATCGATATCTTGACCATGAGACGAAATTCACAAAAGACGCCACCAAGAATTGCTGTCTCATATTTTGTTTTGGAATAATTTGGCGTCCCACAATATAATGCGTCCCTCTTAGGCATAATTCGGGACGCTGAAAATGTCTTTAAAATGCGGGATGTCCCGCCTAATTCGGGACAGGTGGCAACCCTAGACGAGAGGGAGGGGCAGCCGGGGCCCAGGCCCCAAAAGGGGACCCAGCAGACCAGGTTTTATTTTTTATCTTCTAAAGTGATTCTTTAAAAAAATTGGTTATGTCAATAAATAGCTTGTGTTTTATGTATTTATTTAAACTGCATTGTCCTGTCGTATAACGGTGATGTGAATTAATCTGTTATCTGAAACAGATTATTCTTGAAGAAAAATTGTTATTTTTGAAAAGTAGAAGCAGAAATCCTTTTGGACTTACAGTAGGCCTCACTAATGTTCAGCATTTAAAATAATTTTTAGAAGATTAATTTTGGTACATACAGATGAAATTGTTCCTAATTAGAACATTTTAATGCATTTTTCCGTTTCATGCTCCTTGCTTCCGAATATATGAATCTTATAGAACCTAAAAAGGGCTAAATCGGACTGAAGAGCATAAAAGGGGCTAAGGAAGACTTTTTATGAAAACTAGGAGCTGAAGAGGACTTTGCAAAAAAAAAAAAAAAAAAAAAAAATTAAATAGATTTTCCAATTTAATGCAAAGGAAAATAAATATGTGAAAGACACAATAAATTTGTTCAATGTATCAGTATTAATCCAGCAGTCCCGCATTACGGGACTTCATAAAAGTGATAACATTACCTGATTGATAACATTATCCATGATTACATTAAGCGGCATTCACTGTATAGCATGAGTGATCTCAATAAACTTAAATTCCACTTCCAACATGTGAAATTTTCTTCAATCGTCGTATTAAATGAAGAATTACCCTTGAAAAATGAAATAGCATTTCGTGAACCATGTTTTTAATTTCTTGTTTCTCTTGTCTACTTCATCTATACAAAAATAAACTAAATGAAACTCCATGGCACTCCATACCTGAAGGCACGAACAGATGGCAGGATTGGGGGGCATTAGTCAGCATGCCAACAGCCATTGCTGTTAATGATGGTTTCCATGACTGGAGCCACTACTTCTTAATCCTCAGTTTGAATCACAAGACTGAGTGCACCCCGTTCCATGCCTCCATACCCCAGAAAAATCTGAGGTACCAGGGATGGAACCACGCAGCTGGTCGCTTCAGATATTGAAATCCAAAATTTACTGTAATCAATTTCCTACTTATGCATAAGAGATGAATAAATCTTAAATGTTTTATATTTTTATGCTTAGTTTACAGATGGAGTCAAAGCAACAGATTTTTCGAAGAACTCGCTCGCTTGACTTAACTGATTCATTAGACAGAATCGAGCGCCGGCGCAAGCGCAGAGAACAATTTCTGGAGAACAGAGCCAAATTTGATGTGACACTTCCTCCAGTTTCAAAATATTCCAACACATCTCCATATGTTAAACCTCTCCAGCCTTCTAATGACAATGAAACAAGCTCCATGGCCTTCATCAGTGAACTGATTCAGAGACTCACTATAGATCCTGAGACTCAGCCCTGTAAAAGCCCTGCTGTCAATGCACCATCTTTGTTAAGTGAAACAACTTCATTTGATGCTCCACTCGTGGCAGAATCCATCAGAACCAATATGTTAGAGAGGGAAGGCACTCAGAACTTGACTGGAAAGATGCTAACTCCAGAGTCTAAGGTTCAGCAAACCAAAAATTCATCTGTTTATGCAGTGCCTTTATATCTACCAGAATATTTCTTGAGCCAGCCACCAACACCTTCAACAGAATATGTGAGGGACAATAAGCAGAGTTACTCTGTAGAGGCTGATAGTAAAATTTCAGTACCTTTTAGCCAAGCAGATAATACTTTTGAAGGAGTAACCTTAAGAAGACCATCGGCTTTTTTAAAAACTGATCAGAATTCAAATTCTTCCTTCACCCTACTTAGACCTTCATCGTTTGATGCTTTACCAGTAACAGAATCTGTCAAGACTACACCAACAATGGCCTTTGCCCACAGTCCTACACTTCCAAGATGGACTGACATCGCTAAAACATCTCCCTTGCTACAAACAGCAAATGCCACTAAACCCAATGGAACATCACCCGAATACCAATCTCGGATTCCATTACCAACAGATTCAAACCTAATCCAGACCAAGCAACTGTCTTCGCACAAAGCAAGTGTTCTCTGCAGATCGTCATCACTCCAGCAGGTCCCTGCAGTGGAGAGCAACAAGAAGTGCATAAGCACCTCCTCTGACATTTCTCATAGCAGACAACAAAACTGGAGAAATCAAGTTGTAAGGGCTTCTCAGGAAATCGGCAGTAAGGATCACATATCAAATAAATTTGGAAACAGATATTTTGATGTTGTTCAAAGTCCTAAACTTGATCGACGTTATGGCTCAAATTTGCTAACATTTCCTCGTAGGTCTCTTACACCAACTATCCCTGTGAAATCACTTGTGCAGAAATTTTCATCTGAAAAGTAAAGATCAATTCAGTTCAGTTTGTTACACCTCTAGATCAAAGCCTATTCAAAAATGTATAGGAAAGACCAGGGATAGTTGTCACACATTTTGGTTTGTGTTTTTTAAATTATTTACTTTCTTAAAACTTATTTCAATTTTTTTTTTTGTATTTATTTTCTTTAGGATACTAAAAACAGAGAAATCTGATATTATATTTTTAAAAGCTGTAGAATTCGTATATAAACTATGTTTGTAGAAATATTATAAACACCAATATAAGTAAAATCGTGAAGTTGATAGTTATCTACAGTGAGGGAAGTGAGGCGGTATGAAATATTGGCACTGGTTTCTAAGGTCCAATGGCATACCGGCAATGGTTTCAATGTTCAGATAGCATACCAGCACTGGAAATTGAAGAAAAGTACCTTTGTAGCAAAGAGTAGACCCTATTATCTGTTTGAGTCATTCATCCATTGGTATGCTTTCACCAGTAGCCATTGCCAGCATAGAAGGCTGTAACCAGTAACTTATGATGGCCTATGTTGCCATCTTAACGTTTAAATAGGTATTATATAATATTAAGTTGTATTGGAAGTTAACACAGTGAAGTTATATAACATAATAATTATATAAGAGTTGAATTTTATACACAAAAACTTAACTTTTGATGTAGTTTACCTGTACTAGTTCGGCACCTTCGCTACCATTGTCAGCAGCTATTTTTTAACTGCCGTGGCACCCTTCCACAGACGTGGTACACACTTTGAGATGTGGTCCTCAATGGTCAGGATATCGAAGTTTATCAGTTGGTTCCCTTTCTTGTGAATAAAAATCCTTTCCCAGACCGAAAACTCCTTGTGTCCACAGACACATTTTAGTAGTTCTGGATACCTGTCTACTTCATGTCCATCATCCCAAAAGTGTGCTGCTGATCTGTCTGTATTTTGATATTTGATGTGTCTTAGGTGTTCTTTAGTTCTGACTTCTAATGTCCTCTTGGTTTTTCCTATATAGACTTTTTCGCAATCATTATATTTAAATTGGTAGATGCTTGATTTTTTTACTGTGGTGGGGGTTCTCTAAATTTGTATATTTGAGTACTCTATAGTTTGAAGGTCTTTAGAAAACCTACTCTAATCTACAAATTTAGAGAACCCCACCGCAGTAAAAAATGAGGCCTCTACCAATTTAAATGTAATGATTGTGAAAAAGTCTGCATAGGAAAAACCAAGAGGACATTAGAAGTCAGAACTAAAGAACACATAAGACACATCAGATTTCAACATGCAGACAGATCAGTGGCACACTTTTGGGGTGATGGACAGGGATCCAGAACTACTAAAATGTGTCCTTGGACACAAGAAGCTTTCGGTCTGGGAAAAGATTTTTGTTCACAAGAAGGGGAGCCAACTGATGAGGACCTCATCTCAAAGTCTGTACCATGTCTGCGGGAGGGTGCCACGGCAGTTGAAGTATAGCTGTTGACAATGGTAGCGAAAGCGCCGAAACTAGTTCAGGTAAACTATACCAAAAGTGAAGTTTTTGTGTAAAATCCAACTCTTATATAATTATTAAGTTATTAAATACATTTAAAATACCTGTAAAACAATTTCATACATTTCACTAAGGTTCGGATGTTTATGACCTAAAAATTGGAAAATATGACTGTAAATATGACCTTAAAAATGACAAAATATGACCCAAAAATCCTACATATACCTACTTAAAAGAACGTATTATCTAAAAATAAATGTTCCAATTTAAAACTATTAATGACACTAAACTATTGCATCACATTAATTCCATCAGATCATAACTTTTTAACAATTTTACATGTGATTTACAGGTTTATTTGTAAAGAACTTCTAATCTGTTAAAGTTTCCAGATACCACTGCAAATGTTAACTGAAAATATTTTTAAAACATATTATTAGAACTTGTTAACAACAACAAGGAGGAAGATGTAATTGTAATATTACTTGTTATTGTCCCTTCACATTTCAGTTAACAGTAAAACCAAAATATTCATGATAATATTAAGTCGACATTTAGTTCACATAGGCCTACTGCATAATTGTGCTCTTTTACCGAATTTATAGCTGAAATATGATGTTAAATTATGAATGTGACCAAAATATGACCAAGACCATGAAAATGACCAAATTATGACTTTATATGCAAAATAAAAATGTTCTGATTAGGATACTACATGTGCAATTCATGTTTAATTTGTGTTTTCAGTGAGAATGGAGGTCATGATAGAAATATGACGTAATAATTATGTTGTAAGGGAGGGGGCTTTTCTCAAATTGAGGTATGATAGGGAAAAATTTGGGATAGCATACCGCCTCTGGTTTTTTCTCCACTTCCTTCACTGGTTATCTAACCTTAAATGCATATCACACACTAGGAAGGTACTGGTAAGCAGGCATACTGTCATACCATACATGAAGTTGTAAATGTAAAGGATTAGAAAGTTAAAAAGTGTTGGTTCAGAATTGGATTTACAGTTATTCAACCTTCGAACTAAAACTATTGGTATTTATGGGAGTTTATGTCACTGATAGCTAAAATTGTACCTGCATATCTTTTAGAGTTACCTGTAGCCGAAAATCTTAGTTTTGCAATAAAATATGAAACTTATTTCATGCGTTTTCCATCATGCCGGAGGAATAAAATAACATTATTATTTTGTAAATTCTAATAGATATTAGCAAAACAGCCTTAAAACTCGACAATTATTAATAGCCTACAGAAGTATCCCTCCTGAGATAGCCTTATATAATAAGAAGGTCTTCTGTTGGGGAAAATATAAACATTAGCTATAAAAGAGTAAACTAATTAGTGTGTCAGAGAAATTGGTATCTAGGATTTAACCTAAAACTATAGACGTGATTATTTGTTATGGATGTGAGGTCAAAATGACCACTCAGAGTTAAGGGGCTTTTAATAATGAAAACGCTTATGAAATACTTACTTACTTACTCAGTGGCAATAAACAATTCCTCAGCAAGCTACAGGAATATTATTTATTTTATGGAACCCAAAGGTTCATTGCCACGCTTACCTGAGCCTGCCATTCAACCCTATTCTGTGCTAACTCCATCAAACCATCCCTTGCAAATCCTCTACTTTTCTTAAATCTATCCTAATATTGTCCTTCCACCTACATCTAGGTCTTCCAAGGGGTCTTTTCACTTCGGGTCTCCTGTCAATACTTTTTAGGTATGTCTTTCCTCCCCCAGTCCGCCGGCGTGGTCTTGTGGTTAGCGTCGCTGACTACAGATCCGTCGGCCCGGGTTCGATTCCCGGTACCTCCTCGGATTTTTCTGAGGTAGGGAGGTCTGGTAGGGGTGCACTCAGCCTCGTGATTCAAAATTGAGGAGCTACTTGATAGAGAAGTAGCGGCTCCGGTCAAGAAAACCACCATTAACGGCCATGGGTGTCGGCATGCTGACCACATGCCCCCAATCCTGCCATCTGCCTACGGGAGATGACGCAGCGGTCGGGTGGTAGGCCAAGTCCCTCCAGGGATGTAGCGCCACGGAGTTTAGTTTTTTCCTCCCCCATGCATGCAACATGTCCAGCCCATTTCATCTTCCATGATTTATTTATTCTTACTATATCTGGTGAAGAGTACAGGTTAATTTATTATTGCTCCCAGATATTTGAATTTGAATATATGAATTTTATTGAAGCAAATTAACTTCTATATGTTTAGCAAACAAAGAATTATTTTTATTCCATCATTTTAAGGGGGTTTTTAGAGCACACAATTGAATCACTGCATCATAAATACCATGAAATGCACTGTCTCAGAGATATGTTAATATTTTTCAAATGAATACTTAATTAACACAGACTTCATGTGCCTCTTACGAGTCTTAGACACTCACAAGACTCCCAACTAGATATTAATCACAGGTCTTCGTAATATGTGATTGAGTTCAAAATTGCAATACTTGAACTTACACCTTTTCCCCCTTAGAAACGAGACATACAGTTATTCTGCCTTAGTATATTCACTGCAAATTTTCCTTGTGAAACTTCTTTAGCTGCGGTAGAGGTAAATCGATAGCTTGTGTAACGCTCAAATTCATCACGAAATTAGTGTTATGCTCAAAATCATCACAAAATTAGTGAAGTGTGATGGAACGGATTGCACAGAAAACAATCAACTCAATGATTAGGCTTATCCAAAAATTAAAAAAATTAAAGATTTAAAAAACCTAAAAATCCATAGTTAAAAAATTAAAAATTCCAAAATTAAACGATCCAAAATTAAAAAGTTAAAAAATCCAAAATTTGAAAATAAAATAAAAAAATAAATCAAATATCCAAAATTTAAACAATTCAAAATTGAAAAATAAAAATACATAATTTATCAAATAAAAAAATCCAAAATTTAAAAATAAAAAATCCAAAATTTAAAAATCTAAAATTAAAAATTAAAAATTCCAAAAAATAAAAAATCAAAGATCTAAAATAAAAAAAAATTAAAAATCCAAAATTCCAAAATTAAACAAATTAAAAGATCAAAAATTTAAAAAATCCAAAATTAAAAAAGTCCAAAAACCCAATATTAAAAAGTCCAACAATCCAAAATTGAAAAAATTAATTAATCCAGAATTGAAAAAAAAAATCAAAACAAGTTTCACTTCTGCCGCATGGCGTTCCACGCACACTTTTTTTCTTTTCTTATTGGTGTAAATAAGCAACAAGACTTTCTTTTCTCCAAGTTTTAATTCTGCCTTACCATCCCTTCCATAGAGATACCCAGAATTCTACATATAGGCCTAGGGGCTTCATGTGCCTCTAACGATTCTCAGACGAAAAATGTGTTTGTCACTAGCCTTGTGCAATGATGAAATTATTAATATAGAAATTATAGTACTTAATACTCTGTGCAGCTAATTTTGCTGATGTTCTTAGTATTACTGAATGCAATAAATGTAGGCCTATAAAAGCTCTACAAAGGAAACCATTGAAGAAGAAGAAGAAGAAGAAGAAGAAGAACATTAAATGGGCCAAAAAGTTGTATTTCTGATGATGAATTGTGCCCTGTTAAAAGCATTTAGGGTCCATAAATTTTCACAATCTGACACCAAACTGTCTTCAAAAGTTCTTAGAAAATAGCTGTTGGATGTCAATAACCTACAAAACAAGGGGAAACTGAGGACAAAAACCCATTGTTTTGACATTCAGAGGGTGTATTGTGTTTATTTTGAAGAGGATTATAATTTAGAAAGAGCAGGTATACACAGGCATGAATGTCTGGTCTGTAGGGTTGGGTTGATCAGCATGCAACAGCTGCTGAAAAAACTCACATGTTCATGGAATGTGGTCAATTTGACTGTTACACAAATAAAATCTTTTCTTGCACGGTTCCTTTAACACTGACGGGTAAGTGACATGGGATGATAAAGGATGTTAAGAAGGGAAGGTAGTGTAAAAAACACTCCCGTGAAGACAATATCCAATAATAATAATAAATAAATACAGAAAGACAGTATCCTTGCATGAAAACATTGTACTTGAGGAGACAGGACTGAAAAAACCCCAGATACCATATGCAACACATTCAATGAATACTTTATAAACGTAGCTAAATCACTTAATAATAAAGATGTAACACCCATAACAAACAATATTAACCCAACTGACAAAACAATATTTTTGCACCCTACCACTGTGACAGAAATAAAAAATGTCATCAATAGTCTTAAAAACTCAAATTCTAGTGGATGGGATGAGATATCACCTAAGCTAATAAAACAGTGTCAACCACATATTGTAGATCTTTTAGAACATTTAATAAACTTTTCAATTGCCAAAGGTAAATTTCCTGACTGTCTGAAAGTAAATATAGTACGACCCATTCACAAAAGTAGTAATAAGAGAGACGTAAGTAATTACAGGCCTATCACACTAACATCAACGCTAGGTAAAATATTTGAAAAAATTATAAAAAACAGACTAGACATATTCTTAGCAAAACACAACGTAATAAAAGAATATCAACATGGTTTCAGAAAGAAATACTCAACGATATCTGCAGTGGCTGAATTTATACATGAAGTTATGACAAAATTGGATAGGAATGAAAAAGTAGTAAGTTTATTTTTGGATCTTTCGAAGGCATTCGACTGTGTCAGTCATAAAACTCTACCAGCAAAGCTCGACATGTACGGCATAAGGGGTATCAGTAAGGACCTCATTGGATCCTATCTACAAGAACGTACACAATATACTGAAATCATTCACAAGGAAGATGGCTCTTTCAGAAAAATAAAGTCGGACTGCAGAATTGTCAAAAATGGTATCCCCCAAGGCTCAGTGTTAGGACCCCTGTTATTTATTCTTTATGTAAACAACATACCAGAACTTCCAAACCTTAAAGTAATATCTTATGCGGACGACACTACGGCTATATTTTCAGATAAAACAATGGAGCTACTTAAGATGTCCTCAACCCTAAATTCCACCTCACTCGTTCAGTACTTTGAAAGCAATAATCTGACTATAAATGTAAAGAAAAATAAAGTGTTAAAATTCCAGCTACAACCAAGAAACCAGGATGAAATCTTTCAACTGAAAATAAACGACAATGATGAAGGTATCATTGAAGAAACCTTCTCCCATTCATTCCTGGGAATAAGGGTAGATAATTACTTAAACTGGGAAGAACAAATAGATAATATCTGTAACAAGGTTAGTAAAAGTATATATTTAATAAGGCAATTGGCATGCATAATGGAGGAAAATATTCTAAAGATTGTGTATTATGGGACAGTTTTTCCACAGATTAATTATGGCATAGAACTATGGGGATGTGCAGCAAACATACACATGAATAGACTATAGAATTTACAAAAAAAAAAAACATTAGAATAATGTTCAAATTAAATAGGATGCAGTTGTGTAGGGAAAGTTTCAGAAATAACAACATACTAACACTTACCTCACTGTACGTATATAAAACAATACTACTTGTAACAGAAAATACAAACCATCATGAGAAAAATAACACTGTACACTCACACAATACTCGAACAAACCAGGCCTACCATCAACTAACATACCAACACAAATCAATAAATAAAGATCCATATGTAAGAGGCATCACATTTTATAACAAACTTCCAACGCACATAAAAAATCTCCCAAAAAATAAATTCAAATCTGCCCTTAAAAACTACCTAATAGGAAAGGTGCTGTACAAATTAGATGAATATTAGATGATAACTAGACTAGATAACAAATTAGATGATAACTAGACTATTGAATACACAATATAACTAAATTTAAAATTATTGTAAGTCTTGTATTGTAATTACATTATTGTAATTATTGTAAGTACCTAGGAAAGATTTTATGTACATACCTAGTTAATAAGTAAATAGTTTTAAAGATATAGTAAGTTTAGTACCTAGAAATGCCTGCATGTGCTATATCTATGTTTAACATTGTAAATATTTCAATTATTATAACATGCATTGTATCTAGGCTTAACATTGTAATTTATTATTAAAATTATCATGTAACCTATCCTAGACTTAAGTTTATTGTAAAACACTGATTTAGTATGTAAGATAGCATGACAATGCCTGAAACTTATAAAAAAGTCTATTGGCTGCGAATAAATATTATTATTATTATTATTATTAATACCGGTAGAGGTCAAATTGACCACACATCCATGGTTAAGAGTTAAACAAATATGTGCATTTTTGTCATAATATTTTAAAATGAGTCATTTCATATCAGTTTAAGGCAGTGCTTTGTGCACTACTGCTCATCAGTAAGAAAAACTTCAATTACTTAGATAGATCACCCCAAATCTGTTTTCTTCCTTGATTTATCTGATTATGAGGGTATAACCAGGGTTCGAATCAAACATTTTGACGAGGAGCAAAATTAAATGTGGGTTCAAATTTATCCAGTTTAATAACCAGAACATCCACTCTCTGTAAAATACATACTTTGACAGTTGACAGACTACACAGAACAGCAATCACAACTGCACTCATTGTCATAGCAAACATTCTTTAACAATTTAACGGTATTGTTGCTGGCAGAAAGAAACCAACACTAAGCAGTAATGCATGGGCGTACGGTAAGGGGGGGTTCAGGGCCGTTTAAACCCCTCCCGAAATATCTGCAATATTTTTAAATCATGGAACGAAATAAATAAAAAAAATCTGGTTCGGTTGTTACATATTTTACAATTTCGAACATATCAAAGCACTATTTAAGATTTATCGTAATTTATTTAAATTCAAATTTCAAAACCTCATGGTGTTTATAGTTTTTCAGCTTAATAACAGTAAACAAAAATCCCTTCGGAATCTGTCAAACGACAACTCGAATACTCCCGCCGAAATCCATCAACCTGTTTGTAAAGCCAACGAGCTCATCACAAAATTATCATGAAATAATTGGCATTAATCGGGCTTTTCCACCGGTGGATTTACAGTTGACTTTAAAAACGTGCCCTATACACCTTACAGCATTATGATGATTTTTCAAAAGAAAGTTTTTATTTATAGACTCTAGCTTAAACGAGAAATGGATAGAAATCTCAAGAAAAACAGTTTCAAAGACTGAGCTGCATATTAATTTATTACAGTGCTTTAATTATCACAATACAATTGTTTAGTAATTTAAAAAAAAGTATTAATTCACAATGTGCGCAAGGACATGGAGCTGAGACGACTTTACATTTAACCCCTCCCGAACAAAATTTCACCGTACGCCCATGCAGTAATGGCTTTAAACCTTATGCCTGTTGACATGCTTCTGTTACACTGTGCATGTCAAATGCTTGCTGAATAAATACTGTCGCTATGCATTGTGCTGGAGTTGCGGCATTATGAAGAAACATAAGTGCATGTTTCTGGTATTTGAACTGGAATTTTAAAACGAAGTTTATGAAACGTAGAAAAATATATCCCTGGCAGAGTAGAAATTTTTATTTTATGAGAGGGGGAAGCCCTCCCCCATCCCACCGTTGATTCAAACCCTGGATATCTGTATCTGTTACCCTATGATCCCCAGGTGGGGCAAAGGGGCCTCCAATGGAGGTTTCATTACCTATACTAATTTTGATATGCTTATTTTCCGAGAGAGGGTAGAGGGACAGGTGATAAGCCCATCGCCTCGCAACCCCCCTCTGGAAACTAAGTATTTCTTGGACGTGAAAGGGCCAAGAAATTTTGTCCAGAGGCTCTAATTTAGGCTTGGAGTTCTTTTACGTGCTGTAAATCTACGACACGGGACCCCCAGCTTAAAGTCCCTCCCGGAGGACTCCGTGCCCAGGATTTTTACGTCCTGAAAAATCCATCGACCGCTGCCGGGTTTGATCCCACGCCCTGTGGATCTAGAGGCGGGCACGCTACCTCTAGACCACCGCGGCCAACAAACCCTGGATATAATGCATATTATATAAAGTCATGCATGATAGATACATCAGTACTGTGTAACTCATCTCACATCAAATTGACTAAATTTTACAGGTAAGATCGACTCAGTGCTAGGAAATATCTGGTAGAATTGTAAGTTTGAACAATTAATGACATAAGAAATTATATTGCATAAATTTCGTTAAGAGTGCTGTTTATTTGTAAATTATTAAAATATAAATTTAGTTCATATTATTCTTGTTTTTGTATTGTATTTGTAAATATCGAACGATATCTCATATCGATAGTAACTACCGATTCCACATGTTTGTAAGCACAATCGCGAATGTCCAATCAAGACCGTCCAATGCGCAGTACAACAAATCCTCAAGCAGTCATGGGTTTGCTCTGGGAACAAACCTCTATGGGGTCATAGGTCAATTACCTTTGCATAATTACTTTAGGTTGCGCAAGCGTGTTTCTAAAAGGAACCAAATGTATTAATACATATAATTATATAAATACTTTATTACTTCTTCGTTGTAGTTCTAATTTATTCGAATATAAATTTCATTTTAAATTTGGATATGATTGATGTTCAATGTTGGTACTTGATATTGGCAGCAATGACCAAGAAAAACAAATGAAAGTGATTTTCCGTTTTAAGAGTCTGTCTTGTCTGTTCGTAGCCGGATATAATTAATATGTTCAAAAAATAATTACGCATCACATTTTGTCACATTGTAATTTAAAAAATAATATGCATAAATGATTTTAGCGGTTCACTTTATCCGGGCAGATTTTCGCCGGCTAATTACCGGCATTATGTTAGTGGGGTGTGACTGTTGAACATGACAGGCATGACAGGTGGTGAAAAGTGTGAGAAGAAATAATTTGTTGTGCAAAAACTTGAAAGGAAATAATGGTCAAGGTATGTGTAGTAGTTCCATCGTTAGTTTTCATCTTAAAGCGAATTTGAGTCTGAATTTTTCAAAATTATATTAATAGTGCTGTCAACGAATATTTTAAAGGTCTAATGGAGGTACAGGAGAAACCAATTTTTGTGCCTCCTAAAAAGAGAACTTCAGGAAAGCGGTTTGGAGGTGCAAGTAATGGTCATGTTGATCACATCATGACTGTACAGGTTAGACTCCGTTTACTGGGGCTAAGTTTGACTTACTGTATTTGAAGATTTGTGATTTTTTGTTTCTGTTTTTTTTTCAAAAAAATTACTTATTGAGAAATGCTTGCACATATCGAAAACCACTTGGACTGGACTTTTTTAATGCTTAGCCAGTGACGGATCTAGACTGTCTGGGTCTTGGGGTAAAAAGGTAATTCGGCACCTTTCTCTCATTAATGACAGCAGTAAATTTTTATTGTACTAATCATAGCTTCCGAAGGTTTAATATGAAGTACCATAAAAAGCATTGGCAAAAGATAGATTTATGCCATGCACGAGCCAAGCTTCACCTGCCAGCTGCTTCCCCTCGCTACCGAGCCTTGTGCGCACACCTCACTATTATACCATTGGCTTCCACAGGAAGCCATGATTGTACCCTTCATCATATACGCATAAAAATATACAAAACCACAGTGTTAGGAATATTACCCTGCCACCATATCAAAAGTACACAGAATAAAATATTCCGAAAATGACCCTTGCACCAAAACTGTTATTTCTCATGCTCTCTAAACTTAAATAGATGAATTCTCCCTTCACCGCTCAGCAATCGTTTGTGGTGTAGTGGTTTAAGGCTACTGGTTAAGGTGCTAGTAATCACAAGTTCGAATTCCGGTAGATCCAAAATTTCCTGTTAGGAATAGGTCCCAAATAGGTAGGAAGGGCAAGGAGAAGGTGAGAGAAAGGGAGGAAGAGGGAGGAAAAGAAAGACAAAAAGGGAATAAAGGAAAAATAAATTTTTCCCAGTTTCACCTTCTGCATTATTCTGCATTAGTAAGAGGAGACATTTGAAACCCTAAACCCCTCCTTCCCAGGCGGGTCTCATTAGAGTGTTGGTGGGAGGAGCCTAGTGCGCAGCATAAAACTATTTTTTCTCAAAGCATTATATAAACAATTTATTATGGTTCCATTAGGCCTACATTATTTTATTAATGAATAGGTTGTGTGCGACTTACAATAAGACATACATAAATTATTTAAAAGACTAAATGCCTAGCAAAAAATTAACTTTAACACCTAGAATATTTTTTAAGTAGTACAAAAATTAAACTTTACCAGCAAAGATGACTAAAAATAGAACATTTGGATAAAATATTGAACAGGGCATAATTGTATTTACACAAACATTAAATTTTATTAAACAAATATATAAGTTACGACTCTAAAAGTAGACTTACACAATAAGAAAGAAAAGATAAAATTGCAAAAATAAAAGCAAAAAGCATAATGTGTAATTTTACTAACATCCCTTAGAGTAAAACATTATTTAAAATTTATTATCAATGAAATAATCAAAACTTGACATAAATCAATAACAAAGAAGCAGTGGAGCAAACTTGTGTCCTAAAAATTAATTTTAGGAGCTTTTCTTTCTGAATAAGTCTTAATATTTATCATTATATGAGATCTTTGAAGCTAACTGATGTTCAATGGTAATAATACCGGTACCGAGGTTTGTAAGGCATTCTTGAATGGTTGTGTTTCTTAAGTTTTTTGAAGTGAAACTTCTTTAGCTGTGGTAGGGGTAAATCGAGAGCTTGTGTAACGCTCAAAAATCGTCACGAAATTAATGTAATGCTCAAAATCGTCACAAAATTAGTGAAGTGTGATGGAATGGCCTGCACAAAAAACAATCAACTCAATGATTAGGCTTATCCAAAGTTTAAAAAAAATCCAAAAATTAAAAATTAAAAAATATAAAATCCAAAATTAAAAAATCGAAAATCCAAAACTAAAAAATAAAACAAAATTAAAGATCTAAAATTTAAAAAATTAAAAGATCCAAAATTCCAAAATTCAAAGATCCAAAAATCCAAAATTGAAAAAATAAAAAATCCAAAATTTAAAAATAAAAAATACAAAATTCAAAAAATTTAAAAATAAAAAATTTAAAAAATAAAACATCCAAAATAAAAAATCCAAAATTTAATAATAAAAATATCCAAATAAAAAAATGATAATTAAAAAATCCAAAATCAAGAAAGTCCAAAAACCCAATATCAAAAAGTCCAACAATCCAAAATTCAAAAAATCCAATAATCCAAAATTGAAAAATTAAAAAATTAAAACAAGTTTCACTTCTGTCGCGTGGTGTTCCACGCACACTTTTTTTTTATTATGTTTAACTTACGAAAACTCCTTTCATTGGATGCAACTGAGACAGGCATTGTTATAAAAATGCTAGGTGCTGTTGCCACATTCGGATATGCAACCTGTAAGTTAGTCCATTGTAGCAAATTAAGGTCTAAAGTTTTGCAGGAGTTGCTCTTTTCATTGTCTGTATTAGATCTAGAGCATGCTTTGATGGTGTTTTGGCAAAAGGTCGTAAGCCACCGATGTTTAAAAATTACTTTTGACGTTTTACTTGTAACAAACTGCTATTTTAAAAGAATTTGCTCCTGTTTGCTCGCTTCATCAGCTCCAAGTACTCGTAATACATTGTAGACCTTATGTGTCCCTATAAAATATGAACAATTGGATTGATTTCAAAATTTAAGTTAGGCCTACCTATTAATTTTACATAAACATTAAGTTAAATTAATGAAATAAGTTAAATATCAAATTTAACTCGACCATGTAATACATAGGCTACACTGTGTAATTGTGCTCCCTTACCGAATTTAACTGAAATATGACATTAAATTATAAATATGGCTAAAGTATGACCAAGACCATAAAAATGACCAAAATATGACTTCATATGCAAAATAAAAATGGTTCAGTTAGGATAACAAGCATGAAATTCGTGTTTAATTTGTGTTTGCAGCGATAATGGAGGTCAGGATAAAAATATGACATGTCATACACATCCGAACCCTATACATAACTAATGCATATTGTTTGGAAACTTTAGATACCAATACATAATATTGATTAAACTGAAGAAATGGAGGCCACACACATATGAATACAGTGACTGAATCAAACTGGAAAACTTCTTGTTTTGCCTGTTCTGTAAAATGTTATAAATGTGTGTTGTGACCTTTTGCCAAAACACCATCAAAAGACTATAAACAAGAGGCTGGTGGAGCAGGGGGGCCGAAACCCCTCCAGCCCAATGTTGCTATTCGTACAAGAGTTCTCGTATTCATAACAGGATTTTAGTGTTTCGTACGAGGTATGTTTTTGATTATAACAACATACGCAAAAGTAATAGTATTTTAATCCTTGGATTTTTTTGGGGGGGGGGGGACTTTTGCTAACTCTGCTAAAATTAATTTACAAGGATTTGTTATTGACAAATGGCAACACTGCTCCAGTAGGCCTACCTCCTTTTCTCCAAATCCCACTAAATGTAGTAAGAGTGAGTCATTCTTTTTAGTCGTGTCGTCGCTAGCTATCACTCATTAAAAAAAGGCTGTGGTAGCCTACCGTATTTATGTATTTTAAATGGAACTAGAAGTACCAACTAAAGTATTGATAATAACTAATAAGTATCATAAAATTGGTTTATTTAATCTGTTTACCTTCCCAAATCCACAACAATAAAAATAACACTTTTGGTCATTTTGCACCAGCTTATATTTGCGCCCGGAGAAGTTTATCCCCCTCCCCAGATCCGTCACTGTGCACAGCTGTAATTAAGAAAATATTTGGGGTTGGTCGAGCACTCTGCTGAAAGGGAGCAGACCATACTCTGCTCGACCATACTCTGCTCGACCATACTCAAATATTTTGTAAGGTGATGTTCTTTGAAGACTTTTTTTTTTGTGTCGCTGTAAGAGAATTTAATTGTATTACTGTGCACCATGATGCTTAAATTCATTTCTTGTGTCTTGTTACATGTGATGTTTGAATTACCGTATGCTATAATTGCATGATGTTGCAAAAATAATTAGCCTATTACATTTTCATGAAGAATTCAAATCGATCTATAACACACTGCATGCTGTGTCCTTAGTTTTTCAAACAAGTACAAATAGTCCTATACCATTTAAAACATTTTAATTTCAATAATTCTGTAAACACTTTTGAAAGGAAGTAGGTCTACATTACACTGTATGGTAGTCCTATACTAATAGGCCTAGTTTGCTACACTTAAATAATCAGATATTTTGGATTGGATTTTGTTGCTGCTATATCTGTCCATCGCTTAATTAATAGAAAATTTGCAGAAGATGCCCCCTCACTTTCCTTGGTGAATAATTTCAAGATTTAGGCTATGTGAATTGCTAGAAGTCTGAATGACTAGTGTCTCTTTGTACAGTAGTATTGACCTTATAGCAGGGTTGGAATGTTTAAAACAAAACGTTTAAAACAAGTGTTTAAAACAAGTGCTTGTGTTTTTTTAAGTTTGTTTAAAACATTTTAAACAATCTGTTTTAAACATGTTTTTTTTAGCATATGTTTAAATCATTTTTTAATTGCGTGTTACATTTAATTATGAAGATAATTTACATTTTGTCAAGTCAGTGACACCCAGTTAGTGTTGTAAACAGAAAAAAAACTAGGGCCAGAATACCAGAAAATCATGTGAGGTGGTGTCTTTTGTATCCTTTTCCTCCAGACTTCTCTATCCTCTGTCGCCAGCTTCCAGTTTCTGATTTCGAGTAATTGATTTAAATTTTTTCTGACTGCATCCTACCATCTATTTTGTGGTCTTCCTTGAGACCTTTTCACATAAAGCATGGTGAAAGTCAATCATCAGTTGAGCAGTAAAGACAGTAATTAAACAGTAAGTTTGTATCATTTTTTATTAATCATGAACTATTAAATCATAAACAAATGCTACTGGTACAAAATGTCTTTTCAAATACTATATTAAGTCTACGACTCGTAAATCTTGAAAATCTTAGCACAGGGTGTCATTGGCTTGACAAAATATAAATTGTCTGCATAATTAAATTTAACACCCAATTAAAAAGTGTTATAAACATATGCTAAAAAATTTTCAAAACAAATTTTTTAAAATGTTTTAAACATTTCAACCCTGTATATATATAAATAAATAAATAAATAAATTTAGCCTACAATACATCCCCTAAGGGCCAAGGCCTCCTGTATTCACAGGGAATTGCTCTTTGTTTTGCTCCTTAAGTGAGCAAGTCTTAAGGAGCTACACGAATTTGTTCCCTTTCTTTGTTGCACTGAACACTGTCTCACTATTCACTGCCTGTCTTGGTTGGATGCGGGTGGTTGCAATTCGCTCTTTGTGTGTCCGTCTTTTAGTGCTTGATGAGTCCTCCCCGAGTCTGTCACTGACGCTGGTGGCCCAAGAGTCTCCACACCTCTCTATCCTTTGCTATTCTTGACCATTGTCCTCCTGCTACGCTTGTGAAGTGATCTGCCCATCTTGTTTTCTGTCGACCCACATTCCTCCATCCAGTTCTTGGGTCCCACATGGTGACTCTGTGTGCCCATCTCTGGTGGTTCATCCGTGCCACATGGCCGCCCCATCTCCACTTTTGGTTCATTGCTACTTTTACTATGTCAGTCATACCCGTACGTCTGCGAAGGTCATCATTTCTGATCCTCTCTCTCAAAGATATATGTAAAATTTTCCTCTCCATCCTTCGTTGACATACCCTGAGTGTTAATTTTTGTCTTTCAGTCATGGACCATGTCTGACATCCGTACAGAAGAGCTGGGAAGATGCATTTCTCGAGGATCTCTATCTTAATGCTTGTTTTCTGTCTCTTGTCCAACAAAATGAATTTGAGGGACCAGAACTTCCTCCATGCTAGGCCTATTCTTCGTTTTATTTCCGCTTCGGTATTTGGGTGTGTGGAGATGGATTGTCCTAGGTATGTGTATTGCTGTACATATTCTATGGTGACCTGTCCTAATTGTATTTGAACTTCCTCGTCGTTTGTCATAATTTTGGTTTTACTTGCGTTCATTGTTAGGCCTGCCTCTCTGCTAACTGTGTCAATGTCCTGCAACATTTCCTTCAGTGTTTGTGCTGTGTTCGCTATGATTATGATGTCGTCTGCAAACCTGAGATGAGTAAGCTGTTGTCCATCGATATTGACACCATATTCTGGTTTCCATTTAATCTTTCTAAATTGGTGCTCCAGAAGGCTGGTGAACAGCTTAGGTGACAGAGGGTCTCCTTGCTTCACTCCCCTTTCAACTTTGAATGCTTTACCTTCTTTTTCTGTTCGAATTTTTGCTTGATTCCTTTTGTACATTTTCTCTAGAATTCGGACATATTTAGTTGGGACTCCTTGGTGCATTAGTGCCTGCAGCACACAATTTTGTTCAACTGAGTCAAATGCCTTGTTATAGTCAATGAGTGCAATGTAGAGTTTGTGGTTGAATTCTTGGGCTTTTTCAATTAGTTGGTTGATAGTTTGTAGGTGGTCTACAGTGCTGAAGCCAGTTCTGAAGCCTGCCTGCTCCACCGGTTGGTTTGCGTCAAGGGTCTTGGTCAGCCGTCTCGTTATTATCTTCATGAACAGTTTGTACAAATTGGATGATAGACTGATTGGTCTGTAGTTGTTGATATCATCTCTATGTCCTTTTTTGTGTAGTAGTATAATCGTGCTAGTATTCCACATTTCTGGTATTTCTTCAGTCTCAATTATTTTGTTGAACAAGTCTCTAAGTACTGGTATTAGCTCTTCTTGTCCTAGTTTGAGGTATTCGTTATAGATGCCATCGTCCCCTGGGCATTTATTGTTTTTCAGTTCTTTCAAGGCAGTTCTGACCTCACTTGTCAGGATTGGTGGAACATTCTCAGTGTTGTCAAGTGGTGTGAGAGGGTTTTGGTTTGTGTTCCTGTTTGTCTGTGAGTTTTTGTACAGTTTTCTGTAGAAAGTGGTGGCTTGTTCCATAATTTCATCTCTCGGTGTCTTCTTTTGTCCTGCATCGTCTTTTACTCCTAGCATCCAGTGCTTGTATATAATTGGCCCTATACATTAAAATGGTTGTTTTAAACAAAATGAACGATTTAAACTTTTTTTAAACAAACAACATTGTTGTAAACATAAAAAACGTTTAAAACAACCAACATTGTTGTTCACATAAAAAACGTTTTAAACAAAAAAAAAACGTTTTTTTTGTTCTTTTTAAAAAAAAACATGTTTTTTTTCCAACGCTGCCTTATAGTTCACTTAAAGATTGAAAAGTCGATAGACTTTTGGGCCATTGAGAAGGACTAGGCAGTGGATTTTTATTTTAAGAAACTACAGTATCATTATCTGTTTATTCTGTTTGTTATTCTACCTGTTTTGGAGAAGAGAACAGGTTTATAAGAAAAATTCCTCACAGTTAGAAATTTTTACAAATAGGAAAATGTGTTTCGATTGATCTAAGTTCAGGTAACCAGGGTTGCTGTTGTTGCTGTTACTGCTTGCTGATAATTGCTGCTATTTGATTGCTGCTGTTTCTTGCTGATGCTTGCTGTTGCTGACAATGTGAAGTACAAACATGTGGCTGTTTGCTGTTCTGTATTTATTTATGGCGATAGACAAATACTTGTAGCACCTTGGCTGTCCTCCACACTCCACACTCCACACTGCATGGCAACGGCCCGGTTCGCCTACTTTTCCCTATCCTGGCCATCACTTCCCCTAGCCTTCAACCTTTTCCCTTGCAAGCTGCTCAGTGCTTATAATGCAGTTCACTGTTGTAGGCCTACTAAATCAAATCAAATCAAATTTTATTGTCATTAAGTTCATTGAACAATAGACAAAGTCAAAAGTCATAAATTTAACATAATATTAACATAGTTTTAGACAATAGTAAACTGACACAGAAATATATGTGAATAAATAGCAAGTTAAAACAAATATACCTTGATAGAGTTAAACATGATTACAAAGCATACTTTACTTTAGTAAACCATTAAGAAACTCATTTATACTGATAAAAAAAAAAAAAAATTAAAAGTTAGTCATGAATATAACTAAAAGATCGGAGCATATACATTAAAACACCATGACATTATGTAACATTACTGGCATTGAAACAATTTAGACAATTTCAAGAAACTCGTTTATACTTTAAATGGGTTTAAAATTAGCCAGTTAAATGTCTAGTCTTAAATTTCTTTAATGGTTCGCCTGTTAGCTCGAAAGGTAATTTATTGAAAAGTTTCATGCCAATTATTTCATAACTATTTGTTGATTTGGATAATCTTTGGTATGGAATATCTATTTTATTGCAATTCCTTGTGTTATACGAATGAATATCTTGTCTTAAATTTAAGTTGGATAAATTTTCCTTTGCATGTAGTGAAACAGTAAATATGTATAAATTCACTATTGTCATTATTTTAAGGTTTATAAACAAAGGTTTACAGTGCGCAGTTATATGAGAACCTGATATTACTCTGATCACCCTTTTTTGCAATAATAAGATTTTATCAATATGCTTACTATTTCCCACAATAGAATGCCGTATGAAATAATGCTATGAAAGAACGCAAAATAGGCTGACCTTACATAATTTTCCGGGACATGATTTGTTAGTTGTTTCAATAAATAGATAACTCTTGAGAGTTTGCCAGAAATATAATTGATGTGGGCTTCCCAGGACAAATTTCTATCCATGTATATACCTAAAAATTTTATACTTGATTTATCTACATCGGTAAAACCACCCCTAAGGGTGAAGTTTAAGCACTGTTAATTGAACTAATATGAAAAACGACCCTTGTACCATAATTGAGGCACTCAGAAGCAAAGCGATGTAAGTGAAAAATTTGAAAAAAGTTATATAAGTGCATATTCCAAATACATAGCATCACTTCTGTTTAGAGAAAAAGTAATACAAGTGTAGGTCCAGTCAGTGCTGCTCTCTATTGTGCTAATTCTTATAATACTATGACTCTAGCATTTTTCCTGAGAGGTAAAGTAATATAAGTGAATTGTTGTGGATCTTGTTGCTGTTAAACTGCTTGTATTTGATTTATTACTACACTGGAGAATAGTAAGACTAGTGTATTAAAGTGAACGCCGCTTAATGTAATCGCGGATAATGTTATCAGTCGGGTATTGTTATCACTTTTATGAAGTCCCGTACGGATTAATAGTGATATATTTATCAGAGAAGATTCAAAGATTCGGTTTATGTTAACACATTTTACTTTTGCGGCTTTATTTCCAACTGCGTTGTGTTGTGCTGGCAATTTTGTTCCCAGCTCACAGGATGACCAGTTCGAGGGGTGGCATTACTAACTTCTTCTTTTAAGCAATATAACATGTTTCACCCCACAGTTAAGCTGCAGCTTTTGATTTATGAAGATAACAGTGTTGACATGCATTGATGTTTAGTGTAGGAATCCAGGCCCGGTGGAGCTTGAAATATTGGATCCGGCTACATATGAATATTTTGATGCCATATAATATGGAGGACCAAGGAGATTCTGGATTGAGTGGATACTGTAATCGAGGGTTTGCACTTTCCAAAGTTACCAAGATACATACAAATGTTTAACAACAAATGAATAACAAATTTATTCTTAGTATCAAACAGCCAATACATTAATGTTATTGAAGATATGTTATATTGAGTACTAAATGTTAAAGCTTATTCTTTAAACGAATTGGTATTTCTTATTTCTTGTATTACCAAAATTCAAATCAAGGAGAAATGGCAAGTAGCCCAAATTTCTCAAATAAGTGAAATAATGCAGAATGACTTAATAGCAAAATACAAATAATGCTGTTCACTTTGGAACTTAATATTTTCCAATTACTAAGCTTTACATGCTTTAGTAATTCAAACAAGGAGGACCGGCAGATTGCCCAAAATCCTCAAAAGTGACTAGCACAGAAATTACAAAAGTGAATTTCAATATGAGTGAGCTCATTCTTTGAGCTAGAAAAAATCCTGGCCTCAGCCTGACTGAAAACAGGTATTATGCTCACACTTTATCTTGAGCCGAAAAAATGCGGGGGTGAGGGGAGCTGATATTGCATGCAGTATAAGAGACTGACTATTGCAGAAGGCGGTGAGTTGAAATTGACGTTGTTTCTGAAGGGTTGCCAATTACCAGAAAATATAACGTGTTTAGTTTTATGCTGGTACACAATGGAACTAACTGTAATTTGTAGCACTTTCAACTCTCGCTACCAAACTAAAGATTTTATATTGATTCAGATATTATAGTAGAATATATCGCTGGAGACATGAATAAAGTAATATATTTACGCCTATTTAGACAATTTCTTTCCCGGTCTTCAGAATATAGAAAATCGTTTAAAAGTCGTAGCATTGTACATGTAGGCCTACTTGAATACGCAGTTTCACATGCCTGAATTGATGTAATTTAACTAAATACCTTTCGCGAAAGTTTGTAGGTAATTAATACAACACAATTAAAACAACGAAATAATAAAACTTGACTTGTTCTTTTCTCCGACAGATTCAGCTTAAAACACATTAAATTGCTTTTCCTTCCATTTCATTTATTTGGTTTATTATTTCGCTGATTTCCGATACTTCTTGGTTTAAAGAATATTTATTTTTAACTTCGTTGTCACTTATATCGACCATTTCCACAACACCAGTACTGTTCTTTTAATATCCCTGGATTTATTCTGTCATTTTCAGAATAATATGATGTAAACCAATAAAAAAAATTGACGGTTGCTCAAGAATGCCTCAACGGGAAGTTTTTGGGTATGGCAATACTGGGGACGGGTCGCGATCTTCATTTTTTCAAGCGAGGCCTTCTTTATATGGACGGTTTTCAGCATTATGGAGTGCAGAGCTCAAGGTAAAGTGTGCGAATAATACTTAACTTGTAAGTGGTGGTTGCGTTCTCATTTTGGAGTGTGTCTGAAATGTTGTCTCAGATATCGGCTCATGCGGTAGACTGTAGTGTAGATATGCTTCTGAGATGATGCAGTAGGCCTCGGTGAATGCTGGTTATGCTCTTGCTTGCATAACTCCAGTGAAATCCTGGATTAGCTGCTGACACTGTGGCAGCGGAATGCTACCTCCAATCGTGCATGGCTGGTAGGCTTCGAGTAGGCGGCCCTTACTGTCGCCTCGGCGGCCTGTAGCTGTAGGCTTCGGTGAATGATATTCTCCCTGCAGAGACGGCATGAGCAATGCTCTCACTGTGGAGAGTGACTAAGTAATGTTCTTGCAGCAGAGACTGCATGCATACTGAACATGCAGCGGAGACTGACTGTGTAGAACTGACTGAGAAGAACTGAACCAGTCCATACAAAATGTGAACACATCCCCACTACAAATTACATGAAAACATTAAGAAACTCTTGAGTTGTAGTAGTAAGAATTTGCTGGAAAATTCCACTTTGTTCCATTGCAATAGCATAGTTTTCTTAGGTTGATATAGGCACACATTTACCTGTAATACTAGAATACACAATGTGAATACGTATTCTTTAACAAATAATGAGTTTTAGAAAGTGTTTAATATTGTTTCGATGTATCGAACATTAGTAAAGCGTGGTAAAATATTTATTTTACTCTGGTTTATGTAATGTAATATATATCGATACTTATCGAAATATCAGAGTATCTGAATACAAACCTAGGTTAAATATACCATGGCAGGGTATGTTCAGAAATTAAAGTCAAGTAAATAATGGTCTAAAAAATCACAAGATTTTTACCACTAGTGTAAAATGAAAAGACTTGAACAGACAGGTTTTAGATGTTTTGCTACGCGGTGTTCACCACAGATCAGTATAGATTCCCAAAAACACTTGTAACTCGTAACTCATAACTGAGTATGGCGTATTGGTTAATAGAATCCTAAGGGAAAGTAAAACAATTTAAAACTTTGTTACTGGTTGAAAAAATAGTTTTTTGCAATTTATTACTGTATTTTCCTATGAGTGGTTCAGTGATTCAAAGTTACTTATTATTTTATGAATAAATAGCTTTTAATTCAGTTTTGTAGTGTATTACCTTATATATGCATAAATAACCTTCAGTTCAATTCCTTCGGCTACTGTTATCAATCGGTTAATATTATCAGATTAGCTGCATCCCAAAGTGATCACAATAAGCGACATGTACTGTATAGTGTTGCCACCTTTCTGTAGGGCTAAGGAGGGACACTTATGGAATATATGCAGATCGCCGATCTTCATACCTAAATTCGTACTTGGAACAATGTATTAATAATAGAAAGATGGAATATATTCATTACAAAGCCAAAACGCTGTGTAACAGGAACACTAACATTAGAATAGAAAAGATTAGCATGATAATAATAAAATTAAAAACCTGGGCAAATTCACGACTTGAAGCTGTATTTCTTTTTTGATTTGGCAGTTCTAATAGTTCTTTGATGTGTCACTCTCACTACTACATAGTGATTACAGGTATCTATAACATTTGTAGAAATTATTATTTCACTCTTTATGAGGTCAGCTGAGCACTTGTCTCTGGATTCTGTGCATTTTAGATTCATGAGAGGACAATCCATCCACAAATGCATTGCTTCCAGGAACTAAAGCAGAATTCCTCATATAACTCATCCAAATTAACATCAGATTCTACATTAAATGCCTTCACAGAGTCATTGACGGTGATTTCACTGCTGCCAACACGATACATTTTAACGATGGAACAATATCGATATCTCAATCATGAGTCGAAATTCACAAAATATGCCACTAAGAATAATTTACCGTCTCATATTTTGTTTTGGAATAATTTTGCGTCCCGCAATATAATGCGTCCCTCTTAGGCATAATTCGGGACGCTGAAAATGTTCTTAAAAAGCGGGATGTCCCGCCTAATTCAGGACAGGTGGCAACGCTAGTACTGTATATAAGTATATGTATGATATTAGGGGTGCCTAGATACTGTTCAGAAAGAGAAACGTTTCAATGTTCGTTGTTTTGAATAACATTTTTGGACAAAACCAGGGTTGTAAAAAAGCCGGCTAAAATTGAAAAAGACCTGACCAGTGGTTTTTTCAATTTTAGCAGCTAAAATCAATTTTTCCTGGTTGGGGGAGGTGGGAGCGGGTTGAAATTTTGAAAAAATAATATTTAGGGCCCTATGGGGTTTAGAGGGAAACTTTGTCTGTATAAATTAGACACCAATGATTCAGTGGTTGTGGGGGTGAGGGTGGAAATTCAAAATTTTTAAAACCATGTCTTGTGGGGTATTGTTGAACAGCTCTTGATGAGTAATCTTTAAATCAACAACTAGTTTCTCGATAGCGCTTATATAAGGAGAGATTTGATTTTTTGAAAGTCAAAATCACTTTAAAATATACCTCAGCCAATAACATGCCGAAATGAATTCATGGGGACCAACTGAGGCTAAAATTACCAAGGAAATAAAGTTTGAAATATTAAAAATAATAGTTTAATGTCTTTAGAACAATAATCCTTGGCCAAACTAAAAATGAAATAATAAAAGATATCAATTAATACATAAGTTAATTAACAACTCTCGTTGAGGGGGTTCTCTCGACTGCATTCAGTTTACACATGGCCGAGTCCACTAGTGGATTATTTTCTGAATATTCCTTTGTTCCAGTCAATTTTCTTTGGGAGGACCTAAAAAATAAACATAGTTGTGTTATTATTAGAAACTGAGTAATAACTTTTATGAATTCCATTACCGATACATCAAGACTTTGTAATTGACTTGTTCGTAGAAACAAGTAATATAAGTAATATATGTAATAACAAGCTACTCTATCCGGCGATGTGTAATTTTTCTGTCCCGGCAAGCATCACATCACTTCCATATTATGTTTTGTACTAAATGTGAAAGTATAACTTATTACTACAAAATACAATATAATTTTGTTACAAATGCAAATTCTAACGCCATCCGATAAGGCAAACCTTATGCTCTGGGGCGGTTCATTTTCAGCATGTTAGCACAAAATATTTTCGTACGTGGGAACTACGATGTCGGGAGCATATTGACAAACATTTCGTTGGCAAGAACGGCCTGTGAGAAGCAGATCAAACAAGAAATATGCATTCTGTATGAAAATAAAAAAAGGTGTTACTCAGCTCATAATATTTAGACATCACACATGTCCATTCCTCATAACGTCTGTTCCAAACCTGTAGATCAGGTATGGGCAACCTTTGGAAAGATGCGGGCTAAACTTTATGATATTTATGAAGTCGCGGGCCGTAGATAATAGGTAGTTGTGGAAAAATAATCATGATACGGTTTTTTGTATTTATAAAGTATCATTATAAAGTTAAATGAATGAGAACAATATCGAACTGATTAGGTATTTACTTACAATCAGCAGAAATTAATGAGAAGCTTGAGCTTGAACTTGAGAAACAAGATAATCAATGATGGCATCAATCCCACTAATATATACAAGCGCAGAGTGTTTCCAAAATTTTCATCTGTAAGTCTGGTTCGATACTTTGATTTAGGCCTATTGCAACATTTAACATTTTTATAGCGCTGACCCTCGTAGTTCAGGCTTTTGTCCCCCCCCCCTCACTCTCTTGTTGGCGAGAACAGAAAATTTTTACTTTTTCGAGCGCGATTTTAAAATGTTCCGCGGGCCGGATCAAAAGTCGGGGCGGGCCACATCCGGCCCGCGGGCCGGGCGTTGCCCATATATGCTGTAGATAAATAATATTCTTGTTAGTATAAATATTGTAGGAGAGTGACATTTACTCGTTGCTAGGCAAAGGAGAATCTTTGTTTCAATGTGTGAAAAAAGGATCTAAGGAACAGAGATGCTCAAAGACCTTCTGATGTTGACATCCCAAACAAATTTAAACATATTTATCGCCCTTCATTAGGGTTCTTTGATCGCTTATACCCAGAGTTTACTTTGTTACATCTTGAAACTCTCTTTTATAACCAATGAAGCCACTATTTATTATATGCAGCAAGGCATTCATTTTTATCTCATAATTGGATTACATACTTTCTCAAAAACTACCATGGTAGTCACATTGATAGGAAGTGCTTGTAAATGCGTTTTATACCAGGAATGAGCACTATGAAAGTAAGAAAAGATTACGATTTAATATTGTGTTATAATCTATTAGTGACCTAAGGTAATACCGAGAAGGTAGACTACTTAGGCGCTTTCCGATGCGCGATTGAGATCTCTGTGCATTTATCATGATGATTAAACATAACGTAATAAATGGACGTCTACAGAGCCAACAAGTGTGTTTTGTCAAAGCATTCTCCAATGAGGTGCTTTGAGAGTTTTCTAAAACTGCCACGTTTGATTAAACTGCTGTGTGTATTTCTTTGTAACCACAGATCTGTACGCATGCTTTCAGAATGGGAGGTTGTATAGCTACACAAATAAATAAAAAAAACTTCTATAGTTTTGAATTCATTTAAATAATATCTTTGTAATATAAGACCATTAAGTATTCCTGAAATTTAGTCATGAAATGAAATGGCTTTTGATAGGCTTCTTAAAATGTCCCTTCTTCCCCTAGGCCTATATCATGGTTTCTGCATGGTGGTCTGGATATAAATTATATGAGATATTATGATAGTATTTTCTCTCATAGCTAATCGAACCCATCTTAAAATGTCTTTAGAAAATATTTTCATGGATAATGGAATGTGAAAGACATCTGCTGACATTATGAAAGAAGAATAACTTAAATGTTCAAGGGAGGCTGTGCAGTGAATTGGAGAGTCAGTCTTCTGGAATCTCAATCTGCTAGAAGGAGACATCGATTTATAATCCATTAGGAGTTCTCCTGCTAACACTGTGAGGACATCTAAAACTCTTAATATGTATCTGACATGAAAGTAGAGTAGGGCCTGTACACACGATAAGTCAAATGCAGCGTTGGGCTTAAACACTTGTTAATCCCGCGTTGCAAGTAAATAAAATATTTCCAATAGAATTATAACTTACTTTCTTGGGTATTGATTAGTGAGTCTGTTTTAAGATATTTACACTCTTACCAAGGAGTCTAGATTTAATTTGTAGTATTTTAGTGAATGGTCTAGACCAGGGGTCGGCAACCTTTTGGGTCGGAAGAGTCAAACATTACAATTTACAAAATTCAAAGTTTCTAATGAGCCACAAAATTGTTTCTTGCCAACAATAAATAGTACTCGCATAGATAAAGTTTTTTGATAAAGAAAAACTAATCTATTTATTCATAAGAAAAAAAATATATTTATTCATAAGTTGTATAAGTAGTGTTTTTCACAACAATTAGATAATATATATGGCATTATTAGATAATTACTTATTATTTAAGTAAAAATTAAAACAATTAAACATTTAGTTACAACACTAACTTGTACCTCAATAACATACTCGTACATTTGAGCAAACAAATTCAAAGGGAGCGTTGGCTTTGCATGGTTTTAGAAAGTTTGGATAAATTTGGCTCATAACTTGTTGTTTTAAGTTTCAAACACGACTCTAAATTTTAATTTGTTAGTTGGCTTCTAACTTTACTTTTAATTATATTCATGCAAGAGAACGCTTGCTCGCACGAATATGTCGATCCGAAGATAGTCAGCACTCCAAATGCCAACTTCTTCACCTCACTGTAGCAATCTGGAAGACTATTCCATGCGTCGAATATAAGTGCCTCAACTTGCGGCATTTCTTTTAAAGCTGTCCACTTTTGTTGCGTTACGTACATACATTTCTGGACCTCCAACTCTTCCAACTTGCTTTTCAACTCTGTAAATTTTCCACTACACAAAGCTTTACTTTTTAAATCGATCAATTGCATTTCTAGAGATGCAGTATCAATTCCAAATGGCTCAATGTGGATTTCGTTACTATTTGTGTTGAGAGGATTTACTATGAATGCAAGAGTGGTTTTGTTGGTTTTGAATTGCTCAAATCTGTCAGCAATTTCATTTTTTTTTTTTTTATAACTGTGCTGAAGTAATTCGTGTCAGCAGTTGCACTGGTTATTCAGCTCATTTAATTTCGCTGTGATATCCACCTTTTCCTAATATATGTAAATGATATTCAGATCTTACCTTTACATGGCATACCTTCACTTTTTGATGATGATACTAGTATTTTTTATGTTGGTGATACAGTTGATGGATTGTTATCATATATGCATGAAGATCTCAAAATTCTAACAAAATGGTTAAGTCAAAATAAATTATCATTAAATGCCCAAAAGACAGCATATATGGTCTTTCATAAGCCAAACACACACTTAGGTATTTCTAAAGAGTTAGTAAATGACAATAAGCACATAAAGCGAGTAACGGATACTAAATTTTTAGGCCTAACTATAGACCAACATTTAACTTGGAAAGGACACATCAACAAAATATGTAGCAAAATTTCTCCAGTTATAGGGATATTTAGGCGAATAAGGAGAATATTGTCAACTCCTGGCTTGAGATCCTTATATTATTCACTAATACAGTCTCACATAACTTACATGTTATTTATCTGGGGTCGTTTTCATAAAACGGATCTTCAACCATTAAGAGTACTTCAGAATAGAGCAATCAGAATTTTACTAGGTGCACATTATTTGACACCAACTCGCATTCTTTATGAACAATCGAAAATCTTGCCGTTTGAGACCTTAGTTAAAGTAAATGCCATTACATATATGCACAGAGTAGTACATGGTAACATCCACAGTAATTTTCCAATAGAATATAACAAAGACATTCATAACTATGAAACAAGGCAAAAACAGAACATATACCTCACACATTCTTCAACTGTAACTTATGGGACAAAGGGATTAAAATATTATTTGATCAAAACATATAATGAATTACCACAAGAACAAAAGAATATATTAAATTATAACAAATTTAAATCACAAATAAAACTCTTTTTAAAATCTAAGATTAATTAAGTTCTTTGATATAGTAATAAATAGATACTGTATATTGATCACTATTATACTATGTAACTATGTTTCCCTTCATTATCTATCATTTCACTTCACTCTTAAAATCAAGTCATTTTGTTTTGTGTTCCTATATTCTGTACCTCTTCACTCTTGTACCTCTTGTATATATTGCACCTCTTGTATATTTATAAGTTATTTGTAATTGAAAATTTATGTATCACAATGCATGTCATGTTGTATATAGCCCCTTAAGGTGAGCTTTGCTCGTTGGGGTTTTCTTACAATAAATAAATAAATAAATAAATCTTGGCTTGTTACCAACAAGAAGAAAGAAAAGAAAAAAAAAAAAAGTAAAATTTTTGCAACCATTTGTCGTTCTCTAATCCAGGGTGATTAATGCCTTTTTCATTTAGGAATGTATTTATTTCATTCAAGCACAAAGCAAAACGTTTCAACACCTTACCTTTGGAAAGCCATCACACTTTATTGTGAAGAAGGAGGTCGGAATACTGAGTCACTATTTCGTTTAACAATTCTTTAAACTGGCGATGGTAGAGTGCTTTTGACAAGATGCTGTTAACAATCTTGATTACCATATTCATGACCTCAACTATTTCGGCCGGAAATATTTGGGCACAAAGCGCTTCTTGGTGTATTATGTAGTGAAACATAAGAATTTCGTGGTTTATTTTGCTCTGAAGAATCGTTGTTGCCCCTTTATTTTTTCCTGTCATACTTCTGGCTCCATCAGTTGCTATTGAAACGATTTTATTTAAATCGATCTTATTGTCTTCAAGGCGTTTTTGCACGGCATTCGCTATAACAAACTATACGTCACAGCCAAAGCACTGGTGAAGACACCAAATTGTCTTGCGTTGAAAGTGAATTAAAACCTACATAGAAACATCCGACGACGGCATCATTCGAGAGCATCCGACGGACTGACGACGCGTGTCACGGGAGAGGGGTGCGGTGAAAAGCGTGTACAAGTGGCTGAGAGATAGAATCGGTGCCTAATCCTCATTAATCGATTCAGAACTATTTTTCATTTTTTGTTTGTATAAAATAAATAATATTTGCGTATGGAACTAAAGAGCCGCAGCTTCACATCCAAAGAGCCGCAGGTTGCCGACCCCTGGTCTAGACTAAATTCTAATAATGATTTATATACGGGAAATCTGCATTTTTAAGTCATTTTTTAATCGAATAAATATTAGGTAATGGGGTAATATTCCTTCAGTGTGTAAAAAAAAAAAAAAAAATGTCGAAATGAAATAAAATATCTTAATTGTTTCAGCATACAAAAATGTAACAAAAGACACCCCACTTGACATAGTTTTATATTTCTTATTATATTATATTTTTATTTCTTTATAAATACCCCTCCTTTCCCCCTAAATAAATTTTCCACTCTTCCGATTTTTGTGGACGTAGTTGATTCTTAAATCCTAGGTCAAATGTGACCCATAACCAGTGCTTTTTTTTTTCTAAAAAAAATTTAAGGGGTACTCTCACTTTTGACTTGAAGGAACATTGCTAACTTATCCACATACTTGGAATGAAATTGGAATCGCACACAATATGAGTAAGGTTATATGAATTTAACCCTCCAGCAAAAATGTACAACACCAGCCGTTTTTGTGCATTATCGATGCCTTAACCTTGAGCTAATGTGCCAACCCTGTAATTTATTCCATTGTTGATGCTTACTCAACAATGTTACTATGGCTCCAGTTTCCTTGTTTTGCTTATTCAGTTGATTTTCTGAACTTTAAGGGGCCAGGTGTTGAATGTTGTAAAAAATATGACTCGCACCTGCTCTTCTTACAGGTGCATGCTTAGTTCAAGCAGCCAATATGCAGAAAAACATGTCTTCGTGAAGTTGCCTCTGACTTCCTGAAGGAAACTAATATTTGTGAATTGATTCTAGTAATGTTCAAGAATGTGAAAAATATAGCCAATGGCCAGCATCTTGTAATCCTTGAAATGGAGTAAGAGGCACACATTTTATCTCCTATGTAAACTCCATCTTTTGTCATGTTGTAGTCAGTGCAGTCACAAGAAGTAAGCAGAAGGTCTTACGAAAGATCAAAAGGGCAACTCAAAACACTGCTAGCTGATCTCACTGTATTTCTTATGCAGCTCTGAACTGAATCATTGACTTCTGAAAATCAGATCCTTGAACCTTCGGCAAAGATCCACTTCAATTAAATGGGATAGGTGCCAAAACTCCTTGTAAAAAGCACACTAAAAGACAAATCTGTGAAAGCTGTTATGAAAGTGAACGTTTAGAAATACCTGGACCAAATGGTATCATGACCAACTAATAAAGCTCAACTTCTTGTTATAGCATGTGCTAACAATGGATGTTTACTGTTTTCTTCAGTATATTAACCAATTAACATAGGACAGGCTTGTTATTATATTAAAATGTCCATGTTGTAAATTTTACAACACATGCCTGCTCATGTGAAAAAATTAGGCACACCTGCCAGAAGATTAAATCCTCTGAGGTGAAGTCAGTTTGTACACATCAATTCTACCCATAAGCTGCAATTGAGGAGTTATAGCCTATATACAAGGGGATTATGCCTGTATATGCCTTTTTTAGGGATAATGCATATTCTTGTTCCCCATGGTCCTGTTGGCTAACCTGTAAATTTTTGTTTTGATACCTCAAAATTTAGAGAGGTTTGGCACTATTTTGAAAAATGGAGAACAATTCATACTTTAGGCAAATATATAGAAATAATCAAGAACAGTCGACAAAACCCCACATGCTTTGTAGTTCTAAATGGTGCAGATATACAGGGTGTTAATGAATAACACCGAAATATTTTACCTGTGTATAGAGGGGACATAGACAAGCAACTTTTATTAGGAGATTTTTGCTCTATGGATTCAATTCTTCCTGTTATAACATAAAATCTCCCAAGGATATGCACGCCACTGACTTCTAATACTTGAAATGATGGGAAACAAAGGAACAGTGAATATTGTGTAGTGGTCGGGAAAATTGTAAAAAATGACGATCGATATCTTACAACTCTGAGGGAAAAAAAGACAAACGAAACATTTTTGTTAGGTCTGGAATTAGGAATAAAAACATAATGCAGTGGCGGGCAATCATGTGATTGGTCAGTAAATTTTGCAGATTATGAAAATTCTAAATTATGGTATAGCTTTTGATGAATTATAAAGAATCTGGTTTTTATCGATCACTAGGAAGGCATGAAGTCAATTTAATGAAAATTTTAACCCTATTTCGCTCAATTATTGAGTTATGGGCACCAAATTTTAAGGACTTTAATGCCCTGTAGCATACACATTTTACGTCATAGAGCAAAAATGCCCTAATAAAAGTTGCTTGTCTACGTCCCCTCTATACACAGGTAAAATATTTCGGTGTTATTCATTAACACCCTGTATTTAATTGAAATCCTGGACTCAAGGAACTTTTTCCACAGAAACCCAAAAGTAGAAATTAAAGTTTCAAAATCCAGTCGTATCAAATAATGGCATTTTCTCAACATGGCAGAGTTGATTCAAGTGAATTGACACTGTTCTGTAGACATGAAGTTTAATATATTGTTAGTTTCATTGAACTGGTAAAAAACTCCGTAGGTAAGCTGAAAAGGATGAAGTTTAAAACACTGTTTGTTTCATTGAACTGCTATAAAAATCTGCACTGGACGTTTCAGTTTGTGTTCACTAACTTTTCCAGTTATCATTAAACATTTGAAAATAAATGTCTGTCATATAATTTTACTTTGAACATCATATTACATGCTCACATCAGATGTATGTGTAAAAAGGGCGAATAGGAACATATTTTATAATATATATTTTCTGGATAAAACAATACTTAAACCCGTCGTAAAGGGTTTCATTTGGTTAATGTCAGTGCTGTTGTCATCTTTATTATGTATTTGAAAAAATAAATCATTAACACAGGTTTTCAATGACCTGTAAACATTACAAATGTGATTTACTCAAAACATGGTTTTCTGATTACGCCCTTTGTACATATAACTCCTCAATTTAATTTATGATATGCTTGCAGGGTTTCTTGCACCTTTCACCAGAAGATGCCAAATTTAAAATGAAAAGTAGTCATGCCTCTATTTTTGAGAGTTAGGGCCTGAAAGGTTTGTGAACAACCTCAGAACTACTGCAGGATGTTGCTGGCCATCTGACATGTTTATAAGCGGAGTCATGTTCACAAGGGCACATATAATTTAATATATGAAACACAACTGTAGAATAGCCACAGACAGAATGCCATGAATAGTATAGAATAGAACAGAATTTATTTCATCCTCGGAACATGGGACATGCTAATTATACAAATTTATACAAAACATAGTTTTTATAGTTTGAAAATAATATTTACAAAAGAAAAGAAAGAAAAAGAAAAAAACACAAAGAATTTACAGTATAACTGTGGCATGTTTCTACATACCTAATAAACCTTATTTGCATTTGTTTACAATGAAAACAATGTAGTATTGTAGCATTTTTCTTCAAATTCATCAACACTGTATATGATATTGTTTGTTAAGAATGTTTAACGTAGATTTGCAGCCAAGAGAAAAGGGATACAACAAACTCTTGAGCATGTGCTATTGTTGAACCAGTAACTTAGTCACTGTAGCGCTCATTTGTTTTCCTGATCGCAGCACTAATGTCAGATTTCTAGTCCATTATCCAATATGGCATTCTCGCCTGGGGAGGATTAGCAAAAACTACCCTTAAGCCCCTCTGCCTTTTACAAAAACGAATAATAAAAATCTGTCTGAAAAGACACATTAAATTACCCAACTAGTCTAATGTTTTCAGTTTGGACCAACTCTACAAATTTTCTGTATTAAAATATTTTCACAAACATCATGTAAAATACTCTTCCAGTGATCATGTTTACAAAACTAGAAGTAACCAAAGAGAAATGTAACGATATGCTAACATACGAAGAGTGTAATTGACAGCAAATAAGGGCAAGCATTGAAAACATAACGGATTTTCTGACAAATAAGTTAGACACCGTAATTGAAAATAAAATCAACCAGAAATTGAACCAAACACCAAAGGAAACAGAAACAACAGGAATAAAAGAAACGGAAAAAGGGGAGGTGAAAGCCCATCAGAAATAGAAACAGAGAAAGAAAATCACGCACAAAGGAGGGAATGGAGGGATGTAGCTATACCGCGGAAGGAGAAAACGACCCCAACAAAGCAAATCACAACGCAAGCAGGGAAAATGGACTGCAAGCCGCTCAGAGAGCAACCTTCCCGGCCCCAAAATTAGGCACGGGCGCCAGAACAGACAGACTGAAACCAACCAAAAGTCTTAAATGGATGTTCATCGGAAGACTGGATGAGGCCACAACAGTAGAAGATATCACAGAGTATATGAAGGATAAGGGCGTCACTTCAGTACATACTTGTAAAGAGATGAGAACCAGAGGTCGATCAAAAGCATTTAGAGTAGGAATAATAGAGGAAGAAGCTGACAAGATAGACTCGGAAGATTTCTGGCCAGAGGGGGTAACTTTTCACCCCTATCTTTTTCAATAAACAAAGCGAAAGACAAAACCCTACAATAGAGGTAACCACATGGAATATAGAAGGAATCAAATCAGCTTTGAGCATACTACCCAACAACTCATTATTCATGCAAGACATAATAATATTCTGTGAAACGTTTTTAACCGAACCCTTGAACATCAATGGATACTACGCGACTCATGCACTAGCAAAGCACACCCAAAACGGCAGACCTTCAGGCAGAATATCCTGTTTCCATAAAGCATCATTAGGACAGGCAAGACAATCCCACATTACCGAAGAATCAGTCACTGTTCACCTCAAGGACATCACAATAATAGGTGTTTATCTACGTCCTCAGACAACAGCTGAGGAAACTGTAGAATGCATAGCAAAAATCTTACAAGGGGATGGTTCGAACCTTCATGTCGAAACCCACCCTCAAATTTTGTGCACATGTAGGCCATCCTAAAATGGAATAGTACACAAAAAATTAGCTGCCAGTTTGAACTGTGAGACCATTAAATTGAAGCTTGAAATTTGGAAGCGACCTAGTTGGTTTTCCTGGATCTTTGTAGCGACTACTGCAACTTAATGTGACTCATTCTTATCAAACACGGGCTTCCTTCTTCTTGCTATAGCAGTATAAACAATGACCGTAGTGATGAATTGCGATCTGTGTGTCTGTCAGTTAATAGAAGGAAGTCACCATGAATCCTATTAATGTGCTTTCAGTTGCTATAAACTATCGAACCAACACAAGTGTTAAGAAGCAGAATGTGATTTGGGAGCACTTGTTTCGATGTGCATGGTGCAAAGCAAATTTGTGCATTTCCCATTCTATCGACACTAGGCACTTCTGTTTCACATTTATTGAATAGTAAAGTTTAAAACAAGCTGTTCTGTGCACGGGGAAGTGATCATGCAACTGTATACTGTGACTACAGTGTTGTGTTGAGCCGACTGCCCAAATGCCTCGCTCAAGACCCTGTACCTCAGCCACAGACCGCATCCCTGCTAGACGGGATGAGGCGCTCTGACAATGCTTTTTTCGCGATATTGTGACGTGATTTTCATAGACTTGCAGTTCGAACTGGCAGCTATTTTTTTGTGTACTGTTCCATTTTAGGATGACCTACATGTGTACAAAATTTGAGGGTGGGTTTCGACATGAAGGTTCGTACCATCCCCTTGTTAGAACAAGCTGACCCGGAAAAGTCAACCATAATGGCAGGCGATTTCAACTGCCGACTGGACATCCCGAACAGAAAAGGAACAGCCCTAACAGAGCTGATGGAAGAAGAGGGTTTCCAACTAGTCAACAACGAAAAAATCCCCACATACATCGCGCACAACGGAACGAGCACAATCGACCTAATTTTCCATCGTGGAGAAAACATTAAGCTAAGGGGTCACGCAGTTCTAGGAAAGGACTCCTGGGACACCACCCAGAAACATCTACCAGTAACGGCATCTTTCCAGGTGCAAAAGAACCCAGGTCAAGAGCCCAAGGAAACACAAAAATGGACACCGAGGTTGTTGGACATAGCAGCCCTCACCCGGACCCTTGAACAGGAGCAGGTGATGGGACTCATAGAAGCAGGAAAACTAGACTCCGCCGCAAGCTTGCTACAAAACTGTCTATTGGAAGCGACGCCTGCCCCGCCTCCCACGAGGAGAAGCAAGCCCTGGTTCGACACAGAGTGCTATGAAATGAGAAACAATGTTCTAGGAAGACTACGAGACCTAAAGAAACAACCAGACCAGGAGAAACGAGAAAAGTATACACAGGAAAGAAGGACATACGTAAAGTTGCTCTGCGAAAAGAGGATGGTTTACACGCACAAAAAAGAACAGCAACTTCTGAGAGAAGCGGAAAATAAACCGTACAAAGCCCTAGACGCAAGAAGAAACTCAATGGTACCAAAAGTCCCACTAGAAACCTGGGAAGCCCACTTTACGGAACTGTTCCAACAGACAGCCTTCAAACAACATGATGCACCAGGAGGACACACGGAAAGGGAAATCCCTCCAACCATAACAGAAGCAGAAGTCTGGTCGGTAATACAGAGAAGCAAGCCGAGAAAAGCAGCAGGACCAGATGGCATCTCAAATGAACTCATCAAGGCCTCACTTCCATACACAATTGGCATATGGACAGCACTTTACAATAAATGCTTAGAACTCCATAATATACCGGATACTTGGAGGAATTCAACAATCAAGATGTTGTACAAAGGCAGGGGACCTCAGGACGCACCCGATTCATACAGGGGGATTGCGCTAGAGTGTGCAGCCTTCAAGATGTTATCCAAGGTAATATACAGGAAAGAATTTTTGAAAGAATAATGGAAGTCACGCCAGAAGAACAACATGGATTCATACCTGGAAGATCGACGACTCAAGCAATACAGAGAGTTCTAGAATATATAGGAGAAGCTTTAAGACAACCCAGAGGCAGCGCATACGCGACCTTCGTGGACTACCAAAAAGCATTTGATGGAGTGAATAGGAATATTCTCGTCCGAAAACTCAGGACAGTGCTAGGCTCAGAAGACCACCTCCTTAAACTCGTAACAAGCATCCTGGAACACAACGTAATAAACATAAGTGATGGTCAGTTAGAATCAGCGAACATAGTACAAACAAATGGGGTCTTACAAGGTGACCCCCTAAGCCCGATATTATTTAATATGCTCACAAATGACATCATACAAAAGATCACAACGGAGGAGGTAAAAATACTTCTATACGCAGATGATATGGTGATCCTAAGTAAAGACAGGGCTAAGATGCAACAAGCGATCAACAAGTTAGAGGAATGGTCGAGAGAAAATGAACTGAAAATTAATCAAAACAAGACAAAGGTAATGAAATTCCGAAAAGGAGGACGAATCTCGTCCAATGATGTTTTCACATGTGGAAATCACCCACTAGATATAGCAAAATCATACAAATACCTAGGGTTAACCCTACAGGTAACCGGATTTACCTTCACAAGACACATCGAGGACAGAACAATAGCCGCAATAAAAGCTACAATGGAAATTAAAAGACTTAGAAGCCTCTCACTAAAAACAGCAACTTCACTGTTCAAACTGAAAATTGCCCCAATAGCATCCTACGCCATCGAATTAATTTGGTCACACCTAAATTACAAAAACATCAAGCCCTGGACAGAGTCAAGGCCAGATACCTAAAGAAGACCCTTGGTGTATCGAAGTACGCCCCAACCCGTTTAGTCTGGCGGGAACAACAACATTTATAGAAGACCTGATATCAACACACAATCTGATATCAACCCAAGCATGCGAAAAGTTCTTGGAAGAACGAATACAGAAAGCAGCAGAAATTGACCCCGCTTTCTACTGCACCCCAGCCATGAAAGAGGAGGAATGGAAAAGAGCCGACTTCGAACTTCGCCACCTCTACACCCGAGGGGCAATACACGGTTTCCACCACCGCATCTGCTGCAGGAAAGGATTCCACAACGCTGACAGTGAATGTGTCTGCGAACTCTGCAACCGAGTCTGCACACAATATCACCTGTTCGAGTGTACCCAAAGAATATTACCACTCTCACATTATGCAAAGGACGAATGTCAGTAACTTCCCATGTACAATCCTTTGTACACATTGTGTTTAGTTCCATTTAATAATAATAAAACTAGACGAAATACTAATTTACCGCTATCAGAACCCAAATGTCTCACATCGGCAGGATTAAAACATAGCATTAATTTTGGTCCCCGCTTCTATAACTCAACAATCAGAAAGTATCCTGATCTCTCAGCATACTCCACTGTTAAATTTAATAGATATATAAAGCATTTTCTGTAATTTTTTTAGCTGTTTAAGACATTTTTGTTTCATTCCTTTTATATATTTATGTTTAACATTTTTTACTTTCTTTATTAGTTAATCACATTTTATATATACCCTGTTTCTTTGTCTCTCCTCTTTCTCCTCTTTGATATTTTTGAAACTGCACCTGAGTACAAGCAGTCTTGAGTGTATTTCTAAATGTTAATATTTTTTGTGATAGAATAATTATTTCTCCAGATTTCAAAATTGTGGAAATTAATGATTTTCTAGTGTATGAAACTAGAAAAAAGTACTGCCTATAACTAAAGTTTCATGTGTTGAATGATTTTTTTCTTCATAATAACATTTTTAGGTCAATTTTTCATTCACTGAATTTCATCTGTGGACCATGATAATATCGCATAAAATTTATAAAAGGAAATTCTACTTGGCGGGGGGATCCCAGCTTTGATATAAGGGTTCGTGTGTTATGATCCTTTTTTCTTCTTTCTGGAATTTAACAACCATCATTTGCCATATTGGCTAATTCTAAAGCTTCCTTGTAAGCAAGCATACCAATTAGTACTGGTATTTTTTTAAATTACAGGATTTGACACAATTATGTAAGACTTTCGCATAATGATGTAATAACATTGAATTGTCAAGATTTTGTTACATACCATATTCCATTTTAAGTGGATACAGGACACCCAAGTTTACAGTTTCATCATCATCATCATCATCGCTTGACAGTCCTCTGTGGGCCTTGGCCTTCTGAAAAAGTTTTCCCCATTCTTTCCTGCTTAGTGCTGTACTCCGGTTCTTAATGCCAATAATCTTTACATCTTCTCTTATACCTTCTTCCCACCTTAGCTTACAAGTTTACAGTTTAATAATCCATAAATTCATATCTAGACCTCCAAGTGGATTTTTTCATCAAAGTTCCATGTTGAATAATCACAGAGGTGGGCCTGTCTTTAAGATGCCTATTGTTGACTTTATGAGTAAAATTAACGATTACCGGTAGTAGTTAAGCTTTATTAGCTTTAAGTCATTTATTTTTATTATTATTTATTGTATGTATTTGTGTTTAATATTTTTTTTGTCTCCTTTTTATAAATTTGTCTTTTCTTTTTCTAGCTCTGTTTAACATTTTTCACCTTTTTTTTATAAGTGTGTCATTCTTTCTCACTTTGTTCTTTGTTTCTCCTCTTTCTCCACTCTGATTGTTTTGAAACTACACCCGAGCACGAGCAGTTTGCTCATTCGGGTGTATTTCTAAATATTTGGTTCTTTTCTTTCTTTCTTTCTTTCTTTTTCTTTTCTTAAATTTTCTTAAATTTGAAATTTTTAAAAGTTTTTTGTTTATATAGCTATGTGTATTTTTGTATTTGTATTTGTATTTGTATTTATTTGTATAAGGGTGTTTTGTCAAAATAAATAAATAAAAAAATAAAAAAGTAGTGTTAAAATGTATCAGAAAATGGTGTATATCATCTGGAAAACTCTGAATCACAAGAATGAATTAGAAAAAGCAGCCTAAATTTATGTTATAGTCCAACATTTGAACTTCGGCCATGAAAGCCTGCACTAGTTCAGTAAAATTGTTATTTTTGCTGAAAAGCCTAACTCTTTTCTCCTATGGTACGGGGAATTCTCTATCTACGAGACTGCCCTGTCTCAAATATGTTGGCCTACCTTAACGGAAAATATATCACTTTAACGTTTCTTCATCAAGAATTGTTTTAATTGTTTAAACCAGCGTTCCCAAACTTTTTTGTCCTGAGACCCACCTTCATCTAGAAATTTTTTCATGACCCACTATTACATAACGATAACCAATATAGGCTACATAATTTTTTTTCGTGACCCACTACTACATAATGATAACCAATAAAGGCTATATAAAATACAGCACTTTTTCATATGCCTTTCAATAATTGTATTGTGTTCCAATGTCCTGCTGAGAAAACACAGTTGAAATAAAAATGGTAAAGGTTATTTCAATAAAGAACATTGTCCAAGTAGTACCTGTACATTTAATTTTTAAACAAATTAAAGAGATTTGTGAAACTTGTTTTTTTATTTACAAATTAAATTAAATTAAACTCTCTTTCCTTGTATTGAAAACACGTTTAATTTTTCTCGCCCTTTTCACAACCCACCGAAATTGCTCCCATGACCCACCAGTGGGTCGCGACCCATAGTTTGGGAACCACTGGTTTAAACCATTCCTGTGGCATCAATTGCTTTTTGCACTTACCATGAAGGCTTTACACTTGCATGGCTTTTCCATGAAACTGTTGCATGATATTGGTTTGCTGCATGATTGCAACTGATAAGCCCTAGCAAGGTAAATATGTTACTATCTGTCATTGTAATTGTGCTTTGTTGTATTGAACATATATTCACTGCATCCACCATTATAACAATTTTTTTTTTCTCCAGGCAACTGACAAATCAGCTGTGGAGAGTCCGACTCTAAGCAGTTTGCCATCATCCACGAATCACATAATTGAGAATGGTACAATGGACATCAGTATCACACATCTCGGAGAAATTGTTTCAGAAGACTGCATTTCTTTCAAGGAGGCAAACAACCACAAACTTGCAAACAGCTGTGAGTTATTCAAAGAAAAATCAACAGACTCTTCTCCCATGATCGAAAATGGGCACACATCGGGTATCCTGAGTTCTTTGTCTGCTATTGCTCTTCACCAACCCGAACAGGCAAGTACCAACACAAGCCTCAGCCAGAGCGAAAATAGCCTGGACATAGACCTGATCCGTGAACCTGGCACAAAAAAAGGAAAAGCAAAGAAAAAAGTAAATATCTGCACTGACCGTGATGAGCTTGAAGAGGAAGAAACATGCAGCAACATTGAAACAGCTGCACTCAGGCGAGGCTCAGAAACATCTGACTCCGTCGCCGATCACTCTGCTATCAGCACCAGCACCGATGGCTGCTTGACTATGACAGGTACTATCAAGCGTGGCAAAAAGGCAGGCCAGAGCGTTGACGTTCGGCTCAACATGTCAAGAGAGGAGCTTGAAGTTCTGGAAGCTGTCATCGCTGCTAAAAGAAGGAATTCCGCTTCACCAAGTTCTTATTATTCTTGTGGTCCTAAGAAGGGACCACACATTGCTTTATGGACTGCTCTTTGCCTGCCTTTTGCATTCGCAGCCTCCGGTCTCTATTCCTTCTACATGGGAACTATTACATGGTATAACATCTTCACATACTACACCGAGGAGAAACCCGTGCTCTGCAGAATCCTGGTTTCTCCCTTCCTCATCCTACTTTACCCCTTTCTCATACTTGTCTTCACTCTTGGCTTGGGTTTATATGCCGGTGTTGTTCAGATCTCCTGGTTTCTGGACAGCTGGTACAAGGAGGTCACTGATCTGGAGAAGGGTTTTTATGGCTGGTTGTGTTCTGCTCTCAAGCACGAGGACTGCTGTCCGTACGAAGTTGTTGTGCTCACTGAGATCCAGAATACAGCAGAGGGCGACAGACCTGTAAGGTCATCTTCAGAAGACTCGAACATATAGAGCTGCACTTTCCACTCAAATCACATTTCTAGTCATTCCATATATTACATTTTGTTCTTTCATGTAATTTTCTAGTATTGATATTATCTTCTCTGGCTATAAGTCTGTGTATTGAGGACAGAGAAAAGTGTGATGGTGCATTCAATCTTTGTTCTAATGGCTATTACCAGCTTTCACATCTGCTCCGTGGTTTGGTGGTAAATTAATGCGACATGTAATGTCTAGCAAAGCTGGCCCATTTTAATTTGCCAATTTCTTTAACATATCTAGCACATTATAATTTTTAGTTTTCAAGGAGCCATAGACAAAGGGAAGAGTTCTGCATTGTTGTGGCCAATTCAAGACTGATTTCACAAAACGTGTACAATCTTAAACCAAAGATTGTTATTAATGGTTTCTATGTGATTATGAACTGTATAATTGTAAACAGTTATGTGTGTTCAAAAGGTTTGACCTTGAATCTTACTTTTAAAAGTAATTAAGAAAGGTTAGACATCATTTTATTAATACAAGTAAGAATCAGTTTGAAAAATTTTATGTCATAACCGGGATTTGAACACGGATCTTCGGCTTAACGCGCCGATGCTCTACCATAGAGCTACCGTGTTCAAATCCCGGTTATGACATAAAATTTTTCAAACTGATTCTTACTTGTATTAATATCCCAGACATGGATTTAATGTCTATTTCCTTTCCCTCCACTTAATCATTTTATTATTGGAGATAACAATAAAAAAAATAATATTTGTCACAATTGAAGATTGTTTAGCAAAGAAATAATATTTTGAGGAGAGTGGAAGCTGCATTTCATACTGGAATATATACATATCGGTACACTTGATCGTGCCAGTTTCATATGTTTTAACATGGGTCGCTCTTAACAGAAAATGTATATTATCTTTACAACAGTAATACACATACTGTAGTATAGACAGTATCTGAGTAATCTTAACAATTTTTAAAACAAAAAATATTTCACAAAAATAATATCTTATAAAATGACTAGATATATTTTCATCTATACCTACTCCCCTATTCAAAAGTAAAGTTCCCTTCATTTGTGCACTCTTTTAATATATTTCAGACTGATAAATATGACAAAATTGCATTTATAGTAGCTATTAGAATATTTATATATTTTTCTGTATACAGTCCAAACCAAAGATGAAGCCACTGAACTTCTTATATTGATAAAAGTCGAAAATAAAAACACTTTTAACTCCACTTACGTAAATTGTTTAAAAACTGGACTAAGTTTTAGGAGTGTTTCTCCCATCATCGGCTGGCAGTGCCAGGGATGGCAGCACCAGTCAACATACTTATACTACCACCCACGATCACCAGAATGCCAGTCGACCACCAACCGATTATGGGAGAAACACTCCCGAAACTAGTCCAGTTTAAAAAAAATTACGTAAATGGAGTTAAAAGTGTTTTTATTTTCGACATCAATGGCCATAAAATAATGAAAAAATGCATTTATGACCTAAAAATAATGAAAAATGACCCGAAATAAAAAATAAAATATAAATAAAGTTATGATTATTGCTTAAAATTAGTTTTTTTAAGTAATGAATTGCTAAAAGCAATTTAATGGATGACTGTGTTATATAATAAAAATGAATGTCTGTTGTCTGAAGTAACGATTTGTACATGGAAAAGCTCCTCTCTACCTCCACTAAAAGAGGACTGACTAAAGATGACTAAAATAACCTAAAAATGCCAAAAATGATCTAAGAATTGCCAAAAAATGACCTATCTCTTCAAAATGACGAAAAATGCAAAATAAAAAATGCATTTATGACCTAAAAATAATGAAAAATGACCCAAAATAAAAAAAATAAAATATAAATAAAGTTACGATTATTGCTTAAAATTAGTTTTTTTAAGTAATGAATTCCTAAAAGCAATTTAATGGATGACTGTGTTATATAATAAAAACGAATGTCTGTTGTCTGAAAGTAACGAATTGTACATAGAAAAGCTTTCTACCTCCACTAAAAGAGGACTGACTAAAAATGATTAAAATAACCTAAAAATACCAAAAATGATCTAAGAATTGCCAAAAAAATGACCTATCTCTTCAAAATGACAAAAAATGCAAAAACAAATTTGCTTTATTTAATCAGTTATTTCATGATACACATTTATTGATATTCGAGCTATCTTTTAACCTTCATATAAAAAAAGATGCAAAATCATCAGATGCCTTGCTCTAGTTATCAATATTCAGTATGCTCCACTGTTTACATCACTTCATTTTAATTTGTTTTATCACTGGACTTCTACTGTGACTATCGCCATAGCATACATTTGCTCTCACCACTATTTTCTTCGCTCACCAAAGATTGAAATAAGATGACATTGAAATGAATTTCAGTATTTTAGCTTACCTTTCTTAAAGTAGACGCTGTGTCTCACCTCTGTCACTTCTATATATATCTGGGAACAATGAACAACATTCTGGAAGACTATTTGAAGCTGTAGTATTGCGGACTCTCCTTGTTATTTCAGTATTTAATTCTTTATGTAGATTATTATGGTACATTTTTTGTTTTAAGATTCCCCACAGATAAAAATCACAGTCACTAAAATCTGAAGAGCAAGATGGCCATAGTCCATGACTAATATTATTATCTCGTCACAAAAAATAGCCAGTGAGTGATTTGCCATGTGGGCTCTAGGCTGTTTCTTCTTCAATCAACATACTGTAGAGTCGGGTCACTCACATAACATTACTTATTTATTATAGCATAGTAAAATTTTGGGTCTATGATTCTGTTGCCTATTTGCTCACCATGCTCTACTTTTTTATCATCCATTATCCATTACTAATTTTTGTTAACTGATAGTCATAGATTTCATTAATGGTGGTGGCATTCACTTGTAGAATTGAAAACCCATATGTATATACTGTTGGCAAGAGCTAAAAATTGTTTCGGTCAGCCGGGGGGTGGGGGGGGGCATGGGTTTTTTTGGGGGGGGGGAATGATTTGAGGAGATAGAAAGAAAACTAAAAAGAAATTTCACACATATTTTGTTGAGTTTATAATGAGTATGTAATGTTACCAGTTGTTTTGTTTGAATGTGAAACATGGTCACTTACATTGCAGGAGGTACTCAAGTTGAAAGTATTTGCAAACTAAGTTTTAAGGGAAATACTTGAACCACAAAGAATAGGATGTCAGGGGAATAGACAAAGCTCCACAACAATAGTCTTTACAGTCTGAACCGCTCTCCTAATATCGTAAGATTAATTAAATGCAGGTGGTTAATACGAGCTGGATGTATTGCTCGAATGGGTGTGGAGAGGGGCATTTATCGTAATTATAATGGGAATACCAGAAGGAAAATGACCAGGGAACCGAGAAAAAGATGGGATGATAAAGTTACAATAGATCTAAGAGCAACTGACTGTAGAAATTCGAACTGGACACAGTTGACTAAGGACTAATATTTTCTATATTTTACAGTCCATATGGCTCTCTTTTCAATTGATGAGAAATACGCAGTTTAAATACTACTGAACACATATTAAAAGTGCATAAAATTTGCCGTTTTTGTCTTCTAATTTTGGGGAGGGATATATCCCCTCGATCTTCCCCTCTGCATCCACCACTGGTCTCATGATGTCCCCATGTTGGCTGCATGCGATGCATTGTAGCTTCATCTTTAATTTGTACTGTACATAGAAATAAAATTTGTATGCATCAGTGCAATAGAACAGTCCATTATGATCATAAATGCTATGCTGTTTGCTACTACTGACAGAGTTGCTCTTACTTAAGGTGGCATGAAAATATCATTCTCGGAAAAAGTGACTAGGATAGTTTTTGCTAAACACTCTTCAATTATAAAGAAACTGGATTGAATGAAACTATCATTAGAAACCATCCACCAGCAGATTGGTATTTACAGGCATATTAGGTTGATACCAATTTTGTAAGGAAAATTTCCCCTGTTAAGGGCCTACTCCTCAAACTCTGGGTATGTATGAGGTAGTCTCAATTCTACACATGGTTTTTCTCAGTGGCTATCCTGCAGGACAAACATCCTAGCTGTTTGTTTGTGGAGTTGTCTTTTACTTGAATTTGGATTAGAAATATTTAAGATGATATTCAAGCTTCTGTTATGTGAAAAGTGCAGCTCTTGGTGTTTTTTGTTCTGTGTCATCGGGAACTCAGACTGAAATTATTTGATACATTTATAAAGTTGTATGTTGTAAATCTGTATGTCTGGTAGCATATAGGGTGTAATGTCATGTGCTCAGATCACTGCCTCTTTAATTATGCAGGGTGTCCACAATTTGCATAGAAATGTAATGAATAATCCTGAAATGTTTATACAATTGGGAATGTCAAAACCCACGGCCTATAAGCCTGGAAAATTGTTCAAATACTTCGAACACCGGTTATGAAAGCCTAAGCTGTTAAATTAACAAATATGTTCATGATTTATAGCTAGCTCCTGGTTATCTAAGCCTGATAACTGATTTTAAAAGGATGTACCTTAACACTTTGGGGACCACTTCCGATGGGAACCGTCAGGTACTTGTTGACTCCGTCCCTTGCTGAGTTTTATGGTAACAACATTAACATTTCTGAACAATACTGATCAGTAGAGCCCGGATTTGAAGGTTTTAGCCTATTTTTCCCCCCAGCTTCCTAATTAGAACATTTTAACATACTTTTCCGTTTCATGCCCCTTGCTTCCGAATATACAGGGTGCGGCATTTATTGTTCCCCATTTTGAAAACCGTGTAACACATTTATTTAACAAAGAAATAAGCTACATTGAACATTTTTAAATGTCTTACAGTCTTGGATTTGCAATTCTGGTCTTACTTTTTTAATGTAATGTCCTTGGGATACCCTGCATTAACTTCAACACATCTCCTTCGTACACTGGCCATTACGCTATGTGTAATGTATTGCATAACATAATTTGCAATTTTATCCAAATTCACGCATAATCCACGAGCGGTCACTTCACAATTCTAAGGTCGTGGTGTGATGCTCCATTGCAGCGCAGGGGAATTATTGGCCCTTATTACTTTGAGAGTAATAAGGGTGCTTCGGCGACTGTCAACTCAATCACATGCTGCAAACTTTCTTCCTACCAGAGTTGACACATTGTAACTGGGATATTGAGAGATTGTGGTTTCAACAGGATGGTGCTGCAGCACATAGGCTACTGCACGTCTTTCAATGGACATGGTCGAATTCTTCCCAGATTTATTCAATGACCCTCCAAATCTCCCGATCTTACTGCACCAGTTCCCCCCCCCCTCTTTGGGGCTATCTGAAGTCTAAAATTTTTGCTCATGCCCTCTCTTAAAATCTTAAAAATGCAATTTGCAGGAAATTGCAAATGTTATGCAAAACACCACACACCGCGTAATGGCCAGTGTACGAGGGAGATTGCAACAATGTGTTGAAGTTAATGGGGGGCATCTCAAGGACATCATATTCAAAAAGTAAGACCAGAATTGCAAATCCAAGACTGTAAGACATTTAAAAATGTTCAATGTAGCTTATTTGTTTGTTAAATAAATGTGTTACACGGTTTTCAAAATGGGAAACTATAAATGCCGCACCCTGTATGAATCTTATAGAACCTATAAAGGCTAAATTGGACTGAAGGGCCTAAGAAGGACTTTTTCTGAAAAACTAGGGGCTAAAGAGGACTTTTGCTGAAAAACACTATTTTTAAATAGATTTTCCAATTAATGCAAAGGAAAATAAATATGTGACTTTGTGCATTTTAAGAAAAGACATAATAAAAATAAACTTATACAACAAACTGAAATTAAAAATGAATATATTGCTTCTCTTTGTAACTCGAAAATGTACTGCCTCGCCGTCGCAGGAAATGAAACTTGAGCTGTCTGCAATACTTTGAAATCTGCAATTAATCCATTGTCGTTTCAACTTTAAAATAACAAGTTGCGACCAACGACAGAGAAGTACAAATTTGTGACACTCGAATCTACTTATTTTTGTGGATCGGAAGTGAATTGAGTGGTGTATTGAATAATTGTATCATTAAAGGGTAAATATCACAATTGTTTATGCTTTTTTTGAGTGCTGATATAAGGAATAGTTCTTGTTTATTGTGTTAAAAAAAATAGAATAACTGTGTCAAAATTATAATACAGTTTTCGATGTTAATATTGGTGTTCATTATATGTTTCATTAAGATGGCTAAAATCTTTTGTTTAAAGCCTAAAAATCCGGGCCCTACTGATCAGTATTGTTATCTATATTTTGTCACTGGAATGCAAAACAAATGCCTAACAAAATAGCATTTTACAGTTTCCTTTACAACATTTAGCTGCATGCTAGGAGTTCCTGCTATTTTACCTGCAATTGACCCAACAATTGTAAACCTCCCTCAAATAAGGATATAACCATCATTTTTATGGAAAGTGCTTTTTATTTCAGTAATGATGTAGTCTTGTCACCTGTGTGATAAATCATCAAACTGTGAAATGACATAGGGAAATTTAAAGTGTGCCAGCTGTACACAACTATACGGCACAATGATAGTCATTTACCTTACAAGAATCGAAAGTAAGATTTTGTATGGGTTGAGGTACTAACTTTATGAAAATACTTTTATTCCTTTCAGCATACAACATTTTGTTTCATACTATGCTGAATTTAAATAATAAAAAGGCAATGAAAGTGCCTCGCCATGCTCAGTTCTTTCTTCCAATTCAGAATTCCAATTAATACAATCTACACATTAATCATGACGGTAGGCTCAGATTTTGAAAAAAACATTTTATGTAATGCAATGAGAAGGTTATGATTGTCCTAAGGGGAAGATATTAGAAATAGGCCAGTTTATTACTATGCCAAAACATTAAGTTTAATGTATTAGTTTATCAATTAAAAGTTTATTTGTTGTTAAATAATTATATTGATGGGCATACATATAAAAAGCTCCGCTGTATTGGGGTCTCCTCTGGCAAAAAAAAAAATTAATACTCTCAGTTATGGCAGAGCAACAGTAGGCTATATAATATCATTTTTGTAATTTGACAAATGGTAATAAATACCAGCTCGTTACCTGCCCTTCATATGGGTGAAAAAACACGGATTTTATCCTTATTCAAGAAACATCATGAGGAAGTAACCATACTTCAACTTTAGTGCTGCTGACGTTCTTCCATAGTTCGAGAATGATGCCTGTCTGCATCTAATTCCACGTGAACTTGTTTATTCCTTTATGTGTGCAGTATTATTTCAATATTTGACGTTTTCACCATACATAGTTATGTACAAACACAGTTTTCCATTTGTAACTTTCAGAATGCATAAAAAAAATGCCATTTAGCCTATATCCAGTATATTTATCTACATTGTATATGGAAATGATCGCTTAAGTATCTTCTTTCATAATCTGCATTGATTTTTGAAAAATTCCAGTAAAAAATGTTCCAACGAGATGTGAATGCTCAGATCTGATCTAAAGGTCATAGGATCTTTCAAGATAATTTTATTAATAGGGTATTATTTAAGAATAAGTGCATTTTGTGGACACCCAGTCTTAAAGGTACTCGTTTGCAATGCAATTTGAATTAGGCAAGAAAAGTTGACTTTCTCAATGTAAACAGTTGTGGAATTTAAACAGTTCCGTAATGTGTCACTCAAATGTAGCAAAACTTCTAGGTGCATGTAATGAAAGTATCAGTGTTTCCTAGGGTATAGAATCAGTATTACTGTTTTATATATATTTTGAACAGGACAAAATACATTATAAATTTATCTATACATACAGTGTGTTTCATGTATGAGTTGCCCAATCATGTGGGTTTCTGTGTCATGGCGGCCACAGCTCTAACTCCCGAGCGATCGGGGGAAATTGTATGCAAATATAGCCACTAACGGTGTAATGATTCAGGTTCTCACAATTACAGTTAAAATACCGCAATTTAGTAGTGAGTACCAGTGATAAAGCTCTACGCTATACATAAATCAAAATAATCACGTTCCTCATCACAAGTGGTGTTCGAAATGTCCTCCTCTTGCATTCACACAACACTGGCACCTTCTTAGGAAATTTTTTAAGCTGAACTTATACCAGTGTTGTGTGGATGCAAGAGGAGGACATTTCCAACATCTCTTATGATGAGGTATGTGTCTATTTTCATTGTAATTTTAACTGTAATTGTGAGAACCTGAATCATTACACTGTTAGTGGCTCTATTTGATTAGATATTTGGCCCGATCGCTTGGAAGTTAGAGCTGTGGCTGCCACTATGTACAAACCCACATGATTGGCCAACTCTTACATGGAACACACTGTATATGTATATTATGGTATCAAATTTGACATAATAAATATTGGTGATCTCAGGGTCCTGAAATGCAGTTAGTACATTTAGCATTATAGTTCAGAACATTATTAAATTCAGTATGAAGACAGTATTTATTTTACTTATGGGTGTCTAAACGAGTCTTTCTTTTGTATAAACCATGTTATTCTTTTCAATATATCATCATTGTCTTCTGCTGTCATTAGTAGAACATTTCTGACTCCCACGTACAGTCGTGTAGCAATTATGACAACTCCACGTATGACTGAAAATCCATTCTCTACCCAGCACCCAGTTTACTTCTTTCTCTTCATAATTTTAATAAAAGAAGCAAGTGCTTCATTACCAGAAAACATGTTCTTCAAATCACCTGATCAAGATGAAGTTGCGTGTGTGTACTATTGTACTAAATAACTATGATAATATAAAAGAAGGGTGACTTTTGTAAATGTCCCGTGTGGGATGTCTGCCACAATTGTTTTGTTTCATAACTGGACGAATTTTCATGTTATTGTCATCGGTACGAATTTTCGCAGTACACAAGTGTCTTGCCACCTATTTTCAACTTAAACTAACCTTTGCCAACAGTATGATCTTTGAAAGTGCAAAGAAACAGGTTATAGCATCTTTGGAAATGTACTTTCTGACTTCCAGGTTACCTATAGCCCATGGCATAGCGTGGCGTGTGTCGCCATTCTTGTGGTAACATCTGTGCTATACAAGATCCAATACTTATTTCATTTCATTTCAGAATTTGTTAACTTTTGTATGTTTTCATTTAGATTAAGGGTCTTCAAACCTCAAAATTGCTCAATAAAGATGAGTGAAATGTATTTTTCTATGTTAGTACTTCAGCAAGAGTTCTCTTGGTCAAAAAGGAGGGAATGGTTTAAAAGTGTTAAAATTGTTGTTGTTATAAAATGTAGCTGCCCCCCAAATGTCCCCCTTTTTTACTATTTTGTCCCCTCATTTCTTCTTTCAACAGTTGGTCACCCTATATAAAACACACAATGCAACATTTCTTTGGCCGAGTCAGTTTTTGAGTGGTACAAAACTAATTTTGCACCGTTATGTAAAAACATTATCCACCACATTTATTGTGCAGTAAAGCAGTGACATGCAATTTGTATTACATTGGGGACGAGTACCGTGACATGATATGTACAGTGTGTTATGCTAAATTGGTGTTAGATGGATGGATTTCTGAATTTTTATGAGAGTTTTTAGAGTATTGATACAATTTCCCCTTTTAACCCATGAGTGCACGGGTGAGAAAAAGTTTCACTTGTGGTCTGTTGTTGGGTCTCACACAAGCCTAGTATTTCTCTTAATCATCTACTCTATTTTGTTTTGTGGTGTTGTACGGAGAAAATTTTATTTTTTACAACAAACGTAATAGTTGTACAAGAATGCATTTTCATTTAGATAGTTGAAAGTTGTTAGTAAGTAAAATTACATTAATTTATAACAATGTAAAAAAATTCATGTAATGGAAGGGAAATATGAATTTATAAACACTTGCACAGGAAGCTGCAATATTCACATCACAAACCACAACAGTACACAACGTTCCATACACATATTGTCTACGTTGGCAGCAGGAGTAATGAGTCTTCCTGTCTCAAGTATTTCCTTGCCTTGCATCTTCCTCTTTTATTGAAGTTTCCTCTTGATCTACAACTTCTTTGAAACCAGCTAATCTCTTAGCTGCATCACGAATTTGTTAGGGAGATATCTGAACATAAGGGTACATTGAATATCCAGTTTTTTAAAAATCAACTTATCCTTAGTGATATATTTTTGTGAAGTGACCTCTATTTATGTAAAAAATAACATCGATTGGCCGGTTTCTTCAGGTGACCCCAACAGCCTTGAAATGCCATAAATTTCCTAAAAAATACATTATTTGTAAAAGTATTAAACAATTAATTTTATTAAATCAGCTTACTCTTAATGGGATTTTTTGTTAGAAATGTCTATATTTTCCAGGGACCACCCATTGGTGCCTTGTCTTGGTTGAGGCACTGAAAATGAAACTCCAAAAAATAATTTTAACAGAAGCAATGTTCTTGAACTAATGAAATTGGTCCAAATCAGCAGCAGTGCATTCATACTCTTCCTCCAATTCAGACCAATAACAGCTTTGCATGTCACAAATCGTTTACTTCGCTCTGGATTGCCTGCCATCCACCAACATTCAGACTGATAGATGGCAAGTGCACTTCACCCTTTTGTTTTCTTTGTTTCTTGTTGGCCCACCTCCACCTATATCTGATGGAATATATAGACCTTCTGAGATGCTTTTGTGGAATTATAAACATTGTTCCTTGTTTGCGGGACATGTTTCTATAATCTTACCCATGATTACAGCTTCCTGAAAACAATGTAATAAAATACTAAAACTAGATTTTCTCTCGGCAGACGATACACTGCTCTTTGTTCACTGCTCGGACAGATGGCGACATTGGCATTCTGCAGTCTTTCATAGCCGCGGGCTGGTAACATCATCACCAGCATGATGTGTTTGATGATGTTTCACATTCTAACCCGTTGTAACCCTAGGCAGTTATGCTGGGTTTGTTAGTAACATGGCTTATGTAGAACTTGCATTGAACGGTTGTTCAAGCAGCTTCTTTTAGTAAGGCTGTAACAGTATTAAGTACGGTAATAAAACATGCTTCTTATAAATACTTAATGATTGTGGTGCACTGCTGCTATATGTACGCACTTCTCCCTTCCAAGTCACAAGGGCTACTGAACATGTTCAGACAATTGCTGCCATCTGTCTGGCTTAGCGACCCGTGCACTCTAGGGCTAATACACAAAACTGTAAAGAATTATTTACTAAATATTCGTGTGCTGATCTTTCTCACATTGTTTAACATTTTCTGAATGCCAAGGCTGGTTGGTGTCAGCAAAAAATGCAGGGTAACTAGCAAATATAAGTCTGACCTAAAACTTTAAAAGTTTGAAAATACATCTTGAAAAATTGTACTTTTAAGGTATTTTGTCTGTTAGTATAGTAAGGAATTGAAGACTGGCTTGCAGTGTGTAGTTGGGAGAATTACATGTGTGGTGATATTTTCCATTATTTACATCATGTTACTCTTGCATGAGGGCTACAACCTGTAAGGATCATTAGTGAACCTCAACATTAGTGAACATAAACTAAAGCTTTCTTATTTATCTACTTACCACTATAAGTACCAGTGGCGGCTCGTAGCTAAAATTAGTGGGGGTGCTGCTCCAGAAAATTTTAGCCTATGTTTTAAAATTATGTAAAAGGAAAGATGCTTATATAAAAAGAAAATGCATTCAGAAACTTGATAAAACTCTTAAAGAACAAAATAAAAATGTTTACTTACTTTAATCTAAATTATTACAGTTCAAGCTTGATCTATTCGTTTAGAAATGAAATCTCCTTGATCTGCCCTGGTTAAACTTTTCTGTTAAAAAGAAGAAAAAAAAAACAATCAAATAGAATAGCTGGAAACAAGATAGTAATCTAATTCCACACTTTATCACATTCAAGAATATGATACATGGTTTTTAAGCACAACACACATGGACCAAAAATCACTTTCAGCAATGTTTTATCATAGGTAATCCCATGAGAGTTTATGGATTTATCTGATGAAACTCATAAACTCGAGTTGGATTTATTAAGACTATTCCTTGAATAAAAATGTAATGGATTATACAAATAATAATTACTTTTGTGCTTTGTTATATTTAAAAACAAAACTTACAGCTGCAAAATCACAGCATACTATGGATCAACCATCCATGAATCGATTTGAGTTACCATGTTGTAACAAATTCTACCAATGGTGCATATAAAACTTAGTTAACTCATTTCAGGTAAGCTAACATCAGAACAGAATAAAAGCACATGAACTGACTTGTACTGAATCAAAATTGTGTTTTTAATCAATGTACATTTAATCAATGTTTTATTTCAGTAATCAAAGAAGTTATGTTGTATAAAATAATCTGTTTTTATTGTGTTCACTGACAGCATGTGACGTATTAGTCACTGCACATTGATACCTACATTTCCAGTAACAAGCTGACGTTTTATCAGATATCATCACATCCTCATATTAATAGCAAATATTTTATAAGAGGATCGCTGGCGTGGTCTTGTGGTTAGCGTCGCTGACTACGAATCTGCCGGACCGGGTTCGATCCCTGGTACCTCCTTGGATTTATCTGAGGTAGGGAGGTCTGGTAGCCGCCAGCGTGGTCTTGTGGTTAGCGTCGCTGACTACAGATCCGTCTGCCCGGGTTCGATTCCCGGTACCTCCTCGGATTTTTCTCAGGTAGGGAGGTCTGGTGCACTCAGCCTCGTGATTCAAAATTGAGGAGCTACTTGATAGAGAAGTAGCGGCTCCGGTCAAGAAAACCACCATTAATGGCCGTGGGTGTCGGCATGCTGACCACATGCCCCCCAATCCTGCCATCTGCCTACGGGAGATGACGCAGCGGTCGGGTGGTAGGCCAAGTCCCTCCAGGGATGTAGCACCACGGAGTTTAGTTTAGTTTAGGGAGGTCTGGTAGGGGTGCACTCAGCCTCATGATTCAAATTGAGGAGCTACTTGATAGAAACCACCATTAACGGCCATGGGTGTCGGCATGCTGACCACATGCCCCCCAATCCTGCCATCTGCCTATAGGTAGATGACGCAGCGGTCGGGTGGTAGGCCTTTTCCCTTCGGGGATGTCGCGCCACGGAGTTTATTTTATAAGAGAAACGATCGTGATTGATCTGTATCCGAGGAATAGCTAAACGTTATTGGCCAGTATCAAACGTGGCGTATGAACAGAATAGTCCCTCTAATTATAGTAACTTACCTATCTTCTTAATGAACACTGGTTATCCAATTAAAATTTTTAAATGTTTGCACCACAGCTAGAGATTGCTGAGCGTCCCCTGATAATCCCACAGGTTGTAGCCCTGCTTTATATACAACCCATTAAAATTATGCTCATTGTCACGTTGCAGTCATTGAATTTGCTCATGAAATCTTATCACCCAAACAGAATGGATTCAAACAGAACTGAGCTTATGTGAGGGATCAGAATTATTGTTATTATTATGGATAAATTTGTTTTTCACCCACCATGTTTATATTTATTACAAATATATTTGGATGTCCCTTTTAGCATAGAATTATACATATGTGGTAGACCAATATTATACTTGTGATGTACTTTATATTGTATTGGTAATAATAGTAATGTATGAATTTCATAGTAACTTTACAATTGTATTGTCCAACATGTTTTATAATATAAGATTTTTATAAGAAAGCTGAAGTGATGAGTAAGTTTGTATAATTATGTGTCTTAGGTCTATTGTGTTGTGAAACCAGAGAGAATTGTAATCATTCTATAACCTGTTTGATATATCATGGACCCAAAAATTTCGTAACAATGTACAGAAATTTGAACAGATGTTTCCTAATACAGAATCATTTTTTATCTACGTGTGCTAGTCTAGGTAGCCTTGCAACTATGCCCAGTTATTCAGTATATTGGTTGTATAATACAAATTTGCACTATAAGGACTTGTACGACGACCTGCTGATATCATATTTATCTGCTGGGTAGGAAATTTGTCTGGAAGTTGGCCAAGAATTGCGTACTACAATCTCCTGACAAAATCTGTCTGTAAAGTCAACTCCCAGTTAAGCTAGCAGGAGGGAGGATGGAGTGGCTGATAAACTACCAACTGCCAGTTAGGGAAGCTTTGTGGAGACAAGATGGCAACACTCCAAAGCTTGGTATCCACCTGAATTTTAGAATTGATGCTGGAAGATTTAACTTACACAATAATGCCGTTTTAAGCTCACATTTGAATGAAATAGAATTGCACAAATTGATTAATGCTCTTAAAATGATATGTTTTTTTGTAATTTAATTGTACAAATACAATTTCGAGTTTCCGCACCTAGCAGAGTCCTATCGAACTACAAGAAACCTCTTTTCTCAACTAGCTAAGGATCATTTTACTGCGTTCTTCCCGATAGCAGTTCGGAGGTGGTATTAAAAGACATCTTCCAGTTATGCTATCTGGAAGTCACGTATCAGGAGGAATTGTTGGGAAGTGGTAATACAGGCCCTTAGACTTCTGACTCACCCTGTTCACAACAGCTGAGATGGTTTGCGTTTGCTGACACACGTCTCACACCTGCTTAGAAAGTATTTGCGTACAATAATTCCTCTGTGCACATTGCAAATGAGTTCGTGACTGAAATCTGCAAGTGAATGTGATCGTTGATGGGTTGTCATCGCTAAGTTCTTTGAATCTCACATTTTGTGACTTTTATCTTTGGGATGATATGAAATGATATGATATGTTCTGAGGCGGTCTCCTAGTTCCAAACACTTTGACCATATGGCCCATTGTGCCTACCTCTAGCAACATAGGTTGGAGTCAATTAAATAGTCCGGTGCCCTTAACCAGACTGACAAGCTGCCTCACAATCCTGTCTGATGTAGGTGCCTGCTGGAGTTCTGAAGTTCCAAAAATTTGGAACCTTCTCCTGCTAAGAGCTTCACAGTTGTGAATAACAAGCCTCTGCAAGGCTACAGAGTCTACATTCAGTACTTCCAGAATGGATACCCATTTTGAACATGTGCTTCTTCAGTGTACGTCTTTGGGATACTAAGGAGGAAGGTACATCTTTGGTTAGTGTAAAATTAGAGTACTTGAACATTTTACACTTCAGGAAACTTAAGACACACTGAACTGAAATTTGGCATACGTAATGTACATTACCTCTGCATCATTATGCACCTTTTAGATTTTCTGAAAGACTTTTCATTGAACCATACATGCATTATGAATGGCTACATTAATTTTTTGCACTCCTTAGCTAGTAAGTGTTTCTTACGACAGTTGTTTACATGGCTCGTAACTTGACATTACCACACGCAATCTTGTTGCTAGGGGCGACGGGCGGAAAGTTACTTTACCGCCCGCAAATGCTTATTTGCGAGCAGAAATGACCAAGGCCTCCCCGCTTTATAAATATTCGGTTGCCATAAACAATAACAAATGCGAATCCCTTTCTGAAATAAGCACCATTCTTCAAGTCTGTATTTACATAATATTTTCAGGTAATATCACAATTAATATAATTAAATTGATATAAGTAACCGTCGTGCAAAAAATAGCATGCAACACACGGACCATAAAGGCATTTACGGGTCTCGAAAACTTAAAAACCCTCGGCTGCGCCTCGGGTTTTCAATCTGTTTCCTCGACCCGTAAACGTGCCTTTCCGCCCTTGTGTCGCAATATACTATTGTGCTGTTGTCAGCGTTTACATGCTATAATACTTAATTACCAGTACTTGAATTTTCTTATGAATCCTATTTATAATATTTGTTAAGACCCACGTCCACAACATAAAACAGGATCTTTATCATATCTATTCAAAATGTATTTTTTCTTAATTTCTAAACAGTACACTATGTCCATAAATTTTTGGATGATTTCATAAGGCTATATTTTTGCTAATACTTAACATAAATAAAATATAATTTAAAAGAGGGAAGTTTGAAGATTTTTAGTGACTTTAGATACACTCAATGTGAGCCTCATGTACCTAATCTTACCATAAATACTGTCACAACTTTTGAGGGTGGCTGTACCTCTGACTGTAAAAGCCAGCACATTCCAAAGCTGTGATGTGAAGAGCAAGTCATTGGTAGTTGAGCTGCAGAAGTGGAAAGTTGTTTGTTTTTATGGGTATAAGATGGAATGGGGCAAATATGAGAATCGTGTGACTGTGATAGCACTGCATAAGGTAGGCAAATCTCCAGGGTAGATTTTCAAAACTCTGCAGAAGCTGAAAATTAATAGGAGATTTATTTACCGCACAATCCAGTGCTTCATTGAGACAAGGAAGACCATGCACAATACGGACTCCAGAATTGGTGAAAGCAGTGTCGGCACGTGTTCGCAGAAAACCTGTAAGGAGGCAGTCAGTGATGGCTCATGAGCTAACCATATCAAAAATGTCTATGTCTTGCACGTTGAGCAGTGACCTGGAACTCTGTGCTTACAAACGACGCAAAGGACACCTCCTGGCAAGTGAACTAAAGCGCCAGAGGCTCCTAAAATCAAAGCGTTTGCTTAAGCGTTGGGCACCGATGAATCCTTTTCACAGATGAAAAGATTTTCAGTGTTGAGGAGACTTTCAATGCCCAAAATGACAGGGTATATGCCAAATCATCTAGAGAAGCTGGTGAAAAGACTCCAAGGATTCAAAGTGATCATCATCCTTCATCAGTAATGGTGTTGTGGTGTGCGAGCTATCAGAGGACAATGGAGCTCCATTTCTCCATTCATTGGCCATCAGCCAAAGTGTACCAGAACACGGTGCTTGAGAGACTAGTCAAGAATCTTAACAACACCCTCTTCCATGGACAGAATTGGACCTTCCAGCAAGATTCAGCCCTAGCACATAAGGCCCTAACAACACAGCAGTGGCTGGAGGCAAATGTTCCAGACTTCATTTCCACTTCAGATTGGCCTTCTGCAAGTTCGGACCTAAACCCTTTGGACTATAAATTGTGGTCCAAGCTTCAGGAGATGGCTTGCAGGAAGAGACATCCCAACATTGAAAGTTTAAAGCAGTCTCTTCTGAAGGCAGTTGCTGAGTTTCCAGTCGATGTGTTGCGTAATTCAATTGACGAGTGGCCACAAAGGCTTAGGGACTGTGTGCATGCTAAGGGTGGGCATTTTGAATAACTGTTTGTGATTTTGATTTCTCATGCATTCACTTCACTAATGTTATTAGGCTATGACCATTGGTTGCAATAAAGGAATTATTATAATATTATTATTAAAATATATCTAAGCATTTTGTGTCAATTTACTTAAAAATTTGTGACAGTATTTATGGTAAGACTAATACGGCTTATGTCCAGATGGTTTTCCCATTCATGCCAAACTCCCTCAAGCATGTCTTGTGCGACATTCCCGATGGCTGCAGTAATGTGCCTTCCCAATTCTGGCAACGTCACTGGAAGAGGAGGGTTGTAAACCCCACAGGAAGAAATCTCACTGAGATCTGGTGAACGGGATGGTCATGTGCAGAAGGTGTCTGCGGGCCGTTGCATGACCAACCCATCGACCTGGCGGATACCTTCACACAGCCGAATGCCATTGTGGAGGGGTCCATCTTGTTGGAAAATGTATTGCTGTTCCTCTTCATCCTGTGAGTTGTTGCATTAACCAATTTTCCAACATGTCCAGCTAAACGTTCATTACACAGCCATTTTTTCCGAACAACAGCAATATTTCCCGCTACAAGACAAACAAAAATCAGATGTTCACTACAAAACTTCAAACTTTCCTCTTTCAAATGGTGATGAGATATTTTATTTATGTTGAGTATTAATGAAAATATAGCCTTAGGAAATTGATCAGAAATTTGTGGACATGGGGTATAATGATAATATGAAGTTGTTGTAAGACCAATTTTTTTTTTAAGTAAACTACAAGTGCCAAAGAAAAAAAATCCTGCTTTATATTGTTCACATAGCTAAATTACACCAGCACAACAAAATTTCTCTTAAATATCTTTAATAGTTTTCAAGTTATAATGTAAACGGTGTATAAAATTGAATATTGTGGAAAACGAGCGACAGGCTGTTGCCAAAGGGAGTGAATTTAAAGTGAAAAAGCAGATGACGTCCCTCATCATTTATGGCCATAACTCCGGTAGTATTACATATACAGGGTTATTCAAAAGGTTATGTTGAAACTTACAGAGCATATAGAGGGAGGGGTCTATATACAACATTTTTTGAATAGGAACTCATGGTCTGGAAAGCAATCCTGAGTCAATACAAGACTATGAATTAGTCATGGATACAGCCAGCTCAGTTACATGAACTAGCTCTTTCACTCCTGCTCGTAAATAAGTGTCGTTTAAAAGAGTTCATTCACAAGCGGGTATAACGAGCTGTCTCAGCTCGTTTTTGAATTACCTTGTTCACATAGTTTGCATGACACCTCATAGATGGCAATCTCTTGTAAATGAAGATGTGAAAAGTTGTTGGCTTATATTTGTTATATGATGAAATAGGCTACCATGTTTTGTGAAAAACGCTGGTCAAGTTTCTGTTTATCATAAAGAAAAATGTTGGCTTAAATCTGTTGTTATATGACCAAATATATGCTTAAATACATGTTAAAGTTGGTGTGACTGGTCAATTAAATCTGGATTTTGTTTATAGATTGCCATGACAACTTTAGCGTCCTATGCTGATAAAACTGCATTTTAAATACAGTTTTAGCAGCCTATGTGTTACCAGTCTGACAAGCAGCTGTTTTAGAGATAATATTATAAAATCTTTTTTGTATTAAATGGCTAATATAGCAGGTAACTGAACACACAGTGGGCAGTACTGGAGTTATCTCTTGTTCAGTAATAGACTAAAATCATCGTCATGAAAGAACATAAAGGATGATTCTGTATAATATAGATTATAGTATAAATCCCAATATGTGGACATGTGGAATATGACTCATAATTTTTCTTGGGTTCCAGCAAGTAAGATGTGGCAATTTGTGTTTATTGTACTACTGTAATTATATAATGTGATATATTTTTATGTATGTTTTATACATATCAACGTATGATATTTGGTACTATTTTAGTCTGTTAGTTTTCTTTATTGTACAGCTCTTGTAATTTTCACTTGAAACTCTGTTTTACTGAACTTCAGTTTTATTAATCTACAGTGTGTTTCATGTACGAGTTGGCCAATCAATGCGGGTTTCTGCATCACAGCGGCCACAGCTCTAACTCCCGAGCGATCGGGTGGAACATCTAGGCAAAGAAAACCGCTAACCATGTAATGATTCAGGTTCTAACAATTACAGTTAAAATTAAAATGAAAATAACCACGTATCTCATCACAAGAGTTGTTGGAAATGTCCTCTTCTTGCATCCACACAACACTGGCACCCATTTTTAGTAAGCTTTCTTTCATGTGCATAAGTTCAGTTTCCGAGATAGACTTCATTTATCTTGTGATATTGTCTTTAAGTTCTTCTAATGTATGGGAAATTGACCCTTACACTTTATTTTTCAGGTTCCCCCATAAATAATAGCCACACACTGTTATAAGAACTTAAAAACAATATCACAAGATAAATTAACTCTGTCTCGGAAGCTGAAGTTATGCGCATGAAAGAAAATTTCCTAAAATGGTGCCAGTGTTTTCTGGATGCACCTGAATCATTACACTGTTAGCAGATTTATTTGCGTAGATATTTCACTCAATTGCTCAGGAGTTGAAGCTGTGGCTGCTGCAACACAGCAACCCACACGATTGGCCAATTTGTATGTGAAATGCACTGTAAAATGTGATTTTCCATTGATGACAATATATTATATACTATAAGCCTAAGTATATCACGAATGGAAAAATTTAGTTCTAGGAGTTTTTTTATGGTATTCTGGATATATGTATTACAAAATAAGTGTTGTCAGAAATTTGAGATCTCCTATAGTGTTCAGAAAGTAGTCTATTTCAAATAAACAATTTTAAATTAAATCACATATGGTGCTTTGTTTTTCTGATATTAGTAATTACTGCTTACTCAGATCATTAATAACTTATATTGTAGAAAATCTTCTCAGGCTTGCAGCCAGGTGAGAAGTTTGTTGTGGTCCAACGTTTCCGAGGCTGACGCTGCCTCCATCCTCAGGGAATCTGAAGTGTCGAGTTTTGACATGTGGGAGAAATATATACCGCCCAACTCGGGTTTTGACATGTGGGAGAAATATATACCAACCCAAGTTGGGCGGAGTCGACCAATCAGGGAGCAGCTGCTCCCTGATTGGTCGACTCCGCCCAACTCGGGTTGGTATATATTTCTCCCACATGTCAAAACTCGACACTTCAGATTCCCTGAGGATGGAGGCAGCGTCAGCCTCGGAAACGTTGGACCACAACAAACTTCTCACCTGGCTGCAAACCCGAGAAGATTTTCTACATAAGATTCGCCAGGAAAGCCTCAAATCTTAAATAACATATTGTTGATATCCTCCTGTAGTTTTTATCATACTCTTTTACAGTAAAGAGCATTTCTCTCACACTTGTGATATCACTTTCACAGGCAACCTTTGGCAGTAGCCTTGATAAAGACCATGGCAAGATGGTCGAAACATCGGCAGAGAGCTTACACATGATGCAACAGAGACCCAGAAGCCAAGAAGATTTTATGGACAACCTTTTCGTGTTACATTATTTGGGTACCTTGAAATCCTGGCTTCAAAATGCGCAAATAGTAAGTGAATAGATTGCTCCATTCTAAAATCTGTATCATTAGTCACTGATATGGTTCGAATTGAAGCTTAACAGCAAACAAGGATCTATGTTACAATTTTATAAGAGTTGAGTTATTTGCAGAATGAAGGTCTATAATGCGTCTGCCATCTACCTATGCATTTAGTTTTACCTTACGATAATAAATGACAACACTATGCAGAAAATTATGAAGCAAAATGTGCTTTGAAAATCGTGGAACAAGGGTCTATGTCAAACATGAAAGTAATGTGCCTGCTTTCTTTGCACCAAGCTCTAACAGTCACATTGTCAATCTTTTCTACAATATGCAGCCAGTATTATTCTATGGGCTGTTGTCTTTGTTGTTTCCTCCTCTCTTTAACTTCTGTCTAAGTTCTGTTTTGGCTGTTCCATTCAAATGATGTATATTTGATCTGGCCAATAATGTTTAGCAATGCCTCGTATATCGACCAGTCATGGTTGTTTTCTTGTAATATGCTAGTTAAGAACACAAGGATGCGATGTTATCTGATAAAAAATCAGCTCATTACTAGGAACATAAGGTATCAGTATGCAGTGATTAATGGGTCACCTGCTGCCAGTGTCAGTGTTTTTTTATACAACATAATGTGTTCGGAAATTGAAATAATATAAATATGCATTGGCTAAAAAGACAATTTTGATTTGGTGCAAGCCAATTCGAGTGCTTTTATTGTATTGTATTCGGATGAATTAGGTCAATTATTTCTCATATGCACTTTAGTTGCATTGGTTAGACTCTGGTACTCATTCGATTCACCTTGCATTTACTATGCCGTGATCTCACAGCTGACAAAATATTGATTTCATTTTAAAGTACAAAATAAGAAAGTAATTATTATTTAAATAATCCGTTACATTTTATTCATAGAGTGGTCTTAATAAATCCTACTCAAGATTATGAGTTTGTTGATAGATTTGTGACTGAGAAGCTGGAGTGAATTTATCTGATGAAACTCTAGTGGGCTTACCTATGATAAAACTGTAGTATAACTTTCATGGAACAAAAGTTGATGTTATGTTAAAACTAGACATCCCGACTCAACAAGTAATAACGGCTTTGCATTGTGTTTTCCCAAAACTCGTGATAAGTAACATAGATCCTTCAAAAGCTTCCATTTTTTAGTTTCTCTACCCATATCGCAGTACAAGTATTGTGTTCTACCCTGAAAATTGATGATGTGCATTTCCAACGTAAAATCACGTTTTGGGGTCCCCTACATCTAAAAAAACATATTTCCAGAAACATGTCTCTGAACATCGAAGCTCTAAAACGAAAAATTGTATGAGGGTCACCCAGAAAGTATTGCACCACTTTTTTTCTTCAACAGTTATTAACTTTATTGAACACAATGAAACTTACACACTAGAAAGAATTATGTTTCTTCTACACTCCCTATTTTTCCACGTAATCTCTGTCCCATTCTATGGCCTTCCTTCAGCGAGACACAAGGGCGTGTAAGCCCTGTCGGTACCACTCCTTGTTCTGGTCACGAAGCCATTTCTGCACTGTGCGAATCACCTCTTCGTCATCTTCAAAATATCGTGTTTTGTTTTGGGCTCAAAATGGCGGATCCAGATTTCATTACCTATAATTAGTGTGCTTATTCCAAATATGTAAACAGTTTTTCTCTACCTGCTCTACTTTTATATAGAGTACCATAACTTATAACTAGACTTCGGATTTTAGGTAAAAACCTATTTTAATCCTTAAGTGACATATGGACAAAAACTTGTATATGCATGTTTCATAAGTGACTGTGCCTAAAACTGATACTTTTATAGGACCTAAAACAGCCTATTTTTACGTTAGAGCCTAATAGTACCTTTTTGCTTGTTTTTCCTCTAAAGTTCAAAATAAGTTATTTTTTGTCATAAATTCTAGCATTTATTTTCAGTTCGTACTAAATTTTTAGCTCGGAATGTGCAGTACATGGCACATTTATGACGTGATTAAATAGTAAGGAATATTTCGTCTTCAGTAGAAAAATTCCTTGGAATTCCCGAGAAAATGTAGTGTTTTTCTCCCGACTCCCACATCCAGTAAGGAAACAAAAAGTAGTTCTCTGAATCACTGAGGGATACAAAGGGGTTGAATATGCTACCGTGCGTAGCTTCTGGGCGCAGGGATTAGATTTTCACTGTTACGGTAGTAATACAGGCCCTAGTAATAGGTCTACATAATTCTGTGTACCATAGGTCTATATCTGTGTTTTATCATGATTATTGATGAATGGTGACTTCAATAAATATAATATTCTGCATTGCAATTGAGATATTTCAGAAAATCGGCAACTTAACGGATTATAAGAGACTATTTTACGATTTTTAGAACCTATTTTCCAATCTTTAGAGCCTATTTTAGGTATCTAAAACAGCATTTTAAGCGACCTAAAAGTCCGAAGTCTACTTATAACCTCTTTCGCGAAACAAAATCTTGCTTGATAATATGTAGTGAAGGTTCTTGACCATACTTTGGATCCATAGGACTAAAACTGTACAAAGGACAGAAAAACTAAAAGCTGAATTATTTTTTGGCCCTCAAATTGACAGCTCATAAGTCATAAATGACCTACAATATGTGATAATATCAATTTTTTGAAAGACCCCATGGTATATTGTTATTGTAATGTTAATGTAATGTTAGGATGATGCTTTTTTCTTCACGTAATGTAGAAGATAAAAATAGGCACTGTTTTTTATTTATATCAAACGTAAAATGGGATAATATACATAACGGTAATACCATATCTCACAAACCTAAAGCTGATAGGGCAAACCTAATGGCACATTTGGCATCAGCGACCTAAATACACCCAAGAATAGATATAAATTCTAAGGCACCAAAATGGCTGTTGGTCTGTGTAATTAATATCGAAATAAATGCATAAGCATACCCGTATTAATTCTGTACAATGTCCAAGCTAATACATACACAAATTAACTCAAGTAACTATTGAATCTCGTAAAATAACTACCAAATTTTACACGGTCTGTTAGAAATTGTGATAAAATAAAATTTTGTAAGAAATGTTTTATACACAGTAGGGAAAAACAGTTCCTTAGTTAATGCACCATTAGTACTTTGGACCCATCCGTCATTCCAGCGGTTCATGTTGTGATTCCTGATCTGGGTTTTAACATATGATGCAGGACTTTTAGAATACGAATAATTATGATGAGAGACTGCAGCTGATTTTGCTAAAAGATCTGCACGCTCGTTTCCCACTGTCCGCATATCCAATATATACATAGTTTCCATGCCCTTGGATTGAATTTGTAATCTCAGCCGAGATCGGATTCAGAATATATATGTTGTTAATTGAATAGAGTATTGAATGGAATGACAGCAATAAACTTATCTCATCTTATGCACCATTTATAATAACCTTAAGACTCTATCATTAATAGCAGAACAGCAAATGAACTGTTTTTGTGCATCATTAAAATCGTTGTCCAAATTATGTCCCACCCATAATAGATTTTGAAAAACAAATTTTAAATACACATAATGCTTTCCATGTAGTATGGAGAAGAAGGCATAGTAGATTCTATAGAATGTGGAGAACCAGTTCTAGTTTATTATTTATGACATGTAATGAACAAAAGTAGTTTTCATAATATGCTACAATGTCCCACCCGTAATTATGAAATGGCTGAACTGGTGTACTGAAATCTTTCTCAGTGATTCAAAAATTATTACTCTCTGATATGTGAGAAGTATGTGCTATATTTAACTAAAAGCTCGACTCTCCTAGTACGGGTGGCCATGTCATTGTGAAGTTCACTGGTAAAACATAATCACTAGGGGGGGCTGTCACTGAACTCCTGAAGGAATGAGACAAGGATAACAGCAGCTCAAGCTCGCTCTGCAGAACAAGAAAACCGAGATTGGATGAATTGTGGAAATGGCGAAGGCTTTGGTTAGGACAGGGCAGTAAGCTTATAATTCGTAACTTCTTCAAAATTAGTCATATTGGTCCTTAGTCACCAAACAACAGAGGGCGTGGAAGCTTCCTCGTTTTATGAGCAGTGTGATTCTGGAGGCATCTGAGGAAGGGTCGAGGAAAGACTCAAAACGTAATGCAGCATTCTTTTAACTATTCACTGTGAGTAAAATTTTATATATTGTATTTTAAAATCGTAACTTCTATAACTCATAACGTATAATTTAGTTAGCAGTCAAACGGTTAAAATTAAACATTTTCAAGAAACTGCTGCTGATTAACATTGATTATCTGCTTTTATGAGATGTTATGGAAATTCCAATACCATAGCACTTGGTTCAGGTTTCATGTATGTCTTTTATTCAGTGACTACTAATCTAACCTCTAGGGGGGGAAAAAATGTATGAAGTGGACACAGGTAGTACACGTCTATCTAATTCTCACTTCTTCTGGCATTAAAATCTGCTGAAACTTTCTTCTAGTGCAACTTAAAAACATTCCCTGGGTTAGGATAGTTCATCCACAGGAGAACAAGTTCTTATTCTGTAACACTCCTCACTCGTATCTTTATTTGCACATAATATCTAAGGTCATCTAATTTATTAAGTGCCAGTATGGTACTTTATGAGATTGTGTGGGGGACGAAAAAATGTCTGTCCGTGTGTCTGTACGCAACATAACTCAAATACGCTTTTTTGGATTTTCATGAAACTTGGAAAACACATTTATAATGTCCATGGGAAGAACCCTATTGATATTGAACCAAATTGGTTCACCGTTACCGGAGTAATGCCCAATTTAGTGCCTATTTTAATAGATTATATTAGAAAGGCCCCATAGCTCAAATACGCTGTATCGGATTTCCATGAAACTTGGTATATACATTTATGACGCCCATGAAAAGTACCCTATTGAATTTGAACCTAATCTGTTAACCAGTACCGGAGTAAAACCCAATTTAGTGTCTATTTTAAAGGCGCTTTATCAGATTTTTATGAAACTTCGTATACACATTTATAATGTTCATGGGAAGAAGTCTATTGATATTCGACCAAATCGGTTGGCCAGTACTGGAATAATGCCCAATTAAGTTCCTTTTATGTTAATATATAAGAAGTCGCGATAACTCAGATATGCTTTATTGGACCTGAAACTTTGTATACCCATTTATAATATACATGGGAAGATGTCTATTGATATTGGACCAAATCGGTAGACCAGTACCGGAGTAAAACCCAATTTAGTGTCTATTTTAAAGACGCGGTAACTCAAATACGCTTTACCGGATTTTTATGAAACTTGGTATACACATTTATAATGTCCATGGGAAGATGTCTATTGGTATTGGATAAAATCGGTTGACCTGTTTTGGAGTAATGCTCAATTTAATACCTATTTTATGGTAATATATGTATTCGAAAGAATTTCTGAAATGCACATCAGTTATCATGACAACATAGCCTATTGTTTTACTGTGATCTTAAAAGGCTTTGGCAATTAAAATACAGTTAGCTATGACAAATAACACTATTGCTTTACATTTGCTTATCCAACTAAACCGTTAAACTGATTTAGGTGGCCGAGATGGTAACGTCTTGGCCTCACATTCTGGAATTCCATGGTTCAAATCCCGAAACCGGCCAATTTGACTTTTTTTTTTTGTATTCTGCATATCATAACTGCAATATAACTGATTAAGCAAAAACATACTGGCACTTTGTTACATCAGTTTACCTGATTTTATTAAATCTTCTAAATATTACTTAATATGGCTTGCATTTATCTGCATAAGAAATTTACAACAAAGCGAGACATGCAAAAAACTATTGTTCATATATGCTGATTTAACATAGATCTCAAATTATATAAAAAGATTTTTGGAAATAAAATTGCATTGTTGATATGCAAGCCAAGCTAATTTCTGAGCGAATTTTTGTGCCCTGAAAAATTTTCAAGCAAGAAAGTTTTAGTGAAATATTTGAATTTTATATAAATGAAGTAGCAGCCTATCTCAATTGTGGAAAAATATTCTTACAGTACTGGTAGGGCTGTATGAGCTGAAATATGGAAAAAACTTGATAAATAAATTAAAGGTGACTTGATAATACCGATAACTGGTTAGGAACTGAATCATAGGACAGTAAGAACATTAGCCTGCATAGACATAATTAAAATAACTCATTTCCAACAGATAAGGGTTAATATTAAATATATTTATTACAATATTCCGCCTTTACCCTTAACATTTAATACACAACTTTAAAACATTATTTCAGAAGAATTGTGGTGTTCATTACATCTTATATGAACTGAAGATGGCGCAGCATACGCCGAAATGCATTTTCAAGATAAGTTGTGTATTAAATGTTAAGGGTAAAGGCGGAATATTGTAATAAATATATTTTACATAGACGTAGCACACAAGCCTTCACTTGATAGTACTATGACTGAAAAAGGAATATTCACTTTAGAATTTAAAATTCTGTCTACAGACATCTTCTGTCACATAGTTAAATTTAGATAGCCAGTTCTTTTCTCTTTAGTTTCATATATTAATTTTTAAATTCTGGCAGCTAGTTCCTTAGATAGAGCCCATTTGCTAATAAGCTTCATTTTGCCAAGCCCCTTGGCAGTCTATCAAATTTCAGTATTTTTATTCTTCCCTCTCTGATAGAAGTTCTCATTGACTGTTAATTGTCACTAATACACTTGTAAGTAAGTGGAGCCATGCTGGGATAAGAATGAACTGTTTGAACTTCGTAATTTCATGTTTATCCCTTGCTTTCTTCTCAGTTTCCCATGAGTAGGAAATCGCTGGGTATTCAATGGTTTCAAACATAATTCTTCTACAAATTAACATATCAAGGTGATTTTGGTGTCATTTTGAAGCTTGAAATGTTCTCTGGTGCTTGACATTGAGAATTTTTTTATATATGAATATTCTACTGTGTTCTGGATTTTTGTTTATAATGATGAGAACAAAAAAAAGTATTTTCAGTTTATATAATTCAGTCTACAGACATCTTCTGTTAAATGGTTAAAAGGAAAATACACTTTAAAAAAATGTTTTACCATGCATGAGAAGTGTTTTCAAAACTAAAGTCATTTAATTAAAACACATGTTTATTGCAAAATTGCTGATCTGATTCACAGGCCGCTTAGATTTTGAAGTGGTTTTTATCTTTGCATTTGGCAGCTAAAATGTATCTGAGAATCTATGTTGGAAATAATAAAGGCTGGATATGAGATAGTCTTTTTTTTTTTAACCACTATTATACATAGTTAGTGTTGTTATTTTTCCGGAAAAATATTTTTTGGAAAAATTTCTGGAAAAATTGGAAAAATAAGGAAAAATTTGAAAAATTGGAATAAATAAATAAATAAAACACCACCAATAATAGCAAAAGATATAAAAGTGTATTTTCACTGAATATAAATTTTCACTGATTAAATGCAATAATTATTATCGGTGAATTACTACCAAGCTAACTTTAGATATGCAAATTCGATACTGAGGCATTCAGAGGATGGCTAGAAGATAACAGAATAAAAACATACGATATTTACCCAAAAGCCAAAACTGAGGATGGAATGTAAGTTAAAATATCATTTACACAATTCCAATAAGTTGACATCATGTAAATGCCTAGAACTGGAAAGAATACATGAAATAAAGTATTTAGGTCTAACAGTTGGCAGTAAATTAAAATGGAAAAAAACACATTAATATATTACTAAAGGCCTTTAGCTTGAAATATATAAATATATATAAAGGAGAGAAAAGTGCTAAAGAACTTACCAATTGGCAGGAGAAGCTCTGGTCACTTAGTAACACACCTAAATAAAACATTAAAGTTGAAAATTTCCGGACAAACTCTGTCCTTTGTCAATCACTTCATTCTCCAAGTGATTGACAAAGGACAAAGTTTGTCCAAAAATTTTCAACTTTAATGTTTTATTTATGAGTGTTTGTATCAGAGCAGAGCCAGCACCAATTGAAGACCAGCCTGCCAATTGGTAAGTGCTCTGGCACTTTCTTCTCCTTTTATATATATATATATATATATATTCCTTTCTCAAATATGCAATTGGATTTTCCTGTCTCAAATAAGAAAGGGATTTCACTTTCTCAAATAAGCAATTTGGCTGCCTGGGGCTTGGACACATACACACACTTAAAAAAAAGCACTTAATCATATTTTTCCTATTTTTCCATATTTTTCCGACGTTCTGAAAAATTTCCGACTCACATCACTATACATAAGTTAGTGCAATCTTTTATTTTATATAGGCTGAGAGAGCAAACCATGACGTACAAGTACACAAGGTTTTTGAAAGGGGCAACGTTTGTTGATCACTCGTTAATTTTTTTTTATTGAGCACTTTAATTCATAGCAGACTATATCATAAGCAGAACACCGTAATGATAATGATCATAATGTAAACATTACCGCATCATCACCTTTAAGCACAAGATCATTTTATAAATGAATGATATCACAAAAGGAAAACAAATGGACTGGCAATGAGAAAGGTTAAAGGGTTCTAGAGGAAGTGTTGAGAAAAAAATAGTTTTAGGTCGTGCACTACCCCCACCCCTCAACTACCTAACAGGATTTCGTAGTGGCTGCCATTTGAACTACTATAGATAAGGGGATGTATTGGTCTTTCCCCACATTCCAGAGGAGTTCAGCTGAGTCCAACACTATAGCAATGCATCTAGTAAGCAGAAGATGAAATGAAAAAATTAAATAGTTTATTTTTCCTTCCTTTTCTTTTCTATCATTTCCTCCTCTTTCTTCCCTTCCTCTTCATCCTACCTACCTATGTGGGACCTATTCCTAAGCGTACATTTTGAAACAAGTGATATTTGAACCCGGGTCGCTAGCTTCGAAACCAGCAGCCTTGACCACTATGCTGTGATTGCTGAGCGATCAAGTGAAAATTCATCTACTTTGATTGTATTTTTTATTTGGTGCAAGGGTAATTTTCGTAATGTATTGTAACAACAGTGAACTGCAGTGTTGGCATTGAGTAGGTTCATAACCAGAGTAAAGACTCACGCAAGGCTAGGCGGCCAGTGGAAATGGGCTGACAGGCGAGAGTGGGCAGAGCTTTGCTGCTGCACGACCTCAAAATATGTTTTGTAGAAAAATGTTAACGGAAGCCTATGTAGGCTGCCATTTAGATTTTAATAGAAATCTAGTTTTAATCCGTTCAAGCTTACCAAACAAAGCAATTGATGATCTTTCTTTGGAAATTACTTCCTCTAGAATTTTAATTGGGGGGTTAGTTTCCCATTCTACTGGATTCGTTAATTTTGTTTTTTACTCACGTAAAACGGCAAAATTTCATGTAATATTCTCCAGAAGTTTTAGAATCCATATAAGGGCACATTTTGTTTCTAAGAATATTTTGAATATGGGTAAAATCGGTAAGAAGTTCACAAAAAACTAACCTAAAATGGCGCTCAAAATGGAATCACAATAATACAGAATCAGCTGCTAGAAGCAGCGCAGGTGCATGCTGTAAAGAAGCCGATGGGTCACGTGGTGTTGGAATCAGCTGCCAACGTGATAATGGTCAGACAACCCTCTGGAAAATATAATATGCCACATTTTCGAAACCGACAAACAGTGTATCGTACATTATTCTAAAATGCAAGGGCGCTTCGCTTCGGCTGCCGCCTCCGCTCGCGCACTTAACTGATGTGGTTAGTGTTTTGCATTATTTAGCTTTATGTAGAGGTTGCAGGACCGTATGGAACAGACCAATGACATGCAAGGTCGTGGGAGCCAATGGGAGTGTTGGTCTGCAAGCCAGAGACCGCATACCAACGCCGAACATCGCGTGCCGAAATCCAGTAGTGGGAAACTAAACCCTTAATTGGTACTTGACATACTGTGCAAACATTAAATTAAGCACATAGGGCTACTAGGTTTAGACATCAAACACTAGCTTACTTACTGAAGTGTTTGAACACTATGCCAATTTCCTCAAAAAGAATAACACTTAAATTATGCAGAATAACCTTTCATTATTCGAACAACACAATTATTCACCTATCTACAAAATTTACATAATATGTCAGTATAGAATCCGATGCAAGATTCTTGTATCTACACTGCGACATCTGCTGCAACAGCGGTACCTTGGGACCATCTGTCACAGAGAACTCCATGCTGTAATTCTTTAATGCTAGGACCTAATTCTATAATGATACTAAGACGATTTTTCCTTCTCTTCTGTTTTCACTTCTAGTTCTTGATCCAGTCTCTCCTTGGCACGAACCACTTTTGATTGAAGGTAGAACGAGCCCCCTTTAGATTTGTCATTAGCATTGAACAAATATTCGTAATTTTTCTTTATTAGTTCAGGATCCAGTTGATCGACATTAAGAATTTGCTGAGCTTCTTCTAGTGTTATACCAGTTTTTGCATTAGCCGCTGCACGATTAGCCCCCCTCTGACCACCGCCAGCACGACGAGCTGCTTCTTGACTTGCTGCCAGTTCTTGACGTAAAGCTTGCGCAAATGCCCGACCAACAAGCTGGGCACCAAGCATAACAATTTGGGCGAGATGTTTTGCCATCACAACACTTCAGACTCTAACAGTGTTAGCATTTATTGATGACTATATTTGTACCTAACCTGTAAATTTTGCTTCGGCAACCATCACACGTGCAATCATTGCTACAGTGCTACCACTACGTTCCGTAGAGGACAAATGAATAATAAATGAAATAGAAAATGCGCACAACGTGCAAGAAGTTTAAATAGTGCAGTGTCTGGGATTCCTGTCTTTGCTTCCATCAAACACTCTCAATATGTAAATACACTAGGAGCAAAAATACTCTCAATAAGTAATACCGTCCACTCCCTGTCTTTTTCCGGGACACGCTACTACTAGCGCCGCCAGTGAGCAGGAATGGGCAGTTACTCGTCAGCTGATATAGTTAACAGCACCGCCGTCTCGAGAATTACACTGCCTGTCCTATGCTTTATTTTAACATGGAGTTTAGAGTATTGCTCAATTGCATAATTTCTCCAGTAGAGGCGACACAATTCACACCCAGATTGCAGCAATAACCGCCACCTATACAACCCCCGTCTCGAGAATACACGAGTAACAGTGTCTAGAAGGCATTGCCCTATACATTACCGTACATTGCTTCTATGCGTTTGCTGCGTCAAAATAAGCATTAAACAGACACAGATATTTGTTTAGAACATAATATTATTCCAGTATATGACACTTACCTTGAAATGGAATTTTGGAGCAATAATTAAAATAAATGTAAATTAATTAGACGCATTGATAGACTATATTATGAGCACCGCCGTCTCGAGGAGTAATACAGTTTAGAAGGCAGTGATTATGAGACGGCGGTGACAGCACTACATAATCAACAATGTCGTAGCAAAGAACAAGAAGCAATCTGGGTGTGAATGGTGCTGCTATCTGTAATGTCGCCGAGTACGCAAAATTAGCCGTATTGGACAGGCAGTGTATACACGAGTAAACACGAGTGATACAGTCTAGAAGGCAGTGGTTAACAGTTAACGTTTGTCTGTTGTGTTTTGTGTACGAAAATATAATGTAAATTCTACTAAAACAGGGGTGCCCACAGGGGGGGGGGGGGGTTAAGACGCAGACTGCGTCATTGAAATTTCTGGGGGGGGGGGAATATTATCGTTTTATGAATTTTCTGGGGGGGGGGGGTTGAAAATTGTGGCAAAATTATCGTTTTATATGTTAAAAATAAAAACGGTCAAGTTCTATAACTTCAAAAGGTCTCTTCTAATTCTTTATAAAGATAAAGATGAAGAATTTCGACAGCCATGGGCGCCCATACCTGGGGGCGGGGGGCGCAAGGAAAAATGTATATTAATAATTATTATAGTCAGGTGTTTTTCTTTTAAGACAGTTATTTGAATTGCAGAAGTTTTACCAAATCGACAACATGGAAGCAGAATCCACAGTGGATTAGGTTCTCGGGGTTTGGACCCCCAAGAGTCAAAGCCTAAAATTCTATATTTGTATTTAAAAAAATATATTTATTTAATTAAACAAGATTTGTTGGTGTGTCAAATATGATATAGCAGTTATTTTCTTTTCATAACATAATGAGTAGGTCTATTATGTCCACTGTTCCATGTGCTATTTAACTTTTCTTATGAATAGTAATAACTAATAAGTATTATAATTTAGGTAACAATTTCTTGTTTAAGTTGCCATGTCTAAGAGTATAGTAAACAAATTTGTTAACTAGTTTTTCAGTGCTAGAATAGCGTAAAATGTGATTTTCATTGATTCAATATTTAAAAATTTTCCGGGGCCGTAATGATTTCTTATGTACTTGGCATGTCTTAGAGTATGGTAAACAAATTTCATAACTAATTTTCAGTGCTAAAATAGCGTAAAATGTGATTTTCATTGGTTCAATATTTAAAAATTTCCCGGGGTGGACATTCGACTTATAGGTAACATTTTCTTGTTTACATTGGCATGTCTTAGAGTATGGTAAACAAATTTCGTAACCAGTTTTTGAGTGCTAAAATAGCGTAAAATGTGATTTTCATTAGTTCAATATTAAAAATTTTCTGGGATGGACCCCCCCCTTTTTTCGGGGGTATTCCCGGCACTTCCGACCCTCCCCGCAATTATTTTCTGGCTACTTATTATATTATTAATATAATGTTACAAAGTGGTCCAAGACGTTAAAGCGACAAAAAATTAATTAATTAAAATATTGTCCCCCCTAGAAAATATCATATGGGCGCCCTTATCGACAGGCAATTGGGTTGGGGGTGAGCAATGAAGTTTGGGGGTGAGCAATGAAGTTTAGGGGGGTGGGCACCCCTAAGTAAAATAATAAATACAACATAGGCCTAAAGAAATTGTCCGGCATGATATGTGCCGTCTATGGTTGTAATAATTATTTTTAGAGTGAAATAAGTAAAATCGTTATTTAGAGTGTGTACAAGACTGATTCATTCAGATGTTCATTGGCTTACCATCCAAATTGTTTTACATGTAAAAATTTCAAATTAAAGAAAAGTATATATTGTACAAAGTATTTTGCAAATCGTATGAATTAAAATTTAAAGCTGATTTTCACGAAAATGTATTAAAGTGAAACAATTAGTTTTGATAGGAACTTATTAAAAAAAAAGTGTGTGTGTAACGCCATTCAACAGAAGTGATTTTTTTTTATTTTTTCAATTTTGGATTATTGGATTTTTCAAATTGTGGATTGTTGGACTTTTTTAATATTATGTTTTTGGACTTTTTAAATTTTTGATTTTTTAAATTTCTGATCTTTTAATTCTTTAATTTTGGATTTTTTAATTTTTATTTTTTTTTACATTTTAGATCATTGAATTTTTTAGTTTTTGTATCTTTTAATTTTCTATTTTTAATTTTGGATTTTTTATTTTTATATTTTATAATTTTGGATATTTATGTTTTTTAATTTTGGATATTTGGAATTTTTTATTTTGGATTTTTTTATTTTTTAAATTTTGAACTTATTAATTTTGGTTTTTTGAATTTTTTAATTTCGTAATTTTGGATTATTTAAATGTTGGATCTTTGAATTTTTATTTTTTGGATATTTTAATTTTGGATTTTTAATTTTTTTTATATTTTGGATTTTCAATTTTTTAATTTTTCATTTTTCGACTTTTTCAGTTTTTGATAAGGCTAATCATTGAGTTGACTGTTTTCTGTACAGTCCGTTCCGTCACACCTCACTAATTTCGTGACGATTTTGAGCGTTACACAAGCTCTCGATTTACCCCTACCGCGGCTAAAGAAGTTTTACTTAAAAAGATCCCTTAATTATTATTCTATTCCCTGACCTAATTCCTGCATTATCAAGCACAAAAATAAGTTACTGTGTCATCAGGACTTTGAAAAACGAATTTATTTCTGCAGCTATATAGTTTCATGGCCGGTGTGAATAAAAACGAGTACGACGAGTATTTACTGACAAGTAAAGTGTAACGAGTATTTAAACTCCAAGTAAACCGATGTGAATAAAGCGTCGAGTTTACTTGTGACCGTGTACTCGTCAACCCGAGGGTATACTGGCAAGTATTTACTCGCGAGACAACTGAATTCACAAACAAGGCAAGTAAATACTTGTAGCGCCACACAGACTACGCATCATTTCCTGTTGTGACTTGTTCTGTTTTCGCCGCTTACTCACAAGTCAGTTGTCGTTCCCGTTTGTTTTGTCCTCTTGCAGCTATGGATGAAAGTAGTGTGACTTCCGGTTGTGACAATAGAGCTATTTTTGTAGCGTTATTGAAAGACTTTAGTGTTGTGCTAAATAAATCCATGTTGCCTAAAGTTGCATCTGCTAAAGAGAAGGATGTTTAGCCGACCAGTTTTCGAAAAACGTTGGGAAGCAAACTAGTGTTGGACAGTTAAAAAAGCTATTGAACAATATGAAAACCGCAGTCAAGAAAAAAACTGATGTCAACGCAACTGGAAATAAACCAATAACATTGTTGTCATGGGAGGCAGATTTCCTAAAAATTTGCGATTCAAACGAGAACCCAGTTTATTGCAAAATACCTGGGGCTTCATGCGTTGGATTGGGAGCAAGTTCTACGTCTGAACTCAATGAGGAGAATGAGAATAGGGAAGACGAAGATGACCCCGTTGACATGTTAGCATCAAACCACCCCATCACACCAGTGACTTGCATACGTAAGAGCGATGCGACGAAGTTGAAAAAAGATAAGAAATTGAAACTCTCAACTGAAACTGAAGAGACGTCAAAGTTGACAACTGGTGAGCTGCAGCGTTTATTATTACTTGAACAAATTAAGCTAACAAGACTTCAGGCTGAACGTGAACAACTGATGATAACGGAGTTGAACCTAAGAGCTGCACAACACAGACGAACGGAGTCCGTTGAACAACGCGTTGAGGTTGAAGAAGACGATGTCTTAAAAGAATTTTTGTTGTTGAGATAAATTGTATCCTGTTTCCTTTCCTGAAATATTCCTTTTCTCTAAAAAAAATAAAATAAAAATAAAAATAATAATAAAATAAATAAAAAACAAAAATACAAAAAGAAATAAGTATATAATATACGTCACGTACACAGTCACGTGACGTACGTCACGTACACAGCTGTACACAGTTTGTCGGGTATGGCATGACCGGTGGAGGGCTCATAGGCTGGTGGTATATGCCCATTTGCTTTTCCACCAGGCCATGTTAAACCTGACATACTGTAGGCCTATGCGCACATGTGACATACTTATTTAAAAATATATATTTTTGTTTTTTTATATATTTTTTATTACTTTTTTATTTTATTTTTCACATATGCGATTGCAATTGGAGTAAAGGAAATAGGATTAAATTTATTTCCATGTCAAAAATGTGTATTTACATCATCAGATTATTACTAATTTCTAATCGTTTTTGCTGACCACGTCGTCTATTTATAACTTCATTCCGATCCAAATTATATAGAGGTACATTTTCTTCAGCCACACCATTTTCGATTCCGTCTTCCACTTCCCAAGGATCATTCAAATGTTTTGCTACATTGTGAAGCACTGCACAACTTATTACTACATTGGGAACATTTTTGACTGCTATTCTAACTTGGCTCGAGAGTATGGGAAAACGACGTTTCATCTGGCCAAAAACTCGTTCAATTATTACTCTTTCCTGAGCATGGGTCGAATTGTAATTCCGCTCACGAGCATTTCTTGGTTCGTCAAAAGGAGTCAGTAACCAAGGAGTAATTCCATATCCGCTATCACCAAGGAGACAAACATCACCATCATATTGGCGCACCACATCCTGAATTCCACTCACTCGCCAAATCCTGCCATCATGTACACTCCCTGGCCATTGAGCGTCCACACTTGTAATTTTTTCATTAGCGTCACAAGTCATCTGAATGTTTATTGTTGTTTTTCCTTTTCTGTTCACATACTCGTCGCCGAATTCCGAAGGCTTCATAATATGCACGTGAGTGCAATCTATAGCACCAATGACAGTCGGAATGCGAAATTTTGAAGCCCAATCTGCCTTGGCCTGATCCATATCTTCAATAGTGCGTGGAAATGTAATCCAATCTTCAGACTTCGACACTATTTTATCCAATACACTTGAAAATGTTCTGCTGACTGTACTTCTTTCAACCCCCATGTCGTTGGCAACACCACTTTGGAATCCTGGATCACTAACGTATCTCAGAAAAATTTCCATCTTTTTCCGTGCAGTTAATCCTCCACCCCTTGCATCAGTGTTTTCATCAAGAAAGTGCGAAGTGAGAAAATCTACGTTTTCGCTCTCAAACCGTAATAGTCCCTTAGATAGATCGGGACTTATATCACGCCGGTCTCTATAACGTTTCACACCACGCAGGTTCATAAATGCAGCCATCTTTCGTGTACAAGTACGACTGCAAGTCTGGGGTCGGGTTGACTTGCGAATAGACGAGTATTTACTTCCTACAGAAGTATTTACTTGCGTTTATTCACACCAAAATTGGCATTTTTCCGGGTTTTACTAGCCTCTCAAGTATTTACTCGCGAGTAAGAGTAAATGCTTGTTTTATTCACTTCAATTTTGGCGTTTACTTGTTATTTTGATATGTTCAAGTATTTACTTGTCCTACTCGTTTTTATTCACACCGGCCATTAAGTAGCTTCTGAGACTGTTGCCCATTCCTACTCAACAGATGACACCTCTGTGCTAGTGGACATTTGAACAAAGGGAATAGAGTAGAGTGGGCGGTATTCTTATTGAGAGTATTTGCTAGGAGGTGCCCATGGCTTCGCCACGATAATTCTTTTAAAAATTAAAAATTAAGAGTATAATAATTATTAAAGCATTATATTTTTTAACACTTGCACGCAAATCATTCATAAACTAAGTCATTAATAATTAATGAAACAGCTAAAATTCCTGCTTTAGAGTACATTCCACGACATGAAAGCGCCCCCAGGGAAAACTATATCAGAATCGATTATGCAGTTCCAAAGAACCTGTGAATACATAATACGTATTGTTTCTCAGCTGTTTATTGACATGAATATGATGTGAATTTTATTTTATCAATTCAGTGTAATTTTCAGAAATTATATAATGTTTCAAGGGAAGGAATGGTTTGTTTGGATTATTGTTATCAGCGATATTTCAAGAGATAAAACCATCAGCTGTTGCCCCCGGCTTCGCCCGGCATTATTCATTGACTCCAGGATTTGTAAGAAAATTACACTGGTAGATTATTAAAAATGTTTGTGGTTCAGAGCTATAAAAATTGTAAGTAAAAATAAAATTAGAATATTTGTGCAATGTGTTCATTTCACTTAGGCCTTATATAATAAAGAAACGATTTTCCTTCCTAATTTTGTAGTCGTCATGAAAGTTTACACTGCGAGAGACGAACATCGCCGAGTATACCCGATGTCTCACGAAGCGGGCGAGCAAGCACGCTATTTAAGGCCGTTGAATTGTATAAGAGTAGATAGATGGAAGCCATGGTAAATAACATTAACTCCCTCTCTTTTTCCGGGACACGGTATTACTAGCGCCTCCATTGGCTGGGAGTCGTCAGATATTTTGTCAGCACAAATAAATAAAATAATAAAATTACTCAGCCACTTACACGCAATGTGCTGAAGGAATGCTCTACGGTGCAAATTGGTTAACGAAAGTTGGTGGTATGGTTTGGTAGAATATAAGCATTCTCCTTACTGCTGGGTAAAACTTAGTTTTGTATCATGGAATTATATCATGGAGCGTTGTTTTTCCAAAACAATCCTTAGCCATACCATAATCTGGACAGCCTATTCATGTGCTAGTCTGAAGGTAGGCTATAACCAAGAAGGATCATCAGAGCAATCTGTGATAAAGTATGTAAAGGATACTTTAAATTTTAACCTGTTTTTTGGAATGTACAGGGTCTTTATAATAAGATTTTTCCCGTGGCGCTACATCCCTGAAGGGACAAGGCCTACCACCTGACCGCTGAGTCATCTATCAGGCAGATGGCAGGATTGGGGGCATGTGGTCAGCATGCCGACACCCACGGCCATTAAGGGCGGTTTCCATGACCGCGTTAGAGGAAGATAGATTATTTAAATTGATTATGCTCAAACTATAAACGTTAAAGCTGTAGCTGAACATTGGCTCAAAGACACTGATGCCCCTTTTCTAGTTGTACCTGAGCATACAATCGCTTCATTTTATGGTAGACCTAATAAATTACTTGGATGCAGCGATATTTGTTAAAAATGAAATTGAATATAACGAAATAAAGTATGCTAGGGAACTTTCCATTGACATGGTCTGTGACAGTGGCGGCCTCTGATCATGTTGCAGTGTTGCACAACGACCAGTTTTTGTAAAGAATATTTAGATTTTTTTATTATAGTACTGCATATGCCTACTATTAAACTACTTCGTAATCGTCCTTGTGGTAGGTTTTTATTATCTATAAACACGCTTCACGCGATATTTAACAATTTTAAATCATTTAAACATTTAAATGCGCGGGGTCGTCGCTCTCCGAAAGCCACTACTTGCCGCCTCATCTTGCCGGCTGGTAACGGGTGCGAGAGGCTTGACTGCGTGGTAATACTCCCGGGGTTTAAAGGTTTTGGGAGTCGCTTTCAATCTGCGAACCATGCGTGATTCTTGTCTTCGCCGCTAGAGCACGTCGCGTCGGCTGCTGCGTGCAAGCAAGTAAGAGCGCGAGCTATGAACTATGAAGTCCCTCACAGAGATGCTAATTGCCAATGCAGTCACTTTGTGGCGAAACCTATATTGCTAATTTCATCGATCTATTAGACACTAAACTAAACTCCCTGGCTCTACATCCCTAGAGGGACTAGGCCTACTATCCGACATCCTACTGCTCAATCAAGTATCTCCTCAATTTGTATCACGAGGCTGAGTACACCCCATTCCAGACCTCCCTACTTCAGAAAAAATCGATTAAGTACCGGGGAACGAACCCAACCTAATATTTACCCACTTACCCATGAGCTAGAAACTTGAAATTTTGCAGCTTTTAGCCTACAACCGACGGAAAATTCCAAAAAGTTCAAAATTTTATTTTTTTATCCTCCAAAAAGAAACTTCGAAATTTTTTACAGGCATTAATGTTGACCCGCTTCCACATGAGCTAGAAATCTGAAATTTGACAAACTTATAGCTTTTAGCGTGTAACCGACGAGAAAATTCCAGAATATTCTAAATTTTAAACGTTTACCCCAGAAAAATCTTAAAGTCGTTCCGCAGATTTTTTTAAGGTTTAGTATGGCTAAGTAGTTATTATGGGCTACGGCAGTCTAAATACAATGAATGTATCTCCGATAAAGTGTCAGTTACTTTTTCTTAGAACCACACAGAGAGGCAGAGCCCCACTGGGAGTTTGGAGGTAGAGCCCCGAAGAGCAAAGCGACTATTTATATATTATCAGGTTATGTATTTAATTCCTGTAAAACCACCCCCCCCCATGACTGAGTGGTTAGATTGCTCGCCTTCCACCGCTGGGACCCGGGATCGAATCTTGGTGGATCCATGTGGAATTTGTGGTGGACAAAATGGGGTCGGGGCAGGTTTTCTCGAGGCACTTCTGTTTCCCCTGCCACATATTCCATCAGAGCTCTATTCATCATACTATGGCCATTGGTTGCAATAAAGGAATTATAATTCCCGTAAAATAGTGCAACACCCTGTTCCTACACCCACGATCCGCCACTGGTCTGTGAGAGCCGCACTAGAGCTAATCAAGGAAAACATAATCATGCTCTCCATCTATAGACCATATAATGATGATCCTATCTTCTTTAATAATTTTTTTGAATTGTCTTTACAATATTATTTGTCTATTATTTAAACCTAAATTAATATAGTAATATATGTTGATTTTAATGTTCAGCTTAATAATGTCAACAATTTTGAAAGATACCTAATAAACTTGTTTGATTGTTTTGGATATAAGCTTAGAAATTACTAGGCCAGGCTTGACAAATGTTGGTACATATGTTGATAATGTTGCCACTGATATACACAAAACTAAGTGGTCTTCAAAAGCGATCCACACTTTATTATATGGTCATAATGTTATTCTTTTAAGCATTATTCTGAATGTAGGAGTAAAACATGGTAAACCTAAGTAAGATTAGTCAATGATTATAATGTAAAAATATGGTAAAATCCAACTGTGCATATCGCGTGAACGGGTCCTCTTGACTGGGATTATGCCAGAAATATTTATTGAATTGTTAAGAGAAATGAATTGTTTAGAGGTGTATAGTATAAACCATATAGACGACAAATTTAGGGTCTTTCAGGATTTATTTATGTGGGCGGTTAATGAACCTTTTCCACTTATCACTTCAACAAAGAAAATTTAGCCTGATAATAAATTGTACAATAATGAATTTTCTAAACTTAAAGACAAACTTAATTAAGATTTTAAATAGTAATCAGTTAAGAGAGAGGTACAAATTTTAAAGAAAAATACAAATTATTTGTTAAAAATTCGAAAATACAGAACTATAATGAGTTAGTTAAACACTCAAAAAAGTAAAATTAAAATAATATGGCAATCACCAATAATCTCACAAAAAATAACGTTTGACATTTCCATATTAAAAAATTCTGATGGTAAGCCATCTTTCAAGATCTGAATGAATCAGTTTTGTACACATACTCCAAACAAAGCTTTAATTTTACTCTAAAATAACTCTTCATATTTTCATTTACACTTACCTTGATATATGGCTGAGTATTTAATTTCAATGTCGGTGTATACCAGGGAACTGCACTTGACGCTTGACACGACAAATTTTCAAACTGAATATATGATTATTACTAAATTGTATTGGACAGTGTAAGTTGATGTATATGCGGATATCTGGTTCTGCAAATCGTGCGTTGAATGAAGCTCAAAGATATACAACACCGTCAGCATAAATACAATGTACAGTATATTAAATACTGAAGTATACCAGTAGTTAGGCATATGAATTTCATTTTTACAAGCAATACCCAAATTAATCGAAGTACTATTTCTTGATAATTGAAAGCAGGAAGGATGAATCAGACAAATCTGGGGCTTATTTACATTTATAGTGCATTGAGAGTTTACATGTAAATGCTTATAGATACAGATTTTCAATAAAATAATAAACACAATTTCTAGATACACTTCTTCCTACAGATGCTTAACTCTTTTTTGCTTTAAAATTTATTTTTTAAAACAGATATTAGATGATTATTCATAGGATTTACAAAATATTTAATATGTACATTTAGTGACTAATTTACAAAAAAATCCTGACAGCCTTTACACAGTGAACAGTTTGATGGTGCATTAATCTTTTCAATTAATCTAAGCCTTACACCATACGCATTTTCTGACAACAAATGCTTCAGATTTCCATCTACACATACCTTTATATCTGTTGACAAAGTTTGTCACTCCCAGCCATTGGTGGCGCTAGTAGTAGCGTGCCCTGGAAAAAGAGAGGGAGTAGACTATTTACATATTGAGAGTATTTGCTGATTATAACGTTCCTTCCACACACCAGAGTGTGCTGCTACCAGGCGACATATCTTAAGACTTCTTGCAATTTCTTCTTGTGCTGCCTGCAAAGTTACACGGACAAGATAGGGCGAGATATTACAATATTGGAGAGGATGACTTCTAAATATCTTCTTGTCGGATATAAAGTTTATTACAAGAGGGAAATTCGGGTTGTCAGGTCTATCTGAATATGTCATTATATTTTTTATGCTAAATGCGCCAGCTTGCGCGATAGAGTGCGCTTTACCTGGGAACGAAATGCACAACTCTCTTCCAACCTTGACTTGAGCCCGCGAGCAAAGATACAGGAATTCAGCATGGCGCGTTGTTGCTCCATCATTTTGTAACAAAAGCTTAGCCACTGATTGACAGCAGACGATTTTCTTGCTGAACTGGACAATACAGTACAACCACGGCATCATAAATCGCAGCCTACAATCTTACATCCTGACTTCATGTATGTCTGCCCTTACTACAAGCAGGGGTCCCACTCCCCCGTAGCTTCATGACTCACCCCCCCTCCAGTTTCATAAATGTAACCCTCAAACTTCGTATCACACCAACCTCATGAAGGGAATATTGTTCAAACTTTTGAAATTGGCTCCCAATTGTAGTGTTTTTCAAGCTGAGTTGTTTTAAGGCAAATGCCTATTTTGTTTCTTATGAAATAACATGAAATTTTTAAATATGTTGACATTTCATGGTATATCACTTATATTTATGGAGTTTTATAGTGCCCTAAAATGCCTATTTTGTACATTTAAAATAAAATCCAACTTCTGTAACTTTTACAATCATTTAATGGACATCCCTGAATGAAGAGCAGAACAGCAGAGGGTGGGTTTCATCACAGAAACTTGATTTTCCCAAACAATTGTCGCCGAAGGAATCCTGACTGACGGGGAGGATTCGCTCAAAACAAGTAGCATATATATATATATAGTAAGACGGGACATGCTGTGTCTACTTTTCATATAATCCAAAACTGTTTTGGATAAATGTATTTTTAATTCCGTCTTAATTTTGCAATTATTTCTGTTGAGAATAGGTATACCACGTTTTTTTACAGTAAAAAAAGATCACGTTACAGTTTAAGAGCATATTGTAGTATTTTAAAGTCTATTTTCTGTCTATTTACACATTTTTAAAGGTTTTTTAAGTGCCTATTTTCTCTTTTAAAAGCCTATATACCTGTTTTAAAAGCCTATTTTAGGTGCCTAAAACTATTTTTTTTAGAGCCTAAAATCCCAGGTCTAGTTATTAGCTATGCATAAGATGAGATAAGTTTATTGCTGTCATTCCATTCAATACTCTATTCAGTCAACAACATATATAATCTGAATCCGATCTCGGCTGAGATTACAAATTCAATCCAAGGGCATGGAAACTATGTACATATTGGATACGCGGACAGTGGGAAACGAGCGTGCAGATCTTTTAGCAAAATCAGCAGCAGTCTCTCAGCAGAATTATTCGTATTCTAAAAGTCCTGCATCATATGTTAAAACTCAGATCAGGAATCACATCATGAGCCGCTGGAATGACGGATGGGTCCATTAACTTTTCTAAGGAACTGTTTTTCCCTACTGTGTATAAAAGGTTACAGGTTAAACATTTCTTACCAAAATTAAAATAACTCATTTCCAACAGATAAGGGTTAATATTAAATATATTTATTACAATATTCCGCCTTAACCCTTAACATTTAACACAGAACTTATCTTGAAAATGCATTTCGGCGTATGCTGCGCCATCTTCAGTTCATATAAGATGTAATGAACACCACAATTCTTCTGAAATAATGTTGTTTATAAAATTTGTTATATGCATTTTCAAGATAAGTTGCGTGTTAAATGTTAAGGGTTAAGGCGGAATATTGTAATAAATATATTTCTTACCAAATTTTATTTTATCACAATTTCTAACAGACAGTGTAAAATTTGGTAGTTATTTTACGAGATTCAACGTTAATACAGACAGAAACCACGTCTGCAGATGTCAGTTGTCAACAGAAACTGTGAAACGCGTCTTATTTGACTGTCCATTGTACGAAAGAAGAAGGTTTAATCTTAAATTGCATGCTTCTCAGTGTGAAAAAAAAAAAAAAAAATTCCAACTCATGCATCCATTTACTTAACAAAATCTCCCGTCTTAAAGAATATTTAAGATTTCTTACCTACATTCACGTTCAATTAATTAATTACTTATTTAATGTTTGAAATTATATAATTATTATAATTAGTTTGTTAACTGCAACCCTAACATGCTTCTGGGGCGAAATAAGGTTTCCATCCCTGGAAATTAAATAATAATACTAATAATACTAATAATAATAATAATAATAATAATAATAATAATAATAATAATAATAATGACCAAGAGGACAGACCGAAGAAAAAACTGGAACAACATGGACAAACGAGAGGAAGGAAGCTCACAAAGGATGAAAGCAATATGGAGTATCAAAGGAAAACACAGAAACGCCTCTAAGTACTTTGCGTGGTCCTACATAGATAAATAATAAATAAATAAGTAAAAAATAATAAAAAATAATAAAACTGACCTCATGAAATAGTGGAATAGTAGAAGACCTATTCTGAAACTTCTTCCCAAAGAAGACTACAATGACAATAAACTCATATGTCTTTCTTTCGATTTATAATAAAAAAAGTGTGCGTGGAACGCAACCCGACAGAAGTGAAATTTGTTTTACTTTTTGGAATTTTTTCAATTTTGGATTATTGGATTTTTTCAATTTTGGATTGTTGGACTTTTTAAATTTAAAATTTTGAATTTTTAAAATGTTTGATATTTTAATTTTTTAATTTTAGAATTTTGGATTTTTTAATTACGGATTTTTAAATTTTAGATCTTTATTTTTTTTATTTTTTAGATTTTTTAATTTTGGAATTTCGATATTTTAATTTTGGATTCTTAGATTTTTAAATTTCTATTTTCGATTTTTTAAGTTTTAATTTTTTAATTTTTTAAATTTTGGATCTTCGAATTTTTTTAATTCGGAATTTTGGATTTTTAAATATTTAAATTGTTTTTTATTTTTAGGACTTTCGATTTTTTTATTTTGTATTTTTTGTTTTTTTAATTTCGGACTTTTTTATTTTTAAAATTTTTGATTTTTGATTATTTTTATTTTGGACTTTTTATTTTTTAAATCTTGTATTTTTAATTTTTTAATTTTGGATGTTTGAATTTTTTAATTTAGGAAGTTTGGATTTTTTAATTTAGGATTTTTTAAGTGACGATTTTGAGCGTAACAATTTCGTGACGATTTTATCCAACGCAAGCTTGGGTTAGCTCTCGATTTACTCCTACCGCGGCTAAAGAAGTTTCGCTTCAAAAATGTTTTATTTTAATTAATTAGACATCTCCATTCAAACGAAGTCTTGATACAGCTCAGCCTCCCTCGATGGTCTTCAACACATGGTCAGTGGGTCGCACACATATACTGTTCATTCACGTTATAAATCAAAGCAACAAACTTCTTTGGAAAACCGATTGTTTGTTTTCAAATATTAATTAATTAATAGCAGGATTATGAAGGAAAGGAATAAATTACAAATAACACAAAATTTATTTATTCAATCAGTTTTAATGTGCTTTCGTGTGTGTTACAACCACATCAGTTCAGATAAACCCTACGGTATTTGAGGTAATCCGAAAATGAATAAATGAACATTTAGTTATTTAATCAGTTTTAAAAACTTTTTATAAAAAGATCATTTTTACTCTAATACATATATTAAAAATTGATATGTCATGACTTTCTCGGATATGGTGTCGGGTCACTCAAGGAAATGGTAATAATAAAGGAGTATTAAGGGTCGGAGGACCATGTGGGATATCACTATGGGCGGAGATGTACTTACTCTAGCAGGGCTGATGTCAGAGATACAAATGCATGTATCATCAAAACCTCCAGGAAACCTGAACAAACTTTATTTAAAACACAAACTATTAACTGGAAATAATAATAATAATAATAATAATAATAATAATAATAATAATAATAATAATAATAATAATAATAATAATGATAATGATGATGCTGATGATAATAATAATAAACTGTGATATAATGATTATCGCGGATTACATAACCTTCCCGCCAATATGACGATATATTGTGCAACAGGGTATAACTCGATCGGTAAGACCTGAGCCAAACACGCGCAGATAGCTTATCGTCCGCCGGTAGCAATGGATTAAGGGCAGAAGAGAATGCATATACTGCACTATTCATTCCAAACTATGCGGTTCATAATAGCCCGTAACTATTGAAAACAAAAATAAAGTGAATAAAGTATTTGTTCTTTTAGTTATGAAATATTATTTAAGTAGTGGTATGTAACTCACAGAATATCGCTGTTGAGTCTACACTATTGAATGCTGTAAGGCTAACTAAGATGTTATTACACGGTCTGTACAGTATGAACTAGCAAAGAACATCACGTGCTATGGAGGTCAGGCAGGTTTAGATTACGTCATCGTAGACTACTGCGCAGCCGTTTGTTTGGCTCGGGTCTTACCGATCGAGTTATACACGTGTCTCGTAAGACAGTTTGTAACACTGAAGCTCGGTATTATATACGTAGTTTAACTTGTAGGCTAGAATAAACCAAATCTCAAATTTAACTGCATGTGCCGTTTTATAATGTTCTGGTTAAGTTAAACCGTAGTGCAATGGTATTGGTAGACCTGTTGGCTGAGAAAAGAAGACGAAATGGCCTTAGAAATAAAAGAAAAACAAAAAGATCTGCTAATTAGCTTGTATTTGTTTGTTTGTTTGTATGAAGAGAAATTGAAGCTAGAAATTTTATTATTAAAGAAACGGTTAAATCAAAACTGAACTCAGTTTTGCTCAGTGTAAGTTTATTTCAATCACAGCTAAAATAAAATCAGGTAAACTGATACAACGAAGTGCCAGAATGCTTTTTTTAATCAGTGATAATTGCAATTATGATAGGCCCATGCCGGAAAGAAATTATTTTTGTAATAGATCTCCGAGCTAAATTCCAGATCGATTCATTAAGAAGGGCTTACAGAAGAACAAAGGTCTAAAGTTTGATTCTTAACCTAAATTCATATTCGTGTACACTGATATAATAATTTTTCAAATATGTCAACATTTTACAAAATCCATTGACAATAATATTACTGTCATAATAGTCCTACGATTCGCTGATATGTCTGTTTCAAATTTAAAGCAACCTTAAAGGTTATAAATGAATAAAAAGTCAATCTGAAATCTATCTGTCAGGAAATACATCAGGTATATTGCTGCACAGGAACAAATAAGAAAATTACTCACATTAAAATATAATGTAGATATCGATAACATACTTATCGATAGATTGAACAATATTATATCAGTATTCAACGGCTAGTTGTGTTTTAAATCTTTTATTTACATTTTCTTACACTAACATCGTTATAAAGAAATGAATCAATAAAGGCGGGCTAACAATATCAATAAAAGATTGGCAATTTGCTACATTATGTTTAATACATTTTGGGCCATGCTAAATATTGTTGCGTGTTATATCCATTACAAAATTAATATTTATATTAAATTCGAAATGAAAGCATGCTCTTTAATAAGTAATTTCTCCTATTATTTCTATTTGCAGAATTGTTTACGTTAGAACATTAGTTACGGGAGCTCGGCCGCTGATTGGTTGGCTGCGAGCCAATCAAAATGCATCGAATTGTCGGAGAACGAAGATTATATTATAATAGATGTGACTGATAATTACTCGTTATTTCGGTACCGGTCAACCGATTTGGTCCAATATCAATAGGGTTCTTCCCATGGAGGTTATAAATGCGTATACCAAGTTTCATGAAAATCCGATATTGCGTATTTCAGTTATCGCGCGTACAGACACACGGACAGACAGACAGGCATTTTCCCATCCCCCACACAGTTTCATAAAGTACCATTCTGGCACTTAATAAATAACAATAAATTGCTAAATTAGGGCATCTGCGAAAATAGGATTGTTTGCTACGTCTTTCATGCATCGTATGACCTTTATATGATTTTCTATTAGTATTATAACATAAAAAAATATGTATAACAACTTGAAAACAAAACAATTACTCAGCTTGTTAACATTATGCACTCATAACTTGTACTTTATGACTTTAATGGGTGGATCATTTCGAATGCGTTATGAGGAATATGTTTCAAAACTATAGCCTACTCTCCATTCGCCGAGAGCCTCCTCGTCTGTGCAATTCAAATGCCTTTTTTCCCAGAATATAATGCAGTATCTACATTTCAAGGCTATTTTAAGTGTCTTGCTGTATGCACAAGTACTACTGTATATTGGAATGATAATTCTAACTATTGTATATTCTTTACTCAAGAGGTACAATTAGCTACGCCTATTAACTGGAAACTTCATCTGAGGCAAGAAAGTGTGAAATGTCTGTCATCTAGTAGTCTACTACATTATCGTTTCATGACATGTATCCGATGACAATCTCGTTCAGAGGCGCCGACTTAAAAATATTTCGGGGGGGGGGGGGAAATTGGATTTTTAGTAGTTATACAAAACAAACAAAATTGTTAGATCCGTTTTCGAAAGTAGATTTAAAAATGAAATTTTGATCATTAAGTCATTGCCATTCTTTATGCCATATCCCCAGAAAAGTTGTAACGCAAATGTGAAGTTTCATTTTATACGATTTTTTGTTGTCAAGCTATGCTTTTTACATACATAACACGAATGCATTTTCTGATAATTGTATTTTTTAAATTATATTTAAGACATTTCAAACTGTGAAAATCCGAGAAGGATTTTCAGGATCAAACCCAATACAGCAAACAAAAGCAAAAAATCCAGTTAGAACAGAAGAAATATTGTACTTTAAATGAAACGACTCTCTTACAAATTATAAGTCTCCATCGTTTTCTTTAAATAATTTTTAGTTAAAAATGTTTCAACTTTTTGGATGTTGTTGCGAATAATTAAGTCTAAATGACATAATCATAAGTATGGGATATTTCTGTCAAACCAGTTAAGTCATGAGGATACATAGAGAAAACCTTGGAAACTTATTTTTCGTTCATACATCGAATTTATTTTTCGTTCTCATCCAAGGAATCTGAATATTGATATTCTGCCAGAGAATTGTTTAAAACAAAGCGAACCAATTGTTATTTCCAGATTCAAGCCAGTCAATAGCACTTGGTAAATTTTTCCCACATAGAGAAATGCATTTTTTAAAATAAGTTATGTACATGTTGCCAAGATATTACTAAATTCTTGTACACCATTAAAGAATTTTGTTGCTAAGAGGTCGCTCTTCATTTTCGGCGTGGATCAAAATGAGTAGTTATTTGAGAAACATTTCTGTTTCTCAAAAGCATATTAAAATGGAATCTCCGAAGACTACAACTTCCGAAATCACACACCATAGGCTTAGTATTCAGGTATTTATAGCATGTGGTTTTTGTCCTGGTCTCTTATATAACTTCGGTGTGGGTTTGCATATGTGCTGATATGAGTTTTTAAATATTTTTATTTGAAACCTGGGAAGCGTATTTCTTGCGTGAATCCTCCAAATGAGAAGATAAAGCGTATAATTTTATTAAAAATGTTGCTACATTTAATATCCATTAGGAGATATGTTAAGAACTTCTGAATTTTATAGCCTATAACGTTGTTTCAAACCGTATTTTGGAATGTAGCCTTATGTAATTAGTGTTGATGTAATCTTATCACATTTTTTATGAAGTTATAGCAGCGTGTCCTATGCTGTACTGTGGATACGTTTAAATTAACAAGTTATTTATTGTTAGTCTACAGCAGAGGTCCACACAAAATGTAACCCGCCGGTATGTGAAAGAGTTTGATCAGGTCCTTAGCGTAGAGAAAATGTTGGTACAAGCGAAGAAAGATAACATTAACCTGATTAGGCAAAAGTGAACAACATTGTTTTTAAATGCTTAGCACTGTTTTGTCAATGGAACTGGGTTGTTTGTTGGTTTTATGGTTATTTAACGATGAAGAAGTACTGTAACTTATTGTTAGGCCTGTGATCGTCGCTGGTAAGCCTTAATTCTGTCCAGCAGGAGTTACTTTATATGCCTGTAAATCTACAGACATGGGCCTATTACATTTATGAATACATAAATGTAGTAGATCTAGGCCGGGATAGAACTCTCAATCTTGGGCACAGAAAGCCAGCACGATACTGACTGTACCAAAGACTACACACTTATTTGTAACCTGATACCATCCAGAAGGACAAGTTCAACAAAGGCAGCCTACAAACAAATCTATTCAAAATCAGAGTCTGAGCACAAAGTTTATCTGTGTTTGAGACTATGAGAATGTTTGGAGAATCTATGTTATTACATCTATTTCTTGAAGTATTGTAAATATAAATAAAATCGTTAAGAAGTTCACACAAAATTAACCCAAAATGGCGCTAAGTCACGTGGTGCAGGCAAGGGCTGAAACTTGATGGCGGTCTATATGGTGGTCAGCAAATAATTAGCCTTAATGAAATTAGTTTACACCATGTACCGGCATCGCCGGCGAATCAGTTTCTTTGGTAGTTGACTTCTAAAAGAAACCTGTAATGCTTGGTTATTTCATTTTACCGGATAACTTATTCTATATAAAATACAACTGTAACCTAGAAAATACTGCTGTAATCCCTTAAAAGTCCTGCAAGTAACTTATCTCCAAGGGTATCGTTACGCATATCACATTTTGAGAAACACTGCATCTATGATTAGACTATATTATTCTTTACCTTAACTTATTCTTTTAAAATATTACCGTACTCCCTAGAAGTCCTGCAAATACCTTCAGAGGTATAGTCTTCGCGCCCAAACGAACCCCACTCGGCTACAAAGCGAGCGGAACGCTTTTAAGTCGGACCACTCCCCTCATCTGGAAAATATTATTAGGGTCTACCCACCCCTAAACGCTTTTAAGTCGGACCACTTACCTCATCTGGAAAAGATTATTAGGGTCTACCCACCCCTAAACAAATGCGGTGGTCCCTGCCACCAGGTCAGGCCTTGTTGCAATGTCACTTGTGTTGTTTCTCCAGATTTGTGGAAATCAGCTGCAAGGTTTTTAAACTGTGGCAACAATGCGCATCTTATGCTTAGGCACGTGCAACATTTCCCTTCCTTCCATTTCGGCTTTTCAACCCCAAGATGTTTATGGAGGTGTTTATGGAGGGTTTGGTCAGGGTTGGGGTTGAGATACTAAATTAGAGGGTTGCCGCCTGAGGATCCTTTAAAAGCGGTGACTATACCGTTACGCATGTCACATTTTGAGAAACACTGCCTTTATGCATTTCACTTCATGATTGTCGGCCTAAGTTGCTTTTATTTCAGTAAACTAAAAACAAACCTCGGAGGTAAAATCCAAGCTTGCGTCTTCATTAACACATGGTAGGATGGTGAGGCCTGTGGCCAACGTGCAATCTGTCGTGTCCGAAATTGTTCCCTGATCAGATTGCTAGTCCTATGAAATAGTATTTCCATGGAACTGATGCTCCCCAAATTGAATCTGAGAAGATCCGTGGACAACAATGCTAACCACTGGAGACGGCCTGGAGACTGGAGAGGGGCAGAATTTTTTCTTCGGGAATGTGTTGGGGGCAGTTAGGAGGTAAACATACTAAAAGTCCCCGCCCCTACCCCTTACGCTTCATGGGGGTAGGGGGTGGAAAAGGTCCACTTTGTTGGTTTTTCGCTTATAATTTGAAAATGGTGCGTCGTAGGAAAACTTTTTCATATAACAAATTAAAACTGACATAATTCTCTACAAGTTGGTTCATATACACTTTTGTCGTATCTATAACTGTTTTCGAGGTATGGGCTGCTGGATACCAATAATTTTCCCAAAACTAATTTTTACCTCACTTTTCCGTTAAATTTGTCTTCCTAACTCATCAGCCTTACGTTTTACAGCAAAGTTGTGAGGAAAAGAGTTGTAGAGCATTAAATTTCCTTTAAATATATTTACAGATATTTAATGTATCTTCAACAAAACAAAAATTACAAAAATTTGAAATTGTAGGGTAAAGTTTGTGATTTCTCAAGTAAATAATACATTTATTTCCCAATGAAAGAACTATAACGATATATCTATGTATATACTTATATACACATATATACTATATATACACACAATATACATATATGTATATATAATACATACTATAAACACACACAATATAATACAGTACATATATTAGGAATCCACATTTAAGAATCCCAGTCATCTTCCATCACTTTTTTTTTATATAGGATTCAGCGTCTGCAGGGGATGTATGGAGGGCTCCATTTCTTCCTCTTCGTTGTCTTCGTTCATTACAGGTATCTTGTTCAAACGGCTCTCCTGGCAGTTTTATCATAAAGGGGAACAGTTCTACGAAACTTTCTTGCAGTCACATTTAAGGCTGCTGCAATCCTTCGTTCACTTACAAAAAATATTACTTGAAATGCCTTGTGGTGCTGCAGGGTCTTTGGTCAGCACTGGAGCAACATGATTTTACTTCCGTTACCCCACGACTCTGGCGGTAATTGGCTTCCTAACCAGAGCTGCACCTGGTGATATGTCCGAAAGGTATGTTCTTTTGTTGCCCCCTTGCTTGGTAGAAGTGACGAGAGATCAGGCTGTACATTGGTCTTAGGCTTTAGAAATGAATGAATACGTGATGAATACGTGAAATTTGTCAAGGCCCACTACCCAGGAGGAAGAGATGATGGAAACATGAACTCACCAAACAGCACTAAGGCCGAACTGGGAACACGCTACATAATGAGAAAGTCCGTAGATATCTATTTCAATATGGGCAACGAAAAAACAGTGCGTGAAGAACTATTCCTCCCCAGTCCGCATAAAAAAAGACAGAGTGATCAACCTACTGAGGTCTAAACTCGAGGAAGAGGCCATTGCAACGCATCAAAGCATCAGACGATGCTGACATGCTGATTTTAAGTAAGCTATTGAACAATCGACGATAGAAACATCTAATGTGGTTGTCATTGGAGATGTCGATCTCGCATTGATATTTACCACAAATACTCTACCTGATCACAAAATTTACTCATCAAACCGGGGAGCGGATAAGGTCTAACCAATGTTTACTGTACCCACCAAATGCAGCAGCTGGGAGTGAAACAAATTATGTTTCTGCATACTTTTATGGATGCGATTCAACTTCAACATTCCGAAAGAGTAAACTTGGTTTTGCCAAACTTTACCAAAAACACCCAAATATTCACAGAGCAGCCTCCTCCTCACAAGTTGATGTTGAGGAAGCTGGATGAACATGCATGTTAAGAAGGTACGGCGCCCCAGCAAAGGAGAGCTCCCTTAACACCTGCCGTTACCATTCGTTTCTAAAATCTATGACTATGATCTCTCGTCACTTCCACCAAGCAAGGAGCAACAAAAGAACATCCATTTCGGACATACCACCAGGTGGAGCTCTGGTTAGGAAGCCATTACCCCCAGAGTCGTGCTGACCAAAGACCCTGCAGCACCCTGCAGCACCACAAGGTATTTTAAGAAATATTTCTTGTAAGTGCACGAAGGATTGCAGCAGCTTTAAATGTGACTGTAAGAAAGTTTCGCTGAACAGTTCCGTTTTATGCCAAAACTGCCAGGGGAACTGTTTGAACAAGATACCTGTAATGAATGTAGACGACGATGGGGGGAAAATGGAGCCCCTCCACACATCCCCTGCAGACTCTGAATCCGATATTAAAAAAAGTGATGGAAGATGACGGGGATTGTTAAATGTAGATTCCTAATATGTACACATATATGTATGTATATTGTTTGTGTATATAATATGTAAATGTGTATATAAGTATATACATAGATATTTCGTTATAGTTCTTTCATTGGGAAATAAATGTATTATTTTCTTCAGAAATCACAAACTTTACCCGACAATCTAAAATTGTTGTAACTTTTGTTTTGTTGAAGATAAATTAAATATCTATATACATATTTAAAGGAAATTTAATGCTCTATAACTCTTTTCCTCACAACTTTGCTGTAAAACGTAAGACTGATGAGGTAGAAAGACAAATTTAACTAAAAAACGTGAGGCAAAAATTAGTTTTGGGAAAATTAGTGATATCCAGCAGCCCATATCTCGAAAACATTTATAGATACGACAAAAGTGTATATGAACCAACTTGTAGAGAATTATGTCAGTTTTAATTTGTTATATGAAAAATATTCCCTACGACGCACCATTTTCAAATTATAAGCGGAAAACAAAAAACGTAGACCTTTCTCATCCCTACCCCCATGAAGCGTAAGGGGTAGGGGCCGGGACTTTTAATATGTTTACCTCCTAACAACCCCCAACACATTCCTGAAGAAAAAAATTCTCCCCTTCTCCATGTCCTCTACAACCCCTTTTACGGCATTCATTGACTGGACTTAATAAGGACAGTACTAAGATATAAATCATACTATAACGTAGACAATCCTTGGAGAATACTTTAATAGCTATTTATGTATGAATTACGCAAAATAACGCGAAAGCGGACGAATCTAGTATAGTGGCCGAGGCAAAAGCCGAGGCTGAAATACTGGATGAGCCCGCTAAAGTTTTTGCGTATGTGGTGCATACAATATTTTTCAGTAAAATTTCTATAAATTATATGAAATAAATAAAAAATACCGTATAATTAATTATAATGAAAGGCAGTCAGCCATTAGTTAAAGTTCTCTCATGGCCGTCTAGATCATAAAACAACAATGACCGTACGTACCAATACCAAATGTGGTATAATAGTATAGATGCATAATATATGAGGCCCTTGTTTGTAAACAATATTGCATACCAACTAGTATTTATAAAATCTTGTGAAAATGTAAATGATAATACCGAGGAAATTTCAATCCAAGCCAGAAACATTGAATTGGAGCTGCTGCCAGCAACTTCACGGCAGAAGTCGACTATGAGAAGGGATATATTACGGCATTTAAATGCTGTTGCTTCCATGGTAAGGAATGCTTTTCATGTGAACCAAAATGTGAAAAGTTGTTGACTTATATTTGTTTTCATATGATGAAGTGGGCTATCGTGTTTTGCGAAAAATCCTGGTAAAGTTTCTGATTATCATAAAGAAACGTGTTGGCTTAAATTTGTTGTTTTATGACCAATTATATGCGTAAATCCATGTTAAAATTGGTGTGACTGGTCAATGCCATCTGGGTTTTGTTTATAGATTGCCATGACGACTTTAAAGGACAAGGCCGATAAAAGTGCATTTTGAATGCAGTTTGAATGCACTTTTATGCAATTTTAGCGGCCTTGGTTGCTAAAATGCAATTTTTCGCCTTGTTACCAGTCCGATAAGCAGCTGTTTTAGAGAGCGTGTACTAAAAATACTTTTTTAGACAGTCGAAGTTAAAAAAAAAACTCTTTTAACGGTAGATGATATTAATTAAAAGGAGAAAATTATGCCACTGATGCCCGGTTTCTACAAACTTGTGAATTACCTATGGGTAAATTATCCATGGACAAATTAGTTCCAGAGTCACTCACAATGATATAATGAGCAAGACCTTGGAGTTGTACAGTTAATTTAATTCAGAAGGCTTTGATTCTCATTGTTTAAATATTACTATTGATCCTATGAAAGGTTAAATTTTATCCAGCCATCCATGAAAGGATAAATTAACCTGACGATTTACCCTTGGAAAGATCTAGCCCGAGTTTGTAGGAACATTTTTCTCTGTCATTTTCATATTTACCCAGAGGACATTTATCTAGAAACTCGCCAGAAGTGTATGTGATTGCTATCTTTAAATTATTTGTGTTTGTGTGGTGTTATTCTTGTGCAAATTCTGTCCATTGGATAATTTTCCCATAGGTAATTCGCGAGTTTATATTTCAATTTTCAATTTATTTATTTTACCTGGTGTAGTTAGAACTATATAGTTCTTTCTTCCACTACACCAGGGATATTATGATTGCATGACAATACACTTACAAGTAGAAATTACAATAAACATATAATACAACACAATAATTTACACAATTACAATATACACAATACAATATCTATAATTAATTAATTAATTAATATAACTTAAATCTACAATTCACATTACCGTAATCTTAATTTATTACTTATACTAATACACAATTTTTAGTAGGTCCTAATAGTTTTGATAATTTATTGTAAAAATGTCATCAATTCTGTAAGGTGCTTCATTTATGAGTATTGACTTCATTCTTTTAGTGAATGAGGTGACATTTAGTGCCTTTAAATGGTTGGGTATACTATTGTATACCTTTGCTGCCATATGTCTCCAGTTTTTTTTTAGTTTTACTATACTGGCATAGTTCAATTCTTAAGTTATTTTTATTTCTTGTGTTGTGATGATGTATTATGTATAGAAACCGGCCATTAGTGGTATAAAATTATAAAATTCCAGGGTAACCAAATATGGTTCCAGTATCACCAAATAATTCTTACTGAGTTAAAAAATATTTGCATATGAATATTAAAAATACTCAGTTTGATAAAAATTGATAGTTGAAATTCATAACGCCTTTTTAAATATTGAATTTCTCACGGTTCTCGCAAAACAAGTCACTTGGTGTCTGAAAAGCGTTGTCCACTCCATCCCATTATATGTTGGCAGCCATGCAACAGAAAATCAATAGCCTCTGTCTCCGCAAGTGCATACTAGGTGGCAGGACGGCTGGAAGTTCCCAATATTGCTTCACGGCACGCAATAAAATTAGTATTTCACAAATATCAACGGATGACTAAAAAATATAGTATGTTACACATGGTAAAATGGTTTTAGCTTGCTCGTAAGATTGCTACACACGCCCTTACGGGCTCGTTTCGCGAACATAGAAAATCTCGTTTTCGCCACTTGTTTAATAAATAACTATTATTACACCTTTAGATTTAATACATATTCCAAGGAACCTAAATACAATAATCAAATAATCCGGTTGTCACAATTGTACATAAAATACAGTCATCCATATACGTCTTAAGACATTAAACAAAGTAAAAGATTTCTTCAAGAGCAAGATTTTTAGGGAAAGTGCCCATAATGCAAGCCGCATTTCCCCTTTGAATGGCAATACTGATTCTCTGCCTCAGGAAAATCGTGGATCGAGAATCTCCGTTTTGAGCCTCAAGTTTCTTTACTATATCTGAGAACAATGACTTAGCTTCAGCGCATCAAGTCCCATGGTCTCAACTGCGAACTGCGAAGGCAATAAACTCATACCTATGTAGCAGGTCACGGTACTTATTTCTTTTGATGTTCACTGCAGACAATGCTGCTGAACCTGCTAATTTTGATGTGCTAGGTAAATGGGATGAAGCCAAGGTATCCGCACAGGTGGCATCCCATAGAAGAGATCTACCACGAGACCATGGAATTAATGTCAGGCCATCTGGACGTTTCCCATAGCTGCGGCTTATTGAATTGAAGGAATTTCAGCTGAAGTAAGCGCTCTATGGAGAATATCATTGAGCATGAAATGTCTAGAAAATCTCCCATTATTTTTGGGGCAGCTTAGACCATGGATGCCAAAGCAGTCAACAACAGCTCCACATAAGCATTTATAGGGAAAACAGATCTTGCAGCCTAGTCTTAGAGCAATCGCAATCTTGAAGGACGTGTCATCAATTAGAGTTCCAATATGAGAGGATGGGAACAGCCAGAAGCCATGATCCCGATTCTCTTTCTTGTAAGGCGCGGATTCTAGCCCGGTCAACGTCAGTTTGTGAGGAAGATTGAAGGGATTCAAGCATATAGGACGCTTGGATGTAATCCCACGTTTTTTGTATCGCAGGATTTTCTGGTAGGATATGATTAGTTGAAGAACTGTGCCACTTCTCAAGAGCTTCAGCCATAAAGGGGATCTCCATTTCATCACTGTGACTGGGGAAAGTTGATTTGACGAAATCGAGTACTCCAAATGTAGAAGCCAGAAAAGCAGGTAGGCAGACGTCACTGACGTTGCGGACTCCAAACCCACCAAACCGAACTGGTAAAGTAGCTAAGGTCCAGATTTTGTCTTCCAGGCTTATATTCAAAATAGATTCCAAACAGTTCCTTAATTCAACGTCAGCTTTTTGAACAAAAGATGGAAACAACCAAAGTGGGGTTGTGCGAAAGAAGTATGTCAATCTTGGAATGAAAAAACAGTTCTTCAAAAGAAAATAAGCCGTGTGAGAGGATAGTGAGTATAATCCTTCAAATAATATTTTCATAGATTCCAACTTTTCACGAAAACTTGGTTCAACAGCTGGAGTCAAAATTGGGGAACCAAGAAGAGTCAGGTTGGAATTTGAAATTTTGTCTTAATACCTGGTGCAATATCCTCAAAGATCGAAACCACATTGTCATCCTTTGCAGAACAAAAGAACAATTCACAATTGTCAGGGTTAACTTCCAGTCCAAGGAGTCTGCAGGCTTCTATAACAGCTATAAGGTCACATGATACAACATCTGGTTCACCGCCCAAAGTGCCATCATCCAAGTAGAATAAATTCAATTCACTATGTAATTGATTTATAACTGAGTTCAGAGTAAGACTAAAAAGTAGGGGACCTGCAGGATAACCTTGGTGAACTCCTCTCTGTGATAAAATCACTTCAGTATTTTAGAAAGCTTGGAAGGTTGGCTGTAAGCCTGCCATATGTATGCATATGCGTTGGGAATTTGATCTTTTACAGAACGGAGCATACTGTCTCTTTCTATGCAGTTGAAAGCGTTTCTAAAATCAATTTTAAGAAGAACTTTCCTAGTAAGCTCATTATTGCGAAGAAAAGCACGCGTCGAGTGTATAATAGATTCACAACCCTTGGAGGTGCCAAATCCAAGCCGGTAAGGTTGTAAGGAAGTGCTGACTTCATCCCGCAGAGAAATGCAAACTAATTTAGACACTAGTCTGCGAAAGAAATTTCCGATTGCTATGGGACGTATGATCCTAATAAATTTCATAAACAAGTAATATAACTATTTTACGGAACTGTATTATCAATAATTTATTCTTAAATATGCGCACATCCCAGTTAAAAATCTAGATTGAAGGAGACTTCGGAGTCAACTCACATTGGAAGTTTATGACTGCCACCGCGGGTAGAATTGGTTGCGGCTTACTTAAGTGATATAAAATATCACCGATTGTTAAAATCTCATTTAAATGAATAAAACTGTAGAGACAAGGATCGACAGAAATAAACACCCCTCCCCTGACCATAATATTATTGTTCGTGTCAACACAGCTGCCAGTTCAGCCGCGTTTTATTACCTTTCTTGACATATTTTAAAACTAAAAGAAGTTTCAATACGCATGTTGACTTGTAGAAAGTTGTTAAGCTTATTTAATTGTTTTAAATAATATTATTATTTTCTTTGAATTCCCTTGAGCGATTTTTTACTTACAAAGACACATTTTATTTTGTCACCCCCCCTCCCAGGGGATGGCACCCGAGGCGGCTCGCACCCCCCTTCCTACGCCACTGAGAAGCTGGAATAAGATGGGAGAAAATAGTAAATAGAGAGAGAAAAGGCAAAAATTTCATTAGGGCAAAGAGTCGTGTGAGAGTTCCCAGAGCTGGAATAAGACACGAGAAAATAGCTTAAAACTTTATTATAGTAGAGAAGGTCACATGAGAGTTCCCAGAGATAGTATAAGAGGAGAGAAAACAGTCATCTTAATGACCGACGTAGAGAAAGTTGCACAAGTGTTCTAAGAACAGCAGAACACGTGCTTGGGGTTGCGGAATCTATGTTTGTGAATCTAACACAATGGCGGCAAAGCACTGACAAAAATGGAAAACTTTGCTCTCTTGACTATGGTTGAACTACCATCAGTCAGTGGAACTACAAACAAAATATTAGTGAAACACAACGTAAGACCAGCTGTTATGTATATAGGGTTATAATCAAACATTACCATGTAAAAAGTTGAGAAGAACACAATTAGGGCTGAGAACAATTACCGAAATGTATGTAACTACCATTGAGCTATCATTTAATCTCACCTCATCTGCATTTTTATTCTGCTTATCTCCCTTATTGTACTAGGGGAAAAGAGTTGATTCTTGACAGTGAATATATCTTAAACTTAAACTTCACCAAAGCCATCCAACAAACTTCAAAGGAAACAACTCTGATCATGTATGCGGATGATATGGCGCTGGTTTCCCCTAATAAAGAAGACATACAGAGCGCCTTCGATGCGCTGATAGAATGGGCAGAAGTAAACAATTTCGATTTAAACCAAAGAAAAACAGTTCAAATGGTTTTTAGAAAAGGAGGCACCCTAACACAAAATGACTCTATCAAACATGTACAGCAACCACTGGAAATGGTAAAGTCTTTCAAATACCTGGGAATTACGTTACAGCCAACAATGACATCATTTCGAATTCATGCACAGGACAGAGCTGCAGCAGCAACAAAAACGATCTTTGAAATACAGAACATCATCAGGCTCTCTTTGGACACTGCTATGACTCTTTTCTACTGTAAAATAGTCCCAATAATCAGCTACGGTCTGGAGTTAATATGGGACAAGCTCAGCCGCAATGACCTAGCCACTATAGAAAAAGTAAAAGCAAGATTCCTTAAACGTGCCCTTGGTATTTCAAAATTTGCACCATCCCGTCTAGCTTAATGAGTTGGCTAAGGAATCTTTCCTGATTGATGACCTCAGAATGAGACTAGCACTACCATCTACTACGAACTCATCGCTACACCCACAAGAAATAAATCAGAAGAAGGAAGATATATGATTTTTATTGTACCGATGCCATGGTTGACAGAGGATGGGCAAAGACCAACCAGGACTTGCGACACATGCTAACAAGCCTAGCTGTACACGGCTACCACCACAAAATATGCAGAACAAAATATTATCATACCCCCGACAGTGATTGCGTGTGCTCCCTATGTGAATTGTATTGTGATAGATACCACATAAAGTGCAAAAACCGATCTGTCTCGCTAAAAGAATACAGTACATCATAAATGAAACATACTATGCACGTTGGTGCACTGTTCCTTTCATTCATATATCTTAAACTGTTTGAGATAGAGAAAAATGTATGGATACAAACTTGCAGACAATTTAATTAGTGGTTTTTACTTTTGTAATTTCTGTATATACCGTAACCACAGTTTCGGTATGATCAACAAACCAGGTAAAGAAAGGAACATAAATAAAAACATAAATGTCACACAATTTGCTACACTAACTTACAGGGAAAAAACAAATATAAGGTGCACCTTTGCATGAAACATATCCTGCCTGTCCCACCCTCAGTAAAGCAGTTTCTTTTATACCTCGATCTAGCGAATTCTTCGAGGATGAACAGGCTGACAAACCGTTGGGTACAATGCACTTACTCTCGCATTTTTAATATTTGGTACAAGGGACACTCTTGCATTTTTAATATTTAGTACAAGTATTTAGTACAAGGGAGTGTCGGCAACAATATACAAAGATAGTTGGTCACCTTGCTTCGCTGAGAAACAAAGTGTGAATATCGAGTGGGCAGAACTTAAAGTGCACCTTGTATTTGGCTTTTGCCCACTACAGACCTAGCTCACACCGCAGGGTTGGGGAATTTTTGTACAGTCATCACCAAACACATCAAACAAATATCGGTAGTCAGTACTGTATCTCTCACACTGCTGCATCCCACAGATGAATATTTCTTGTAACTTACTTTGTAACTATTACAAGTATGGAATGATAACCTGCTACAAATAATTAAAATAACAAGTTACAGAAGCTCCCGTCTAGGGTATCTTTTATCGTCTCACCGACACTGACGAGTTATATAAGCACGGGGGGGAAAGCTAATATAAGACGCGAGAAAATACTAAGTTTAATGATTGAGAGAAAGGCAAAGTTGTGTAAGTGTTCCAAGAGCCGAAATGAGATACGAGAAAATAGTAAATGAAGTGATCGACGTAGAGAAGCAAAATCCAAGCTTGGGGGTGTGAAAGCAGTGTTTGTGATTCGAATAATCATAATCATAATCATAATCATTTATTGCTCAACAACAGTACAATGATACAATAGTACAATGATACAATAGTACAATGTCTGCATAGGCAACGTCAGCTTAATAACATAAAAAATTACATAGAAAATCAATAGAAATATTACCCAGTGGGAACAAAAACCAAGTATTATAAACAGATAAAATAGTCCTTGTAGTTCTTATACACACAAGAAGAAGCACAACTTAATATATACTAACTCTTACAATGTCACTTGAAACTGTATTTAGAATAAGTGTTCAAAGTATTCATTGAAATTGTAGAAACCATTTTTTACTAATTTTTTTTTTAACCAAACCTTTGAAAATATCAAACTCAAGGTTTCTAACTGTAGTTGGCAATTTATTATAAAAATTAACAGATACCCATTTAAAGCTGTTTTGAGTTTTTGAAAATGCACAGAATTTTTTAGTAATATTTTCAGACTGCCTTGCCTAGTCATATGAGAGTGAACATCAGAATTGACACTAAATTGAGATATATTTTTCTTGAAAAAAAGTAAGCATTGAAAAATGTATATACAGGGTAGTGTCATAATACCTAATTTAATAAATAATTCTTTACAATGAGTTCTAGGAGGAACCTTACAGATGACTCTAATTGCTTCTTTTTGAGATTTAAACAGAGAAAGACTGTATGAGTTGTTGGCCCAGATTATTGTTCCATAGTTAAGGTGTGAATGAACATAGCCGTAATATACTGATAGCAGAATTTCATCAGAGACAGAGGGACGAAGTCTTCGTAACATAAAAACTCCTTTAGAAACTTTAGGCAGGATATAATTTATATGTGCTTTCCAACTTAAATCATTTTGAATAACTATACCAAGAAATTTAATTGGATCAGTATCATTTATATTCAATTTATATTCAACTCTTGTGTCTTTTCAAGATTAATAGCCAATTTATTACATTACATTACATTACATGTATTACATTCGAATTTAGCGGGGAATAACTAAATACATTGAAATCATTCCTGTTTTGACTGTTGGTGAACTCACGCAACGGAAAACTGTAGTGAGCAGTGTGAGAAACACAGTATTATATGACCATCCCCTTATATGCAAAGACTACCCTGTCTGCCTAGAGGTCCTTTTCGACCGTTCATTGACTAGACTTTTAAGTTAGGCTTAAACTAAAGGAACCAATGAAGTAAATAAATTAGGATTTTTCCTTCAATTTTGTAACACAAAGTAGAGTTCGGAAGTTTGAGACAAAAATCGTTGCCTACTTCGGAAAACATAACCCTATTTTAAGTCTCTGTTGTTGTTGTGTCTCTGTTCTGTTGAACCTGCGATAAAGTATAAGAAATAGTGGTACCGAAATGAATTAGTAAACAACTAATTATTAAATAAATGGTATAAACATATTAAGTTCTTCATATTTCCTATCACAATAAACCTATTCCTAACCTAACAAACACAATCCAAACCATTGAGCTCCGTGATAACTCGAGGTATTAATAATAAGTTTGAAATGCGCACAATGTGCAGAGGGTGAGGGTGAGTTCTAGTCCTGGTAAAACAAGTGACGGACGGCTAGCGCATACCGGCTAGTACACCCACGCTATCTGTCGGAGAAGTTTGGCGAGCTACATCCCTATTTGTCGTTATTTTGAAACGATTTTGTTCCGGTGATGATCCATCAGCGTTGCTGCTCCTAGGCGTCGGCGCCATTCCACGAGAGCTCACCAGCACTTGCCAACTGCCATATTGTCATATGTAGATGTCTGTGAAGTGTGAACCAGTCTAGTGAACTTTGTGTTAATTTACAAGTAACGTAACTCAATATTACGGTCTTCATTTGTTACACCCTTTTTCATACCAAAATTAGTTTTGCATATAAATCGCAAACTTAGCTAAAGTGCACTTATACCCATAATGGAACATGTGGTGAAATCAGAACCCGAAGGATCTGAAATTAACCAAGATATTTCTGACTTTTCTGTCAAATGTGTAAAGCACGAACTTTATGATATTAAACCGAAGAGTGAGTCTTGTGATCACACTGAATTAAAGCAAGAGATGTCTGACTTCTCCCTGAAATGTGTCAAGCATGAACTTTGTCATGTCAAACCGAAACGTGAGTCTCTGTCTTGTGAGAAAACTGAAATAAAACAAGGAATTTCTGAATTCTCCCCGAAATGTGTAAAGCACGATCTTCCTGATATTAAACCGAAAAGTGAGTCTCTATCTTGTGAGAAAACTGAAATAAAGCAAGAGATTTCTGACTTCTCCCCGAAATGTGAAAAGCACGAAATTCCTGATATTAAACCGAAAACTGAGTCTGTACCTTGTGAGAAAACTGAAATAAAGGAAGAGATTTCTGACTTCTCCCCGAAATGTGAAAAGCACGAACTTTCTGATATTAAACCGAAAAGCGAGTCTGTACCTTGTGAGAAAACTGACATAAAGCAAGAGATTTATGACTTCTGCCCGAATTGTGAAAAGCACGATCTTCCTGATATTAAACCGAAAACTGAGTCTGTACCTTGTGAAAAAACTGAAATAAAGCAAGAGATTTTTGACTTCTCCCAGAAATGTGAAAAGCACGAACTTCCTGATATGAAACCGAAAAGTGAGTCTCTATCTTGTGGAAAAACTGATATAAAGCAAGAGATTTCTGACTTCTCCCCGAAATGTGAAAAGCACGATCTTCCTGATATTAAATCGAAATGTGATTCTCTATCTTGTGAGACAACTGAAATAAAGCGAGAGACTTCTGACTTCTCCCCGAAATGTGAAAAGCACGAACTTCCTGATATTAAACCGAAAAGTGAGTCTATACCTTGTGAGAAAACTGAAATAAAGCGGGATATTTCTGACTTCTCCGCGAAATGTGAAAAGCACAAACTTCCTGATATTAAACCGAAAAGTGAGACTAAGCCTATAATATCCAATGTAGAAGGTAAAAGTCAAATTGAAAGTGAGAATTACCCTGCAGACTTCAATATATTGACAAAGACCAACACAGGTCACAAGTTAGACACACCGGTTTCATGCCGAGAGATTCCCGAAGTACCGATATCTTGTGAAGAAAATCAGCAAATACCTACTGAGAAACATGCAGGAGAGAGAGGTATTCCTTGTGTTGAAAGCAGTAATCTCGATAGGCACCATCTTACTCATGGAGGGGAAAAAAGATTATCGTGTGATGTCTGTTCCAAGGCATTTACTCTAAGAAGTATGCTCAACAGACATATGCTTATTCATACAGGAGACAAAACATTCTCGTGTGATATCTGTTCCAAAGCATTGACTCAAAGATGTTGGCTCAACAGACATATGCTTATTCATACAGGAGATAAAAAGTTCTCGTGTGAGGTCTGTACCAAAGCATTTATTCAGAAAAGTCATCTCAAAACACATATGCTTATTCATACAAATGAGAAAGAATTCTCCTGTGATGTGTGTTGCAAAGCATTTGCTCAGAAATGTTCTCTCAAAGCACATATGCTTATTCATACAAAAGAGGAAGAATTCCCCTATAATGTGTGCTCCAAAGCATTTGCTCAAAAAAGTAATCTCAGAAAACATATGCTTAGTCATATAAGAGAGGAACAATTCTCTTGTGTTATTTGTTCCAAAGCATTTACTTCAGAGTATAGTCTCAAAAGACATATGCTTATTCATACAAAAAAGAAAGAATTCTCCTGTGATGTGTGCTCCAAAGCATTTACTAAAAAAGGTACTCTCAAAAAACATATGCTTGTTCATACAAAAGTGAAAGGATTCTACTGTGATGTGTGTTCTAAAGCATTTACTCAGAAAAGTTCTCTCAAAATACATATGCTTATTCATACAAAAGAGAAAGAATTCTCCTGTGATGTGTGCTCCAAAGCATTTAATCAAAAAGGTAATCTCAGAAAACATACGCTTATTCATACAAGAAAGGATGAATTGTCTTGTGATGTTTGTTCCAAAGCATTTACTTACGAACATATTCTCAAAAGACATATGCTTACACATACAAGAAATAAAGCTTTGTAGTGTGATACTTTATGTCAAGTCACATTTCTCATGTACGCTACAAACTGAGCCTGGGCTGATAAAATCCACTTGATAACTGCATGCCAAGATTGCATATGCTCACTTAGTGTACATACTTACAGACCAGAGAACCTTTCCTGATTGACCTGTGCATACAACAGTCCACCTAATAAGAAAAGAAGAAGAATGGAAGAAGTAGAGGAACACTTCTACAGCACCATGATTGCCTGGAGCTGGACAAACTCAACCAACAGATGAGAAGAAGAATGCTTGAACACTGCCCTAAATACCTCGTCCTTTCATGCAAGGAAAACAATTCAATTATGGAACTCTGATTAAAAGACTGAATAAGTTTATTACAATTTTGTGCACACTTGTGTGCATTCCTCCATTCATTATTATTTCTCACAAGGGAAACAATAAATTGTTAGGGACGTAGTAAGAATTTTCTATTCAGACTGCATATTCTTGCCTAAATAACTTGGTTATTGATATTTTACAGAAGTTTTTCTCTTTAATGCTTTTGCTAATGGTCTGTAGACCATTATAACAGTGTCATGTGGTTTTGTTGCTTAAAGAATGATTGTAACAGGGATGATTTTGTATTGTATGTGATATGAATGTCCCTATTATTGGTGTTCTATTGACATAAATAAAAACGAATGTAGCAATAAAAAAAAAGACAGAAATTTAACTGGTGGTAGTAGTGCATTAGCTTTGCCTAGTCTTCATAGCAGGGTTGATAAAAAACATGTTTTTTTTTTAAATAACAAAAAAAAACTTAGGTTAATTGGGTGTTAAATTTAATTATGCAGACAATTTACATTTTGTCAATCCAATGACACCCAGTGCTAAGATGTTCAAGATTTACGAGTCGTAGACTTAATAGTATTTGAAAATACATTTTGTACCAGTAGTATTTGTTTATGATTTAGTAGTTCATGATTAATAAAAAAATAATACAAACTACTGTTTCATTACTGCCTCTTTCACCATGCTTTACGTGGTCTTAGCTGCCTTACATTATCAAACTTACAAGGAATATCCTACTACAGTGTTGCCAAATTGACACATTCAATATTTAATATTAATAATCTCTTTCTTTAAAAAGGAAGACCACAAAATAGATGGTAGGATGCAGTCAGAAAAAATTCAAATCAATTACTCAAAATCAGAAACTGGAAGCTGGCGACAGAGGATAGAGAAGTCTGGAGAAAAAGGATACAAAAGTCACCACCTCACATGATTTTCTGGTATTCTGGCCCTAGTTTTTTTTTGTTTTCTGTTTACAACACTAACAGGGTGTCACTGACTTGACAAAATGTAAATTGTCTTCATAATTAAATATAACACACAATTAAAAAATGATTTAAACATATGCTAAAAAAAACATGTTTAAAACAGATTGTTTAAAACGTTTTAAACAAACTTAAAAAAAACACAAGCACTTGTTTTAAACTTGTTTTAAACACTTGTTTTAAATGTTTTGTTTTAAACATTCCAACCCTGCTTCATAGCCTGCTATATGTAGATGTACAGTGAGTCCCATGCAAGAGTTGGCCAATGACGTGGGTTTCTGCGTTGGGGCGGGCACAGCTCCTCCCGGGCGATCGGGTGAAACATCTACGCTAATAAAGCTGTGATCAGTTTAATGATTCAGGTTCTCACATTTACAGTTAAAATTACAACGAAAATAACCTCGTACCTCATCACAAGAGATGTTGGAAATGTTCCCCTCTTGCATCCGCACAATACTGGCACCATTTTAGGAAATTTTCTTTCAAGCACATAAGTTCAACTTCCGAGACAGAGTTAATTTCTCTTGTGATATTGTTCTTCTTTAAGTTCTTCTAATGTGTGGGAAATTGACCTATACATTTTATTTTTCAAGTTTCCCCATAAATAATAGTCACATACTGTTTGAAGAACTTAGAGACAATATCACAAGAGAAATGAACTCTGTCTCGGTAGCTGAACTTTTGTGCGTGAAAGAGAATTTCCTAAAAAGGTGCCAGTATTGTGTGGATGCAAGAGGAGAACATTTCCAACATCTCTTGTGATGAGTTACCTAGTTATTTTCACTGTAATTTCCACTGTAAATGTGAGAACCTGAATCATTACACCGATCGCGGCTTTATTAGCATAGATATTTCGCTCGGGAGTTGGAGCTTTGCCCACCACGACACAGCAACCCATGTCATTGGCCAACTCTTGCGTGGGACTCACTGTAGATATCTCGTTTTTTAGATCCTATGTTGAGGGAGGCTCAAGGTAATAGAACATGTCAGATCAGAATATACATGCATGTGATAAGAGCAACATACAAAACTGTAAGCTGCCAAATTTATTCAAGCTGGAAGTATTCGTTCATATTGTAGGAAGTGTGTGTTATTAAAAATTCCTTGAGAGATCTTTTGAAATATTTGCATTTGCTCTTAATACACAATACTTTAATATTTCTTGGAAGCTTATTGTAAATCTGTATTGCAGAATAATAAGCACCCTTCTGAAAGAGTTTTAATGAATTTGCTGGTATAAGAAATCATTCATGAGTCATTCCATGTCAAATCAACACAGTGATTTTACCTGACCGTCTGAGTTTAATGAATTTGGTACATTTGGTATAGACTAAGAAAAATACAAAATGTTGTCTTTGTTTCTACCGGTTTTGAAAATATGGGTATGTAAAGTTTCAGAAATCTCCTGAAATCTTAAGATCAGCATATTTTTAAATCACGATTGCAGCTCCCCTAATTAAGATAGAAAGGTGTTATTCTGCAGCATTTTCTATGCTCTTTTATTTGATATACAACTTAATATGGGTTAAAATAACTGTATTTTGTCAAATTTGAAATCTAAATTTTTATTTTTGATATTTCAAAATGCGCAGTTTTGAAAAATTGAAAAAATTCTAAACAACCTTTATATGTTTATAAACTGACTGTAAGTTTAAACTTGGGACTGTAATGGGTTCACATAAAAACCTATATAGTAACTGAGCCTTACACAAAGTTTTGCTGCTAATACCTGAATTATAAAAACACCAAAACAATAACATGTGGCATTGATTTGTTTACTTTTAAATTAACAAAAATATTATGTAGCCTAATTCTAAACTTACAATTAACTGTTTTGAAGTGAAATCACTACTGTAGATAATTGATATAGTCTTCAAAAGCGTCAGTAGTTTGATGTATTTCTTTTTCAGAGAGATTGTAGACTGCCTGTCGGAGTCCTGGATTTACTTTACACATGACTTAAGTTATAATATATCTTGACTTCTAGGGAGGAGAAAGATGTTGATGGACCAGCTGGATTTAAAAAAGAAACCTTAACTTCATCCTTGCTCTTTTCTTTTGCCAGAACATATTCTAGCCACCAGTTGTTTTCATAGATTATGGTAATGTAACCACTAACGTCTGTTATTTGCAGTCTGTGGTAATGCTGTTACATTTTTGGTTGTTGATTAATTTGATTCTGAGAAGATCTTCACTTTTACTTTTGAGTAACTTAAGGGGACAGGAATAAAAGCATGTAGTTTTTGAGTACCTTGTACTGTTAGAGACTTGCTTAGGCGATTTTCCAAAAATCTGTCCGTTTCTATGTATTCTTCTTGACTTACATATGCTGTATAAAATTTGCCACAAAAATGATCTGAGTTGCCCACTCATACAACTGAAATGGTGTTTGAATTTGGTTCTTGTAAGTGTGTTGTAAGTTGCCTCGGGCAGCTAACCTTTTCACCGTTCCGCCAACGCCATCACATGGCCCCTTTCCATGTGCTTGTTGCTGAAAAATGCCATTCATCATCAATGTCAAAGTCATCTTTGTGGTTACACAAGTTTGTAAATTTTTTTTCTGTTTTTGTACTGGGCTGCAGACCCATCAGAGAAGTAGTAAATCTTTTTGATCCTGTTACCAAACCTACTTTTCATGAAGTCAATAAGTTTTTTTGGAAACAGTACAGTGCAATTGTGTTGTGCTCTAAACATTCAGAAATCACTACAAAACTCACATATTCAGTCTTTTCCCTTTTGTAAAAAATGACAAATGGGTGGACTGTGGCTTGCCCACTGGTCAAATGGTAGCTTTGGGCTTCATCTTGAAGAATAAAACTGTAATATTCTGCAAAATCACATATGACGAGAACTTCTGTGTCTTTGAGATTTTCCTTAGTATTATTCATGAAAAAGTTTTGCTGCTTGGCAATGAAATCATGTATGACCAGAGCAAAGAGATTTCCGCAAAATAAATCAATAAAGTCTGTAGTTGATTTTTCTAGAGTCTCCAAATTGCATCTGTCGACTGATATCCATTGGTGAAAAGTTACTTTTTCAACTAAGTTGTCCTCAAAACCTCTTCTAATATTGTTTTTACTCTTTCCCAGGACAGGAGGGACACTTTCCCAGATGGCAATCTATGGAAGGAGGGTTGCACAGTACTCTTGCAAAACAGTGTTTGTAAGAAAATAATTTTCCGTTTGTTAGTGCTACTTGGGAACATGTTGCAACAGGTTACCTCTTTATCAGAACAAGACTCAGAACTTGCAGAGATTTGTCTAAACAAAGGTCAGGCTAAACATCAAATGCAGTTTTCTGGAGGATTATTTAAATTATTTTTAAAGTTTTTATTGTGCTGTGAATTATTAGCATACAATTTCTGCATAGTGAAATTTAAAATTCTTAAAAATTCTTAAAGTCTAGAGTTTAAACTATTTAAGCTATTTATTGCTAAAATAAATTGTATTGAATAAAAAATATTAAAAATACAAACAAAAACTATCCACTGTTTAAAAAAACTCAGTGAAGTTCAAACGTATTTAGGGTCTAATCATTAAAACCTTGTGTAAGGCTGAGTTTCTATATAGATTTTTATGTGAACCCTCTACAATCCCAAGTTTAAACTTAACAGTCAGTTTATAAACATATAAGAGTTGTTTTATAATTTTTTCAAAACTGCGCATTTTTAATATAAAAAATTTAAATTTAAATTTCGAATTTGACAAAATACAGTTATTTTAACCCATATTAAGTTGCATATCAAATAAAAGAGCATAGAAAATGTTGCAAAGTGACACCTTTCCATCTTAATTAGGAGAGTTGCAATCGTGATTTAAAAATATACTGATCTTACGATTTCGGGAAATTTCTGGAAATTTACATAGCCATATTTTCAAAACCGGTTGACATACAAAATTTTGTATTTTTCTTAGTCTATATAGGGGGCACCTATGTACAAAATTTCATTCAAATCTGAGATGATCAGGTAAAGAATGTATCAAAATTGTGCTGAGTTGATATGGAACCACTCTCATGTTTCTAGTTGTACGTCCATGTACACTGTAACTAGTTTGAAATTTATCTATATTAGCTACCACATAACACATTACCGAATATATATATATACTCCCCTGTGAGAGTGAGGACTTTTAATTTTTCAAATAGCGTTTTACAAGATTATGTTTTTCTTTCTTTCCCTGTATTCTTATTGCATGTTTTTAGGTAAAAATCTACCTATTGCAATCGATACCATGTCATGACTTTCGAAAAATTCGTTCATATGTTTACGTTTCATGCCTCCCTAAGTACGAAACCACCGCCCGTTCAATTATATATATCTTTACTCGCTAGCGGCCGTAATTTTGAAGATATTTGAACCAAATTTTATGTTATTTCTAGGCCTAATAGTTCGGACAAGTTCGTAATGAGCAAAATTGGCCCAAGGGGAGGGTCGGGGGAGGGGGTTGGAATTTTGAAAAAATGTATATCTCGGCCCTATGAAGTATAGAGGAGAAATTTGTTTGAATAAATTAGAGTACTCCCTATGGAGTTCCCAGTGACACCAACGTTTTGGGGGTACGAGTGGGGGTGGGGGATGGAAATTATAAAATTTTGAAACCACGTTTTGTGGGGTATCGTTGAAAAGCTCTTGATGAGTACTCTACAAATCAATAACTAGTTTCTCGATAGCTCTCATATAAGGCGAGATTTGAATGTTTGAAAAACACTTAAAAATTTACCTCAGCTTGAAGGCCTGCCGAAAGGAATGTGTGAGGACCGACTAAGGATAAAATTACCAATGTAGGCTACTCTTAGCGCATTATATCTCCGAGCTTGTGCCACGTCACAAGTCTGAAGGTTTGTTAGAGTGAGAGGACCAAGAGAGGGAGCAAGACGACAACGTATTTTGTTACCTAAAGAAAACATGAAAACATCAGTCACTGTGCAGTCAAGTGGAGCGATGCCTTCTATTTCATCGTCGCTCTCCCTATATTCTTCATCGGTGTCGTTTTCCATTCCTCCCAAGGATATCACTAGTGGATCAATAATCCTATCAAATTGAGCCTCCCTGTCATAATAGTCATCTTCTAGCTTCTTTACGTGTTGACAAATTGGGTACCAGTCTTCTTTCCCTATGCTGCGGAAAATATCTATATACAATTGCTTAACATCTGTTATTTTGCAGGTAACATTCCTGGCAGCTACCTGACCCTTAACTTTAGCCCATATGTTCCCAATCGGGTTAAAATCAGGATGGTATGGTGCTAATCGAAACAATGTGTGTCCGTGGAGATTCAAGATATTGTCTATAGCAGCGTTTCTCAACCTATGGTCCGCGGACCACTGGTGGTCCGTGAAGATGGTCCGCAGACACAATTGAAAAATATCTTAAAGCAAGTGGAAAATAAATAAGTAAAATTTTTTCACATAAAGTGGACACTAGATGTCAAGTTTTTAAAATCTTCGAAAATACAGGTCCTATTGCAAGTTTCTTTACTTTTGCAGTTACGAACCACAGTTTTAAACCCCTGATGCACTGACGTCTATGGTTCCCTCTTTCAATCAAAACCCTGAAAAATAAAACTTTGTCGGAATTTCTTATTAGAGGCGCTCTCTTTACAAGGGTTTTATGTATTTAGATTTATTTGTTATATTGACCTACAATTAATACCCCAAATATTAAGAATATAGGCCTACATATAGCCTACTTTTAAAAATGGGATGTAAAATTGGGGGTCCGTAAAACTATTTAGACATTTTAGAGGTCCTCGTGTTCAAAAAGGTTGAGAAACGCTGGTCTACAGAATACTGCGCACGAGCTGATTTATTTTCTCTCACAAGTTTGGCTAATGTGGGTTTCAACATATCCTGTGAAAAGGGAATATTGTTACTTCTTAACCACTCTTGCAATTCTTGTTTTGATTTATTAGAAGATGGGGCCCTATTTATTTGGACATTATGATATGGGGCGTTATCTATCACAACGACACTTCTGTTTGGAAGATTAGGAGTTAAGTTTTTCAACAACCACTTTTCATAATTAATTTGTTTCATGTTGTGATGATATCCCCTGTCGCTTGATTTGATTTCCATATTGCAAGAGCATGCGGTACGAAACCGTCTTCCCCACCTGCGTGAATTATTATCAAGCGCTGCCCCTTAGAAACATGTGTTAGCAGCCCGTTCACAGAATCGTCACTCCACGATTTCTTTTGGACATGAGATGAAAGTAAATATTATGTTTCATTCATGTAAATAATGGGGCGATTTTCACTTCGGAGTTTTTTTTATCATTCGCAAATATTCAACCCTTTTCTCCCGAATGTCAAATTTCTCAATTAATACCTAGCGCTGTGATTTGATCTTTCGCCACCTGAAGCCGAGTTTTTAAATTATTTTTCTCAATGTTGTGTTGCAACCATCAAAATTAATAGTGTCTTTTAGTTTGAGTCGCAACGTTTCGATGGTGGGCGAACGCTTCTCTGTAAAATAAAAGTCATAGATTGTTCGACGAATGACTTCATCATCAAATTCATCTATATTTATTTTCACGTTTTCTGTCTTTTTTTTTGTCCGGCTTCTCAAATGAGGTTCCTTCACCCGCCTCCATTTTTGTAGCTTCCCTTTTTATTTCTTGCACCGTAATGCGTGAAACTTTGGTCGCTGCCGAAGCTCGCAATTGTGCTTTTTTTGATTGGAATTATTGGTTCCCCATTCTTTTATTCTTCTTCCGTAAAAAGTGTGACATTATAAAGCATTTCTCTAGATTGTGAATTTAATTCCTTTCCCTTCAATTTCGATATAATAGGCGGCATTTTACTGGGTATGCACGCACACGCACACAAATACACAATTTTACACAATTTTAAACAAGTGGTGATGTTAATTAATAACTATTATTGAAACTTACACTAAGAACAGAAAATGATTTTCACTTTAAATCTAACTGCCACAAGACACTTTTCAATACCAATGTGATGTTTTCATGTCTCACAGTCACACAGACGGGAGCTCTAGAAATGCCAGGTAGTTGACCCTCCCACCCTAATTTTTGTCCTTAGCTGAAAAGGCTAAGTCCTTGGCACATTTTATGAATGTTTTTAGAAATAATGTTAAAATTAGATCCTGCTAACCTAAACTAACCTAACCCAACCCAACCTAACCTAACCAACCTAACCACCAAATTAAAAAGTGTAAGAAATGTAAATAACTTTGGGTATTGTATTTTCATTCTGTACATAAAGTTGCGATATAATATGTCCTAGACTATAAGTTGAGTCATGAACTTTTAATTTTGCTTTCACATTATATTTCTTAGTAATAGTTAATATTTTAGAAATAGTTTAAATCTTAGTAAGTAGCAAACTATTTAACATATTGTTTTTTGTGTATTGTATAATCTCTAGAGAATTAGTTCTTAAGTCTTAAATAATATTATTGTAATCATGTTCCTGTGTATTTGTAACTTTGTATTGTGCTTGTATCATACTTGTTCTTTTGCAATATTGTAAAGTTCAATTGTATTAATCCTGGTTGAATGGAAGAGAAGGCCTAACGGCCTTAATTCCACCAGGTAAAATAAACCAATTCTAATTCTAATTCCAATAATGGGTGAACGTTCGTGATCCCTCCAAAACTGCATTCTAAATACAAGTGTTGTAATCTTTGAGGTCTTGCTAACATCACCCTGTTGCCCTGTACCTATGTCAAATATTCATGATTCATCAAGTAATATGTGTAAGATATGATTAAAATGATCTTTTTGTTAGACTCCCTGAGAGTTGTTGTATGGTAAATACACAAGACCAATCCTAGAAGACCGAGATCGAGACGGAGACCGAGACCGAGTCCACTAGTTTTTGGGAAGGAAAGTATGAAAGTGATATTGAATTAATTTTTTACTTCAGCCCGGAATGGTTGTATGGTAATGTGAGAGTGAGAAATACAATTTTCTGCCAAGACAATACAATCTTATGTAACCGGAATTTCGTTTTCTTCTTATTTGCATTCCTCCCAGGCATGGTGTGTAGAAGCAATGAAATGCAACATTTGACATCCTCTATGAGCCTTAAAAAGCTATATCTAGTGTTTTCTGAGGGAACAGTCTGAGTGCCATATGTCGTTCTTCCTCATTTTTAATTCTACATACATATTATATAAGGACCTAGAGTTTCAACATCGAAAGTCCTCCATAAGTTATTTTCATATTACACAATACAAAACCCGGGCGACGCCGGGCCTTTTAAGCTAGTTTATATTATAATAAAAGCCGACTACCTGTATGGTAGTTTATAACTCTATTATACGTATTATTCTGTAGACACAATTTCCTGTTAAAATATATTATCATTATTATGACTTATTTATTTATTTTCAACAAAGTTATTTTAATTATGTTCATAGGAATCTAAATGCAATAATCAAATAATCCGGTCGTCACAATTGTACATAAAATACAGCTATCCATATACGTCTTAAGACATTAAACAAAGTAAAAGATTTCTTCAAGAGCAAGATTTTTAGGGAAAGTGCCCTTAATGCAAGCAGCATATCCCCTTTGAATGGCAATACTGATTCTCTGCCTCAGGAAAGTCGTGGATCGAGAATCTCCGTTTTGAGCCTCAAGTTTCTTTCCTATATCTGAGGACAATGACTTAGCCTCAGCGCATCAAGTCCCATGGTCTCAACTGCGAAGGCAATAAACTCATACCTATGTAGCAGGTCACGGTACTTATTTCTTTTGATGTTCACTGCAGACAATGCTGCTGAACCTGCTAATTTTGATGTGCTAGGTAAATGGGATGAAGCCAAGGTATCTGCACAGGTGGCATCCCATAGAAGAGATCTACCACGAGACCATGGAATTAATGTCAGGCCATCTGGACGTTTCCCATAGCTGCGGCTTATTCCGGCAGGCTCCAGGATTGAAGGAATTTCAGCTGAAGTAAGCGCTCTATGGAGAATATCATTGAGCATGAAATGTCTAGAAAATCTCCCATTATTTTTGGGGCAGCTTAGACCATGGATGCCAAAGCAGTCAACAACAGCTCCACATAAGCATTTATAGGGAAAACAGATCTTGCAGCCTAGTCTTAGAGCAATCGCAAACTTGAAGGACGTGTCATCAATGGGAACAGCCAGAAGCCATGATCCCGATTCTCTTTCTTGTAAGGCGCGGATTCTAGCCCGGTCAACGTCAGTTTGTGAGGAAGATTGAAGGGATTCAAGCATATAGGACGCTTGGATGTAATCCCACGATTTTTGTATTGCAGGATTTTCTGGTAGGATATGATTAGTTGAAGAACTGTGCCACTTCTCAAGAGCTTCAGCCATAAAGGGGATCTCCATTTCATCACTGTGACTGGGGAAATTTGATTTGACGAAATCTAGAACTCCAAATGCAGAAGCCAGAAAAGCAGGTAGGCAGACATCACTGACGTTGCGGACTCCAAGCCCACTAAACCGAACTGGTAAAGTAGCTAAGGTCCAGATTTTGTCTTCCAGGCTTATATTCAAAATAGATTCCAAACAGTTCCTTAATTGAACGTCAGCTTCTTGAACAAGAGATGGAAACAACCAAAGTGGGGTTGTGCGAAAGAAGTATGTCAATCTTGGAATGAAAAAAACAGTTTTCACGAAAACTTGGTTCAAAAGCTGGAGTCAAAAGTGGGGAACTAAGAAGAGTCAGGTTGGAATTTGAAATTGTCTTAATACCTGGGGCAATATCCTCAAAGATCGAAACAACATTGTCATCCTTTGCAGAACAAAAAGAACAATTCACACTTGCCAGGGTTAACTTCCAGTCCAAGGAGTCTGCAGGCTTCTATAACAGCTTTAAGGTCACATGATACAACATCTGGTTCACCGCCCAAAGTGCCATCATCCAAGTAGAACAAATTCAATTCACTATGTAATTGATTTATAACTGAGTTCAGAGTAAGACTAAAAAGTAGGGGACCTGCAGGATCACCTTGTTTTTTTTAATATATATATATATATATATATTAATTAAATACAAACATTGGAAATAAAAATACAATCTCCTATACAAACTAAAATCACTAGCAGAAAACTCTGTCCTCTCGCTATGAATAATCACTTATGTTTCTGTTGCATATTCACTTCCACTTCTACTTCAGGAAACACTGTTTCTTCACAGGACCACGAAATGTCAGAGGATGAGACCGTAGGTGCACACAGGAATAATGTTCCGATATCTAACAGTCCAGAAAATATGTAACAGCGACGCAGCTATCTGTAATGGGAACAAGCTACCATCAAATTCAGGGTATCATAAAGAGTCATACAGTACATGAGGGAGCCGGCTGAGACACGTGACCCGCACATTCCATAACTTGTTTACATTTGCTGGGAGCCTTAGAAGTCAATGACATATATATCTCTCCGTAACAGTAGTAGTTTATCTTTCTTCTTCGATTGTAATCGCTTTCGTTCATCTCGAAGCACTGCCTGAAAATTCCGTAATGTGGGAGTCTTGTGCGTCAGCATTTAATGATGGTATCCCATGACGATCCATGTTTGGGCAAATAGGTGACGTCTTATCTTTATGTCGAGATTCAAAATTATCCGACGACTGTCGTTGGGGTTGTGTTGAATGGGTGACTCGATTGATCTTATCTTCCATCCACTTCCATATGTCTGGAGAGCATTTAGTCAGTCGGTGAGATAAGGTATCTATTTGCCCACATATTTTGCAAATGGACGACGTCGTTATATTGTGCCAAAATTTATTTTCTTCGGTAGGTATTATGTCATTAATAACCTTGTAAGTCATTGTTTTCCAGTCTGTAGGTATATTCGGATATTTAAAGGCACGCCAAATATTGTTCCAATGCATGTTAGGATGTTTGATCATTATAGTAGGAGTTTTTATGTTGATCTGCAAGAAGATGCGAATATATTATTTTTGTTCTGCAATCTTCTAGTATTGCTTGAGGTAGAGTAGAAAGACAATGGGCTATTCGAGCAAAAATGGGATGTCGGATATTGTGGTGCCATTGCTCTTCATCGGGCATTAGCCCAGTCAAATGTTACATCGGAACTTACATTAAATGGGGTATTAATGATTTTTGGAGGGGAGTTACGGACCATTACTGGGATCACAAATCCAGATTTGCAACCCTCAGAAACCCGTGCTCGCTGAATGGCGGTCGAAATAAACTGGTTTTTCGGACTTTTTTTCGGTTTTTCAACAATATCTGCTAAACTATCCGTTTGATGAAAATAATATTTCTTAGATTTTTAAAAGTAAATTAAATTTTCTAAAATATGAGATCAAAATAGTTTTTGTAAGTTATATAGTTACCGAGATAAGTCTTTTAAAAGATTAGCCTTTTTTTCAAAAAAATTAAAATTTTAAGTTTTCTTCGTGTTTTGAACTGAATACCGAAAAAATGACACGTCTTATAGAAAAGTCAAGACAACAAAAGTTGTAGGCAATTTAATAAGCTTTAATATGAGCTATAACTCGTTCTTGTGGCTTAGATAGTCTCGTCATAAATGACAAAAACAGAAAATATGAAAAAAATCCTTTTTTGGGTGGAAGTTGAATAACATCGTTTCCTCCACCAACAACTTAATTCTTTTGTAACATGTTGGCGGATAATGTCTTATAACTGTGTATAGAAACTATTTGTGCGTATATGTGTCTATGGGAGATGGATTTTTCCAGAAAAAAATATTTAAGCAGAATATTTCATAAAAATGTATTTACTTTTAAACCAACAGGCATATTTAAACCATGTGTGAGGTTCCTGGTATGGGATGGTATGGGATGTCGAGGGTGGGGTAATGTCTTCATCCTTACTTGAAGAACTGTCATTCTGGGGTGTGGTCACATTGCGGCAGAACTTTTCCCTTGCAGAAAGTGCACAAAACTGAGTATTTCCGCCTAGTTTTGCGGCAGCTGCAGCTCCCAGCGCAGCACATTTTGCACTTGCACGAGATCAGTTCCCCGTTACTGACAAAATAGTTTCTATTAGCAGTGGGATTGTTGGAGGCTATGAAGTCAATTGTTAAGTTGTCAAGGAACTGGGGACAGAAGGCGTGGTTAACATAGAAAACCAAACATTTGGGAAAGTTGGATTTAAACGTAAAGACAAAGTTGTTACCTTCGTTGCAAGTTGTTACCTTGGCAAGCGTCAATAATTCCATACAAGTCACTAATAAGAAGATTGAAGTTGACCCTCTCACAATATTTCAGCGAGTTAGCATTACCATAAAAATCAGACGAAGAGTTGAAAGCCCGCTGCAAGTATGAATTGCCCCCTTACCCAGTGTCTCTTTTCAACGAAACTGGAGTGAGGAAGGGAACTAAGGCAGCTCTATATTCGTGTTTCACATCCCTCACTACCAACATCTCCCGAGACGCCAATATCCACATCGTGCTCGATGGTGGTTACTTGCTCCACAAATGTGTGTGGCATCAAAACGCATCAGTGAAGACCATCATTGACGGCTACATTCATTTTGTGAAAAACCATTTTGGGACAGATGTAATCCACTGTCTTCGATGGATATCCGGAGGACGCCTCTCAAAAAAGTACCAAAAGTGCCGATGGTCTCAGACGATACTCCGCCCTCATCTGCAGTGACATTGTCCTATCAGCTTCAACTACCTTCAACATCACACAAGAGAAGTTCTTATCGAACGACACTAACAAGCATAGGTTGATAGAGCTACTGAAAACTGGATTTGAACAGCACGGTGTTGAGGTGACAGAAGACGACACTGACGCTGACATTGTTAGAGCTGCCATCACCAAAGCTGACTCTTCTGAGAAGGTTGTAATAATCGTGGAAGATGTGGACCTGCTTGTGTTATTAGTTGGTTTGAGTTCCAAAAAATACATCTACTTTCAGAAGAGGTGAGCCAGACGTCCAATATTCATCTACATCGTTCACCACCGGGAATTCTTACTACTCTCCCGGGCCCCTTTCAAGATGGGGAAAACCAAATTTGTCAAACCTTCCTCAAGACCCCAGCACTATTCAAGCAAGCAGAAGTCTTCCTCCACCCAGATGTGAGTTACGATGAAATAGCTGCAGCTGGGGAGAAGTATCTCGTCGCAGTTTATGATGGAGCGACTGACACCACCCTCAACGACCTGTCAGCCAAAGTCAACCTCGCCCGTTTGTCACCAACCACAGATGCTGCAAAATACCATGCTTATTGTATGTATCACCAGGTATGTCCATATACATTTCCTATCATTATGTTCTTAAATTTCGTTGTTCACTTGTACACTTTTATTGTACACCGAGTGTATGCTTTGAAATATTATAGAATAACTAATTTTCATTATACTTTTTCGCAGGTACAAAAGTGGTTGGGGTGGAAAAAACTCATGGATTGGGGTGGAAGTTGGACGAGTTGGGCTTACTCCAATTGCAATGGAAGTTAAACGAGCCCCTCAAACCCTTCTGCAACTGATCTCGTGCAAGTGCAAGATGGGGTGCGCTGGGGGCTGCAGCTGCCGCAAAACTGAGCTGAAATGCAATGTGCCCACACCCCAGAATGACAGTTCTTCAAGTGAAGATGAAGACATCACCCCACCCTCGACTTCCCATACCAGGAACCTCACACATGGTTTAAATATGCCTGTTGGTTTAAAGTAAATACATTTTTATGAAATATTCTGCTTAAATATTTTTTTCTGGCAAAATCCATTTCCCATAGACACATATACACACAAATAGTTTCTATACACAGTTATAAGACATTATTCGCCAACATGTTACAAAAGAATTAAGTTGTTGGTGGAGGAAACGATGTTATTCAACTTTCACCCAAAAAAGCATTTTTTTATATTTTCGGTTTTTGTCATTTATGACGAGACTATCTGAGCCACACGAAAGAGCTATAGCTCACATTAAAGCTTATTAAATTTCCTACAACTTTTGTTCTCTTGACTTTTCTGTAGGACGTGTCATTTTGTCGGTATTCAGTTCGAAACACGAAGAAAACTTATAATTATAACTTTTTGAAAAAAAATGCTAATCTTTGAAGCGCCGTATCTCGGTAACTATATAACTTAAAAAAACTATTTTGATCTCATATTTTAGAAAATTTAATTTACTTTTAAAAAGCTAAGAAATAATATTTTCAACAAACGCATAGTTTAGGAGATATTGTCGAAAGACCGAAAAAAGTCCGAAAAAACCGGTTTAATTCGACCGCCATTCATCGAGCACAGGTTTCTGAGGGTTGAAAATCTGGATTTGTGATCCCAGTAATGGTCTGAAACTCCCCTCCAAAAATCATTAATACCCCATTTAATGTAAGTTCACGCATTTTTTTTGTAACATTTGACTGGGCTATATGTCTAAAAATGTTTTAATAAGTAGTGCCCGACATTTTTCCTTAATTGCTATTAATCCCAGTCCTCCAGCTTCGATAGGTTGTCGTAACTGATTTTTAGCAATTTTATATAGGTGACCACACCATAAATAATAATTAATGGCTAATTCCAGGCGTTGACCAAAGTGTTCTGGAAGCGGAATGATTTGTCCTAAATACCATAATTTCGATAGTAATATTGTATTAATGTGCCATATTTTCTGTATGATATTCAAATTGCGACTTAAGTTGCTGTTTATGGTACTGCGGGTAGTGTTTAATAGAGTTATCCAGCCTGTTTCTATCATTGCCATAGGTTCAGCTTGTATTGTCATTCCAAGAATTTTTTAGTTTTACTTGGGTTAGTGTCAGATCAAGTGGCCATTTTCCGAGTGGGAGCAATTAATTGGAGTAATTAATTTTCGCAGATGTGGCTTTTTCGTATATCTGTAATAATTTCGGCAGTTCTTCAGTGTGTTCCCGAGTGCGTAGTAAAACTACTACATCATCCGCATAGGCACGGATGGAGAAAAGTCTATCTGGGTTAGGTTCATGAAATAACCTTTTCCGTAATAAGTTCATTAGAGGTTCACAGCATATCGAATAAAGGAGCATTGATAATGGACAGCCTTGGCGTATTGCACTTTCTATTAAGATTGGTTTAGTAAAATATCCATTAATAAGAACACGAGAATATGCAGCTGAGTATGCCAACTTTATTGCTTTCGTAATCATTGCAGGAAACCTTAATTTGTCTAGTACACTGAACATGTATGCATGATCAATATTATCGAAGGCTTTCTCAAAGTCGAGTGATAAAATTGCTGCTTGGTCGGAACTATTAGTGGAAAAATGAATTATTGTATCTCGAATAATTGCTGTCAGATTATGTGTAATTTTCCGCTCTGGAATCCCACAAGTCTGTTCAATACCAATCAGATTCGGGAGAAATGGCCGCATCCTATTGGCAATAATTTTCATGGAAATTTTGAAATCTGCATTCAATAGAGTGATGGGTCTATAGTCATATAAGGTTGTCGGGTTTTTCGTTTTCGGTATCAGTGTGACGACTCCTTCATTGAACCCGAATAGGCTTGTTCCCGCAGGAGTATTAAATGCAGAGTTCATTATCCGGAGTAATGGGACTTTGACTATGTCCCAGTTTTTCTTATAAAAAGTACATCTGGTCCAGGGGCAGATTTACTACTTGCCGTAAAAACTGCAGTCTTAAGTTCTTGTACGGAAATAGGTGAATTCAGGACTTCGCGTTCATCCGACATTAATGCAGTATCAATTGATTTCAGAAGGATTTCTTGAGAGGAATTCGATGTTGTTTTTCTCTTGTATAAATGCGTATAGTATTTTTCAGTTTCGTGTAGAATACCATCGACCTGTTGCACTGTATTTCCGCTGGTTGTAGTCAATGCAGTGATGTATTTGTTTTGTCCTTTCCTTTTTTCCGAAGCAACGTGGTAGAGTGCAGCCTTTTCATCTTCTTGAATATTATGTAACCGCGATCTGGTTTTTACACCTTCCATGATATGTTCTTGTGTCTTTCGGATTCTTAGTTTAATTGCATTGATATGTTTGGTAACTTCCTTTCCTTCTTTTTGCTGAGCATATAGGTCATGCAAGACTTGATAATAACGGTGTGTCATATTTTTTTCTTTCTTGTGCTTTAATTCTGCCTTTCATTTTGTAGAAGGATTGTATACCCGGTTTATAAGTTAACAGCCATTGTTGAAGGTCGGTATGAGTCGAATGTTGTTCTCTGTTTTGAAGGTATTCAAACTTACTCTTAAACTTGTCTTGAATATGTAAATCATCCAGGAGTGAGTCGTTGAGCTTCCAATATCCCCAGCCGTAGGTAGGTACTTTGTTAGCTGCCGAAATTTTTATCAATAAACTATGTTGGTCACTAAAGGCCACTGAAATAACTTGTGCCTGTTGTATGAGTTTGCGATGTCGGTTATTGCTATAAATTCTATCTAGTCGGGAGGCATAGTTAGGCCGGTGGAATGTAAACTGAACATTACTACCGTGCTTACCCATGCGTCGTTAAGGCGCAAGTCGTCATAAAGTCTCTGTAAACTGGGGGAAGGAATATGACCTGTAGTAGCGTCTTTGCTATGCAAAGTATTATTAAAATCACCACCTAGGATTAAAACATCATAATTATGTCATAAGTAATACGGTAGTTCTGTCGATATGAATTCTTCACGTAATACCTTCTTATGGTACCGGAGTGAAGGTAAACATTGGTGAATAACGTGCCATCTGCGGTTAATGCTGTAATTATTCTTCCACTCGGAAGTTTTTCAGTATGTTGTATGGGTATCAGAGGTGTACATATTCTGATTTTAGCTTGCTTGCCCCTTGGAGACTCTGCAACCAGCCACAGCTTTTAACTTGCCTGTCTAGAGAGCAAGCTTATATTGCTATGAAGAAATGGAATGATGTCGCTGTGAGTCACAAGCTCTTCATAACCTGATGGGTTTCGCAGGACCTAAAGAAACTGCAAGGCCTGGCGGAAAGAACATGGAACTGGGTATATCAGTGGTAAGTCGTGCAGTTACGTAGTTGAACAGGAACTTGTGTTTACAGTGCGAGCAAAAGAAGAATGGAGAAGTTTACCCTGAAGGAAACCGAGGAGAAATTAAAGTCTGGAGAGTTTGAATTATTATCAATGAACAAAGGTACTAGTCCGGCATGGGAAACATTTTCAAACATTTTCGAGAAAACTCCACAAAAATCAGTTGGTTTCGCACAATGCAATACTTGTAAAAAAGTATTAAATGTAAATTCTGGTACAAGTAGTATGTTAAGACATGTATGCAAATTTGACAAGGTAATAGGCGGCACAAATATTCTAAAAGAGGATAAAGACTTAATAGCAGATAAATGCGTAGAAATGTGCGCGAAAGTTCTGAGACCATTTACCACGATCGAGGGTGAAGGTTTTTTAAAATTAGGTCAAGCGCTAATAAATGTAGGTAAGAAATATGGAGCTGTTGACATTAACCATATTTTACCATCACGAGTCACAGTAGCCAGAAAAGTTGAAGTTTGCGCAGACAAAGTACGCAGTAATATTTTGCCTGCTATTTTGGGAGCAATTCACTGCGGTAACTGTGCAAGTACCACTGATCTGTGGACAGACCATTACAAGAGTATGCATTATATGTCTGTTACTATGCATTACATAGACGAAGATTGGCTATTAAAAAAGTTTGTTTTAATGTGTTCCTTTTTCCCTGACTGCCCGAAGACAGGAGAAATTATTCGGTGCGAGTTACAAGAACGTTTAATGGGTTTAGGAATTCCTTATGAAGATATTAACAAAATTACTTTTGTAACTGACCAAGGAAGCAATATTGTTAAAGCACTGGAGATGTACCAACATGTTTCCTGCACTGCTCATATTATCAGTACAGTCCTCAGGCATGTTTTGAGCGAATCTTTTTTGAAAGAAAATCTTCCAGACGTACTGGATACATTGTATTCCACAAAGGCCATCGTGGCATACTTTAAGAGAAGGGGTCTCTGTGCAAGACTGAAATCATCACTAAAACAATATTGTTCCACAAGGTGGAATAGTTACGTGGACATGTTGGAATCAGTTCATTCGCAAATTGATGATGTGAAAACTATTTTGGATAATGAAAATGCCTCTAATAAAATGCAAGGATATAATCAGAACATTGCTAGAGAGCTAATATAATTCCTTAGGCCATTTAAAGATGGCACTGTTGATCTTGAAGGTGACAAGGAGCCGACTATTCATCTCGTCCTCCTATGGTTTTATGCCTTGAAAGCCCATTGTAGTCCACAGGATGAAGACGATAAGGTACTGTACAAGAAAATTATTATTTACTCACTGTCATGATTTGTAATTCTGAAACAGGGAAAGGGGTTCAATAATATTTATTTCATAATTTAAATTAAACATTATTTTCAGCATCTGAAGGTACTGAAACAAGCTGGTGATGCTTTCTTACAACAGAAATATGATCTCAAAGTGCTTCATAAAGTTGCGACATTTTTAGTACCTAAATATCGCTCACTGAAGAAACTAACTGAGGATGAAAGGGCAAATGTTTACAAGGCAGCTCGACAAATGTGCGCTGAAGATAGCATTGTGTAGCAATTTGGTTATAATGGTTTAGATTTTTCGAATGAAGCAATTATTAGAGTAACAATACTTTTTCATTCACTTATGATTTTTTATTTTTAGTGCAGTTACCCCACGGCAACGAGGAAGTTCCATCTTCATCTACTGAAAGTGGTTCAGTGCAAGAAAAGAAAATGAAATTTGACGATTGGGCTGAAGATTTTCCAACAGAACTGGATGAAGTTGGGAAATACTTGCAAGGAGGGTTTTCCAACAATGACAACGTTCTGCAATGGTGGAAACAAAATTCTGATAGATTTCCTCGACTTGCATGTGTTGCAAAGCAAGTGTTGAACATCCCTGCGACAAGTGCATCTAGCGAGAGAGTCTTCAGTTGCTCAGGATTTTTGATAGGAGCAAAACGATCGATTATTGATGCACAGCGACTGAACGACCTCGTCGTGATTCATGAAAACATGAGATAGATAATGCATATTTTTCAGCAGGTAATATAGGCTACTAAACAAATTAGTCACAATGAATGTCGAATATAAATTATAATTCTTTTTCCTGTTTTTCATTTGATTACCGTACTTTCACATTATTTAAAAATGGCAAAGAAGGCTTTATAGTTAGGTACAGGTATCTTCATTTTAAGTATTTAACTGAGACAGAAGTGGCAGGCTACCAAACAAAGTAGAGACAGTGAATGGCAAATATGAAATATATATATATATATATATTCATTACCTTACTTCCACATTAATTAAATGGTAAAGAATGCGTTTTAGTTGGCTATCTTGAGATAGAAGTGTATTTATCTACGCTATACACATCCTTGAAGTTCGAAACCAGATTTTGTTTGTTTTATTACATAAATAAAGCTGATCAGAGTGATTATTTGGACATTAGGGCAATTTATTTTTAACTATATTTAAGAAACTTTTTAAGTTTAGACCACGGTTTCTTGAGAAAGTTTGAACAGCATATGTGGGATAACTAGAATGTTATTAGCACGAATTTACAAGAAATTCCTTAAGTTAACAATATCCCATTATTTTTGCCAAAACATCTGAAGGTGTACAAAACCGAAGTCACTTGTATTCATTTCCCAACAGCTTGTTCTGTTCTATAGATTTTTGCAATAAAAAAATTATATTTAAAATGCATTTAGCACAGGGGAAGTCAACTACGTCTTGTGATGACGTTTGTGGAGCAAGTGCATGCGGATCCCTTGTGTGTGACGTCAGCAAGAGCGCACGGTAGTAGGGGTGTTTAGAGTACGCTAGAGCTAGGTACTAGAGGACCTATTCACTTTAGCTCTGTGGGTAGAACAACTTCTGGTTGGAAATAAGGAACATTTTTCAAAGTTAATGCAAGTACGCGATTCTAATAGTGTTCTCTCTGCAGAGCATGTGTTAGTTCTGCAAAACATTCTTCTTCAGTTCGAATCGAGGTTTCAGGATGTGGAAAACCTTTCTCCAATGTTTAAACTTTTTGCTACCCCATATTCAGTTAATGTCAAAGACGTTCCTTGCCGGTATCAGTTGGAACCGCTAAACTTACAATGCGACGATCTGTTGAAGGAAAATACGAACGTAAAGTGGTCTTGTGTAACTTTTACAGAAATTTCTCTGAAACCAGATTCTCGAGACTTGCCGCACGAATATTATGTAATTTTGGATCGACATATGTGGCCGAACATTTTTTTTTTCACTAATGAAATGTTCAAATCTCAAATCAAGAAGTACATTTTCAAATCACAACCTAAATGTAGTCTTCGATTAAATATTGCTCAAACATTACGTCCCAACATTGATAAACTTGTTAAAGAAAAAAGAGACAGGAAAGTCAGAAAATTGTTACTGTAATCTTGTATCATCTAAAGCTGCGTATACATTTGCGCTCCTCTCGCGTTCCGCTCTGTCCGCGTACAGTACGCGTACAGTACGCGAACAATACGTTGAAATTATCCATAGGAAAGCGACGAACATACCGCGAACCACCAGCAGTCATTTGTAGAAAGTTGTTAAGCTTATTTAATTGTTTTAAATAATATTATTATTTTCTTTAAATCCCCTTGAGCGATTTTTTACTTACAAAGACACATTTTTATTTTGTCACCCCCCGAGTGATGGCACCCGGGGCGGCCCGCACCCCCCGCACCCCCCTTCCTACGCCACTGATCTGCCGGATTATATTGCTGTTTATTGAGGGTAAACAGTAGTTTGCACTCTCAAATCCTAGCAGGTGGCAGACTCTGGCGCCAAGTCAATCTAATAACAATTGTAATATTAATACAAAATTTTGGCGTTTCTTTGATTCTCATTTCCGACTGAGACATGACAACACTTAATTTCGAATTTTTCCTTCTTGCATTAAACAAACAACACTTCAAAGACAGCACCACTAGCGACGAAAAAAAAGTTAATACACTCAATGTAAATACATGAAAATGACTAAAGAAGGAAGCAAATGACACGAAAATGACAAAATAATTACCTAAAATTGAATTAAACACCCTAAAAATATAAAATTGCATAAACTGACAAAAATGACCTAATAAAAATGTATTTGTATAATCTAGAAGCCATGATTAGGATTTATCTATAAGTTGGAAATGTCTATGCAGCATCAATAAAAAGATGGCATGTCATTAGAATCCGGGCCCTGATGATGATGATATTATTACTGGACTTGTATAAACATTGTGTGCACAGCTGCCGGATGTTGCAGGTGTTCCAAATCAAAACAACATGCGTATGGCACAACATGCGTTTCCATCAGTCATTGGAATAAACATAATTTTGCAAAACTGTTCTGCTAGAAGAAGGGCTATTTCAAATAAGCGATGTACAGTAGTTTTAGATTTAGCCTATACTCACGTCAATATTTGAAGAAAACAAGGTTTGAAAGAAATAGTCCTCAATTACAAAAATGTGTACGGCAAATATAGAAACAAAACCATTTTAGACAAGAATTGAAAAGTGTTATTATTATATTTTATGACTTACCTTTTCCTGTACCTTTGCTGGTGTTTACTTTAATTTTTTCACGCCGGTTAGCTGAAAGCAGATTTACCATCTTCTTCTTGCATTCCTCCGCAGTCTCATTCATTTGAATACCTATTTCCCTCCAGGCATCCTCCTTCAAATTTTTCCTGAAATGGTCCTTGTGAATTGGATTCCATAGTAGAGGTTTCGATTTATAAACGTCTATCATCTGGAGTGCTTTTTCCTCAGACCACACCATGATTAACAAATTGCTTGAGCGGAGAGCAGGAGGAAAATGACACACGGACGGAGCGCAACGACCAAAAACACGTCCCAATACGAAACCAGAGATCCTTTGTGTTCGTCGAAAAAACCGACAGGAGACGGATCGCGGCGTACTGTCTGCGCTCTGTACGCGTGTCGTCACACGAACACCTCAAATGCCGTCCCAATCTACGCTCTGTACGCGTACAGTACGCGTACAGAGCGCAAATGTATACGCACCTTAAGGTGCAGACGAGCTTGTATGGTAATTAATTCAGTTCATTTTTTTGTCATTTTTACTGTAGTGAATTATGTTAATTCAAATGATAGTAATGTCTATTTTTGTCAAAGAACATAGATTTTGTGGAAAGGCAATTGTTCTCACAAAATATAAAAATAGAATTATTTATAATATGTTAAACTACTGTGCTGTAATTAACCGATAAACTATCAAGAAAATTGATTGATGTTTCATTAACTCGGAAACACGTAATACGTAAGTTCTAACCCCCTAAATTCCCGCTGCCCGCAATATTAATGCCCCTCTCTTCCCCCCTGTTCACTGATGCCTCCATTTCACATACTCCTCGCAGAGGTATAACGCGAGCAGTCAGAGCAGAAAGCAGTGACGTCACAGAGCAACCTTCTGTCTTCCCCTGATTTAGCATATTGGAGTTATCGCACGTACAGGCACACGGAAAGATATGTTTCCAGTTCAAGAAGTAATCTGAGAAAGTAACATTCTGGCATTTAATAATAATGATAATAATAATAATAATAATAATATTATTAACAATAACAATAATAAACACAAGAATATAACAATAACAATAAAATTAATAATAACTATAACAATAAACAATTATAACAACAATAATGACAATAACACAATAGCAATAAAACAAAAATAACTATAACAATAAGAAATAATAATTTGAATCACTTTTCATCTATCTATAAGAGGCTTTGTCCTGACTGACTGACTGACTAACTGACTGACAGAGAATCAACGTAGAGCCTAAACTATAATAGGTAGAGACTTGGAATTTTGACAATACCTTAGTTTCATAATGTATGTGCTCACTACGAAAGGATTTTGAAAAATTTTGATTTTCAATGCCAAAAATCAAATGTTTTTGAGAATACTTAATCCCTTTTTACACAGAATTATCAAATCCAAACCACAGTTCACATGATAACAGTGTATTGTTGGCAGTCTTTACATAAGGCTTTGGAAATAAATTAAACAAGACTTTGAAAATCAGAGAAGGTATTAAAAGTTATATTTGAGTAAATTTTGTACCTCATAAGTTTGTATATTATGTAAAATAATCAGTAAAGTCAACCTTATAATCGAAATGTTCGAATTAATCAGTATTTTCTTTACAGCTTACAAGTTTCGCGGGCAAAGCCTTAATGGGAAAACATGGAATGATTTGGACGAAAAACACTATGCGGGTTTTTTTTTGGGCTAGGGAACTCTAATCTGTCTTTTCTCTACTTTGATCGTAAAATGCACCTCGAAACCAGGCATATAGTTTTTTTTTTAAATTATCAATCGTTATAATAAAATTGTTTATGCATGATTTGGGTAAGGTTCATGAATCTATGGTTCATTTTAATAGTTTCATTTGGAATTTGTATGCCCATATGGTAGCATAAGATTCGTTTTGTTCGTTTATTAAATTTTTAACGTTAAACAATATAATTAAGAGTACAATTATTTAATTCCTCCAATTTATGTAAAATCGATGTCAGTGTTAATAAATACATAGGTATATTTTTTAATTATTTTTCTGTTAAATAAATGATTTAAGCACAATATCTAGCAGTTGAGTCGCGAAGCCGCGGGCACCTGCTAGTATGAATACAAACGGATATTGTGGCATTGCAGTATAATAATAACAATAATAATCTTGTGCTTTGAAATTTTCCTGGTGCTGGTAATATATGATATTTTCCCGGGCTACTAACCAGGTGGTGAATTGGATGAATTCCGACGTTTCGAAGCCAAACTGAGGCTTCATTGTCAAGGAGAATGAAATGCCGGGAGGAGGAGGAGGAGGAGGAGGATAGACTTACTGGGCATTTCTGACCCTAAATGCAAAAGGTATGAGCCCTAGGTTTGGGCTCTTGACCTTGTATTTGGTTTGAGATTTCAATTTTCTTTTGTATTTGCATACGTCCTTTTGACGTGTTGGTTGAGTAATCAAGTTTTACTTTAAAACGTTATAAATTTTTATTTCATTGATTTCTTAGACAGTCTTTTATTGCTGAATGTCAACAACTATATTTAGTCTCTTATGTTTGTTATACCTGGCCTGGTTTGTGCCAATGTTTTTTACTAATGTATTTGGATGCGAGTGAAGTTTACGTGCTTCTTTTTGCGTATTTCTTGTTATATATTCGTGGAGTGTCTCAATTGTAAATTCATCATGTAACAAGTTTACTGGTGTTCTTCTTGGTCTGTGAAGTGATAGTCTTATTACTTTGTTCTGTATGATTTGTAGTTTTTGTATGTATGATTTTGCTGTTTGTGACCAGGCAGGACAGGCATATGTTAATTTTGACCGTATTAAAGCTGTGTATAGCAGCTTCTTCGTTTCTTTAGTTAGTCTTGGCGTTTTGAATAATGGGATAAGTCTTCTAAAAGCTTGGAGACTTTTACTGTGAATATAGTTAACGTGTTGTTTAAATGTCAAGGATTTATCAAGTATTAGACCCAGGTATTTAACGTGAGATTTATACTGCAATATCCTGCCATGTAATTGTATTGGAGGAATCTCACGGGGTCGACCCTTGGTAAAGACAATGGCTTGTGTTTTTCTTTCATTAATTTTGATGTTCCACTGCCTAGACCAGTTCGATACCCGGGTAAGACTTCTCTGCAACTTGGCTGTGACATAGTGTAAGTTTTTACCTGAAGTGTAGATAGCCGTGTCGTCGGCATACAGGGCTATTTGAACTCCAAGGGATGTAGGTATATCATGAGTGTATATGTTATATAGAATAGGGGCTAAGACTGAGCCTTGAGGAACTCCCGCTTCAATATCTCTTATTGTAGAGACAGCATTGTTATAGCTTACTTTAAATGTTCTGTTATTTAAGTAGGAGGAAAGAATTTCTAGTAAGTATCCCGATATATTAATATCAGCCAGTTTGCAAAGTAGTCCAGGATGCCATGTTTTATCAAACGCTTTCTCAATGTCGAGAAAAACAGCAGCGGTGCTAGCTTTGTTATTGTATTCTGTGGTGATCGCGTCTATCAGTCGCATTAATTGCAGATTTGTACTGTGTTTTGCGCGAAATCCGAACTGTGCAGGTGGGATAATACCATTGTTGTATATGTGATTGCCTAGTCTAGTCAGTAAGAGCTTTTCAAATATCTTGCCCACTGGTGACAGGAGACTGATTGGTCGCAGGTTTTGGGGAAATTTTGGATCTGCGCCTGGTTTAGCTAACGTGATTATTTTCGCCGTTTTCCATTCATTGGGGAAGTACCGAAATTTCAGACAGGCGTTGTATATGTGTGTGAGTTGTACTAGTGTTTTTCTATGTAAATATTTTAGACAGCCTGGGGGAACTCTGTCAGGTCCTTGGGCTTTTTTACAGTTAATTTTGTCCGTGTGTTTTCGAATTTCATCCGGTGTAACGAGTTCAAAATTATGATGGTCTAATGCCGCTGCTGTTAGTCTTTCATTGACACGAGCCTCCACCTCTTCTTCTCTATCTATACTGGTTAAAGAATGGGGTTGAAATTGGTGTTCTAACACATCCGCTATAGCGTTGGCTTGTTCGACTGGTTCATATTTTAGGCCGTTTCTGCCATGTATGACAGTAGGTGGGGGCTCGTCTTTTGATTTAGATAAAATCCTTGACATTTTCCACATTTTGTTCACGTTTTGTTGACATTCATCAATTGTTGCTTCCCAGTTAGCATCATTGCGTTGTCGAATCTTTCTTTTTACAGTTTTGGTTAGCCAGTTAAGAGCTGCTTTAGCTGTAGGGTCTAACGTTCTTGCCCATCTGGTTCGAATTTTTCTTTTAATTTCGAGAAGGTTTTCTATTTCTTCCGTGATTACTACAGGGTGATTTGATTCCATTGTGACAGTGTTAAGCGAAAAAGAAGTTTTTATGGACGCTATTAGATCTGCGATAGCTGGAGAGATATCATCTTTAATATGAATAGAATTTTGTGGTTTGCTAATTTCGCCAAGCAGCTCTTTGTAGGCTTTCCAGTTTGTGGTCTTTATTACATACGTTGGTGTTTCTGAACAAGCTGTTCTTTCTAGTATTTGAAAATATACCGGCAGGTGATCCGAAGAGAGTTCATGGGCTACATATGGATTTGATATAAGTATATTTTTATGAATTACTATGTCTAGGACATCACCAGTGTCCCAGTATTGCGAGTAGTGAGTTGGTTCTTCTGGTGCGTCCACGCTGAGGTTGTAGCGAAGGCAGACGTTGTCCAGAGTTCTTCCTGCTGTATTTATGATCTTACTCGACCAGCTGGTATGTTTTGCATTTAGATCACCTGCCAGAATACATTTGTCTGTAAGTGTCGACAGCTCAATGATGTCCTGAGAAGCCAACCGTCTACCAGGAGGTTTGTATACAGCTGCAAATAGCGTCTCCACATTATTTATAGGGACAATTATTCCTGCCGCTTCTACGGAGAGTAGAGGTGGCAGATTGTAAGACCTATGTGGGATTCCACGCTTTATCACTATGGCAGTGCCGCCTCCTGGACCAGTCAGTCTGTCACAGCGATAAACCGTATAATTTGGGGATTAGATGGCGTGTATTTATAGGACTGCTGTGAATGGGGACATCCGGATTGGAGAAAGGATTTGTTGAAGACCAACCAATCAGGAAACAGATGGGTGCTGTAAGAACAGGGGGGAAAATTAGAGAAGTAGAATCGGTCCAAATAAGGGCCAACGGTCAATAGGTAGTGAAAATAAATTATTATTATATAGGTGGTGGCGGAAACGAGAAAAAATTGGAAAAAAGGGAAACACGGTCCAAATGAGGGCCAATGTTTTTAATTACTCTGGTGGTTCATTGGAAGGTGTGCGGTTGGCTCGTATGGACCTGAGCGAATCAATAGCATGGAACCAGGCAGGGCTTAGTTGGATACCGCTGTCTCTATTCATGTTGTTTGGTTCCAACCGGATCTCCACGGCTTCCCTCACCACTCTCTCCCAGAAGTTTGAAGACCTGGCACAATAGCCGTTTCACCAAACTTGATACGGTGTCCCATGTTGATGGCGTGTTCCGCTACCGCAGATTTATCTGGATAAAACAGCCGGATATTTCGGGCATGTTCCTTGCAGCGCACTTCCACCGTGCGGCCGGTATGTCCAATGTATTGCTTGCCGCATTCGCAAGGAATGCGGTACACACCAGCTGTCTTCAGACCCAGGTTGTCCTTCACTGGCCGGATCAGCTGCTTTATCTTGGGAGGTGGTAGATGAATTGTTTTTATGTCAAACTTCCGGAGGATACGGCTAATTTTCCCCGACGTTGCGCCCATGTATGGTATGCATGCTACGCGCCGGCTACCGTCAGGGGGTTTCTCATCTTCCACTGCTGGACGCGGAGAAGCGGTCCTTTTCAGGGCCAATCTAATTTCATTGTTCTTGTAGCCGTTCTGGAGGAATATTCTCTTGAGATGGTCTAGTTCCTCCGGTGAGTTGTTGCAGTCCGAAATGGCGAAAGCTCTATGAAAGAGGGTGTTAAGTACCCCTCTGCGCTGGGATGGATGGTGATGGCTCGTTCCATATAAGTATAGGTCCGTATGGGTCTTCTTCCGGTAGACAGCATGGCCCAAAGTCCCATCAGTTTTCTTGCTGATCACCCCACGTTACCCAGGTTAGACGAACAGCCATGCAACGGCTTGGAATTTTATCCCCTCTGCTTAACGGCAGAGGAGGACTTTTACCTGCGAATGGAGCGCTGCTCTATAAGCAAATCATCCGACCTCTGCTAGACTATGCCAGTCCAGCTTGGAGGGCCGCAGCACGCACGCATGTCGCAAGACTACAAGCCGTGCAGTCGAAATGTCTTCGCCTCGCTACGGGCGCACCTTGGTACGTCAGTAACAAGCAGATCCATGAAGACCTAAAGGTTCCACTACTTGCCACACACATCAGAAGCCTTGCACAGAGTTTCGACTCCAAGCTTCAAGATGCTGAGAACCCTTTAGTACGGCAACTTGGAAAGCGACTGCGCTTCCCAGGGGACGATTAAAGTCGTCAGAATTTTTGAGGCCTTCAGCCTAACAATACCCTTTCCCAATACGTATAAGCCTTCAGCTGACACGTATCCCAACTGGTTGGTTCAACCCCTACCAGGCATTACAGAATAGAGGACCATGACCAAATCCCCTTTGCTAGTTCCGACCAGGGTTTTCCGTGGTTTTCCCTGGTTGTAAGGTGAATACCGGAACTTAAACAAAAAAGGGCCACGGCCCGAACCCCTAAGTCATTGCAGTTGCCCTGCATAGGTTCAAGTCCTATGCAAAACACCGTTAGCGTAAGAAAATTTAAGTTATAGGATAGGAACCCGTTTTCATTTCCAGCAATGCATTTCGTATGCAGGTATGGAATCGGAGTCGAGATCATCGCATTGCGGGCTTCGCCCGCAATGCTCTGATCTCGGTTAGCATATTTTTTTTTTTTTGGTCTGTCCGGCATTTCATTCTCCTTGACAATGAAGCCTCAGTTTGGCTTCGAAACGTCGGAATTAATCCAATTCACCACCTGGTTAGTAGCCCGGGAAAATATCATATAATAATAATCTTAATAATAATAACAGGTAAATGGACAATTTTACACTCTTTTTAGCAGTATTAATAGAAATAGAAATTGAGGTTATATAGCATAATTAAAATGATAAGTTAGTAGTAATAACAATAACAATAGTAAAAATAATAAATGTGTTAAAGACGCTAAAATGATTTTTAATACTTTATCCACCTTTTATTCATCTACATGATGAATTTCTTCTACCAGCATGGAGAAAAGCAACCTACACTTAGAAACTACGGTTGCTTAGCTGACCGGAATGTCGCAAGCTTATTCTGACTTGGGTGGGTTAGGTTTAACCCAACCCACCTGGGTCTAAAGAAACTTGCCTGCACGTTGACTGCGACGCTCACAACTTGCCTGCCTGCCGTTCAAGCGGGTATGGGCAAGCTAAAAGCGAGTTTTGTACACCTCTAATGGGTATGCCTTTTTGTACACTATAGCTGTTCCTCTTCCTTCTTCTCCGACATTGGTTATGTATGAATAGACGGGTTCAAAAAAGTCCAACTCTTCCACGTTAACTTCTTGCAAAAACAATACATCTATGTCATAGCCCTATATATAATTCCTCAGCAGTTGTTGTTTACTGACATTACGCAAACAATTTACGTTGACGGTTGCGTAAACCTTAACATAGGTCATCCAACAAAGAAGAAGGGCTATTAATAACCCGGCACGAAAACTGCATGTTTTGTTAGATAGTCTGGACATCATCAGTAGGTAGTTTGTCGTCAGCATTAACTACATATACTTTGCTGGGTCTCTGGTCAGAAGCTACATTTTTCCGTTTCTCCAACCGTGGATCTCGTGGACTAGGTTTTGTTTTCTTGTATGGGCGGATCTGTATCCCGTCCGGGTTTTCATCATGACTCCCTTCTGTTGTTTTATCCGCAAGCGGTGTGTGACATTGGTTTGTGTTTTCATCGGAACTTGTAGGCATCATGTGTTCAGGAAGTTGTTCATGTGGTTTTAACGCTTCGTCTTCTACACTAACGTCAAATGAGGACGTATTAGTGTCCAATGTTTCTATGCTAGCAGTATTACAACACTTAGCGATAGGAGGGCTAGGATTGACCACTGTATGCGGTTTTCTCTTATCTACGTCTTGGTCTTTCTCTATTCCTTGATCCATATCTACTTCTTGGTCCTTATCTACATCTGAATCCATACCTACTTCTTGATCCTGATCCACTGTTTGGTCCATAATTCCGTCCTGGTCCACTGGGGTCGCGTTCTTTATTTGCTCATCATCATGTAATGCATGAACCTCTTGTTCTTTATTAGCTGTTACGAGTGGCACTCGTCTTTTGGGAAGTCCACCTTGAACTAACCGAGACCAATTCACCCCTTCCTCCTCTTGTGGGGTTTGTATCGGGATTCTCCGGTCCGGACATTCGTTTCTGATGTGGCCTGTTTTATGGCATAGGGAACATGTGATCGGTTGACCATCATAAGAAATAAATGACCTATAACCTGCCATATCCAAGAAGGACGGGATATATGAGATTTCAATATAATCTTCACTGTTCGAACCCCGTTACCAACTTTATATCTAAATTTGTCACCCCAAGTGTCCGTGGTGATGGACATTATTTTGCCGTATTTTGCCAAGGCATTGGAAACATTATTATTCCTGACTTCAATTGGCAGGTTCTACACCTTTACTAGGCGAGTGCCTAGGCCTGCGTTATCAATAACCACTTTACTTCTCTGACCATTGCTATGAAGAAACAGTGACTCGCCTTGAGTTTCGTCTATTATCTTTTGAACTAATTTTTCTGTATTGCACTTTATAAATACCTGTCTGGTAATACCATTGAGTTGTATAAGATCCACGTCATCTTCCTTAAGTCGCAATGTGTCATGTATCCATTCGTGAATTTCGAATGCAGTCGGTCGGGGAGATTCCCTGTCCACAAAACTGATCACTATCGTGTTTTTCCTCTCTACTGCCATTTGTCTTACTTCGTTATTTATCTCGCAGGAAAGACTTAAGAATACTTCAGAAGGAACACACAAGCACTATTACTTAAAGAACTATAGTGGTATCCACAGAGGAGCTGGTAGCGCACACGTCTGTTCACTGCGGGTACTTCCAAGCAACTGTCTTTGTTGAACTCCTCTCTGTGATAAAATCACTTCAGTATTGTAGAAAAGCTTGGAAGGTTGGCTGTAAGCCTGCCATATGTATGCATATGCGTTTGGAATTTTATATTTAATAGAACGGAGCATACTGTCTCTTTCTATGCAGTTGAAAGCGTTTCTAAAATCAATTTTAAGAAGAACTTTCCTAGTAAGCTCATTATTGCGAAGAAAAGCACGCGTCGAGTGTATAATAGATTCACAACTCTTAGAGGTGCCAAATCCAAGCTGTTGAGGTTGTAAGGAAGTGCTGACTTCATCCCGCAGAGAAATGCAAACTAATTTAGACACTAGTCTGCGAAAGAAATTTCTTTGAATTATTGTATAAATACCGTATATTTGCTCTTAAATAATAATAGGCATACCTTTGTTTTAATCCCTTTTTGCAAAGAACTCCAATGAGAATTCTGATTTCTTAAAAAATCATTAAAGAACTCATTTTTTCATTATCTCTAACCCTAATACACCTTCAGGTGAAATAGGATTTAATCCAAATTTGGATATTCAATAAATATAAAATATGTTTTCTTATGGAGGCTAGTAGTAGCAGCTCCAGTCATGGAAACCACCATTAACGACCGTGGGTGTCGGCATGCTGACCACATGCCTCCAATCCTGCCGTCTGACTATGGTAGACGACGCAGCGGTCGGGTGGTAGGCCTTGTCCCTTCTGGGTTGTTAGCGCCACGGAGTTAGTTAGTTATGGAGGCTAGTGTTCACGGAATGACAGTGATGAAATTCACTGCTTTACTAGGAATTCTTATAAGATAGAATAATTTCTTTAATAGTAAATGTTCTTAATTGTTTTTATTTACGTTATTTTTATGCATAAGTAAGTTATCATTTTAGAACTTATTTTTGAAGCACTCTATGCCATAACAAGATAAGTAAAAGACATTTGAAACTTTGTTCACATCTTATATTCATGATACTACTGAAACCTCTACATGCATTCCTAAATTTGGCTTTACGCAATTGACTATACAATATATGAGTGTTCAAAGTAAGTGTATATCCATTGATTTTATTTAGGCGCGCAAGTTAAATTGACTTTCCTTCATATTGCAGAGATATCTTTATATCTTCAGTTATCATTGATTTAAACTAAGGAAGTATATATTTCTGCGAGTCAGTACCGTGGAGAGATTTCTTAATACATGATATGAGTACTTTAAGAAGATTTCGTTTTAATACATTTCTGAACTGCTTTTCAGGTTAATCTCAACAACACAAATATTCCACCATCAATGTCACTCACCTGAAACTAAGTCACATATCACAGATTTATTGCTAGCACATTATTTGGTAATATTGACAAATATGATACCATATTACTCAATTATAAATATTATATAGGCTCTTTTACAGAGGTTCAAGAATTCTAAGAAGAGGTGAATAGCTATTTATGTATCAATATGCAAAGCATGGCTTTAGCCTAAAACATAGGATGTAGATGTTGACAGCTTATTCCTTCGGTAGAACAATAAAAAACTTTTAACAAAAATATCTTCATCGTCCTAGCTTCTTCTGCTTAAGCTGTTTGTCTCTTTCCGATCTCCCTGAGGCTGGCCTTTTGAATATATTAGGCGATTCTCCCCTCTGTATCTAGATCCTCAATAACTTGCACGAATCTGTGCTCTTCGAGCTACGAGTTCTGCCCATCCATGTCTACATGATTATTAGGTATTAGGCTATATAGAAGTTGAATTTCAGCACTAAATGTGTCCTTTATTCCCTTTTCATTCATCTCGTTATTGTCTGAAAAAATTTCTCTGTAGGTTTACCTTGTTCTCGAATATTATGAGTGTTTTGTTCTCAATTGTCGAAAACAGAATCTAGTTTCGCATCTACAGAGCATTATTCATAATATGATTATTTCACAACCGAAATTTCAGATCCGTATAGAGCCAGACAAGTAATATGACCTTTGGATGGGGCTGCCTTGGATGGAACGACAAAGGATAGCGCGAGAAAGGAGAGAGCGGCTCGGTTTAGAGAGATGTAGAAGTCATCGGGAGGGAAGACCGTTTGTTACAGAACAGCAGAGGAGAGAGGAGTATAGGATAGCGCTGCAGAGGTTCCAGGATATAAGGATAGCGCGGCAGAGAACACAGCAGAGTCGGGAGAGGAGGCAGCAGAGGAGACGGCAGAGTCGGGAAAGGAGACAGCAGATTCGGCAGAGGACCCGGTATAGGAGACGGTCGAGAAATCGGCATAGAGGACAGCCGAGTAGTCGGCTTAGGAGACGGCAGAGCAGCGGCGAAGGTGATGGCAGAGGAGAAAGACGCAGATGAGAGGAGTCAGCAGATTAGGATAGAGCAGCGAAGGAGATAGCAGCTCATGAGAGCAGCGGAGGAGATAGCAGCTCACGATAGAGCAGCAGAGGAGATAGCAGCTCATGGTAGGGCAGGGGAGGAGATAGCAGCTCATGGTAGAGGAGTGGAGGAGATAGCAGCTCATGGTAGGGCAGCGGAGGAGATAGTAGCTCATGATAGAGCAACGGAGGAGATAGCGGCTCATGAAAGAGCAGCGGAGTAGGTAAACGTGGAGTAGATAGCAGCTAATGGTATAGGAGTGGAGGAGATAGCAGCTCATGACAGAGGAGCGGAGGAGATAGCAGCTTATGAAAGAGCAGCGGAGGAGATAGCAGCTCATGATAGAGCAGCGGTGGAGATAGCAGCTCATGATAGAGCAGCGGAGTAGATAGCAGCTCATGTCAGAGCAGCGGAGGTGATAGCAGCTCACGATAGAGCAGCGGAGTAGATAGCAGCTCGTGATAAAGCAGCGGTGGAGATAGCAGCTCATGATAGAGCAGCGGAGGAGATAGCAGCTCATGTCAGAGCAGCGGAGGTGATAGCAGCTCATGATAGAGCAGCGGAGTAGATATCAGCGTAGGAGATAACAGCGGAGGAGATAGTAGCGGAGGAGATAGCAGCTCATGATAGAGCAGCGGAGGAAATAGCAGCTCATGATAAAGCAACGGAGGAGATAGCAGCTCATGATAGAGCAGCGGAGGAGATATCGGCTCACGATAGAGCAGCGGAGTAGATAGCAGCTCGTGATAAAGCAGCGGTGGAGATAGCAGCTCATGATAGAGCAGTGGAGGAAATAGCAGCTCATGATAAAGCAGCGGAGCAGATAGCAGCTCATGATAGATCAGCGGAGGAGATAGCAGCTCATGTCAGAGCAGCGGAGGTGATAGCAGCTCATGATAGAGCAGCGGAGTAGATATCAGCGTAGGAGATAACAGCGGAGGATATAGTAGCGGAGGAGATAGCAGCTCATGATAGAGCAGCGGAGGAGATAGTAGATCATGATAGAGCAGCGGAGGAGATAGCAGCTCATGATAGAGCAGCGGAAGAGATAGCAGCTCATGATAGAGCTGCGGAGGAGATAGCGGCTCAAGATAGAGCAGCGGTGGAGATAGCAGCTTATCACAGAGCAGCGGAGGAAATAGCAGCTCATGATAGACGGGCGGAGGAGGTAGCAGCTCATGATAGAGCAGCGGAGGAGATAGCAGCTCATGATAGAGCAGCGGAGATAGCAGCTCATGATAGAGCAGTGGAGGAAATAGCAGCTCATGATAAAGCAACGGAGGTGATAGCAGCTCATGATAGAGCAGCGGAGGAGATAGCGGCTCACGATAGAGCAGCGGAGTAGATAGCAGCTCGTGATAAAGCAGCGGTGGAGATAGCAGCTCATGATAGAGCAGCGGAGGAGATATCAGCTCATGTCAGAGCAGCGGAGGTGATAGCAGCTCATGATAGAGCTGCGGAGTAGATATCAGCGTAGGAGATAACAGCGGAGGAGATAGTAGCGGAGGAGATAGCAGCTCATGATAGAGCAGCGGAGGAAATAGCAGCTCATGATAAAGCAACGGAGGAGATAGCAGCTCATGATAGAGCAGCGGAGGAGATATCGGCTCACGATAGAGCAGCGGAGTAGATAGCAGCTCGTGATAAAGCAGCGGTGGAGATAGCAGCTCATGATAGAGCAGTGGAGGAAATAGCAGCTCATGATAAAGCAGCGGAGCAGATAGCAGCTCATGATAGATCAGCGGAGGAGATAGCAGCTCATGTCAGAGCAGCGGAGGTGATAGCAGCTCATGATAGAGCAGCGGAGTAGATATCAGCGTAGGAGATAACAGCGGAGGAGATAGTAGCGGAGGAGATAGCAGCTCATGATAGAGCAGCGGAGGAGATAGTAGATCATGATAGAGCAGCGGAGGAGATAGCAGCTCATGATAGAGCAGCGGAAGAGATAGCAGCTCATGATAGGGCTGCGGAGGAGATAGCGGCTCAAGATAGAGCAGCGGTGGAGATAGCAGCTTATCACATAGCAGCGGAGGAAATAGCAGCTCATGATAGACGGGCGGAGGAGGTAGCAGCTCATGATAGAGCAGCGGAGGAGATAGCAGCTCATGATAGAGCAGCGGAGATAGCAGCTCATGATAGAGCAGTGGAGGAAATAGCAGCTCATGATAAAGCAACGGAGGTGATAGCAGCTCATGATAGAGCAGCGGAGGAGATAGCGGCTCACGATAGAGCAGCGGAGTAGATAGCAGCTCGTGATAAAGCAGCGGTGGAGATAGCAGCTCATGATAGAGCAGCGGAGGAGATATCAGCTCATGTCAGATCAGCGGAGGTGATAGTAGCCCATGATAGAGCAGCGGAGTAGATATCAGCGTAGGAGATAACAGCGGAGGAGATAGTAGCGGAGGAGATAGCAGCTCATGATAGAGCAGCGGAGGAAATAGCAGCTCATGATAAAGCAACGGAGGAGATAGCAGCTCATGATAGAGCAGCGGAGGAGATAGCGGCTCACGATTGAGCAGCGGAGTAGATAGCAGCTCGTGATAAAGCAGCGGTGGAGATAGCAGCTCATGATAGAGCAGTGGAGGAAATAGCAGCTCATGATAAAGCAGCGGAGCAGATAGCAGCTCATGATAGAGCAGCGGAGGTGATAGCAGCTCATGATAGAGCAGCGGAGTAGATATCAGCGTAGGAGATAACAGCGGAGGAGATAGTAGCGGAGGAGATAGCAACTCATGATAGAGCAGCGGAGGAGATAGTAGATCATGATAGAGCAGCGGAGGAGATAGCAGCTCATGATAAAGCAGCGGAGCAGATAGCAGCTCATGATAGAGCAGCGGAGGAGATAGCGGCTCACGATTAGAGCAGCGGAGTAGATAGCAGCACGTGATAAAGCAGCGGTGGAGATAGCAGCTCATGATAGAGCAGTGGAGGAAATAGCAGCTCATTATAAAGCAGCGGAGCAGATAGCAGCTCATGATAGAGCAGCGGAGGAGATAGCAGCTCATGATAGAGCAACGGAGGAGATAGCATCTCATGATAGAGCAGCGGAGCAGATAGCAGCTCATGATAGAGTAGCGGAGGAGATAGTAGCTCAGGATAGAGCAGGATGGAGTGGTTATAAAAATTTAAGAAAAATAATATTGAGACAAATCTTCAGTTTCCAAATACGGTTCCAACAATAAAGGCTCTTAACTAAACAGTCTGAAAATTTTTGAATTTTCTACCAATGTTGTACACATAAATAAATAGGCTGATGAATGTGGAAGTTCTTTTATTTTGGTGCTATGAATTGGTTTCGTTATTAAACTGATTTGTAGTTGACATCTAAATTACGGCAAGATTCAAAATTTTCAAACATAATATTACTCTATATAAGCTTATATTTTATAGTTTGGAAGATGCTCTGCCTTTGAAATCCATTTCCAGAACAGAATCATTCATCAAAACGTCGGATTGCTGATGAGCAATCCTAGGAATGTGTAGGCTAGTACAAAAATGTATTTACATAGAAATCCTTGCCCTGCTGATCAGCGTTTAAAGCAATGTCGTATCAATATTAAATCATTCTGCCAGTTTTGATTTCTATCTATATCCTAGAATAGTAATATTCATAGAATAATTTCGTATTGCTATGTACGCGAACTTATTGGAGTAATTATAAGAAGGTACAGAACAGTGGTTTGATTGATTGATTGATTTTAGCCTTAAAATCCCATAAGGGCTATGGCCTCCTGCTCTGCAGGGACTTGGCTCGTGTAGCCTCGCTAGGTGAGCCAGTCCTAGCGAGTATCTATTGCTATTCTTATAACTAATAACAGTACCAAATTTGTCACCATTGTTGCACTATTGTTACACTATTGTTACTTGCACTATATCGTTAACACTGATTCTCAAGTGCTTTCCACTCTTGCCTGTTTCTTGCTCTTCTAGTCCACTGTCCTCCCGCTCTGGATTTGAAGGATTCCGCCCATCGGGTTCTTTGTCGTCCTATGCTCCTCCAGTCGATTCTTGGGTCCCACATTGTTAACCTGTACGTCCATTTCTTTTGGTCCATCCTCGCGACGTGGCCTCCCTACCTCCATTTGAGTACCTCTGCTGTGTTGAGGACGTCCTTCATACCTTTTCTGCGACGGATCTCCTCATTCCTTACTTTGTCCTTCAAAGATATTTTCAGTATTATGCGTTCCATCTTCCTCTGACATCTCTGAAGCATCTGCTTGTGCCCTTTATTTAGGGACCAGGTTTGGCAGCCGTAGAGTAGAACCGGCAAGACACATTGTTCAAGGGTTTCTGTCTTTGTAGATGTAGTGCCCAACATTTTTTCCATCCTAGTCCTATTCTTCTCTTGATCTCCTTCTCTGTACTTTCATGGAATGGCACGTTTTGGCCCAGGTATGTATAGTTTTCCACATATTCTAGTTGAGCGTTATTTAAATAGATTGAATCCTCTGCTGAGTTTGCCATGAGCTTCGTTTTCTGGTGTCCTTGGTCAGGCCGGCTTCTCAGCTTATTTTATCCAGTTCTTTTAACATCCGTGATAGTTCCGAAGCCGATTTTGCAACCAGAACGATGTCGTCCGCAAACCGTAGGTGATTTAACTTCTGTCCCATAATGTTTATACCATATTTGCTGTCCCGATTTAGTTTCCTGAATTGGTGCTCCAGTAAACTAGTGAAGAGTTTCGGGGAGAGGGGGTCCCCTTGTTTCACCCCCCTGCCTAGAGCGAAGCTGTTGCCTTCCCTTTCTGTTCTTATTTTTGCCTGACTATCTTCGTCAAGTTTTGCTAGGAGCCTGATGTAGTTATACGGTTCGTGCCCTACTGTGCCCTAGGGGCCATTACGTAAGCATAAGGTGATGGTGTTAACGTGCATGCACTACCATGCGTGATGAGAATAATGTTATTAAGTAAGATGCATTTACAACGCTAGTTAGGTGATGTAATGCATTGGATTGAAAATTAATACAGACTCGGCAGTCGATTACCCGCAGTTCGGATTACTCGATTACTCGACAGAAAAATAAAATCAGCTAAACTGATATAACAAAGTGCCAGAATGTTTTTGTTGAATCAATTATAATTGCAATTATGATATGCAGAAAATAAGTTTTATTTTAATCAGATTAAAATCGACCAGCGTCAGCAGAACTACAGATTTGTGATATCTTGACAATCGCGTACTCACATAAAAATAAATAAATAAAATATGTAGTTATAAAATGTTTATTTTGGTAATTCAAGGGACTGAATGGTAAAACAGAAATGTAACCAAAAGTCCCTGATTGTAATGAAGATTAAATAAACCTTATATTAATATTATGATTATATATTTATATAATATTTTCATAATTCATGTATTTTGGCTAACCATTTCCTTTTAAGTATAAATAAAGATTTCCCCATTCTTTTTAATAAATCCATATTTTTCGTCCTGCACAGCTTCTCATATGCTACATTTTTATTAATTTTTAGTAATTCTCTATCAATTAAATTTCTCCTCCATATCTCCGTTTCCATATACTCTAAAATTATGTGTCTGGCATCCTCTTCCTCGTTACATAGTGGGCATATTCCTCTAGGTTCCGAAGCTCTCACATTTTTCAATCTGCAGATTCCTATCCTCCACCAGGCCAAGCTTGACCTTTCTACCAAATTACACGAAAATAAATATGCTTCCATACCCCATCCTGATTTCATATCTACATAACATTTTAGCGAATTAAAATTTCTCATCTCACAAAACATTTCCTGCCTAGCAATATCGTTACACATTTTATTTATTATTAATTTGCGTATAATCTGTAATCATCATAATATTATGATGAGAAGGGTAGAGAATGAGCGGAGTGATAATGTGCCCTTGTAAAATAGTTTCACTAAAAAGTAGAGTAAATAAAACAAATTAAGGAGATTACATAGCGAAGAGTACTGAATAATAATCGTATTTAACTATAAAATAATAAAGCTAAGTTATATTACATAGATAACTGCCGCAGTGATAATTGTATATTATAAGCAGGCTTTAAAACTTAGTGCCCAAACCCACAGAGGGAGTTGATTCCGGTTACCAACAACCTGAGTATAGGGGGTGGAGGGTGATTGCGTAGGCTGATAAGACAGTCATTGATAGTAGTACCGAGAAGTGAATGCACTCATAGTACGGTGCCTCTCAAATTGGTCAACAGTGTACCTTGTCATTGTGCGTGTTTAAATTTATAATACGTAAAGTGTTCTAAAACGCAAACATATATTGAAACATTTGGGAGGGACTATTATACACAAACAGGAGAAAGTATCGTTTTGCATGCTTTTAATGTGAGTTTAGATAATGAGAAGTTATTTTGTGGTCTTCCTATATCTGTATTTCGGTTTGTTTACTATCACGTGAACTAGCATATGGTAGCTAGGGCATACGCCGAGCAAAGTCTGTACAGTACGGTTGCTGTTAACATATTCGATCGGGCACTAAGTTTTAAAGCCTGGTCATTACATTTAATTATTTTTTAGTACACGCTCTCTAAAACAGCTGCTTGTCGGACTGGTAACGAGCCGAAAAATTGCATTTTAGCAACCTAGGCCACTGCATTTAAGATGCAGTTTTGTCGGCTTAATAATATTAATAATAATAATAATAATAATAATATTGCCATGTAACATCAATGATGCATTGCCATAGGCTGTAATACTACATCTAAGATAAACTTACAATATTATTTACAGTTCAATTAATATAAAATGATGTAATGCTATATGTCATATAATAAAATAATATAAGTATGTTATCCATATGTTAATTAGTATACATGTTTAGACCAATCAATTCCAAAGAATTCATCAATCTATATATATATATATAAGAGACTTTGTCCCGACTGACTGACTGACTGACAGAGAATCAACGTAAAGCCTAAACTATAACAGGTAGAGACTTGGAATTTTGACAGTACCTTCGTTTCATAATGTAGGCCTAAGTGCTCGCTAAGAAAGGATTTTGCAAAATTTTGATTTTAAATGCCAAAAATCAAATGTTTTTTGAGTATACTTAATCCCTTTTTACACAGAATTATCAAATCCAAATCACAGTTGGCATGGCAACATATTGTTTCCAGTGGTCTCAGATGAATTTGGAAAGAAATAAGTGGGACTTTCACAAATTACAATATAATTAATGTTGTAAATAAATATTAAAGAATTAAATCCACTAAAATAATGCAGTCACATAACTTTCTCTACCCTGGACATAGAGAATACCATACGAGGTATGGTAATATCTATATTATTATATCGCAGGTTTTTTGGAGAGGGAAGAATGAAAATGATATTGACTATCTTTTTAATTTCATTCCCGAAACGGTTGGATGGTAACATGAGAGTGAGAAATAAAATATTCCGCAAATACAATACAATTTTATGTTCCCGGAATTTATTTTTCTTCTCATTTAAATCCCTGCTAGGCATGGTATGTAGAAGCAATGGGATGCAAAATTCTACATCCTCTATGAGCCATAAAAAGCTATATCAAGCGTTTTCTAAGGGAATAGTTTGAGCGTGATAAGTCGTTCTTCCTCTTTCAAATTCTAAATACCTATATAAGGACCTATAATTTAAAAATTGAAAGTCCTTCATAAGATAATTTCCAATTACAAAATAAAAAACCCGGGCGACGCCGGGAATTTTAAGCTAGTATTGTATAAGCATTCAGATATAAGTACAGCTTTAATTTTATTCTTAAAGGCTGTGATTGTCAGTTGTTTTATTCTAAGTGATACAGCATTATATAGCTTGGTCGACATATATAGAAAAACTTTTTTGAGAAGTACTGTAGTGAAGTTGCTGAATTATTAGTTTATTACTATTTCTTGTATTATGTTGGTATATATCACTATGTAATGTAAATTGATTTGCGTTATTATGGACATGGGAGAGACACAAAGAAGGTAGAATCAGTACACCAATCTTGGTGGATAGTGGCCTATAGTGAGTTCTGTTATCGGGATTAAAAATCATCCTAACAGCCTTCTTTTGCAATAAAAGTATTTTTTGAATATGCGTAGGCCTACTATAGCCCCAAAGTAATATTCCATAACATAGTTGACTTTGTATTTGGGAGAAATATACTTTTAGTAATACTGTGGATTCTACGGAGTATTTTAATCTTCTTAACATAAACATGCCTTTAGCTAATTTTTACTAAGATTATCTACATGTGGACGCTAAAGTCGTCATGGCAATCTATATACAAAATCCAGATGCCATTGACCAGTCACACCGACTTTAACAAAGATTTAAGCATATATTGCGTCATAAAACAACAAATTTAAGCCAACATGTTTCTTTATGATAATAATCAGAAACTTTACAAGGGTTTTTCTTTCGCAAAACACGGTAGCCTACTTCATCATATAACAACAAATATAAGTCAACATGTTTTCACATTTTCGTTCAGAAGAGAAACATTGCTTACCATGGATGCACCAGCTTTTAAATGCAATAATATATTCCTTCTCATACTCTACTGACGCCGACATTTTAGTGGCACCAGCTCCAATTCATTGCTTCTGGCTAAGATTGAAATTTCTTCGGGATTATCATTAATATTTTCACAAGCTTTTCTCAAATACTAGTTCGTATGCATTATTCTTTACAAACAAGCGACTCATATATTATGCATCTATACTGCATTTCGTATTGATACGGTTCATTGTTGTTCTGCGATTCAGGTGGCTGTGAGAATATGACGTTAACAAATGGCTGACTATACCTTTCATTATAATTAATTATACGGTATTTTTATTTCATTCCATATAATTTAGAGAGCTTTTACTAAAACATATTGTATGCACCATGTACGCCAAACTTTATCGGACTCATCCAGTATTTCAGCCTCGGCCTCTATACTATATTCGTACGGTAAAGCCTTATTTAGCGTACTTGATACATAAACAGCTATTTTGGATTATGTGGGCTTTGTTCGAATTTTATGGGACTGCCTAGACTTTGACTCCTATAACTGGGGTATTAAGGGGACATTACATGAAAACTGTTTTCGAATTTTTAATTTAAGAATAGGATTTAACGATTTTAATATTCGAAACTCCTATCTATGGCTAGTAAAATGGCTATATCCTTAAAAAATTAACTGGGATTAGTGTAATCATGTCTTTTTCCGTTTTTTATAGGTTATCTCCATTGTATTAAAACCTAGTACAGTAAAGCTGTAAAGAAAATCCAATCCAACATCCTATTATTCACATTCCTTTAAAAATTAATAGGTATTCGAGGTATGGAATAAATAAGTAAGCATGACTTCAATGCAGAATGCCATAACATACTTTAACTAGAAACTGAATGATATTCTTTTGTTTCCTATAATAACAAGGACACTACAATTAATTTATTGATCTAAAACACAGTATACCTGTGTCATAATGCACACACAAACGCCAATCAAATCTCAGACTTCCTGACTGAGGAATTTGATTTCGGTTTTTTCATGGTTTCCTCATTTGCAAAGGCAAACGCCAGACTTGTAGGAATCGTTTATTTGCCATAACCCATCTCTGCCTGTGTTACGCAATATCATAACCAGGGCTTGGTCTAGGGTCACAATGTTACGAGACTACTGTCCATTCCAGATGTATTGAGAAAAGAAATAAACAGTTGCTGGTAACGGGAGAAAAGCGCGTTCACTAGTTAGCAAAACTCAAGTTGAAATTTATAAAGAAATAAATAAGACGAAAGTGTTATTTTCTAAATATTAGTTATGGTAATATTGAACATACCCTGCACACAGTGCTTTCAAAATTACGTTCACTTGCCTTCGAACTTAGACATTCACTTAATCACAAGAGAGCTGTCGACCTGTGAAGCGAAGTAATGTGAATTGAGCTTAATGTTGCAGGGGCTGTGTCTGAACAAGGTCGGGCGCTGTCCAATAGGGTGTAAGCATTCAAACCAAGGTCGCATATCCAAGTTATCGATCCGCATCCTTTTCTCTCAAGACATCTGGAATGGACAGTAGGCTTGAAATGCACGGAGCATAAATGACGTCATGACTCATGGGGTGACAGCTTGCAGTATGTTTCATAACAAAGTTCATGACTTCCTCGTTGCTGCTTGACTTCGACGCATGCATACTATACTTGCGATCCTGTAAGCAAAGAATCCATTGTATCCTATTTCTTTTACTTAATTAATTATTTCAGGATTCATATTAGTGTTAGTTCTAATATTTTGGAATTCACGGTAGTGAGCAACATGCCGAAGCGTTCTCTTCAGAAGGAAATGAGGGACATTCGGAACGGAATGTTTGGATCTGAAAGGAAACATCGCCGCATTTTGAAAATTGCACACAAAATATACACGGACATATAGAAATCGATTGTTTGAAAACACTGATAGCAAAAGACAGATGGGAAATATAAAATTACACATTCAAGGCAAGCCTTCAATATCAAAATCAGACATTTAAGATCAAACTGAACGTAATCGACATTTACACGATTTTCTCAAAAATGGTTCCCAACGATTTTCTTTAAATTTTGTCGCCTACCTGCATATACTAAAACCTTCATCTCAAGTATTTCTCATAGAAATTCTCTGAAGATAGCCACCTTCCAGGAACTCGATCAATTGAATACGCATATTCCTCATTGCATCCACTTACTCTATATAGGAATCTGAATGGTAAGAATTTCGTTGTTTATGCATATGGTATGGAAAGTTTTGTGTGTGCATCACATCAATATTTTTAGCTTTAATGATTTAGAGCACATCAGATTGTTTGGATTTAATGATGTAGTCTGAAAGCAGAAAATGCCAACATGATAATATTGTGTCCGAGGAGGATTTGAACCCTCGCTTGATTTAGCCACGAGGAAATAAAACAGTTTCTTGCCTCCAGTATTCTGGGTAACTTACGTGTTTCTAAAAGAAAAATAAAAGAAAGAATTCAACTTACATAAATATGTGTGATCCAGACCATTTATATGAAAAAGGTCCAAAGTCATGAATATAGATGCGTTGGGAGTAGATAGTTATGAAGCTGTAGGTACAATATTCCCTCCTACTTCTCTAATATTATCACATTCAAAACAAAATGTTATTATGTTTACCATAGAAAAACAATTTCTCATGGAAACACTCTCACCGTTTCCCCTTGAAGTCGGTGCACTTTCAGATTTAGGTGAAGCAATAACCTATCTTCCATTCATAGATATAATATTAAAATGCTTTCTGTGAGAGTAGTCTATAAATAATCATAACAGAGAAAAAACAGAAAAAGAACATACTATTTATTCATCTTCTGTTTTAAGTGCCAGAATGGTACGGTACTTTATGAGATTGTGTGCGGGAAGGGAAAATGTCCATCCGTGTGTCTGTACGCGCGATAACTCAAATACGCTTTATCGGATTTTCATGAAGCTTGGTCCATGGGAAGAAGCCTATTGGTATTGGACCAAATCGATTGACCGGTACTGGAGTAATGCCCAATTTAGTGCCTGTTTTATGGTAATATATTAGAAAGGATTTAGCAAATGCAAATCAGTTATCATTGTTTTAAAGTGTTCATATACGGCTTTGGAAGTTGCAATACAGCTATGACAACACCATTACGTACAGCTATAACACCATTCCTTCACATACGCTTATCAAACTATACCGTTGAACTGAGCGAGGTGTCCGAGATGGTAACATCTTGGACTCGCATTCTGGATGTCCTTGGTTCAAATCCATTAGCCGGCCAATTTGACTTTTTGTTGTATTTTTGTGTGAGTGTACGATTGTCAATATGACACAAATCTGTATAGTTTTGCTGATGAAGGACGGTTTTAATCTGATTTTTTTAAAAACTAGATCTTTGTTCTTCCATAAGCCCTGGAATCGATCTGGAATTTAACTCTGAAATTAATTTATTAAAATTTATTTCCTTCATAACATAATTGCAATTATAACTTATTAAACAAAAGCATTCTTGCACTTTGATACATCAGTTTACCTGATTTTATTTTATTAGTCTTGCAAGTAAAGGACTCGAACGAGACCTGTTGAACCTGAAAACATCCCGAATAATATTATTAATAAGGCCCGGAAAGTTATTACTCTATCAGAAAACGAAATATGCATGCAAATATGGCCTACGTTATGTAAAATATGCTTTGAATCTAATGAAGTATGCCATGACCTATAGTTTAAGTAACCTTTCTCTTGTAAACTGAAAATAAGTTACAAGAAAAGTGTAGAAGTTGTATAGATTACTTTTCTGTTCGACCATACTATAATACGCTTATTACGTGTGACGTAACGGTATCACAATGACACTCAATGTTAACGAATAAAATCTATATAAAAGTAGAGCTGGTAAAGAAAAACTGTTTACATATTTGGAATAAGCACACTAAATACAGCCAAAATCCGGTAAAACATCTGAGACACCAAACAAAAAGTTCTTTTTTGTTGGGTTGTGTTATTATAAAACTATGACATTCCAGGGTGACAAACTTTGATTGCTTCTCATGGAAAATACTCTTTTTATCAAGAATAAACGTATATGATTATTTAATAATTTGTCTGATATAAATTGAAAATGTTAAAATTCATTACGCCTTTTTAAACGCTAAATTTCTCACGGTGGTCGCAAATATGTCATACTTGTTGGCTGAAAAGCGTCATTAATTCCACCTCATACATTGACAGCCATGTACTAGAAATCAATAACCTTTATCTCCACAAGTGCATAGGACCTACTAGGTGGCAGGAGAGTTCACGAACAGCTGCAAAGCTCCCAAAATGGCTGCAGCGCACTTATTGAAAATTAAAATTTCACAAATATTAACGCCTGTCTAAAAATAGTGTAGATACACGTGGTAATTGCTCGTAGAATTGCTTCACTCGTCCTTATGGGCTCGTTCCGCAAACATACCTACTCGCAAAATAATTTTTTTAGCCCTTGTCATAAATAACTATTTTGTTCGACTATACTGTAATACCCTTATTACATATGACTAGAGACAGGCAAAATATGAAATTTCATATTCTAAAATATGGCTACTAGCGCTCTGAAAACTCGGATCTTTACGAATCACGAAGTTTAGATGTCAATGCGCGCAAGAAAAAGTTCATATTTCATAATATTTTGGTAAAATCTTCATATTCCGTGAAAATCTCCATAAAGCTTCATATTTTATATGATTTGCAAATATTTCCTTCATTAATACTTATTTGACAAATGAATCGAGTTTTCCACATTATTAAAAATGTTTTGAAAAATTTTCCTGGAATCGCATCTCAAATCCCTAAACCGCTAACTCCAGAAAGCTAAGACATTTGGCAACACTTCTAACTGTTAAGTACCCTACACCATTCCGCTCTAATAATAGCCTACTTCCATTATGATCGGGAATGGAATTTCCACTTATTGAGTGGAGGCAGTCAAATTTGTTTTTTGCATTCCGAAAGC